>CM060444.1:197185956-198385956 GCA_030545235.1 Helianthus tuberosus | reverse complement strand
CGTTGAGAAGATATTACTAACCAACAGTAGCCGAATTGAAGGTGGTGCTGCCTCCACCAACACTACGACTTGCGGTAACAATTGTTTTAGTTTGTCCATCACCCAAAAACATCAAGTTCGTTTTACTACTAGGGACATCAACATTTTCTCGGTACACTCCTGCCTTTATTCTAATAACATATCTACTTGAGCTTCTACTAGGAGCGGCCACAACGGCTTGCGAAATCGTTCTAAAGTTGCCACTACCATCCGCTGCCACAACCACATTCGCTCTCACGCTTCCTGACTGCAACAATCTTCTGTCTCCAGCTGATAACCACTCGGGCCAGTTTTCGTCGTCCTCGTTCATTAATTTCCTCGTATTTGTATTTGTTTGTACTTCGTTCGCCATGTCTGTGTCGGTCATGTTCTTGACTAAGGCCAATGAATTGCTACATAGCTTTCCTGCATTGTCCTCGCCGTCGATGATTGATAGGCGCAAGTGCCTATCGGGTTTGTTGTGGGAGAACCCATCGATGCATGTTTGCTGGTCATAGAAAAAATAATAATTGTTTCAAGTTAATAATCGAAGGAAGAAGTAAAGGAAGGAAACCATGTTTGATTCTATTGATAGTTATTCATTTTTGTGGTTTGTAACATGAAAATTAAATGTGTGGATTAGTTGAAAAAACCCACTCATGAACATGTAGTTTGTTTTTTTTCGGCTAGTTACATGCTAGTCGGTTTTAAAAAGGGAAAATCACCAAAATGGACATTGATCAGTCAGCTTTATCAAAATGAACATCGTAGATGCGATCATTGAAATCCATGCAAAGTTTGCGTCTGAGGAAGAGTTTGCGTATGAGACTCAAAGTTTGCGTAATCCCTGAAATCCATGCAAAGTTTGCGTCTCACATTGTGCCATGGTTTCTGCGCCTACTTTTTTTTTCTTTTCAGCCACGATTTTTAAACGAGCATAACTTTTTATAGGATAGTAGTTTTTAATAAAAGACACACCAAATTAAAGATAATAAAATTCTCTTTAATTCGGTGTAAACGTTTTTAAAAATATTAACGTATAAAAAGTTATGCCCGGTTAAAAAATCATGGTAGAAAAGTAAAAGAAAGAAAAACTAATAGGGTAATAACACGTGTCAAGTATCTATTGGCTGAAGAGTATTAGTATTTGTGAGACGCAAACTGAGTCCCTAGACGCCATCAATATTTATTTTGATAAAGTGGGTGTGTCAAATATTTAATTTTGTGATTTTCCCTTTACAAAATGCCGTTGTTCATAAAAAAAAGTTAAAGATAAAGAATACAGAATGAATCATGAAACTATGATATTCTGACCAAGGTTATCAAACTTCATTTCAATTTTTTCAATATTATTTACTACTATTTTTGTATTTACCTGGTTGGTTATAGTAGTGCTCAGGTAAGTAATTATGTCATCAACATGTTTGCGAATCCCTTTTCTCGTAGCATAATTCTTCACGTAATCTATGACTAGGTCGAGTTCTTCGAGTGTGTCGTCGACCATCTCCAGACAGTCATGAACAGCGATTTTCCCACGTTTCGTGAGATTTCTCCTAGCCGCAAGCGTCTTTATGATTAACTTGTTTGTTTGGACTCTCTCTTTTGTTTTCTCAAGAGCCAGTTCAATGACGTCTCTTAATGACTTCACCTTTTCGGTCATGCCAGGAACGCTGGAAACCGTGGAGTAGCATAGCTCGGGGTGGAGGGTGATGCTACATGATGATTTTACAATGGCGTGAGCCGTGGATGCTCTTATGTTGTCGGATTGGGTGTTGGTGGTTTTGGAGTTAACTCCAGCCACAATGCCTATAACAGCCGCGATAAGTAGGATTGAAGCAAAAACCGCGATGAAAATCTTTTTCTTCTTGCCAGAATCCGAAACTCCGGAGAATAGTTGCTTGATCATTGCTTTAGTGTGTGGTGGAGCCAAAAAGGAATGGATTAGGGTACTTTTGAATAGTAATTTGCTGCCATTTATGGATATGTTTACTTGTGCGCATGTTTTTCATATGTTTTTCTTCTTGGTCCCTACTATAATTGGAGTTATTGAAAATAGGCAAAAGATCAAATACAAATAATCTTAACATACTAAACATACACATTGAAGGAAAACCCAAAAAGACAAGGTAGCATTTTTGTAATTACCACCAACTATCAAAGTTACAACAAAAAATACCTAAAAAAACACAAATTTTTTTTTTAACATTTTTTATTAAAAAATCGCTACATTTTTTTTTTGATGCTACTAAAAGTAGGGATTTTTTAATAAAAAATGTTAAAAAAATAAAATAAAATAATTTGTGTGTTTTTTTTTTATTTTTTTAGATTTTTTTAGGTTTTTTGGGGGTTTAGTTTTTAGCATTTTAGCTTGGGTGGGGGGGTTAGGTTTTTTTTAGGTTTTTGGGGGGTGGGGGGGGGGGTTAGGTTTTTTTTAGGTTTTTGGGGGGTGGTGGGGGGGGGGGGGGTTAGGTTTTTTTAGGTTTTTGGGGGGTGGGGGGAGTGGTTAGGTTTTTTTAGGTATATTTGTAGAGTAACTTTGATAGTTATTGATAATTACAAAAATGCCACCTTGTCTTTTTGAGTTTTCCTTCAATTTGTATGTTTAGTATGTTAAGATTATTTGTACAAGAACTTTACCCATTGAAAATAACCACACACGTAATTTTCATTTTTAACATATTATATTAGAAGCTTACAACTTTTCACTCTCACGCAGTCACAAATGTAACCAAACAACAAAAGTTTTCATAGTCGATGAGATGATTCGACCATGTGCGATATCAGCGAAAATATCGAAGTCAATTTTGATTTCCAATTTGATAACGGTCTAGATATCTTGGGTTTTCAAGATACATCAATGTAACCATTCAGGGATAAGTGATATGTTTTTAAAATAAACTTAAGATCAGTTAGAAACAACAGTTTTTAAAAGCTTAGAAACATATCTTTTATATACTAACCAACATGGTGCACGCGGATGCAATGGTTTAGGGTGAACTGGGGTGGGTGCGGGGGAAGGGTGCGGTGTGCCCTTTTACAGCGTGGCAACACCGCCGCCGACCCTTCCCTCACCGAAGATGATGATGGAAATCGGTGACTACTCACCGCACCCACAATATGAACGTTGAACCTTTTGTGACCGTTGGAGTTTAATTGCAACGGCTAAATAGCCATTTTTTATATAAAAGAAAGAGTAATTTACATATTTTTACACTATATAAACCCAACCCAATTTATAACAAATTCTCACCAATCCATTTTCTCGTTTCTTCAAAACTAATCTCTACCCCTATTTTATTTAAAATTGCGGATGAAATACCATTGTTTCTTTCCACCCCATAGCAGTGACGACGAGTTAGCTTCAACCGATAGTAGTATAATTTTTTTTTTCCAAAATCTCATCGAGCAAGCCGAACTACAAGATACGGGCACATCTAGCAAGAAACGATATGTTCGTTCTGATCGTGAGAGTGGCCACGAAACCCTTATGGCGGATTATTTTGTCGAGGAACCAAAATACAACGATGATATTTTTCGTCATAGGTTCCGTATGTCAAAACGTTTGTTTCTAAAAATTGTGAGCGACGTGGAAGCGAATAACCCGTAAGAGGGCGTGGATGCGAGAATTGTAACGCTCCGTATTTTTGTACTTTCCTTATTTAGAAAATGTAATCGTACTTCTATTTTTGGAAACTTGTAATCACCTTGTATTCGTATTTCGTTTCCAACTTTGTAATCCAATGCTTTGATCATAATTAAACTTCATGCTTTATACATACGTGTTATACATACAATCAATCATTAAATACGTGTTTACTTTCAAACCGACACTTGTTATACGTGCAAGCGCTCATACATACATTCACGATACACGAATTATACTTAATGCAATTATCAAACTCAAGGGGTCATACTGCAAATTCTAGAAAGTTTGGTAAATTCTGCAGGTGGTGCACGACCATGCACACTGCGATCCACATGACCGCGCACCTGATGTGCACCACCCTGCTATCCGCGATCCGCATGACCGTGCACTTGATCCGCCCGGCCGTGCAAAATGACCAGACCTGGCAGAATCTTTTAAAACACACGAATTTTGGCTCCATTTTCCCCTTTCAACGCCCAACCACCTCATTTATCACCCAAACCCTAATCCCAACTATAAATACAACCCCTTGACATCTTCCAAACACTTAATCACTCTTAAAACACTTCAAATCATACATAAATTCTGATTTTGGGCAGAATATCTTTCGAGTTCAAAGTGAGTTCTAACTCACTTCTACTACTTATTCTTTAAGTTTTCTTGCTTCAAAACACTTGGACAACATCAAGGTTTGTTACCAAATGCTCACCAAAGTGTAACAAGGTAGTACTACTCCGATTTTGGTGTCTAAAGTGGGTTTAATTTTCTGCTTTCGCTAAACTTTATAGATGCTCATCTTTTAGTTCATTTCTTGTGAATAACTTATACCCACCTCGTCCTCAATCAAACCCATGATTGTGGGACTTGCGTGTTGTTGTTCTCCATCAAGTTTAAGGACCAAGAACCTCCTAAACTTTCTGTTTTGAAGAACTTTGCTTAAATCTTTATAAACTTGTTTAATGTCACACCCGCTCATAGGCGGAAGCGCAAGGTGTGACCGTGAATGATTCTCATTGCATACGAATAAGTAAACGAACTGTATGATAAAAACAAACCAAGCATGCCAATGTGATATATGAAATTCAAAAGTTACAACACCGGAATTTAGTATATTGTTTACAACCTTCAAATGTAATATTTCATAAAAGACATTTTCAACAAAATGTAAGTCTAAAGATCAAGGCTTTGGCCACTATATGTCCGCAAGGAGGCGGTATATAGCGGGCAAACCCTCCTAAAGTTGGCATCATTCTTGGTTTCCACATCGTGTGACCACTTTCTTTTTACGCGCAAAGTTCCACTAATTTCCTGAAATACATGTAAGTTTAAAAACGTCAACAAAAGTTGGTGAATTCATGTAGTTGTTCTTGTATCAAATGAATCTTTAAAACATTTGAAATAATTTATATAAAATCTGGTATGTTAAAGCGTCAATGAAATCATTGATCATTAATGTTTTGCAAGGACATTAATATGTATGACGACATAGGAAGCAATCCAACCCTTGACGAATTTATGTGTCGATTACCCTCGACTGTGACACAAAAGAACTCTTCCGGTCTCGGGGACCAAGAGTGGGGCTCGCCAAAACCCAATAGATCTACCCCTTTCGTTCCTCGGTCTATATGTGTGATTAATGGTGCTTAAGTCCCAGTATATTCGCACATGATCTAAGTGTGTTTCATTCCCTAGCTTATCATACCATTGTACATGTATCTCCCCCGATAGTTGTAAAACTGAAAAACGTTTAAAAGAGGAAAAGGGTACATGAACTCACTGAATTGCGTCCGTGTAAGTGTACTAGTAATCACGGGTGGTCTTCTTGTCTCGCAACGTAACCTACAAGTGTCCTAATTTCGTTAGACACTTAGGTCTATGTGTAATCTATGTACAAGTCTTCCATCTTGAATGTGTATTAGGACTTGTATTGAGTTGTAAGGAAATTTTGTTTATTGAACTATGTTGTAGATAGATAAGTTTCTAAGTTGTTAATATATATATATATATATATATATATATATATATATATATATATATATATATCGAAAACCAATGTGAGTTGAGAAAACCCAAATAAACCCTATGTAACATTTTTTTTTTAAAATAGGGAATGTAACATACATGTACTTGAACATTTTTATGGAAAAAAATGAAAAAAACGCCTACTGTTTTTTTTTTAAATATTCAAAATTTGTATGTTACATTTTTTTTGGACATGTATATTATGTAACATGAAATTTTTAACATTTAAAAAAAAACTACTAGGTGTTTTTTTTCCTTTTATAAAAAGAGTTCAAATATATATGTATATTACATTTCCTATTTTTTTAGAAAAAATAAAAATGTTACATGGGATTTTTACAAGGGTTTCTTGAGTTTACACAACTCAAGTAGGTTTTCTCTATAGCCTCCCCCATTATATATATATATATATATATATATATAGGGGACCGCTAAAATGAAAACCACATCCAGTTGTAAGAACCGCAAGAACCAGTTCCTTACCATTAGATCTTCAAGATCAATGGATGAGATTAAAAGTAGTTAATATTAATATTAAATAGTTTTTGTCATGTCTTTAATATTTTAATCCAAAAGGGTAATTTAGTAAAATTTCTTTTTTTTGTCTTTTAGTCTTTATTTTTTTTTTTTTTTTTGAATGGCTAAACTTGCATGCCATGGGAATTGAACCCATGACCTCCACCTATTTTACACCTTATCTAACCCACCAACACCATTGGGCTATTCCCAATGGATTTTACTTTTTTGTTTTATTATATTACTTTTTATTTTTTAAACATAATTTTTTTTATTAAAAACCATTTTTAAATTTAGAAATTTAACAAAACAATTTATTTTGCGCGCCGGTTTTGCACGCCGTTTTTACGCCCGGCTTTTTAACGCGTCGTTTTTTCACGCCGTTTTTTACGCTCGGCTTTTTCAAGCGGCGTTTTTTAAAAGAGCCGTTTTTTACATCCCATTTTAACGCGGCGTTAAAATTTTTACGTTTTGTGCTAAACTTTTTAAACTTTTTATGTTTTACGTAAAAAATTTTACTTTTTACGTTTTACGAAAAACTTTTTACGTTTTACGTTAAACTTTTTACGTTTTACGTTTTACATTAAAAAGTTTACGGTTTACGTTAAAAAGTTTCCGGTTTAACATTTTTTTTGCAGAAACTTTTTTACGCAACACGAACGCACCCAGAAAACGCAAACTCGGTAGGTGTCTCAGATAGATTGTTATCGTCATCGACTAGGGAAAAAAATATAAAAAACCAACAACAACAAAACAAAGTGTATCTCGTAAAAAAACGGGGTTTGGCTCAGATTTTCCGATAATAAAAAAGGCTGCAAAGTGGGGTTGCAAGTTCAAAAACCTACCCTCCACCATCGTTGCCGCGCCATCGTCATCAAAATCTAGTTTTTTTTCATCATCGACACCCAAAATCCAACCGATCAAAACCCACATAGTTCGCTTATCAAAATCACCGGCAAACATCAAAAATCACCAGCAAACATCAAAAAAATCAACGGCAAACATCAAAAATCACCGGAAAAAATCACCTGTTTTTTTTTGTATCATCAGCCGTAAACATCAAAAACACCGGCAAACAAACAGGGACACAAAAGATCAGAACCAAAAACAGGGACACAAGCAAAATACAGGGACACAGGATCAGAACCAAAAGACATCAAAATCACCAGCAAAAACAAGCAAAAACCTTACCACCACCACTGTCGCCGTCAAAAACCCACCACCGTATACGTCAGTCCTCATCAAAATCACTGCAGGTGGGGTTTGTACCCACCACCGTCTTTTGAACTGCCAAACACCATTCACACACACCAACACCCACCCTTCGTCGGCTATAGGAACGACCACCACCATCCGGTGGTGGTGAGTGACGGCCTGCAGCGACCAGACAAAGAGAAGGGACGGAGAGAGAAAAAACTCGATGAGAGAGATAGAGAGGTGGTGGAGGAGTTGTGCGGTGGCAGCAGCGCCGTGGGGGACGGCCGGCGACGAACCGACGCCGGCGATGGCGGCGGTAATGGGGGTTGAAAGAGAGGAACAGGGGTGGGTTTGAATCGACGACATCATCATCTTCGTTTAACAGGTTTACAGGTTTAAAAAGAAAGAGATGAATGAGAGATAGATGAGAGATTTCAAGAGAGAGAGATGAATGAGAGATGATATTTTAAAAATGGATCGATAGTCTGCATCGTATAAATGGAAAAGAAAGAGAGAGAAGAGAGGAAGGATATGACATTTGGGGTAAATGACCGACATACCCTTATTGTTGGCAAAAATCTGATTAGTGGAGACTGGTTCTCATGGTTCTTACAACTGGGGGTGGTTTTCATTTTAGCGGCTCCCTATATATATATATAGGGGAGGGTTATCTTGAGAACGCTAAATATTGCGAGACCCGTGAGAACGAATGAGAAAACCAATTAAAACCGAATTTTTTTAATACAAACTTCATTCTAATTAAAATACAACATCAAAAAAGAATTCACAACATCAAATAATTCATTTCTCCTCTCAAATTCACTCTTACTAGATTTTTTACACATGTGTAAATATAACAAATTTACACATGTGTAAATGACAAAATTACAGATGTGTAAATTTTCGTTATTTACGAATTCACGTAAATTTAAACGTGTAAATTTAATTTCTAACATTGTATTCGAATAATAATGATAAGTGTAAAAAGAAATTTTGAATTTGAATTGTTTTTTACCAAGTTCTCGTGGTTTATTCATTCGTTCTCATAGTTCTCGCGATATTTAGCGTTCTCATTTAAACCCTCCCCTATATATATATATATATATATGTGTGTGTGTGTGTGTGTGTATGTTTGTGTGTTGTATGGACGGGCCTAACCTTCTTGTGACTTCATGCCTCGCACGAGTGTTATGTACGTGTCCGCGACATGTGTAGGGCCGAGCCCCTTGTAGTCAGGTCCACACGTTTGTCTCGTTGACGACGTTAGCGGATATATTTTATATTCTCAAAATATATTTCCTTGTTTAATGTGATCTTTGATCACCTTCTAAGTGTATTTGTATATATTTTCAAACAAATACATACATAATCCGAGTTCGATGAGAACTAAAATAATACATTTTTAACACGTTTCTTATATTTGTGCACCTTTGACCAAGTCAAGGTAAATGTATAATTATATTTTTTTTCACGACATAAATATGTATGATTTTGTTAGATAATATTTTAATATTATTTTGGTATAAGTATACTTGTATGAATACTTGAATAACTTGTATTTCACTAAGAGGTTGTTTGGCAACTTCTAAATGATTAAGTGCTGAACGATAAGAGGTATGAACCATTAAGTGGTGAACCAGTAAGAAGTTTGAACCATTAAGAGTCAAATGTGTGACCAATTCAGATTATAGGTCTTAACCATTCAGACTCAGTATAATGCTTAACCATTCAGAAGGAAATGTCTGAACCATTTAGACATTTGCTTGCGAAACAAACAGTCTGGACCATTAAGTGTTGAACCAATAAGAGGTCTAAACTATTAAGAGCCTCGTTAAGAGCTAAACAGTAAGAGGTCTGAACTATTAAGAGCCTCATTAAGAGCTAAACAAACAGTCTCTAAGTGTATACTTAGACAAGTATACATGTATTTAGGTATAAATACCCATGTGTTTGGTATTTAGTGAGTAAAATCATTTCTTATGAGTTTTATGTTTGCCAAAATTATATTTATTAAAAATAATATATTTTTAAGATTTGCTTGTAGTATATATATATTTCTTATACTTGTCAAGTTTAGTCATTTGTCCGATTTTGTATATTTTGTATATTTTGTCCAAAGTCGATATGTCCATTAAATTGTCCAATTCTTGATAAGGGCTATTTATATACTTTTATAATATGTTCTCTTTGAATTTTTGTCCATACACTCATGTATGGGTAAGTATTTGTATTTTATACTTAATTATTTTCCAATGTATTTTTGGGTGTATTTTTGTATTTGTATTTCTTGTGAGTATTTAGTTAAACATAAATTCCTACATTTACACTAAATATATGCACATAAATATAGAAATAAGCACATAGGTTGGGTGTGACCACTAAATATATATAATTTTCTTAAAATATATATTTATACTTATTTTAATCTTTAAGAAAACTATTTTTTCTTAACTTATATTTTTTAGTAAACTTTCGTTTTGCTCACTGTGGGTTGGTCATTTTAATGGTTTTGCTCCAATAGTTTAAAAATAGCTATTTTCCTCCCTGATCTTTCGAGTTTGTCGGCAGTTTGCTCCCTAATCTTTCGAGTTTGTCGCCAGTTTCCTCCCTGATGGAGTTAGAGGCTGGGAGTAAAATGAAGACAAGTTAGAATAATCAGGGAGGAAATTGGCTATTTTTAAACTATTGGAGCAAAACCGTTAAAATGACCAAACCACAGGGAGCAAAACGAAAGTTGACTCTATATTTTTATACAAAAGTCTTGGATGAATATGTTTAGTGTTTTCAAACACTTGAATCTTGCAAAAACCTTGTAAAAACGTATTTTCTAACACTTTAATTTCTACAAAATTTTTGCCATAGTTTTCCCTAGATTTAGGGGTTTTCCCATGTTTTATAACATGCTTAAAATCAATTTCCAACTCAACAATGAATTTATGAACTTGTAAGCACATCACACTTTTAGATCTATACTTTTTTTATGTTTATCAACATGTTTAACTAGTTCATCTTAAACTTTAAAAACATACCTTTTCAAGATCAAAACTTTTTAACAAGATCTTTATATATTTTTACTTGTTACATTTTCTAGAAATGATTTTACTACCATTTCCAAGTTCATAACATCGTTGTTGATGGATCTTGCTAGATCTAACATTTTTATGTTAGATCTATGTTTTTAACATAATGTTAACAAGATCTCTTTGCCCATAATATCAACCCTACTAGATCTATCACATAATCAACTTAAACAACAAGTATGTAGGTTAGATTTTTAGCGTTAGTTATGTTTACCATGTATTTTTAAAGTGAGCTTCAAGATGGTTACTTGCACTTTTATAAACTTAATAATATAAAAATCTTAAAAAAGGTGGTAGGATGAAGTTACTACTAGCACCATAGTTAGGGAAGAACACCTAGTGAAGAAGAGAAAAAAGATGAAGATGGAGCTTTAAGTCTTGGATAATAGCAAATGGCCGTGGTGGATAATAAGCTTCTTTCACATGCAAGCCCTTCAATCTACCATGGAGATCATCTTGAGCATCTTATAAAAATTATGGAAGCTTGAAAATGGGAGGTGAAATGGTGGGTGGTTGGCCGAAAATGAGGGTGGAGGTGGAGAGGTTTTCTGTGTGTTTGTTGTGGTGAATGATGATGATGATGATGATGATGATGATGATAAGGTTTCATAGCTAGTGGTTTAACTTATAATCTTTCACCAAATTATTGTCCAAGGGTTAAAAAAAGTTATCTTTGACTTATGATTGACCAAGCTTGACCAAAGACCAACTCAAATGGGGCCCACACCATGGTGGACGACCATGATGGTTAAAGGAGTGTTTGGTTCGGTCAAATTTTTGTGTTAAGTGTTGTTATGCTTAGAAAAAAATATATTTAGTTAGGTTATATCTAGCATTTAGGGGTTTTAATTGTTTCGAGATGTTAAGTGGTTTTAACTAGTTTTGTAATGTCAAAGCAATGCTAACTAGTTCATATACTATGTCTAGTTGTAGTTCGGATGCTTGTTCGGGTGTTAATTTCGTCAACAAATCATTAAGATGTTAAATTATGTAACTTGTATGGTATGATGTGTTTATGTATCTAGATGATATTTTCAATATCTTTTCATGTTGTTTATGATATCTAACATCATTTTTAGATATGGTATAAGTTACAAAATGCTGAATTTTGCTGACAAGTTGTTACTTACGACTTGAATCAGACAGTTTTAGTGCTAGTATATTTTCCGGAAGGTATTAACATATACTTTAATATAATTTTGATGTTGGACTTAAATCTAGGTCCTAAATCTGTCGTTTAGCTGAGTACCGGAACCGTGCTGACACAACTAGTCTAGCCGGTCAATCTACCAAATGTTTAGTGCACTGTTTTATTAGTTTCGTAACGCGACGAATAAAATGAATGGCATGCACAATTAAAATGTATCCTGTGAGATTTCTAGATGTATGACGTGTAAACAATGTTGTATTTATGTTTAAAGCACAAAATTGCATAATATAAATAGTTGTTAAGTATATGATAATTACCGGAAATTTGTCATTTGTCACATTTAAAACTTATGAAATCTTGTACCTACCTTGTTTCTAAACAAGTCCATGGTTGGGGAGCTTGTGTATGGTTGATTCTTATGAGTTTAGAGGTGCAACACCCTCTAAACTTTCTGTTTTGACAAGGTTTAGACAACCTACAAGTGTCGAGACCATCCAAGCTCATCATCTTCAATATGGTGAGACTTGTGTTTTGGTGAAAGTGTGAACCGTGGGAGGCTTGGCTTTCCAAACTAGTTCCACTAACTCAATTGCTCGTTTTTGTCATATTCATCCAAGTATCTTCCAAGACTCAAAGTAACACAACCCCGCCGCACCTCCAACATTTGCCATGATCGGTATTGAATACCCGGGTTGATCTTAATTGGCTACTTGGAAAACTAGTTAGTTTATGATTCTGGTTATTCATGACCAACCGGGTTATCAACTATGTTGATAACCTTGTGCTTTGGTGAATCATACAATGAGGTTAATTATACCTCCATGCTTGACTTATATGACACTACATAATAATACATGATGGATGTATACAAAATATATATTTAGCCGAATTCATGATACTAACCGGATTATGGTTAGATGTTATGAACTTATGTTGTATTATCTTTGTTCTTTATTCCTCGTTTGTTATTCTAATGAGCAAGTTATGACCCATGAAAACACATAAAATCTTAGTGTCCAAATGAGTATTTAGATGAGATATATTTTCGTGTACATATACTTTTATATACTTAAATCCGAATCCAAACTCTCCACTAAATCCGAATACTCACACACCTTCGTTTCCCCAGTGTAGGGTAACTTCGGTGTTCCAATCTCCACAACACATCAACTCTCGGTTAAATAGGAAAGCTTTGCAAAATCGTGAGTGTACATGACCCTTTTTACTTTTCGTCACTTTTTAGATGCAATACTTATTCCTTATTAAATCGCACACATACACTTATAAACATACAAACAATCCAATATACATGCTTGATACGTGGCACTAGAACTCCTACATGCTAGAAACTTATTTGCTTTATACTTGTCATTAACTTCGTACAAGACTCCCTTAACATGTATAGCGCTATAGGATTAACGCACCGCCCTTATTCTTGAGGTCATGTTAAGTTAAACAAAATGGTCTTATCGTTGCTACGATAAGATTACGCTAGCGGGAATCTTTTGGTTGACAAATATAAGTTGCATGCTAGTATTGTTATGTTAGTCTTAGTTTACGATTATGCCATGTGGATTTGTTTAAAACGTTTATACTTATGCTAGTACTCAAACTTGTATGCTCTCCAATACTTTATGTGATGACATGTACTTTAATACGTATTGCAGGAATTTGATGATGATGATGATGAACGGAATCTAGTAGGATGACTAGAAACCCATTTTTTTCAAATTCCGTACTTGTTGATATATTTTGTTTCTTGTTCAAGTTGTTGTATTTGTTTCCAAACGATTGTACTTTTTTAGTAATGAAATGAAATTTTGATCACTAAATATTGTCACAAATAGAGTTATGAAGTCTCTTGCAATCTATTTCGTCCCGCCCCGATGTTTCCGCTATCGGTTGGGGTTTGACAAGAATGACGAAGGGTTTTACACCGTTGTAAAAAGTTACATCGGCTATTAAACAACTTGCAACCGGTAACCTTCCAGACGAGAACGATGAGTATTTACATATGGCCATGGGGAGTGTCTAGAATATTTCTACAAAACGGTATGTAAAATATACTCTCCCGAGTTCTTACGTAGACCAATAAGCCACGACATGGCGCTTTTGTACTAAGCTCATGAGAAGAAACATCACCTTCCTGGTATGGTCGGTAGCCTTGATTGCGCCCATTTCGTTCAGAGAATGTATCCCACAGATTTTCGAGACTAATATATGAGAGGAGATCACTAATATCCGACAGTTATGCTCGAAGCGGTGGCCTCTTAATATTTGTGGGTTTGGCATGCTTTTTGCGGTCCTCCAGGTGCACAAAGCGACATCAATGTGCTTCAGCAATCTCCATTATTTCTTACTGAACGAAATGGAACTGCGCCAAAATGTTCATTTTACGTTAATAACCACTTATACAAACGTGGTTACTATCTCGTGGATGCAATCTACCCTACATGGTCCGTGTTTATCAAATCATTTCCAAATCCTCACCTACTAGACAGAAAGAAGTTCAAGAAGCAACACGAGGCGGAAAGAAAAGGCGTGGAACATACTTTTGGTGTTTTGAAGTCAAAATGGGGTATAATGAATCGGCCAATGTGTGCTAGGAGTATGGAAAAATAGGTATGTGGTGTATACGTGTATTATTTTACATAACATGATTTAAAAAGACGACGGAAACACGATATCACTAGTACACGTCCGGGATCCTCTAGTCGAGCCCGCTCTCGATGACAGTGTGTTAAACGAGCTTATGGATGAAGATACACATTGGAGACTAAAACATGGTCTCGTTGAGCATCTCGGAAGACCAGATTTACCCCACCTATTGGTGGAATCCGACGAAGAGTAGTAATTTTATGTAGTTTAATTTATTTTAATTAAATGCAATTTTAATTATTTTTAATGTAATGTAATGTATTGTAATGTTTTTTTTAATTTATTGTACTTTTAGTTTGTTAAAAATATGTTTTATTTATTAGAGTAAATTACAAAACTCGTCCTTTATGTATGTATGTTATTGCAAATCATGTCCTTTGTCTTCAATAATTACATTAATCATACTTAATGTTGACAAATCCTAACATGGTATATCCTTTACCCCAAACCAAGTTAAAATTCTCAGTTAAGTTTAGTCATGTGGGACCCACGTGAGGGCATTAATGTCCTTTCCCCTACACCCTCCTTCTTCTTCCCCATTCCACCATTTAAGAGCCACCCACCACCACCATCGGGATCTGTTGGGTCAGTCATTAAGGGAGTGAAAATCGGGATCTTGTTGCGACGTTGATAGACATGGGTAACTGAACCGTCGGTTCAAGTAAAAAAGGTGGGATTTCATCCAGATTAAGACTTGGTTCTGGTGTTAAATGTGAAGCAAGGGGCGGTAACGTAAATGACTCAGCCATTGACATGGGCATCATCTGCGAAGGTGCCACCGCGTATTGGAGAGCAGATGCAACAGGCGAACATCAGCTATAATAAGGAGAAATTGGAGACGTTGAGCTTAGGGCCGGTGGGTCAATTTTTCTCTCGTCTAAATCAACTTCCAACCCAATTACCAATGGGAACATATGAGTGTCAATAGCTAAGTCAGGAACCTTCATTCAAAGATTGATTTGAAGTTGGTATATTCATACAACTTGAAGAAACAGAAACTGTATCAACAGATGAACTTTTACTAGTTTCGCCAAGATCTATCGCCAAGATCTAGAGAGGTTGTTGAAGGGGAACCAGTCACCAATATAATAAATATATAATTCCGGTTAAATCAGCAAGGGAAGGCTTCGTTTTAACTAATTCCGGTTAAAGGCCGGTGATTTGGCTCTGAAACTGCTACCATTCAAGTCCCTCGGGTGAGTTTCTCACCTTAATCTCCGTTCCTTGGTTTTTCCGATAGTGGATTGGAGAGACGGTGGTTGTGACGGAGATGGTGGTTTGGGGGAGATGGTGGCTGGTTATGGTGACCCACAGTGGTGGTTTAGGGAGATGGTGGTGGTGGGTGGCTCTTAAATGGTGGAGTGGGGAAGAAGAAGGAGGGTGTAGGGGAAAGGGCATTAATGCCCTCACGTGGGTCCCACGTGACTAAACTTAACTGAGAATTTTAACTTGGTTTGGGGTAAAGGATATACCATGTTAGGATTTGTCAACATTAGGTATGATTAATGTAATTATTGAAGACAAATGACATGATTTGCAATAACATACATACATAAAGGACGAGTTTTGTAATTTACTCTATTTATTAATACTAATTTATAAAAAAAGAAAAAAAATAGTTTACCTCTACCCAAGAGAGGTGACCACCCCTTATGTTTTTGGGCAATAGCGGACCTAGAGAGGAGAGTTGATATGGCATTGAATGATTGGGTGGGTGAAAAGTTTATCTCTTCCCATGAAGTGACCACCCTTTCACCCTTAGTAGAATGACACAGAGACAACCCCCCCCCCCCTTAGGCTCACGATCTTTTGTCAGAACTCAAAAGTACTTCACTGGAGAGGCCCCCCATTAGGGTGGAGGGTATAGTCAATCACACTAGGGTGTTTGTTGGTGCATCTAGTGTCTGTTAACTTTGTCTTAATCGAGTCTTTTGTCTAGATAGGATAAACGAGCACACAACATGGTAGAAATTAGGGTTAGAATATATTAAAGTTAGTAATTTCGCTTGAAAGTGTATATGACATGTTCAAGCGAAATCAACATATGTTATTTCGCTTGAAATGAAATGTGGCATCCTCAAGCGAAATCACAGCAACTATAAATAGGAGTGTGCTGGTGTCATTTGGAGCGGAATTAGATCATTAGTTCTGAGTCGAGGTGTTGTCCAATTGTCATCAGAATTGTAAAAAGCTCAGGAAATCAATAATAGATAAAGATTGAAAAGGAACAAGCTGTGTTGACATCATTTACATTGATTCCGCCTTTGTATTTGATGATGAACTACTCAACTTGACTGTTTAGGGTCACACGAACGATCCAACAAGTGGTATCAGAGCTCAGGACGAGGAGTTCATACCATTACAGCTTGATTTCATCGGATTCTCACACTTCTACTCATTCTTTTCTGATTTAAACAATACTTAACGGTTGAAATGGCTTAAAACTCACATATATCAAGCGAAATATAGTGTTAACTAATCCTTGAAAGTTTTGGACCTTAATTCAAATAAAATCTGATAAAAACTGCTTATTCCGCTTGAAAAACATTTCGAACATGCTGACATCATTCTAATTTCGCTTGAATTGGTGTTAATTTCGCTTGAAACTACTGATTGATTTCGCTTGAAATCAGCTTCTTTTGTCTGATTTCGCTTGAAATCAGATTTCGCTTGAAAGTTCAAGCAAAATAAAGTGATTTCGCTTCAAAGGTTACTGATTCCGCTTGAACAGTAATTTCGCTTGAAAGTTAATTCAGCTTGCTATTTCGCTTGAGAAGCAATTCCATTTCAAGTAATTTCGCTTGAAGTTGTTGTTTCCAAAATTTCAAAAATTTTTCTAAGTGTTTGTTGATTGTTTCAGGTACTTGAAAGATGGATGATGTCAATCCATTTAGTGATATATTTGCTTTTACTGGTGGTTCGGGAGATGGCACATCAAATAACACGAATGAAACTACACCAACACCGAGTGCAAAGAAAATTCTTTCAGATACTATGAGTGTAGACAGTGCTTATGGGACGTATAACAAACCTCCCAAGTTGATGGCTATAGAAGATTATAATAAATGGTCGAAAAAGTTTGAGGAATGGCTCAAAGAATTTGCATATCCTAGTTGGAAGATGTTGAAGAATGGTTTTGTTATGGGAAGATCAGATTTTGAAAATTTGACAGAAAATGAGGAGATAGATAGATATGTTGCTGAACAGAAGTGCATTGCCTTAATTCATCAGTCTGTGAGAGACGACATCATAGCATTGATTGAATACACGAATTCAAAAGATCTATGGGCTAAATTGAAAATAAAATGTGAGGGTAGTGCAGAAATAGTAAAAAACAAAAAGAAACTATTAAGAAAAGAGTTTGATCTTTTTGGCTGTTTGAAAAATGAGTCTGTTTCTAAGATGATTGAAAGATTCGGACATCTGAAAATGGAGCTGGCGAGACATGGAATCATTTATTCTCGAGAAGAACTTGTTGATAAGCTGTTTGACTCATTGCCGGATGACAATGACCGGCAATACTTTGCATTGATGTTGAAGAATACAATTGAGTCGGAGAAACTAACAGTTGATTTGTTGATTGAAAGACTGGAGAGTCATGAGCTGGAGATCAAGAAATCATTCAAAGTCAATCATTCTACATATCAGCAGAATGTTGGGTTGTATTACAGAGGTGATGGGATACCAAAGAATGTGTCTCCTAAGACAGCTTTTTCAGCTGAAGGTTCTTACAAGTCAAATCAAGAAAGTCAGAGCAGTGGTTTTCATAGTGGTTCTTCATCAACAACTCCAAGCCAATCTGTTCCAAAGAATCTATTCCAGTGTAATATTGATGTAGATCTGGAGAATGCACAAAACTTCAGTGAGGAATCAACAAAACAACAAATGGTGTTCTTAGCATCTGTGCTTGAATCATACGAAAGTCTCGTGGCAGGAAAGATTGGAAACACCAACCAGACTAAAGAGGATTATGATCAGATAGATCCTGAGGAGATGGAACTAATTGATATCAGATGGTGTATGGCCAGTGCAGTTCGAAGAGCACAACGATTCATGGAAATTACGGGAAGACATTCTATTGGTGGACCTTCCACAAAGCTCGGTTTCGATAAATCAAAGGTCACTTGCTTCAGATGTAAACAAAAAGGACATTTTAAACGCGAATGTCGAAACGCACCTGGTGATGATACTGCAAATCCGTTCAGAGAGGATTATTAAAAGAAAGCTATTTACCATCAAAACAAATCTGAACCTCCTAGAATGAAACAGCTTGAAGATACCCCCAAAGAAAAATCAAGAGCTCTTGCTGTTATTCATGATGATGAGGGATACGATTGGAGTGATGTGCTACCAGAAGAAGATGCAGTGGGTTATGCATTTGCTGTAATAAAAGAAGTTCCTTTCAAAGATAGCAGGAATGAACAAGAGAAATATGGTTACAGAAAGATGAAAGCTCAAGACAAGTTGATTAAAATGTCTAAGATTTACAACGAAGCAAAGAGAGCAAAAAGATGGGATGCTGACAGAGAATGTTACCTAGATCTCGATGGTAACATAGCTATTGATTCAAAAACAATTGATATTGAAGTTCTCATCAAACAAATTGCTGAAGAAGAAGAAGCCAAACAGAAAGAATGGTGGGGAGGAGGAAAAGTTGAAGTAAAAACTGAAGAAAAAGAAAAGGAAAAAGAAAAAGAGCAGCAGCCAAAGAAAATTGATAATGAGATTATTGATACGACACAAGAGTTTACCGCTGAGAATTTGAAGAAGATGGCTGACAAAGTGTTTGCTGCGAAAGAATTAGAGGTAGTTTCTGGTTCTGGCACTGAGTCCAAAAACAAGGTCAGTCAGAATGATGCTATCACAGAGTCAGGTAAGAAAGATAAAAATGAGAGTGACTGCAAAAATTGCATAAAAAACTGCAAGGTTTGTAGTACAATTACTTACCACAGTGGTAAAAGATTGAGGATCTGACAAAAAGAGTCAGAGATGTGGAAGATCAGATCTTAAACCGTGATAAAATGTTAAAAGCTTCAAATGATCGCATAAAAGAACTAACTGAGAAAATCAAAAATGATAAAATTGAAGTAGAAAGAGTTAGGAAAGAAAACGAAAAGTTGATTCATGAAAATCGTCAACTTTAAGAAAATTTTGAGAAGCTAAAACGAACGGTGAAAGATTCTGATGAAAGAAATGGTAAGACATGTACAGAAAATGTGCAATTAAAAGGTGTTCTTAGGGTTAAAGAAGAGTTAATCAACCAACAACTGGATGAAATTGCTAAGTTGAAACTTCAATTTCAAGAAGCTAAAATTGAAAATGAACGTATCCAGTTGAAACTGAACAGTTACAGTTCCGCAAGTTTTGTTCTTCAACATATTGTTCCTAAACCAATTGGAAAGAACAAAGCCGGCGAAGATATATACTTTGATGGAACTAGGGTTGGATTTCATCAGGTTCCACCACCTGTCCTAAACAATTATTAAAAGAAAAAATCAGGGTTGGATATTGATGAAGATGAAAATGAAATTAAACTTCCAGACACAATTGATGTTACATTTTCTTCATCATCATCTGATGATAGTATTCAGTCTCAAGTGGTTAAAAATGTTGTTGAAAATGTTCTAAAATCTGATAGTGATTCAGTGGAGAATGATGAATGTTTTCTGGACAAATACATTCCAAAATCAAAGTCCAAAAACAACTTATATGATGAACCTACTGTTGTGATGTATAAGATGACGGGATCTGATAAGTTGTATTCGGATATTGAATTTCCTTTGGAGAATGTGAATGTGGGGAAATTGAAAAATGTTTTCAAATTGATTGAGATTGATATTTCGGAAATTAAAGGTTTGAGAAATTCAAAAAGGCAATTGAATTTTGAAAAAGATAAAGCTTACTATAAAAAACCTGTTGTACCACCGCGTTTTTATAACAATAAACAAAACAAATGGTCAGGTGGATATCAGGGTAGTAAGAATTATCAAAGAAGAAGTGTTCAAAACAAGAAATTTGTTGAGAAAAAGGTGTTTGTATCGAGTTCAAGTTCACTTTCTGACGAAGAATCTGAGATTTTTTCAAAGTCTAATGAGGAATTTTTTGAGAAAAGGATCTCACAACCTCAGTCTAAAGACACAAGTCGGGTTGTTGATACTCGGACATGCTTTAAATGCAATCAAGTTGGACATATTGCACGAAAGTGTACTAACTTGAAGTCTAAGACTGAAGTTGTTGAGAATCGGAAAAAGAAAGTTGATTCAAAAGGCAAAACTCCAATGTTTGTTGAGCAAAAAGTTTTGAAAAGGGATAACATCAAAATCAAAACTGAACCGGTAAAGAATGTGGTAACTAAAAATTACAAGTTTTATAAACGGGTTGCATCATCTCAACAAACATGGAAGCCAAAATCAGTGGTCAAGGAATCAAGTTCTCCAAAACCAAAGGTGTCTGAGACAGCAAAACCATCGTCTTCAAACAAGAAGATGTATGTACCTTTGGATTATTATGAGAAACTTGAGAAGAAAGATGTACCAAAGAAAGACCAATCATCGAGTCAACCTCAAAACGATAAATTTTTCTTATACAAAAAAGTTGAGATCGGGTCTGAGGAAAGCTTAAAGATGAATGATAAGAATTTTCCGTCACTTTACACTGCTAAAACTCAACTAAAAGTCAAGTTACCCGAGTCAAAAGAGGCTTGGGTAGCATCAAAATCTAACTAAGTTTGCATGATATGTGCAGGAGCTTTCAAGATCCGTTTCGCGTTGGATTATGGATAGTGGAGCTTCTCGGCATATGACAGGGAAGAAGACCCTACTGTACGATGTTCGAGGGTTTAATGGAGGTTATGTAGGTTTTGCAGTCAACCAAGGTGGTAGAATAGTCAGTGAGGGAACTTTATCTAATGGTATTGTCACGTTTGAGAGAGTTAACTACATCGCCGAGCTTGAAAACAATCTTCTAAGCATATCTCAGATTTGTGATCGTAAGTATACAACGCACTTTACAGACAAAGAGTGTTTGATCTTGAAACTAGGATTTGTTGTTCCTGAAGAATGGGTTATCATGAGAGCTCCCAGAGTAAATGATTTGTATGTATTAGACATGAGTGTAGCAACTACTACAACGGGTCAGGCTCACTGTTTTATATCAAGAGCAACAGAAAAAGAGTCAAAGTTATGGCATCGAAAGATGGGCCATATTCACTTACGAAAAATGAATCATCTGGTGCATAATGACTTAGTTACTGGTGTTCATGTGAAAGGTTTTCATCTGGAAGGGGAGTGCATTAGCTGCATCAAAGGCAAGCAAAAGAAGAAATCACATCCTCAAAAGAAAGTTAATTCAGTTTCGAGACCGTTAGAGAGACTTCATATGGATCTTTTTGGTCCAGTGAATGTCAAAAACATAACTGGGGAACTCTACTGTCTTGTAGTAACTGATGATTTTTCCAGATTTTCATGGGTATCATTTTTTAAGACAAAATATGAGACGTTTGATAGTTTGATGGCGTTGTTCAAAAAAATTGAAAATTTGTACCAAAGGCGTATCAGAAAAATAAGAAGTGATAATGGTACTGAGTTTAAGAACAACAAGATGGAAGAATATTGTGATGAGAGAGGTATATTGCAAGAATTTAGTGCTCCTTACACTCCACAGCAGAATGGAGTAGCTGAAAGAAAGAACAGGACGCTAATCGAAACGGCCAGGACAATGCTTGCTGATTCCAAATTACCTGTAAACTTTTGGGCAGAAGCAGTATCAACCGCTTGCTATACACTCAACCGGGTTCTCACAGTAAAGAAATTCAACTAGACGTGTTTTGAGCTGATCAATAACCGCAAACCGAATCTGAAGTATCTTGAACCGTTTGGGTCTCCCAGTACAGTTCTAGAGCCTTTTGGAAAGTTTGGTGCAAATAGCATTGAAGGAATTTTTGTGGGTTACTCAAGTCCATTAAAGCGAGTCTTTGTTCCAAACTTGAAGCAGATTATTGAAGCACATAATGTTGAATGTCAAGGTCACATAATGCCACCACAGAATCCAGGTGACTCATGGCGTTTTCACTATGACACTTTGTGGGATTCGTTTGACATGAAAGAAGAAGAAGAGGATTTCTTTGACGAGTTAGATATTTTGAGAGAGTATGAAGAATCGCAAGAAAGATTCCCAGCAGAAACTTTTAGTCGTCAACGACAAGCTTCGAATGATGATGAAGCAGGTCCAAGTAATGCTGGTGAACATGATGATATTCAACAATCTCTTGACAATCAGACGGCAGTCAATGATAATCTAGAATCTGATAACATGCCAGTATTTGATCATGGTGATTCAGATTCTGAGGGGGGGCAGATTCAGATTTCGAGTCAAACAATTCCAGTCGATGAACAAGGTGCAAATCAAAATATCACAAATTTGGAAGGCGAGGTAGATGTTCCAGGCGAGGTGATGCCGAGAACTCTTTCATACCATCCAGAAGAGCTGATCATTGGAGAATTACAATCAGGCGTTCGCACTAGACGTCAAATTGACCAAGGCCTTACTTGTTTTTATTCAACAGTTGCTTCTTTACAAACTGAGTTTTCACTAAGTTGTTTTATTTCACAGATCGAACCGCGAACATACAAAGAGGCGCTATCTGAAGATTCTTGGGTTAACGCGATGCAAGAGGAGCTGAGTCAGTTTGAGAAGTTAGGAGTGTGGAAATTAGTAGACTTGCTTGATGGTCAAAGGAAGATAAACACCAAGTGGGTGTTCAAGTGCAAGAGAGATGATCGAGGGGTTATTATTCGTAACAAAGCTCGACTCGTAGTCCAGGGTTTCAGTCAGCAGGAGGGTGTAGATTTCACTGAAGTATATGCTCCAGTTGCTAGACTAGAAGCAATCAGAATCTTCCTAGCATTTGCATCTTGGAAAATTTTAAAGTTTATCAGTTAGATGTTAAATCGGCGTTTCTCTATGGGAAGGTAAAAGAGGAGGTATATGTCGGACAGCCACCGGGCTTCACCGATCCAATCCACAAAGACAAGGTCTTTTTGCTGGATAAAGCGTTGTATGGTTTACACCAGGCCCCGAGAGCTTGGTATGAGACATTGTCTCAACATCTGCTTGCCAACAGCTTCATCCGTGGAAAAGTGGATGCCACTCTCTTCACTAAAGAGGTCGATGGACATCTTCTGATAGTTCAAATATACGTGGATGACATCATATTTGGGTCAACAAATGAAAATCTGTGCAAATATTTTGAAAAAGTTATGAAGCAGAAATTTGAAATGTCATCGATGGGTGAGATGAAATTTTTCTTGGGACTTCAGGTTGATCAACTGCCTAAGGGAATTTTCATACATCAAACGAAGTATGTTCATGATATCTTAGAGAAATTTGGGATGTCAAGTTCTACTCCAGCTTCCACCTCATTAGCGACGAATCATGGGATAAACCCTGATCTCACCGGAGAGAAGGTAGATGAAACGATGTATCGTTCCATGATCGGATCGTTGATGTATTTGACAGCTTCAAGACCCGATATCATGTACCCAACCTGCCTCGCAGCAAGGTTTCAGTCTAATCCTAGAGCTTCGCATATGGTGATTGTGAAAAGGATATTACGCTACCTGAAAGGAACTCCATCATTGGGGTTGTGGTATCCAAGAGAAGGCGATTTCATGCTCGAAGGGTATTCCGATTCCGATTTCGGATGCTGCAAAGTTAACGCTAAATCAACAACAGTGGGGTGCCAGTTTTTCGGACCACGATTGGTCACTTGGCAATGCAAAAAGCAGACCTCTGTAGCTTTATCCACATGTGAAGCTGAATATGTATCTGCTAGCAATTGTTGTTCTCAGATCTTGTGGATCCAGCAACAGATGCGCGACTACGGTTTGCAATTTCTTAACACCCCTATCTTTGTTGATAATGAGGCAGCGATTAACATTACTAAAAATCCTGTTCATCACGCTAAAACGAAACATATTGAAATTCGTCATCACTTCATCCGAGATTGTTTCGAGAAGAAGTTGATACGAATTGAGAAAATCCACACTGACGAGCAAAAAGCTGATTTACATACCAAAGCGTTTGATAAAACTCGTTTTCAAAACTTGTTAAAATTGAACGGTATGAAGCTTTTATCGGTGTTGGAGGAAATTCTTGGTGTTGATGAAGGAGACATTGTAGATGATGTTGAGAAGCAATCTGCAATGGTTTGTCGATTTTTTACATGTTTTGGTATTTAGGGGGAGTAGGGTAAATATTTTCAGAAAATACAAAAACAGTAAAAATTTCAAAAATACAAAAACATGAGATTTTTTCAAAAATACAAAAACAATAGAAAACCAGAAAAGAGCTTGTGTAAAAAGGGAAAATGATAGTACATCGGCTTGACAGTTACAGTATGCTAAAGATTTGTAAAGTTTAAAAGTTTTAAACAGTCTCGCTGATGATGTGCCGATAGGTTTTTACACATTTAGTAGGTTTGTTCGGGATATAAACCTAAAATCCTTACTTGCTTATTTCGTGGGGAACACTACTTGGATATATAGGTAACCCCTGAAATCTTGTTTGAAGGATCCCTCTTTCTGAGATACTAGGTCTTTATACTCAGTGATATCTGGGGTATTATTCCGTGACTTCTGATAATGCGGAAGCAATGGCCTAGTCTCCGAATAATACTTTACGCTTGCTTGAAACATAGCATCTCCCTCAGCATAAAAAATGATGAAACATTGAAAAATGCTAATCATGTGCTGTTGAAGAAAAGATCCTCTAAAGGGGACACACCTAAAGTCGAACCGTCATCTCTCTGCTGAACGGAAGTTCTGACCTGAGCTCTCACGGTTTTCGCAATTTAACCCCTTACAGATATCATCTGTGGTATATTCACTTGTAAGACTGAATATTGGGATTTGGATATGGGAGTATATTCAAGAGGTGAAACACATGAATGAGTTTAAGTCTTTAAAACACATAATTCGTATCCTGAACATATTGAAATGTGTGTAAGAATTTAAGTGGATCAGTATATCGACAATCTAAGTGAATTGTTTAATTCTGAGAATGTAATCAAAGCTTAACGGTACTTATGACTTGTCGTATAGCTGATATGATTCACTAACATGCTTAACCAAAAATATGTTTGTAAATAGTTTATATTTACTGCATTTTATTTCTGTATTTCATTTCTAGTTTAGAAATTTTATTAAAAATCCAAAAATATTTTATACTTCTGCTTTATTTTCTGATAAACCAAAGTGGAGAGTTGATCTTCAGATTCGAATTGAAGCAGATGCAGGAAGTTTCTGGACTGGAAGATGAGGAGAGCTTATCATGTTAAAATTTGTTTGTTGAAAAATTTAAACAAGTTCATTAATTTGAAACTTGTAAATTTCAGAAAATTGTTTGAACAAAGTTGAACAAAAGTCAGTTTGGATTTATCTCAGATCATCCAAGGTCATTAATTTGGACTTGGTAGATAAGTTGAGTAATCAGGGTCATTAACTTGGACTTGAATACTTAAGTGATTTATTAAAAACTGATAATTGATGTGAATTTTGTTGAAAGTCAATAGATTGTAATGTTATATGTTTGAGAAACAGGTTATAGGTTATGAAAGATCTCCATGGCAAAGAAAATGTCAAAGTTTGAACCAGAATTCAAGTCCCAGCAGCTTATCGAGAGAGGGAATCTTCGAAAGGGGGAGTCAAAGATTCTGGATCAACATTCAAAGAGGAGATTGAAGGATAGAGTTTGAAGATTAAAGATTGAGAGGAGCTTTACAATGTCAAAACAATTTGGATAGAGGTTGATAGACAAAGACTGAAGACTCGACGCCGAAGACTTCGTCAACATCCAAGGGGGAGTCTGTTGGTGCATCTAGTGTCTGTTAATTTTGTCTTAATCGAGTCTTTTGCCTAGATAGGATAAACGAGCACACAACAGGGTAGAAATTAGGGTTAGAATATATTAAAGTTAGTAATTTCGCTTGAAAATGTACATGACATGTTCAAGCGAAATCAACATATGTTATTTCGCTTGAAATGAAATGTGACATCCTCAAGCGAAATCACAGCAACTATAAATAGGAGTGTGCTGGTGTCATTTGGAGCGGAATTAGATCATTAGTTCTGAGTCGAGGTGCTGTCCAATTGTCATCAGAATTGTAAAAAGCTCAGGAAATTAATAATAGATAAAGATTGAAAAGGAACAAGCTGTGTTGACATCATTTACATTGATTCCGCCTTTGTATTTGACGATGAACTACTCAACTTGACTGTTTAGGGTCACACGAACGATCCAACAGTGTTTGAGTGAAATCCTGCCCAATAATATTATGTCATGTCAACTCCCCATTTTACACTCAATCACTAGGTATGGTCAAACACCCCTCAATTAAAAAAAAACTTGATTGGTCTCTCCTCTCTCTCTCCTATCTCCTCTCCTCTCAATCACATCGGTGAACAATCACCGATTTTTGTTCACTCTCTCCAACTCAAACACCCAACTCAATCAAGTGGGGGTGGTCACCGATCAGTGACTCCCACTCAAACACCCAACTCCCCGAACCTATACCCTCCACCCTTACCCTCACTATCTTTTGTCAAATTGGCTTTACCAGAAAAGCTAAATGGTTAGTTCACTACGATAAATTATATATTCAGTACAACAACCGAAATATAAAACCAAAAAATAAAGTTATGATAGACCTAAAAGGATATCAATGCGTGTTTTACATCAATCAAAAACTATTAAAACGAATATGAGTAACGGTTCTAGTTATACCAATACTAGTATCGACGTCCAGTCGAAATCAGCATGGCACCGATACTGTTACACCAAGGAGACTTGGTAATCTGTGAGTGATGATCTTCACTCAAGGAGACTTGTAAGGGTCATGATATGTGCATTTTACATACATGTTATTAAATGTAATTCTCTAATTAAATGCATCAATATTGTTAGCGCATGAATGGTCATAGTTATAAGAGATTGGATTTTAATAATCCTAAGTTTCACCTGTTGGCCGATAATAATCCCAACTTTAAAAGTTTCCTCCAACGATCCCAACTTGTAAAAGATTGGCCCCCACTGATCTTTTTCTAACATATAAGAATTTGGTCTCCTCAATAGATTCAAGTGCACCTGTAGACTCCTTAATTGATTTAAGTGCACCTATGTTAGAAAATGATCAATGTGGGCCAAATTCTTACAAGTTGAGATCGTTGGAAGGAACTTTTAAAGTTGAGATTATTAACAGCCAAGTGAAACTTAGGATCATTAAAATCCAATAACCCTAATTATAAATGCACGCATTTTGATGATAATAAAGAAATGTGATATAGTTGTTAAGTATACATGAGCATACTTTCATATATCATACTTGTAATTATAGTTATGCAAAAATCCTCACAGCTAATATTAAAACATCACCAAATATCAAAGGAATCGTGGATTAACTCTACTAAGATGTGCAGCAAACAAAAAGATTCAACAATAGAATCATCAGGATTGATATGACGGTCAAACCGACACCATCGACCTTATAAAGTCTAGGCCGGATGCTCCATGATCGGTACACGCTGCAACCTTGGGTCGTTCGTGTGAAAAATGAAGAGTTTTGAAAACGCCCAATTGCCAAGTTCAAGTCAAGGTTTAAGGAATGAAGTATCAAGCGATGAAAATCAAGATTAAAGAATAGGACATGATAAATAATACAAAGATCACTTGAAAACTTATTAAAAGATTTTAACAGAGTTTTATAAAGAGAAACAAAAACATAAAACAAATTCTTATAAATTTAAATGAAATCATGTGCAACTTTATACATTCACAAGTTATGTTTTAAGACTTTGAATATGTTAATAAAATCAGAATGTTTTAGTCGTGGTAATGGCGCACCAAGGGTGTTTTAATTCTACACATTTTTATGTTTGTAGGTCCACCCAGAGGATCGAGTCAACCTCTATTCCTGTTTTCCGACGAACCCGAGAGTGCGGAATCCAAACGGGTAAGTTAAACCAAGTTACGAACACAAGATTCACCGATTAACACTCCAATGTATTAATCTAGAAAACGGTTACAAAGCAATGTTTACAAGATGCTCTCATAAACTCTCAGTGTGTGTGTGTTTACAGTGTGTTCGCTCTGAAATCTATTCAGACTTCTCTCTAAGTCTATGCAGACTCGTCTAAGTGTTTCAGTCTACTGTCTGATGTATATATACTAAGTAACGGCGAAGACCTGTTGCCGACGAAATCTCATTGACGAACTTGGATTTCGTCGGACACATATCGACGAACATAGGGTCTTCGCCATTCAGAGTCTTCGTCGTCCAAGAGTGTCTTCATCACATGTGATTTCGTCACATGTGACAGGCTTGGGCTTCAGATCAGTCTTCGACACATGTGTTTGGGCCTGGGACTTGGGCTTCGACATGTTGGGCTGCAACCTTGGGTCGTTCGTGTGAAAAAATGAAGAGTTTTGAAAACGCCCAATTGCCAAATTCAAGTCAAGGTTTAAGGAATGAAGTATCAAGCGATGAAAATCAAGATTAAAGAATAGGACATGATAAATAATACAAAGATCACTTGAAAACTTATTAAAAGATTTTAACAGAGTTTTATAAAGAGAAACAAAAACATAAAACAAATTCTTATAAATTTAAATGAAATCATGTGCAACTTTATACATTCACAAGTTATGTTTTAAGACTTTGAATATGTTAATAAAATCAGAATGTTTTAGTCGTGGTAATGGCGCACCAAGGGTGTTTTATTTCTACACATTTTTATGTTTATCATCTAGGACCTACCACAATTGTAGTCACTAGAAAATATCATCTTCTTTTTTTAAGTAAACTTCATTAACACACCTTCAACTCAAACCGCTAAAAGGCAAACATACAACACGCCTCTGATTCAAACCGGCAAAAGACAATAAAATTACAACATATACAACGGGTATTTACAGCACTCTTCCTATCGAATGAATAGACTGAAAAGAAGACCTATTCTTTTACTAGACAAAACTTCTAGATTTAACTTCCCCTAGGATATCATGCGCACCGCATTCAAGATTTTGGAAAGCCGCCTCATTTCTCCCTTTCCAAATATACCAACACGTGAGATTGACAAGGTCATGAGTAATCTCTTAGTTTTCTTTCCCAAATGTAAAAAGCCGTGGGCTTCCATAAGATCTCCGAAGGCGAAGACATACACCGGCCGGATTATCAGAAGCTTACAACTTCCCATTTAAGATTTTAAAATGAAAAATGTCTACCCACATAAAAACATTTTAACGTATTATCAAAAGCTTACAACTTCTCATTGTCAGCATAATTAAAAAACAATTTTAACTTATTATCACAAGCTTACAACTTTTCATTGTCACGATAATTGCTACAAATATATATTAGGCTCGCAATAATATTCACATCACCGTATATATAAGGGGACATTTTGTCCTTAACAGAATGTTTATCAAGTATATTAAAAATGGAATAATTATACAGATGTATATTCACCAATAAAATGAATGAGATTAATTAGTTTTACGTGATAATCTAAGTTGATTTAGTAAGAAACTCTCTTGGTGAGAGTAAGGTTGGGTGTTATATAGGCGGTATGGTCTAGGGATGAGCATTTGGTATTGGGTACCCATACTCATTTTCCCGTTTTTTGGTACCGGTACTGGTATTTACTGGTAAAACACGGGTACCATGCCGGTGTATTCGGTATCAATACCAATACCAATTTTCTCCGGAATTTATACCATTACTTTCGGTACTGGTATCGAACAGGTACCATGCTCATCATCCCTGGTCCTTGAGATGGTAAAGTGGAGCTTGTGGGGTCTTGGAAACACCGCGCTCCTCCCTGCTTCCCATACAATTTCGGGGTGAGCATGACCCAATGGCCCACTTGTATATATAAAAAAGGCTTTTTACTTAATATCTTCTTCTAATTTTCACACACCTCCTACTTCAACATGAATTTCTCTTTATCATCATTCGTCGAAATTAATATTTTTTTAATCAACGCAGCCATGAAGACGACACAAATTTTTCTAGATGAAAAGGATACTTGAAAACCAAAAACAAGGAAAGCTCGATTAAATACAGATCGTAAAGATGCACACGAACGTTTGTTGACCGACTATTTTGCTGAAAACCTGTATATACCGACAAACAATTTAAGCATCAGTTTTGAATATGTTGTCACCTATTACAACGAATAATTGACAATTTAGAGAGAACAATGTCGTTTTTCAAATTATCATGGGATGTGAGGGTAGAAGGGTGATGCATGTGAAGTGTTATATATTTTAGGTGTATATTTTAAGCCCCTTTAACACTTTTTTTAGCCAAGTTTTAAATTTATAAAACACGATATTTACTAACACTAAACACATATATGGGCAAGTGCACCCATCGTGAGCGTAGTATAGTGTTGGTAAGATACCGAGGTCGTCCAAGGACACAAGAGCTTTTAGTACCGGTTTATCCTCAACGTTTAATCAAAATAAAAAGTTTAGAAAAATGTTTTAAGCTAAGAAAAATAAAAACTAACTAAAACGCTGAAAATAAAAATAAAAGAAAAAAACAGATAGACAAGATGAATCACTTGGTTCCGACTCGTGTATAGTGTAACCTTTGATTATTTCCGCACTTTTTGTAACACCTCGAAAATTCACGTCCTATAAGGTGTTGACACGTGTCATAAATTTTGAACGTGTGATAGAATGCTATGAAAGGACTAAAGTTGACAAACATGGAAAATATGTGAATATACGTATTCTAAGTGTCAACTATGAATAGATATACTTCATAATAACCCTACATGATGTTTATAACATCAAACGAATAAATCATGGTTCATACGAAACTAAAAGTGAGAGATTTCAAACTACAGGGGTTAAATGTGTCAACATGTTTAAAGATATACCTCTGAGTGACCTTTTGACGAACCCGAAGCTTTGTAAATGTTAATTATGCTCACTAGAATGCACGATTAAAATTTCATAAAGTTTCATTAACGTATGAGAAAGATATGATCAAATTCGTGTGCGAAGTGTTAAAGCGTAAACGTTGGAAGTTAGGACTTTTCGGGCGATAATAAAGTTACCCGGGGACCTAACAAAGTAGGTATATGTTTTAAAGCCCTTATGGATCAACATTGAGGGTTAAAATGCAAGAATCAAGTGTCTAACCGGAGTTTGAAGGGGCAAGGATCAAATAGCAAAATCAAAAGAATGAAGATCTGCTGCAGGTGGGCCTCGCGCCACGCGAGGAGCCCCTCGCGCCACGCGAGGGGGTGCCAGATCCTGAATACGTTTTCTTGGCTGCCCTTGCTCTTAGACGCGATTTTAAACCGATTTTTCACTTCACTTGGCCCCTAAAAACACCCCCTACACACTAGTAACAAGTGTTGATTGATTGTGGTGTGTGCTAGACTTATTTGTCAATCAAATGTGGTGTGTAAACCCACTATAAATAGGCCTTCAAGTTCACAACACTTCTTCACACTTCATCTGCATTTGTGGATCATTCTGGAGCTCAAACCTGCTTCCAAGTGATCATATCTCGTGCATAGGACTCTTGTAAGTCTGATAGTCCTTGTTTGTTTGAGTTTAGCTTAGTTAATTAGCTAAAAGTCAAACCGTCGTAATTACGGTTTGACTTCGAGATTAGTCAATAATGGCTCAGTCATATCTCAAATTAAAAGTGGTTATAAGTTGGTATTTATGTGGGTAATAAAACCCCAAAAGGGTTTCCCCTGATCACCATCCTAACCAGGTCAAATGTCGGGTCAAACTTTTAATTAAAAAGTCAACATAATGCTTAAAATGTCATTTATGCATAATTAGCTATCTAGAACATATATAACCTGTTTGACCATTGTTATAACTTAGTAATTAGTGTAAGAACATGTCTAAACATGTTCAACCCGACTATTTCCTGTTTAGACCCGGTTCGGAACCGAAAGTCACATAGTTTGACTTTCACTTTGACTTTCAGTTCTGACCCGTTTAGGCATGTTTTAGAAATGCCTCAGAGCTTTAATTGGATTAGGTTACACGTTAGAACAACCCTCTGTGATTATACACCTCAGTTCATTAGTTATCCAATTAATATGCATGTTTCCGTTAATTGCTCATATGTTGACCATTATGCCCTTATTACCTTAAAACATGATTTATGAAAATGTAAAAGTTTAGAAACCTTAAATACTGATATATAAACTTGTATGCCAAGTTTGACATCAGTTTGACTTATAGATTAAGGGTTATGCTCATTATCGCAAAATTAATGCTTTTTGTTAATAAGACGGCGTAATTAGCATATAGCCTACTTAAACATACTTTTTGATATCAAATCTTTTACCCACTGATGTAATATATTATTTTGGGATTTTTAAAGATTTTTAATTAATTTTAGGCTGAGCATAACTCATAGTCGTAGGCTTAATTCGGTAATTGTCGATTTTGCCCTTACGGGCCATAAAATGAGTTTTACATATCTAAACGACTCCAAACCTTTTGCTACTGATCACATATGATAAATAAATTATTTTAAGCCTTCTGGAAATATAAAAATATCAGATTTAAGTATCGAACCTGGAAATGGCCTTCAATCGCCTTAATTAGCGTTTTTAACGCATAGTATGTTTTAAAATCATATTGGACATACCCGGGTTGATACCTACTGATATATAAGGAAAATTAGGATATTTTAACAGTAAGCAAAGGTTGGTAAACTCAGACTTCAGTTTTGAGCTTTTCGGCTTATGTGAAATTACCAAAATGCCCCTTCGGTGCATAGTTTGGTTATAAATGATATATTTCACATATATACTTCACCCTACTGTTATAACTTATCAAATTGAACATGTTTGATGTTTATATCAGACCTGTAACTCAGTTAAACATCTAAACTCTTTTACAACCTTTAAAAATGACCAAACTACCCCTACGGGGCATAGTTTGTGTTTAATTTCATTTCGGGCATGATGAAAGACATCCTACTGATGTCACAACATATTTGAAGCATATTAACTTAGGAAACCTGTATATGGCTCTTACGGATACCCGTTATGCTTATTACGCGTTCGGTTCGGTTTATGTAACAAGTTTACATAAATTAGCCGAAACGGGTCAAACCTTATCGGTTTTATCTCGAAATCCAGAATGTGTTTAGTTTACCCATATTATACAAGTCTCCAGACTTGTCGGGTCTAAATCACATCCTATTCCGGTCTTCGCTTAATCATGCGTTTTGAACCATAAACCTTTCCTTAAAACTAACCGGTCTAAGTTACGACTTAAATAAGACCCGTTAGGAATTTAATAGGTTAATAAAACCTTTGTTCCAGATTAAGAGCCCCAGTAGAAGTACTTGTGCTTGCTGATTAAGATATACGGCTGAGTGTAAGTTGCATTGCTAGCTCAGGTAAATACTTTTAACTTATTTTCCCTTATACGGGCTTGGGATACGGTATTATAAAAATACCGCTTGGTCGGGTGTAGAAACCTTTTAATCGGAGATGATTAAATTGCATAATCCCGTTTTAATCTGTATTGATTGATAACAAATAACATTGGGGGTTAATGACCGTGTCCTGGATATCCTTGGCTCATTTTAAAAAGTGAATGGCCACGACGTAAGCACAAGGTGTAGGCAAAACACCTCCTGTTGCATATGTATAACGTATACTCACTCGTAAGGGTATCTTCTTGTGAGATTATATTTGTGGTGTGTCGATTAATCTTGTCCGGCTTGTATTGTATAATCACCGGCCCTAAATGTTGGACAACCATGTAAATCGGATACAAGATTTTTATTAATAAAATTGTCCCAAGTATAAAAGATTAATTTTGCCTCTGTGCATTTTAATCAATGTGTCAAGATATTTTGTGCCGTTTGCACTCGAATCACTTTTCAAACTCTTTTTCCAAAATGAGTCAGTTAATTGTATTTACCAGTGTAAACTGACGTATTTTCCAAAAAGGTTAAGTGACAGGTACTATGCGTAATTGGCTGGGAGCTCAGGGCGTCACTAGGGAATCTTGCAAGTTCTAGATGCCTAAAGTCTGTTGAACAGTTTTCTTTTATTGATCCGCCTGTGGATCCTTTACCTTCCGTTGTAATACTTTGACATTACTTATATTCGGAATGTAATATATTTATCTTTTGCTTCCGCTGTGCATTATTATATTGTGTTGTTTGACCATGATGTTGCCAACCACGTCACGATACTCCCCCACCGGGCCCACCGGTGACACGTGGAAAATCGGGGTGTGACAGGTTGGTATCAGAGCCAACACTGAGTGAATTAAACACTAGCCTTTTGTGTTTAATCTCAGTTACATAATTGCACAATCTAAACTCCTGAGTCTAGACTTAACATAGGAATATTCTCAATCCTAATCTGGAAATTTTTGCTTCCAATTTTTATATATATTGGATACGTCGCCAAGCGAAGAAACTGTATTAGAAATTCTCCACATCCGGAGCCTTGAAATGCTGAGCTTCGTACCGCGGCCAGGATGAAACGTACAACCAAGGAGAAAGCATTCAGACATAAAATGAAGAGGAAACTCCTTTTGCTACAGATCGTTTCTTTGATAGTCCTTATAAGGACATATTTATCTTTAAGTCCCTTTAAGGACACATTATCCCTTCAAAGACCCGCTTAGGGCAACTCTGTACTTCTATTTTCATATAATGGATTGATTAAATTAAGTTTTCATTCTAAACATGAAATATGAAATGAATGGAAAATAACATCCCTTAGAAGGGAAGTGCCTACGGGCTATAATTAACGTCCTCTGAGACTAAAGACGGTGGTAGCCTACAGCTCCCTGTCAAGAAAAGGTAATGAACTTTGATTCACACCTAAATGCCTCGATCCCAGACGATCATGGCTTATAAATTAAACTTGTCCACGTGACTAAGCCTTTTGTGCTATTACTAAATGCCTCGATCCCAGACGATCATGGCTTATAAATTAAACTTGTCCACGTGACTAAGCCTTTTGTGCTATTACTAAATGCCTCGATCCCAGACGATCATGGCTTATAAATTAAACTTGTCCACGTGACTAGGCCTTTTGTGCCATTACAAATTCATAAATTGCCCTGATTCTCTGAAATCTTGGCTTATAAATTAAACTTGTCTACGCGACTAGGCCATTTGTGCTATTATTAAATTATAAATTAGGATTTATGATAAAAATCCTGAATAAAAAATAAATATCCTTACTTTCCTGCCAGTATGCATTTTAAAGATAATCTTAAAGGTGAAACCTAGCCTACGCGGCCAAGATGGTGAAACCTACTCAAGAGATTCAAATCCTTGTTAACACCTAAGAACGTGTTAGCACTCTTGACAAATGTGACTCGAGAAAATCACAACAGTCATCCTATTATTAGATTCTTCCAATTTTCTTATCTAGCCTAGTGATTTAGAAATCATGGCTTGTGTCATCCTATAAGATGATCAGATTATAAACATCCAGTAGTGATGAAGTGCCTACGGGCTAAATTTGTTGTCCGATAAGACAACAACAGTGGTGGTCTGTGACCTCCTGTCTAAAAGTATTGGACCAGGTCCAAGCGTAATAGTCGGTAGGATCCATACGATCTCGACTAATAGCATCTGAGAAGATGAACATATTATAACCATCCCTCAGAAGGGAAATGCCCACGGGCTATATCTAGTGTCCTAAAAGACAAAAGACAGTTGAGGTCTACAACTCCCTGTCAAGGTAATGAACGTGATTCAAACCCTAATGCCTCGATTCTCTGAAATCATGGCTTATAAATTTAGAACTGTCCTTGAGACTAGGCCTTTTTGCGCCACTTTAATATCCTTAATGTTTCATAACTAGGATAAATTATAATGGAAAATACTAATTAAATATAACTAACAAGTTAACCAATATGGTTTATATTACCATGGTTGATAAATCGTCAAAGATGATGATTCCATAATAATCTCTGAATAAATCATTGTTAATATTTATGTAGCAATCAAGCTACATGGCTGGATTAGATGAAGTTAACAGTCACTTGAAGGAGAGCAATGATACTACCAGAATTAATGTAACTGGAGCAGAACTACAGGCAATAATAGATTATGCTGTTGCTCGAGCACTTGATCGGCAGTATGATGAGTCGAATGATACCCACTCTAAGACTCTATCTGCGGCTAGTTGTAAGCCCCCTCTTAAAACGCATGAGTCAAAGGAGGACGATGTTCATGACTTGTCAAATCAAAGGAGTATTCCGTCTAGACAAGTTGTGTTTCATCAAGAGGCACCAGTTAAGACCTGTTCATATAAATATTTCGTATCCTGCAAGCCCAGAGACTTTACAGGAGAAGAAGGAGCCATCGATTGCATGACATGGCTCGATGAGATGGACGCTGTTGTCGACATCAGCGGTTGTGCGGAGCAAGATGTTGTGAAATTTGTTTCACAATCATTCAAAGGGGAAGCGTTGGCATGGTGGAGATCATTGCTCCAAGCCACGGGAAAGGTTCTACTCTACAACTTATCTTGGGAGCAATTTGTTGCATTAGTCAAGGAAAACTATTGCCCCCAGCATGAAGTAGAAAAGATAGAATCAGACTTCTTGACTCTGGTCATGGAGAATTTGGATTGTCAGGCATATGTGACAAGTTTCAACACTATGTCCCGCCTGGTTCCTTATCTAGTCACCCCTGAACCTAAACGCATAGCGCGTTTCATTGGAGGCCTAGCACCAGAGATAAAAGGGAATGTTAAAGCATCTAGGCCAACCACATATAGGTCCGCGGTGGACTTATCCTTATCTCTCACCTTAGACGCAATCAGAATTAAGTCTGTTAAGGCTTCTGGCGAGAGAAGAAGTGAAAGAGAGGAGGAAAACTCTCATCAAACTAACAAGAAGAAGAAGGGAAGCTCGGAGCGCGGGAAGGATTCCGAGGTTAGGAAGAACTCGAGTCAGCCTGATAACAGACCCAAATGCAGTAACTGCAAAAAGCAACATTATGGAAAATGTACAATAGACCCACGTGCTAAATTGTGTGGAATTTGCAAGACCAAGGGTCACAAAACCTTAGATTGCAAGGGGATGAAGAACGCCACATGTTACAATTGTAACGGGGAAGGGCACATCAAAACCAATTGTCCAAAGCTTATAAAGAAGCCTGGAGAGGCCAGGAAAACAAATGCATGAGTCTTCCGGATGAACGCCAGGAGATGGTGCAGAAGGATAACTATATAGCAGGTACTTTTCCTTATCAAGCAGTTTATGCAGAAATTTACTTGATGCTGGCACATGTGATTCAATAATGAACGGTGACTGTTGAGAACTGTTGTCTCCGTCTAAATAGGACTTCGGTCATTTTATACGAAGTAGAAATTGGCCGATGATACTTTAGAAAATGCTCCAACAAACCTTAGATGGATATTTTATATCTAATAGGAATCACTCTTTTCTGATATTCCTATGGCAAGCTTTCAAGCTACCTAAATTCTTTAATATAATAAAGACAGATGTGACGTTTTGATCCTCTGTCAGAAAAGTGATGGACTAGGTCCAAATCTTTAATGCCATTGATGGTCTTTTGCGACCTAGGCTAAGTAATATTAATATATTTTAAATAACGTTCATTAAGAATGTTAGTGCTATAATAGCCTGTATAGGTTATTGACACCATGGTCAGTATATATTAAGGCCATCAGAACGAAAAATAGCAGTTGTTGGATTTCAACTAAGAAATTGTTTTATTGGCATTAGGAACCAATATCGAATATGGCAAACTCGGATAAGACAACAGTCAATCGCGCCATTGATGACGCGACGCATGCTAATGATGCTGAAATTGTAAACCTTAGAATTTCCAAAGATATTCTTCAAACTATGATAGACGCAGCCGTTGGAAAAGCTGTGAAGAGAGCTGTGAAAAATTTAAAGGAGCCCCATGCTGATCGGTCCAAATTTTATCTAGGACCACATTTCCTCACTCGTAAGAAGGATCTCGTTCATGCCTCTGATGCAAAGGATGAACTAAAAAGGAAAAGGGAGGTAGATAACTCCTAGAGTTCTAAGAAAAAGAACAAACAAAAGTCCGACCAGAAACCGGTATGTGAGACCTGCAAGAAGCGCCATTATGGGAAATGCAGGTTCGAACCAAAATCCAAATCGCAGCCCAGGGCTTGTGGGATCTGCAAGTCTAAGGGACATAAAACGTTGGACTGTAAGGACATGAAGAATGCAGTCTGTTTCGGCTGTAAGGAGAAATGCCACATCAAGACTACGTGCCCTAAATATGTCAAAGGAAATGCGGCGGAGGAAGTAAAGCCTAAAATTGAAAGCGCCTAAAATCCCTAAGCTAGCCCATAAATAATGACATCAGGTACATTCCTTGGCATTTTATCAGTAATTTAAATGCTAAGAGTTTTATTTTGGTTCGGATACCAGTAAATCCTTCATAAACTATAAGTTTAACAAGTTAAAAAAAATGGTGGAATTGGCCGTCCCCGGAATCGAACATGGGTCTAGGCCGCACCCTTTCGCGCGCCTAGCCAACTGAGCTAGGTGCCTAGTTTGTGAAACTTCCATTATTAATTAAATATAAGCACTTGTACAATAAACTTCCTTATCATGTATCAATGATAATTTCTGCTAAGTGTCCTGTTTTTAATACAGGCAATAATAAATCTTCACGAACCATAAACTTAGCAAAATTTTTATTATCATCCACAAGGTATAACTTACCAAGGAAACCATAGTAACCGATTCTTCTAGTATCGGCAAGGAGTCCTTCCGAAAAATCTAAGAGTACTCTTTCTTCGCATAGAGTACGACGACATATGTTATTTTAATTATTTTCTCATTGTTTTTTTTTCTATCACCTGTGAATGCCAAACTATGTTTGATAAAAGTGTCATATGAGGATTGGCGTATCCTAGTGGGTCCCATAGATTATTTCCATGTCTGATCAGCATGGAGGTTTAATACACGGAACCCCTGAGATGTCCCAATGATCATATTGTACTAAAGTCGACTAGTAGTATTCAAAGAAGATATCCAAAAATGAAAAAAATTTTCAAGTAAATGTTCCCGATTAAGGAATTCGAGGACTTATATCAAAAAGGTGTCACTCATTGACACGAACAATGATGGATGAACTAGGAGCCTGAAATATGGAAAATCTCTGTAGCCTCCTTGTATCTTAATTATCTTCTCAAAAGATATCCCTGCTCACCTCCTGGAAGGCATGTAGAAATAAGAAATTGTCGCCCGCCGTGGGCTGGAGTATTGTGAAAACTCCATATTAATTATGGAATAAACGAAACCTTGAGTACGTAGGTTTTAAGACATAGGCTCATATAGCCAGACTCAATATTCTGAGGGTGTTATATTATTAAATAAGAAAGACGGTTCATATTGCTTATGCATGCATGCCGCAACCCTAATTGGGCAATAATTAAGAAATTTGCCATCAGCTGTTCTAAATCGTCGATTTGTTCAGCTAACTTCAAGGATCAACTAATCCTTAAAAAAATTGTTAAGTAGTGGTTGGAATAACCATCTCAGCTTAAGATAAGCTTCTCTATAATATTTGATATATAAATATCAGGGCTACTCCCTTGAAGACCTTGTATGGATGGAATGATAAACGTCCATTGATAGGACAATAGTTTGGTAAGTCCAAATATTAAGATCTGAAAGTTGCATTATAGACAATCAATAAGATCAAGCAAATTCATAATCATCAGTAAGATACCAGTATTCGGCAGAAAATTAAGGATTATGAAAATAGCAAACCTCCTAAATTCTTATTAAGGAATAAGGTTCAACAATAGATATAACCCTGGAAAGGAGTGATGCGATTTGGTAAGAAAGGCAAGCTAAGCCCGAGATACATAGGACCCTTCGAGGTTATCGAACGTGTAGGTTCAGTTGCCTATAAGTTAAACTTACCGGATAAGCTCAGTGGAATTCACAATGTGTTCCACATCTGCAATCCGAAGAAGTGCTCGCTGATGAATCACTGGTTATACCACATACAGATGTGCATATAGACGAGAGCTTGAAATTGTGGGAAAAAAAACCATTGTCGATTGAAGATCGACAGGTAAAGAAGCTTCGAAGGAAGCATGTACCTATTGTAAAGGTCAAATGAGATGCCCTTAGAGGCCCCGAATTCACGTGGGAGGTTGAATCCACAATGAAAGAAAAGTACCCTTACTTATTTCAGTAAATCTCGGGTCGAGATTTATTTTAAGGGGGTGAGGATGTAACACCTCGAAAATTCACGTCCTATAAGGTGTTGACACGTGTCATAAATTTTGAACGTGTGATAGAATGCTATGAAAGGACTAAAGTTGACAAACATGGAAAGTATGTGAATATACGTATTCTAAGTGTCAACTATGAATAGATATACTTCATAATAACCCTACATGATGTTTATAACATCAAACGAATAAATCATGGTTCATACGAAACTAAAAGTGAGAGATTTCAAACTACAGGGGTTAAATGTGTCAACATGTTTAAAGATATACCTCTGAGTGACCTTTTGACGAACCCGAAGCTTTGTAAATGTTAATTATGCTCACTAGAATGCACGATTAAAATTTCATAAAGTTTCATTAACGTATGAGAAAGATATGATCAAATTCGTGTGCGAAGTGTTAAAGTGTAAACGTTGGAAGTTAGGACTTTTCGGGCGATAATAAAGTTACCCGGAGACCTAACAAAGTAGGTATATGTTTTAAATCCCTTATGGATCAACATTGAGGGTTAAAATGCAAGAATCAAGTGTCTAACCGGAGTTTGAAGGGGCAAGGATCAAATAGCAAAATCAAAAGAATGAAGATCTGCTGCAGGTGGGCCTCGCGCCACGCGAGGAGCCCCTTGCGCCACGCGAGGGGGTGCCAGATCCTGAATACGTTTTCTTGGCTGCCCTTGCTCTTAGACGCGATTTTAAACCGATTTTTCACTTCACTTGGCCCCTAAAAACACCCCCTACACACTAGTAACAAGTGTTGATTGATTGTGGTGTGTGCTAGACTTATTTGTCAATCAAATGTGGTGTGTAAACCCACTATAAATAGGCCTTCAAGTTCACAACACTTCTTCACACTTCATCTGCATTTGTGGATCATTCTGGAGCTCAAACCTGCTTCCAAGTGATCATATCTCGTGCATAGGACTCTTGTAAGTCTGCTAGTCCTTGTTTGTTTGAGTTTAGCTTAGTTAATTAGCTAAAAGTCAAACCGTCGTAATTACGGTTTGACTTCGAGATTAGTCAATAATGGCTCAGTCATATCTCGAATTAAAAGTGGTTATAAGTTAGTATTTATGTGGGTAATAAAACCCCAAAAGGGTTTCCCCTGATCACCATCCTAACCAGGTCAAATGTCGGGTCAAACTTTTAATTAAAAAGTCAACATAATGCTTAAAATGTCATTTATGCATAATTAGCTATCTAGAACATATATAACCTGTTTGACCATTGTTATAACTTAGTAATTAGTGTAAGAACATGTCTAAACATGTTCAACCCGACTATTTCCTGTTTAGACCCGGTTCGGAACCGAAAGTCACATAGTTTGACTTTCACTTTGACTTTCAGTTCTGACCCGTTTAGGCATGTTTTAGAAATGCCTCAGAGCTTTAATTGGATTAGGTTACATGTTAGAACAACCCTCTGTGATTATACACCTCGGTTCATTAGTTATCCAATTAATATGCATGTTTCCGTTAATTGCTCATATGTTGACCATTATGCCCTTATTACCTTAAAACATGATTTATGAAAATGTAAAAGTGTAGAAACCTTAAATACTGATATATAAACTTGTATGCCAAGTTTGACATCAGTTTGACTTATAGATTAAGGGTTATGCTCATTATCGCAAAATTAATGCTTTATGTTAATAAGACGGCGTAATTAGCATATAGCCTACTTAAACATACTTTTTGATATCAAATCTTTTACCCACTGATGTAATATATTATTTTGGGATTTTTAAAGATTTTTAATTAATTTTAGCCTGAGCATAACTCATAGTCGTAGGCTTAATTCGGTAATTGTCGGTTTTGCCCTTACGGGCCATAAAATGAGTTTTACATATCTAAACGACTCCAAACCTTTTTCTACTGATCACATATGATAAATAAATTATTTTAAGCCTTCTGGAAATATAAAAATATCAGATTTAAGTATCGAACCCGGAAATGGCCTTCAATCGCCTTAATTAGCGTTTTTAACGCATAGTATGTTTTAAAATCATATTGGACATACCCGGGTTGATACCTACTGATATATAAGGAAAATTAGGATATTTTAACAGTAAGCAAAGGTTGGTAAACTCAGACTTCAGTTTTGAGCTTTTCGGCTTATGTGAAATTACCAAAATGCCCCTTCGGTGCATAGTTTGGTTATAAATGATATATTTCACATATATACTTCACCCTACTGTTATAACTCATCAAATTGAGTATGTTTGATGTTTATATCAGACCTGTAACTCAGTTAAACATCTAAACTCTTTTACAACCTTTAAAAATGACCAAACTACCCCTACGGGGCATAGTTTGTGTTTAATTTCATTTCGGGCATGATGAAAGACATCCTACTGATGTCACAACATATTTGAAGCATATTAACTTAGGAAACCTGTATATGGCTCTTACGGATACCCGTTATGCTTATTACGCGTTCGGTTCGGTTTATGTAACAAGTTTACATAAATTAGCCGAAACGGGTCAAACCTTATCGGTTTTATCTCGAAATCCAGAATGTGTTTAGTTTACCCATATTATACAAGTCTCCAGACTTGTCGGGTCTAAATCACATCCTATTCCGGTCTTCGCTTAATCATGCGTTTTGAACCATAAACCTTTCCTTAAAACTAACCGGTCTAAGTTACGACTTAAATAAGACCCGTTAGGAATTTAATAGGTTAATAAAACCTTTGTTCCAGATTAAGAGCCCCAGTAGAAGTACTTGTGCTTGCTGATTAAGATATACGGCTGAGTGTAAGTTGCATTGCTAGCTCAGGTAAATACTTTTAACTTATTTTCCCTTATACGGGCTTGGGATACGGTATTATAAAAATACCGCTTGGTCGGGTGTAGAAACCTTTTAATCGGAGATGATTAAATTGCATAATCCCGTTTTAATCTGTATTGATTGATAACAAATAACATTGGGGGTTAATGACCGTGTCCTGGATATCCTTGGCTCATTTTAAAAAGTGAATGGCCACGACGTAAGCACAAGGTGTAGGCAAAACACCTCCTGTTGCATATGTATAACGTATACTCACTCGTAAGGGTATCTTCTTGTGAGATTATATTTGTGGTGTGTCGATTAATCTTGTCCGGCTTGTATTGTATAATCACCGGCCCTAAATGTTGGACAACCATGTAAATCGGATACAAGATTTTTATTAATAAAATTGTCCCAAGTATAAAAGATTAATTTTGCCTCTGTGCATTTTAATCAATGTGTCAAGATATTTTGTGCCGTTTGCACTCGAATCACTTTTCAAACTCTTTTTCCAAAATGAGTCAGTTAATTGTATTTACCAGTGTAAACTGACGTATTTTCCAAAAAGGTTAAGTGACAGGTACTATGCGTAATTGGCTGGGAGCTCAGGGCGTCACTAGGGAATCTTGCAAGTTCTAGATGCCTAAAGTCTGTTGAACAGTTTTCTTTTATTGATCCGCCTGTGGATCCTTTACCTTCCGTTGTAATACTTTGACATTACTTATATTCGGAATGTAATATATTTATCTTTTGCTTCCGCTGTGCATTATTATATTGTGTTGTTTGACCATGATGTTGCCAACCACGTCACGATACTCCCCCATCGGGCCCACCGGTGACACGTGGAAAATCGGGGTGTGACACTTTTACACCTATTTAAGAGATTATCTTAGTTATTGTAGTATGCCCCTCTTTTGAAGGTGACGTTACCCTCAACCCAGTAGTTTGAGTCAGCAAGGATACAATCCTAAAGGATCGGATTATTGAAAGATAATTAATTAAGTTATTAATGCAAATTATGGTAGGCCCCTCTTTTGGAGGTGACGTTACCCTCGACTAAGTAGTCTGAGTCAGCAGGGATACAGTCCTAAATAGTCGGGTTATAGTATTAATAGTAGTTAACTTATGAGGGGATCAAAGAGTTTGGACCCTCGCCATCCAATACCGTTAAGTATTGAAGGAGGTCCTACTAAATTTGACCCAGGTCCATTGCAGGACCTCTAAACGCTGAACAATGGCAAGACCTTTACCAAACCGTTCCCTTAACCCCCGACCAGGTAGCCAACATAACTCCATATAGACCGTGGAGATATGAATGGTGAAAATCTTTTATTTTATATGGACAGTAAAATAATGCCAAGACACCACGAACAAACGATAAGGAAAGATCACCTTCAACATAAGAAACTAGTTATTAAAGTCATTAATACAAAACCAAATAAAAAGTGCGAAAAGATTAGAAATAAAACGTATTACACTAGACACTTGTCTTCACCAAGTGATGTAAGAGACTTAGGCAAACATGGCCTTGATTGTCAAGAACTCTTACGATCAATCTTGGATCCCGAGACGACTCACACACTCTATGATGGACAATGGATGATGGTGTTATGGTGGTGGTGGGTGGTGGGTGAAGTGTGAGAGAGGTGGTGTGCCAAGGGATGGTTTGAGCTTGAGCCAAGCACTCCTATTTATAGGCTGAACAGAAGCTCGGGCACGGCCCCGTGTCCAGTGGGAACGGCCCCGTGTCCACATCCTTCTCTTTCTTCATTTATTGCAGCTTGTCTTATTAGTTGACCACGCCTCCGTGTCCGCTGAGCACGACCCCGTGTGCAGAAGAATCTTTGTACTATGAAGATTTGCCTGGATTGTGCGAATCTTATAGTTGACCACGGCCCCGTGTCCGCTGAGCACGGCCCCGTGGTGGGCAATAGAAGCTTCTACCACTTTGTCTTTTCTGCTGACACTTGGGCACGCCCCCGTGCTGGCTGAGCACGGGGCGTGTTCAGTCTTCTGTTATCTTGTTTTGCTTGGGAAGATGTTGTCGTGGGGTCGGGCATGTCACGTCTTGTTCATTTTCTTGTATTTATGTTAGATTTTGATGTCTTTTTGCTTCTTTTGTTAATTTGAGCTCATTTAATCCTGAAAATGCAAAAGGAAGACAAAAGCACACTTTTTCCAACATTAGTACTAAAAAGGGGTTAGTTTTATGCCACAATTGATGTAATTTATATGTTGCATTTTGCACACATCAAATACCCCCACACTTGAATCTTTGCTTGTCCTCAAGCAAAACTCTTTAATATGTGGCTATTACACTCCCAAATGGAATTGGTAGAAAAGAAGGTTTTTTGGGCTTGTCATAGAGTGTCGGGATTTCCAAGATTCTTTATTTAGTTTTATTTTTATTTATTTACAATCCTATTCGTCATGATTTATTTAAAACTTTTCGTAAGATAAATTACTTATTAGAGCATAACATACTTTTTTAAAATTCTATTTATATACAAGTTCACATACCTCACAGGGATCACTCAACACTCGGCCGAAAATGTATTTTTGTGGATCACTCGAGAGCGGCGTGGAACTTACTCCTACCATAGGCTTGCCAAGCAATCAATCCTCCTCCTTTTTAACTTATATACCTTTGTAAATATCAAGAGGACTTTGTGGGTGAAGGGTTAGGCTTGGGTTAAAGGTAGGTGGTTGGGTTAGTGGTTAGTGGTTAGTAGAAAAAAAGGCGAAAAGCGTAACAAGCGTCGGTTTTCGTAAGACTTTCTATTTTTTTCATTTTTATTTTTATGAAGCTATTTTTTTCTCAAACAAAGTCATTTTTGATAAACTTGTTTGTTTATTTGCTTTTGCTTCATAATCAACTTTTTTTTTTCGAAAGTCATATGAGAAATCGAGCTAGTTACTAAAACAAAGGGTTAAAAATGAAAAAGGTTTTGGTGGGTAAAAGGGTGTTTGGTTTGGGTTATGAAATGAAAAGGTTTAGGCTCAAAGGGGCTAACTATGGGGATTTTGGGTAGTTGGTAAAAAAAAAATAATTGTGTAGAAATAAAAATGGGTAGTCCTAATGCCTCCATCATTTACTTACTCGGGTTTAAGTTGGTAAGGACCGGGAATGTATCGTCATGGCAAGTTCTAGAGTCGTAAGAACCAAGCGGCTATTCACACAAGAAACGAAAAATGAGCATTTAGTCTAATGATATGTAATTGTATGCTCAATAAAGGCTCAAAACTCACTTTTGTGGGAATGAGTTTTTATGTGATCAAGTCTATATAATCAAATTTTAACTAAGTTTGTAATGCCTTTTCATAATTTTCTTATGTTGGTTCTTTTTATCACGACGCTATCGGTTGTAAATTCGTAAAAATATAACCTTTTTGAGAATTTGAATTTCCCGAGTTAAACCTAGACAAGTAAAAAAAATGAAAATTTTTTTGAAAAAATTTGGGGTGATTAGCGGTTCCAATAGAGTTTTGTGTAAGGCTTGTATTTAGGACTTGCAAGATTCAAGGTTTTAGCATCCCCCCCACACTTAAATTACACATTGTCCTCAATGTGTCCCAAAAATAAGTTTTTAGGTTGATTGAATGTGTAAAAAGGTGTAAAAAGGTGTAATTTTGTGTTACTGGTTACCTGGGCACGACCCCGTGTTGAGTGGACACGACCCCGTGCTCAGGTGCCAGTAACGAAAACTTACAGAAGGTGAACACGGGGGCGTGTCTGCCAAGGCACGTCCCCGTGTCTGTCAAAGTCTGCAGAATTAAAACAAACAGCAGGTTCAGGGGAATGGGCACGGGGGCGTGTCGGCTGGACACGGCCCCGTGTGGACAATCTGCAAGGTTGAAAAACAGGTTTCTTTCTTCGATTTTCCTGTCCAGGCTTTAGTAGTACTAATGCTTAGTACTTTAAGCCTTGTATGTACCTGCTTAATCAATAAACACCATACCATACCATAGCAAACATCCTACTTTTACCAAATTCATCATCCATGTTAAAGTTAGAAGAAAAATAAGTGCAGAAAATAAAAGAAGTTAGGGAAAGTAAATTGTTCAACACTTGGCACGCAGGCCATCAATTGTTCAAGATTAGAAAAGGGTTAACCTGGGGAACCATCAAACAACCGCTTCTTCCTCCGCTCATCCCGCTTAATCCATGTCCTCATCATCATCATCATCATCCCCTCCATGGCCCGCAATGTGGTCCCGAATATATCCAATATCATCTTGGATATCGGATATGTTTCTCTCGATAGCTCCAACCCGGTGGTACGTGTTGCTTGCCATGTTGTAAGTGTTCCTGGTGCACATAAGGTTTTCCTGCAACAAATCATGCAAACTTTGGAAATTAGGAAAACCGCCTCCCGAGGAGGATTGGCCCGGATAACCTTGGGGTTGATACTGATACTGATGATGTTGTTTAGCTTGAAGGACAAGTGCTTCTTGCGGGTTCCATGCATGACCTTGCATCCTTTGAAAGCTTACCGTCCCGTCTTCAGCCTCATAAATTAGGTTCATTGAGCGGCATATGTGTATATCCACCATACCCGACCATGGGCTTCTCTCAAATGACCTAGGTATGTGGGCGAAGTGCCTGAAGAGACGGTACACCCATCCCCCAAAGAAGATAGGGGTCGGTGCACTTGCAAGGCGGTTATGATGCATGTTTCGGAGCATGAGGAACGGAACATCGAGCGGCCTGCGGTTGTGGATGCAGTGGAGGACAACCAAATCTCTTAACCCAACGACGCCACTACTATCATGCCTTTGGCTAAGAGAGTAGCCGAGGAGCCTATGGATGTATCTGTAGAGCGGATCCCTCAGCTTCGTACTCTTAGTGCTGCTCGGATTGTAGTACCCTTCACCAATCTGAGCCCAAATGGCTTGGCGTTCGTTTTCACCTATCTCTCTCATCCCTCCAGTATTTTCCTCGTTGCCCGCATCCTCTTCTGCATACAACCCGACAATCGACCCAAATTGTGCCATAGAGATCGAATACCTCGTTCCGCCACATCGGAATGCTACCCCATCATTGTCGAATGGGTCGCACCTCGAGTTGAATATGAAGGTGCTATAGAATTCCAAAGTGCATTCGTGGACGGAACGGAGTCAAGTTGTTAGAGCGACTCTGAGTGGTCCCGTGACAATGTTGTTGAAACGGTCGATTTGATTCACCACAGTTAATAGTTCCGTGCATGCTTGCCTCGGGTATTCCTCCGGCCTTGTTTGAAGTATCTCGTATCTAGCCCTTGCATCGAGCTCATTGGCATTAAATCTTGTGAACTTCCTAGCCATCTGAAAGAATACGCCAAAAGTTAGCACGAAACAGAAGTATTTTCGGACAAAACTGCAAACAGTGAGCTGGACACGACCCCGTGTTCAGTGGACACGGCCCCGTGTCCAGGCGTCTGTTACACAAAAATTCCATTTTTCGCCCCGGTTTCGAAAACTTGAAAATTTTTGGTCCAACAGATGCGGTTTCCCCCGAAAATGAAACCCTAAGTGCCGTTTTTCCAAAAATATCCCGTTTACCCATTCAATTTTATCTTTTTCGGTTCAAGAACAAGGGTTTGGGGTTTTTGTGAAAAATCGGGCGATTCTAAGAACAATACAAGTGTATTTACTTCAACACTAATCTAACTAAATGCAAACAGATTTAGGTAGAAATTTGAGGTTCGATTCGAATGAACTTCAAGAACCCTAGATTTTTCCCAAATTTGTGGTGTTTTAACTACATGCAAGTAACTAATCTAACTACTAAAAGTGATAGAATCATACCTTGATGTTGTTAACCAGAGGTTTTTCGGGGAAACGGGGCGTGTGGAATGTTGTAACTGTTATGAAAAAGGGGATATATCCCGACTGCAGCGCGAACACGGCCCCGTGTCCAGCGGACACGGCCTCATGCCGAGCAAGGTTTTTTTTTAGTGCTCGTGTGAGTGCCCTTGTTTCCCCCCATAAGCTTTGGTTAGAAAACTTACCGCTTTAGTTGTCGTCCCAATCGCTCGTAACTTACCAGGTATGATGTTGGTTTCATTCTTCCACCGTTTGAAACGAGATCTCTTCCTCTTCATCCTCAATGAATCCTTGATAGAGTTTCAGCCGTTGGCCATTGACTTTGAATGGAGGCCCATTTCGAGATTTAATTCCTACTGCACCGTGTGGGAAAATATGGGTGATGGAAAAAGGTCCTGACCACCTAGACTTTAATTTACCAGGAAACAATCGAAGTCATGAATTAAACAAAAGAACTAGATCTCCTACCCGAAATTCATTAGGTTTAATATGTTTGTCATGCAAATTTTTCATTCTTTCCTTATAAATTTCAGAGTTTGAGTATGCATAATTCCTAAGCTCGTCTAATTTATTTAATTGACAAAATCGATTCTTACCAGCAAATTCTAAATCTAAGTTTACATTTTTGATTGCCCAGTAGGCCTTGTGTGCAATTTCTACTGGTAAGTGACAACTTTTTCCATAGACTAGCTTATATGGGGTTGTACCTATTGTTGTTTTATAAGCAGTTCGAAAAGCCCATAAAGCATCATCTAATTTATCTGCCCATTCCTTTTTATTTAACCCTACGGTTTTTTTGAGTATTCATTTTAAACCTCTATTAGTCACTTCGGCTTGTCCGTTTGTTTGAGGGTGATATGCTGTTGAGACCCGATGATAGACCCCATATCTTGTTAAAAAAATTTCAAGTTGATGGTTGCAAAAATGGGTACCTCTATCACTTATTAATGCTTTAGGTGTGCCAAAACGAGAGAATAATTTTTTCAGAAATCTTACCACGACTCTTCCATCATTTGTTGGAAATGCCTCGGCCTTGGCCCATTTAGACAAGTAGTCTACTGCCACAAGTATATATTTGTTTCCTTTCGATGGTGGGAAAGGTCCCATAAAGTCGAGTCCCCACACATCAAAAATTTCACAAACAAGAATGCCATTTTGTGGCATTTCGTTTTTGGAAGAAATATTACATGTTCTTTGGCAAGCATCACATGTCTTGACAAGACTTTGGGCGTCTTTGTAAATGGTTGGCCAATAAAATCCTGAATCAAATACCTTCCGTGCGGTACTAGCGGCACCATGATGCCCTCCGTATGGACCTTCATGACAATGGCGGAGAATTCTTCGTGCTTCGCTACCATGTACGCATCGTCGGACAAGTTGGTCGGCACACATTTTGAAAAGATATGGATCTTCCCAAAAATAGTGTTTCACATTGGCAAATAATTTTTTTCTTTGATGATGTGGCCACCCTTTTGCGACTATACCGCTAGCTAGGTAGTTAGCATAGTCGGCGTACTATGGTTCTTCCTTATATTCCACCATTTCCAGGGACTCAGTTGGAAAGTTTTCGTTGATTTGCTCGTCCCTGGTCGCTTCTAAAGCTGGGTCTTCTAAGCGCGAAAGATGATCTGCTGCAGTGTTTTCTGCTCCTCTTTTATCTCTGATTTCGATGTCAAATTCTTGGAGGAGTAGAATCCAACAAATCAAACGGGGTTTTGCATCTTGCTTTTTGAAGAGATATCGAATGGCTGCATGATCTGTATAGACTATAGTTTTAGAAAGAACAAGATAAGAACGAAATTTATCAAAAGCAAATACCACAGCTAGTAATTCTTTTTCAGTTGTTGTGTAATTTTCTTGTGCATCGTTAAGTGTTTTACTAGCATAATAAATTGGGTGGAAATGCTTTTCTTTTCTTTGTCCCAAGACAGCTCCAACTGCAAAGTCACTAGCATCACACATGATTTCGAAAGGAAATTTCCAATCAGGCGCTATCATCATAGGTGCATTGGCTAACATTTCCTTTAGGGTTAGAAATGCCTGATTGCAATCCTTGTCAAAGATGAAAGGGGCATCTTTTTCAAGTAATTTTGTTAGAGGTGACGGGTGGTCCGTAGGACAACCCTTAAAATAGCTAAATACGTGCATATCCCATATTTTACACGGTTATATGCTTTGAATATGTTAACTACGAGTGTTCATGGTATTACAGGTAAATCACTTAATTTAGTAAAGTTTGAGAGTTTAAAGATGATGCGGAACATCCGTGGATGATAAACATAGCGAAAGGTATTATTCGGGACGTGTTCGGATCGAAAAGGTTGCTTGAATATACAAGAGATGCACAAGAAAGAAGTCCAGGGGTTGATTGGTGATTAAATGGAAGTTGAAGTTCAGCCAACATTGTTCCAACAAGTTGAAACATCTGACACGCATATACTGACTTCTTGGAAGTTCACGTGACATTGGAGGATTATTATTTCAATTAATAAACATCATCATCAAAGTGGACTTTTTGGACATTCACGTGGTCACCATTAGTTTATTGGGGGTTTATTATATCATCATCTAACAACACACGAAGACTAGAGGGACTTCTAGATAAAAGAGGCAGCCGATATATACAAAGGTGGGCTTTCAATTCACAACATAATCATCATTACAACCTCATCAGAAGTCACGTGGACTTGAGGTTTGATGACATCATCCATCATCATCTAACATCACAAAAACAAAGAAAATTAACGTGGCTATGGAAGGGTTTCTTTTGGCAGCTATAATTAATTGAAAGGATTGTTTTTATTGGACCAATATATAAAATCCATCTTCATTAATTGGGCCGCCACAAACATCACGTGCACATGGAGGAGATTGGTGGATATTATTGATTGGGCCGCACATGGGAGATGAATTAGAAGCCCATATGTAGTCTTTGGGGGCGGCACATGTGAAGGAGCAACATAATTGCCAGCAGACTCTTTCACGGGAATATTAATAAGAGGCACATGGACTTCTTTATGGTGGGCGGCACATATTGCCACGGAAACAGCAACATCATCAATTATCATCTAAGGCGGAAACATCAAGAAAGATGGGAGCCACCATCCACGTGAATGTGGGCTGGGCCGACTTCTTTGATTGGGCCGCCAAACATTGGGGCACACAAGTCAACATTAAAGCTCATCGTAAAGCAGACAAAACTCACCGTAACACTTTCAAGATCACCGTAAATTACGGTGATACCGTAATTTACGGTGGTGGCTGCGATCAATTGTGTAACTGCCATCATTAAGTCGGTTTATGGGTGTCTTTTCACATATTCTCATCATTGGACGGTTTTGAGCAGGGGGGGGCGATTTTTGGCTCTTCTCTTGTGTTCTTGAGTGGTCTAAACATGAATACTTTGTTTTTGATTCCATTGGACAAAGGTTTGATTGTTATGACGATTCATAACACTATGAGCGGCTAGGTTTGCTTGGTGATCGTCTCGGATGTAAGGTTTTATTTGTGACAATTATGTTTGTTCTTTAATTTCTGGAATATTAGACTGTGCATGTGTTGTTAGTTTATTATGGTGTTTGATTGGTTGTTTGTAAATTGTTGATGTATGTTTGATCATAGTTCTAAACCATACGTTCTTGGTGCCGTTGGCAATCGAGATATCATGGGAGGGATTAGGGTTGGATATGTGTTGATTGGTCATCGGGTAACAACCTCGCGTTCTAGGAATCCGAGTACTTAGTTCCCTTTCATCACAAACAATTGATCTTACATGAGCCATGTCTATGTGGTTCTTTCCAGTTGAACATGAACGTTAGTTGTCACTTAAAACTTGAAACTCGGGATGATCACTATCCTCTTATCTGTTACAAAACTTGACTTTGATTTGTATTCTAATTTAGTAATTTTAGTTAATTAAAACCAATCAACCCAAACATTGAAATTTACATTTCTTGCAATTTAGATTAATCTAGTTAGTTAGACATACATTGAGATAACACATATTCCACAAACTCCCTGTGTTCGATACCCACTTGCCACTATCTATATAGTTGTTATTGGGATTAAATTTGATTGTGACCACGATATCACGTCAAGAGGCCTCGAGATCTTAGAAAAGTCTTTGATAAACCGCCTATAAAATCCGGCATGCCCTAGGAAACTTCTGATAGCTCTTACGGAGGATGGAGGTGGTAATCTAGAAATGGTATCTATTTTGGCTCGATCCACCTCCATTCCTTCGCTTGAGATCTTGTGACCGAGCACTATTCCCTCCGTTACCATGAAATGGCATTTTTCCCAATTAAGGGCGAGGTTAGTTTCCTCACATCGGGATAGCATTCGTTCAAGGTTATCGAGGCATTGGTCGTATGAATCCCCAAAGATAGAAAAGTCTTCCATGAAGACTTCCATTGTCTTTTCTATCATGTCATGGAAAATGGCTACCATGCAATGTTGGAATGTTGCGGGGGCATTACATAGACCAAACGGCATGCGTCGATAAGCAAAAGTTCCATAGGGACATGTGAAAGTTGTCTTTTCTTGGTCTTCGGGTGCTATCGGGATTTGAAAGTAACCTGAAAAACCATCCAAGAAACAGTAAAATTTATGACCGGATAATCTTTCTAACATTTGATCAATGAAGGGTAAAGGAAAGTGATCTTTTCTTGTTGCTTCATTTAATCGTCTATAATCTATACATACTCTCCATCCTGTGACGGTTCTCGTTGGTATTAATTCATTCTTTTCGTTAGTTATCACCGTCATACCTCCTTTCTTTGGAACTACTTGGACGGGACTTACCCAAGGGCTATCAGAGATAGGATAGATAAGTCCGGCGTCAAGTAATTTGATGACCTCGTTTTTAACCACTTCTTGAACATTTGGATTTACTCGACGTTGTGGTTGTATTACCGATTTGTAGTAATCATTCATTAAAATTTTGTGTGTGCACATGGAAGGACTAATTCCTTTTATGTCTACAAGTTTCCAAGCTATTGCGTTTTTGTGTTTTTTCAAAAGACTAATTAATTTTTCTTTTTCTAAGCTATCTAATTTAGATGAAATAATTACAGGTAAATTACCCTCTTTGTCTAGAAAAGCATATTCCAAACCTTTTGGAAGTTCTTTGAGCTTAAGTGGTGGGTCTTTAGGAGACTCCTTATTTGGTTGCTCATTTCGATCAAGAACTTTAAAAGTTTGTTCTATGGCGACCTCTTCTTCAATAAAGTGGTCAATCTCTTCACTTGTATCGGGTGGTTCATATTCATCTTCAATTAGGGGGTCATTATTGCCGAAAGGATATTTCATTGACCGTTCAAGATCGACACTTCTTTTAAATGCCCCTAATTGAAGAGGTAGATTTTTGAACTTCCGGTTTTTCAAAGCTTCGTGAGTTTTTACAAATGGTTGTCCCAACACTAGAGGAGCGTCATCGAGGATGACAAAGTCGGTCGGTATTACCTTTTGATTTGTTTGAACCAATACATCTTCAACTACACCGATTGATTTTATTATTTTCCGATTGGATAGAAAAATGGGTATTTGAAGTGGAGAAAAATCACTAATACTTAATTTTTCGAAAATGTAGTTAGGCATTATGTTAACACAAAGATCTTTATCGATTGTGATATTACTAATAAACGAATTTTGAAAGAAACATGGAACCGGTGTAATGCTAATTTCAAATGGGTCTTCTTTTATTAGTGAGGTTTGATCATCAGTTAACTTAACACTTACCGTTTCGTCAATTTTAGTGTTAGTGTTTAACTCTTTTAAAAACTTAGCATGAGTGGGTACTAAACAATGATTTTCAAAAGAAGGTGACAAGATATTAATTTCTTCAAAATTAGACTCTTCTTTAACGTTGTCGGACTCACCTTTTTCGTTGTTTAACTCATGTGTCGGCTTTTTACTTATTTGTTCTTCCATTTTTACACTTTCAGTTATCTCTTCATTTTTTAATTCTTCTCTTGCGCGGGACTCCTCTTCCCTTGCGCGAGATTCTTTTATACAGCGATCGATAACTCTAATGTGTTCTAATATCCTATCGGTCACTTCGGTTATAGAAAAAGAATCAGGATTTTCAAAGCTTGAATCCGGTTGTTCGATCCCTTGTTCCTCATAATACCCATGTGAAGTAGATGGTTCACACCATTGTCCTTCATTGTAAGTATATGATGGATAAGGTTCGTAATTTTGTTCTTCGTAATACTCATATGAGGTGGGTTGTTCACGCCATGGTTCCTCATAGTAAGTATACGAAGGTGGTGGCTCATATCTTGGTTCCTCAAAGTATGAGTATGAAGGCTCATACCTTAGTTCATCAAAATATGAGTATGAGGGAGGAGGTTCATACCTTTGGTCTTCATAGGATGTGTATGAAGTTGATGGCTCGTACCTGGGCTCCTCATAGTAGGTGTATGAATTGGATGGTTGATATGAGTGACTATTTTGAACCGAGTGTTTGTTCCGACAATTAGTGCAATAATTACTCCTATAATCATCCTCCTCATAAGTGTAGTTGTAACCTCCTGAGTATTGATCCATAAGAATCACTCAGCAGACCACAACCGAGTCTCGAGATCAGAAAACAAAAATAAAAACGGAAACAGAGGCTGGACACGGCCCCGTGTTCAGTTGACACGGCCCCGTGTTCAGGATCTGTATCTGGGCGTTTTAATTAAATTTACTGATTTCGTTGAGCACGGGGCGTGTTCAGTGAGCACGGCCCGTGTTCAAGCTACTGTTACTGGGTGTTTTTATGAAAATGTACAGCACGGCCCCGTGTTCAGTTAACACGGCCCCGTGTACAGGTTACTGTAAACGCAAAACTAAACTAAAAATGCAGAAAAATGTGTGCGTGTTTTAAAAAGGTTTTGAAAAACTGATTAGGCCGTTGATTTTAAGCTTTCTTAAAATCCTTGTGTCCCCGGCAACGGCGCCAAAAACTTGATGCGTGTGAAGTGTTATATATTTTAGGTGTATATTTTAAGCCCCTTTAACACTTTTTTTAGCCAAGTTTTAAATTTGTAAAACACGATATTTACTAACACTAAACACACATATGGGCAAGTGCACCCATCGTGAGCGTAGTATAGTGTTGGTAAGATACCGAGGTCGTCCAAGGACACAAGAGCTTTTAGTACCGGTTTATCCTCAACATCTAATCAAAATAAAAAGTTTAGAAAAATGTTTTAAGCTAAGAAAAATAAAAACTAACTAAAATGCTGAAAATAAAAATAAAAGAAAAAAAAACAGATAGACAAGATGAATCACTTGGTTCCGACTCGTGTATAGTGTAACCTTTGATTATTTCCGCACTTTTGCACTTATTTAAAAGATTATCTTAGTTATTGTAGTAGGCCCCTATTTTGAAGGTGACATTACCCTCAACCCAGTAGTTTGAGTCAGCAAGGATACAATCCTAAAGGGTTGGATTATTGAAAGATAATTAATTAAATTATTAATGCAAATTATGGTAGGCCCCTCTTTTGGAGGTGACGTTACCCTCGACTAAGTAGTCTGAGTCAGCAGGGATACAGTCCTAAATAGCCGGGTTATAGTATTAATAGTAGTTAACTTATGAGGGGATCAAAGAGTTTGGACCCCCGCCATCCAATACCGTTAAGTATTGAAGGAGGTCCTACTAAATTTGACCAGGTCCATTGCAGGACCTCTAAACGCTGAACAATGGCAAGACCTTTACCAAACCGTTCCCTTAACCCCCGACCAGGTAGCCAACATACCTCCATATAGACCGTGGAGATATGAATGGTGAAAATCTTTTATTTTATATAGACAGTAAAATAATGCCAAGACACCACGGACAAACGATAAGGAAAGATCACCTTCAACATAAGAAACTAGTTATTAAAGTCATTAATACAAAACCAAATAAAAAGTGCGAAAAGATTAGAAATAAAAAGTATTACACTAGACACTTGTCTTCACCAAGTGATGTAAGAGACTTAGGCAAACATGGCCTTGATTGTCAAGAACTCTTACGATCAATCTTGGATCCCGAGACGACTCACACACTCTATGATGGACAATGGATGATGGTGTTATGGTGGTGGTGGGTGGTGGGTGAAGTGTGAGAGAGGTGGTGTGCCAAGGGATGGTTTGAGCTTGAGCCAAGCACTCCTATTTATAGGTTGAACAGAAGCTCGGGCACGGCCCCGTGTCCACATCCTTCTCTTTCTTCATTTATTGCAGCTTGTCTTATTAGTTGACCACGCCCCGGTGTCCGCTGAGCACGACCCCGTGTGCAGAAGAATATTTGTACTATGAAGATTTGCCTGGATTGTGCGAATCTTATAGTTGACCACGGCCCCGTGTCCGCTGAGCACGGCCCCGTGGTGGGCAATAGAAGCTTCTACCACTTTGTCTTTTCTGCTGACACTTGGGCACGCCCCCGTGCTGGCTGAGCACGGGGCGTGTTCAGTCTTCTGTTATCTTGTTTTGCTTGGGAAGATGCTGTCGTGGGGTCGGGCATGTCACGTCTTGTTCCTTTTCTTGTATTTATGTTAGATTTTGATGTCTTTTTGCTTCTTTTGTTAATTTGAGCTCATTTAATCCTGAAAATGCAAAAGGAAGACAAAAGCACACTTTTTACAACATTAGTACTAAAAAAGGGTTAGTTTTATGCCACAATTGATGTAATTTATATGTTGCATTTTGCACACATCAAAGGGGTTACAGAAGTTCACCTTAGCATTTCATCAAATGGCATACACAACCAGTGATTCTTGTTGGTATAACATATGGCGTAGGAAAACAATAGATGTTGGTGGTTCAAAATCACAAGGTAATTTGATAAAGCCTAGGTTTAAAACATTGTACAAAACTATGTGATGGTAGGTAGTCATATAAATGAATAGGTCGGATAAAACGCATGTATGAATATAAGTATGGTTAGAGGATCTTGTACATTAATTCAGAAGTGTGAGAAGTGTATTATAACACTATATATAACATTATATAACACCATATAAACACAATATAACACTATATAACACCATATAACACCATATAACACCATGTAACACTATGTAACACTATATAACACTATATAACAAATATAACATTATATTTTGTCTGATAGCATGTATATGATAGATGTATAGTGTTATATATTGTTATATAGTGTTATATACGGTTACATAGTGTTATATGGTGTTACATCGTGTTATACGGTGTTTATATGGTGTTATATAGTGTTATATATAATGTTAAAATACACTTCTCACACTTCTGAATTAATGTACACTATCCTTACCCAATAAGTATGACTGTATCTTCATACACATATCAAATATATTGTGTGGCACACGCATAGTTTGAAGTCATACCTTGCACTCACATCTAAAGATTTATGCATATTTATAAAGATTTTGATCATATAAGAACTTCTCACCATCCCTAACGGGTAACTATGCTACTATGATCTTAGAATCACGATATCTATCCTGAGTTTGATTGTCGATCGGGTGAATTTTATAGGATCCTTTTGTTTTTAGGGTAAAAGGTCTGCCTCTACTGGTTCATAAGCCCAATGGGCCGTTTCAATGATTCGTTTCTTTGATTGCGGAAACAGCTTCCTTCATCTTCTTCGCTCTTGTAGTTGCACCAGACATAAAATGCAGTGATCCTGCTCAAGCAAAATTCGCACCCATTGTTTTTTTATTCATGTAATCACCCCTCTAGATTAATTATTGAAAGTTTGAAACATATACGTTTTTATTTCACTTCTGCTTATGGTTTCTGTTCATTGATGCTCCTTATGTCAAGTTTCATTATATTATATTAAATATATACGTAGACATTTATGCTTGATAGTTTAAAGAAAGGGAAAATCATGGAAATGACCAAAAAACTTGACGAAATAGGCATTGATTTTACATCTGTTTAAATACGCAACCGATCAGAGGAGGACAAATAAGTAGAGACGACACCCCATAGCCGACACTCCGATAATTCGGCACTTTCATAGCTCATACTCAGATAATCCGGCACCACACCTCTAAAACTAAATATGGTTCAGAAATAATGGTTGCCTCATCTCATTCACAAAATCCCTTTATATAGGGAAGAATATACATCATACAAGGGAAACAATAATCACAATAAATGGTACAAATAATCTCCTAAAATATCTCCATAATTTACGTATGTATAGCTATTCTAATAGTCCCCCGCAGTTGGAGCGTCTGATGAACGAACACTCAAACTGGATCTGAATTCTTCAAACAACGTCCTTGGAAGACCTTTCGTAAAGATGTCTGCATATTGTGTAACGCCCATAAATTTATTTAGCGATTCTCGTAAATAATCACAAATTACTGAGTATTTATATTTAAACATTCATGCTCAAATACGGGTTTATTAAAACTTTTCTAATCTTTGAAAGCAAAACAACATAGTGTAATTTAATTCATCATTTTAGAACAACGACGAAACATCATTGCGGAAGCTTCGTTTAACGTGTGTTCGGTTCTTACTCGATGCTTGATCTTCATCCGGGACTCTCGACCTTCATCTGGGATCAAAACCAACTTAAAAGGCAGTTTTGATAATTAAATAACTAGTACAACAAGGAAGATTGGGTCGAATAATCGAATTAAACAAGGAAATCAGGAAAATTCCAACATTGATATCTTGATCCCAGAAACAAAGACTTGAAACTGGCCTCCACCGTAACTTACAGTGGGCACCGTAAGTTACCGTGGCCCCTGGTATAAAATACCCCCACCGTAAGGCAGGAGGTAACTGCCGTAACGCTTTCAGCCCCTACCCTAACTTACGGTGCCCACCGTAAGTTACGGCGGCCCCTGTATCAGACCCTCCCATTTTGCCGTTTTTGACACGAAAACTTTATTATCTTTCAATCTGCTTGCCCGTTTGACCTACCGTTTCTTCCTACATGATTGTAATTTGATCCTCCAACAAATGGAGTTAAAATCCAACATCCTACATAATAAATTTTGAGACTTCTAAGCCTTCGACTCCTTGCCGTTTTACCGAATTTTAACCCGTTTATGCATTTTATCAAACAAACATAATTGTTTAATCCTTATTTCACATGCACCTCTTCAAATTAATGCTATCTACCATGTTAGGTTCAAATCACAGGTTTCTCACACAATTTAAATACATTTTCGCTCGTATGCTTATTTTGACCCGTTAAGGGTATTTAAGCACTTTAGAACTTGAACTCGCTTTCATACATTTATAGCATCTTATTCCTACATTTCTTATCAAGTAATCTTCCACCACAACTATATGTGTGTTGGATTTAATGTGGATATCTATATGTTCCAAATTTTACCCCTCGGATTATCTTTTCACGGCAAATGCTCATATAAAGTCATTCAACCCAAGAATTTACATCTTTCACCATCTTTTCTTATTCTAAGCATTTATTTAATCATAAAACTCGTTTCCGAACCTCTTGCAAGGGTCGTTCGTTCGAATTAGCTTACAAGGGCAATTTGGCCAATTTTCATCCTTTCTTTACTACAAAGGAACTTTTAAATACTTGTTTGACCCAAAATCTGACCTTTTAACTATAATCTTGTTTATAAACCCATGTGTTTATAGAACACCATAATCATAACTCAATTTATTCAGTTTACCTAAAAGATAACCGAATAACTATATTTTAACCTTGTCTAACTCTTATAGAATCTCAAGTTCAACATGATGAGTTGAATCATTATACATACCTGGCTCGGATTAATATATTGACCCGTTTCAATACCTTGACTTAGTAGCCGCTAAGCAATAGCGATGTGCGTATCCATTTGATATTTATTCCTATAAACATGTAACTCGACAAACCATTAGTCGATATTGTCAAAGGGTGATAATTTCACCTTTTGACCCGTTTATTTACCTAGTGATCTTCGTCACTTCAATTAAATGCCAATTTCATGTATTATGCTAATTTAAAGTCTACTAGCGAAAAGACGAAATCAAGCATAACGTAACGGAATCGTAGTTACGTACCTTTTTAACCACCCTTTTCAAACGCGTATTTCCACCGGTTTGTCCACTTGACGATCCGGATTCCTCGCCTAAAGAGTTCAATTCACAATCCGTTTAGAACCCTTTTTATAAGTCTTAACGCACAATTTGCCATAACCATCAAACATGCGTTTTTGTCCAATTTTCAACATTTATCTTTCATTTAGGCATTTTAACGAACACCTAACGGGTATAATTTTACATATTTAAAACCAAGTTCATAACTTGATATTTTTACACAATATAAACATACATATTGATTCCATTATGTCAAGCATGCATATTAATCTCAGAATCATTTCATAGAAATCAAGTAACACCATTTTTGGTAGTCATGATTCTTGTGTTCATCTTAATTTTACAAAACCCATTTAACTTGTCAAAGGATTATCATGAATTTCATAGATTATCCACTAATCCAACATGTTATTGACTAGGGTTTACTCCTAGACATCATATTACTTCAAGATTCATCCATGCATGACATATTTAAGCTCAATTTCAGTTTCTCACAATTAACCTAGAATTCAAGATGAATCAAAACATCACAATTTTACATACCTTATGATCCTTTCAACTAGGTGATCATTAATTTGTGCTTGAAAATCGATTTGGACTTGATTTAAGCCCTCAATTTGTGGTTTTTATGAGAATTAGGGTTGGGTGAAGAATCCCCTTGTCGCCCCCTGCTTCTTGATCGACCAGACACCCCAAAATGGGTGTTTAGTGTGTTTTAATTTTGTTTCATGTTATTAAGTTTCAAATTTAACAACATAATCCCCTCAACTTTAGTTTGGTTTATAACTTGATATTTTGTTCTTTCATTTAATTACAAGACTTGTACTAGGTTATTTATTTCCTAGTTACTTTATCTTGATCACACCCCGTTTTATTTTAAGTCCCGTTAAATCTCGGGCCTTTTATATACTTTGCTTTCTCAAAGTATTTCTCATCCTTTTATTAAATATTAGATTTATTTATTTAAATCCTAAAATTTACCGGGTAAGTTTTACCATTAACTTGTAGGATCGTTTTCGGACCCGAACGAGTCAATCAGAAGAGTTATACTTAGTTTGAACGGCGGAAACAGACAAACTAAGCTCAATTCAGCAAGTATTCATTTTAAACTGTCGAATTGTATTAATTGAATGACGTTTACAGCCTGACGACATTTCGGCAGCACTTCGTTGCAAACCGGAAGGACTGATAATGATTTCGCTTGGGACTACTCTATATATAGGGATCCTGATTTCGCTTGAACACACTCAAGCGAAATCACTACACTAATTTGGAGCGAAATTAGCAACTGCAATTTGAGCGGAATCAGATCATGATGATTTCGCTTGAAACTAACTTAATTCCCTTTCAAGCGGAATCTCTACAAATCTGATTTCCTCGTTTTTCGTGCCCTGATCTAATTACATCTATACAAGACTCGATACAAGATGAAGACGACAGACGGATGCACCAACAAACTCCCCCTCGGATGTTGACGGAGTCTTCAGTGTCGAGTCTTCAAATCTTCAGTCTTTATCAACCTTTGGGCTTCTCTTTGAAGTGTCTGACGCAGTAAGTATCCTCAATCTTTCTCTTCTCTTCTCTTTCATCAACAAACTCCTTATCTCGAACAAATACTCTTCCCTCGGATGTTGAATTTATAACCTTTATCTGCACCAGCATACACTCCCCCTTGAGTGTTGACTCTTTAAATTCATTAGAAAGATCGTGATCTGGCTCTTATCTGGCTCAGGATCGTCACCTGGCTCAGATTCACACCTGCACAATCTCTACCTCTAACATAAGTTTTCTAAATGTCAAGCTTTAACATATTCAGACACCACTTGCAACAATCACATAATGATCTAATCATCTAGAGCATCTGATGAACTACTTGCAGAAATATCATTTTCAAAACTTTTGATAACCACTTGTAAGATATGAACTCTTAAACACATTCTCCCAAACCAATTGTCATCATGTCTAGCATTTGGAATTTTGAAAATCAGCTCTTCAACACCAGTTGTCGAAAATCTTTTTGGATTTTTAAAAAATTTACGCTAAAACACACCGAAAATCTTTTTGGGATTTTTGAAATTAAAAGGAATGCAGTAAAGAAATATTTACAAACAATATTTTTGTGAGTTTGTGTAAGATGATCATATCAGTTTTTGAGACATATCACCAACACCGTTAAGCTTCATTTCATTTTAAGTTCTAAACAATTCACCTAGATTGTCAGTATACTGGTCCACTTAAATTTTCACACAAAGTTCAACTGTTTCGAGATACGATATTAATGTCTTAAGAACTTAAACTTATTCGCGTGTCCCACTACTTGAATATACTCCCGTGTCCAGGTCCCAATATTCAGTCTTACAGGTGAGTAAACCACAGATGATATATGTAAAGGGGTTAGATGCGAAACCGTGAGAGCTCAGGTCAGAACTTTCGTTCAGCAGAGAGATGACGGCTCGACTTTTGGTGTGTCCCCTTTAGAGGATCTTTTCTTTCAACAGCAATGACTATCAATTTTATTGTTTCATCAATTTGCTGAGGGCGGCGCTAATATTTCAAACATTTGCAGAAAGTATTATGTGGGGACTAGGTCAGAATTTCCATTCAGCAGAAGTCCCGGGATAATACCCCATATATCACTGAGTATAAAGACCTAGTGTCACGGCCCCCGACCCACCCTGGACAGAATCGGGAACCGCAAACAGCCAAGTGGTACCGGTGATTATTTTGAAAACGTTGCAGCGGAAATTTCATCAGGACCGTGTGTTAGGAAAAATATCAGAGTTTAGAAAACACCGGATTTTATTTATTAAATAGATGGGATAAACCCATGTTTTACAATGGTAGCTTTAATAAAGATAAATTTGATTACATAAAACAATATTTCTTAATTTGATTTAATTAATAAAATAAGCCACTTCTTGAAGCCTTTCAGTGCCATATCCATCTCTTACTGCAATCTACTGTAATTACCTGAAACGCGTTTTAAAAAAGGTTTTGTCAGCAGGAAATACTGAGTGAATCATTCTTTTTACTAAAACGACTCATTTGTTATAATTCACAGTATTAAGAGCGATTACAATGTTTCTGATATCAAACCAACTACCCACGGTATTTGTCACTCGACCGGATCTGTGACTATGGTCATATCCCCCATTGGTTGCCCCAATGGTGACGATTATCAAGTAATATATACAAAACCCCACATACCGGCTGTAATTTGGTGATTACAAAGACTTAATCCCTGTAATTATAACCTTGAAAATAAACATGCTTTTGGAAAGTAATTTGATAAAAAGAGAATGACTCATATTATAAGCATGCAAATTCCTAATGGTAAAGTTTAGTCTACAGATAAGCCTTGATAGATTGCAGATTTATACAGGCAGAGCTTAGCCTATTGATTAGCCTTGTAACCTAGTGTACACGAACTAGGTAGGTAACTTAATACAACATTTACGATAACTCACGAGATTAAAACCCTCACAACGAATGACAAAGTGTAATCACTTAAACATCCATTGGATTCACAACGAATGACAAAGTAGAATCACTTAAACATCCATCGGATTCACAACGAATGACAGAGTATTCCCCGAGTTCAGGTGGTACTCAAACATCCTGTCGGAATCACGACGAATGACAAAGGATAGTACTAAAACATCCATCGAATAGTTTCAATCGATCGGACATTGAATCGTAGCAGCGATCAAGTTAATACCCGGCATCGTAGCAGCACCCCGCTATACTAATTAGTGATTTTGATAGTAAACAGAATGTAACTCAACGTACGTAATGAAATTTTACGTCGTTTCAATTGGAGAATTCAAGTCCCAACTCCTGCTATTTATACACAAATTTGACATCGCTTACGGACCGTAAGCCTAATCCCTTACGGTCCGTAAGAGACACATTTTCACTATAGGGTAGCCACGTGTTGGTGTAGGCTTGCTGAGTCGACGGAATATTAAAATTCGAATTTGACAACGAGATATAAAGATAATCGTTAAGTAGGAAATACCCCCCTTGAGTTTTAGGGGCCCTGATCCTGATTCTGATTGTTCTGAAAATTTTAGGGTTTGTGCAGAATCACTTGGGTGTCACAATTAGGGTTTCCTATTGGATAAAATAATAAAATAAATAGGACTTTTAATGAGAGTTGTTACATTCTCCCCACCTTAATAAAAATCTCGTCCTCGAGATTTGGGTTACGATATTTCTTTTAGATTTATGTCATATTTTAGTCAATAAAAACAATATTAAGGTAGATGACACAAAATTAAAATATCAAATTTTGTGAATACGAGTTGTACCATAAGTAGGATTCAATGATTCAACTGAATTAGTTCGAGAAATCGATGACAAACGAATGAGATGAAATGATATAATTTCCAAGGTGACTAGGTTTATGCCAAAAGATATATGATCAATAGATATTTAAAATGAATGTGAATGACTTTTAGAATTAATAAAAATTCTTTGTCAAAAGAAAGCTTACTTTGATTGGTAATTGAGGAAGACTTAGAATTGACAGGTTCCAAATAAAATAAAAGCATGAAAAATGATTTGTCAAATATTAAATTATGATATGAGAAAATCAATGTGCTGAGATGAGTGAATTGCAAAGATACACCAAAAGACAATAGAGTTAGTGTATCATTATTTAAAGTTCCAAGTTATTTTAATTGTGAAACAATGTGATAGTATACTATTAGTGACTATATTTTTCATACTATGTCCTAGAGATCGTAATATAATAAGAACAAGTTATTTTGGCATGACCAACTATTATATTATATTTGTATAGCAAATGTAATATATTATTTGTCTCTGTCTGAACCGTATCTTACATATCAAATATAAATATATATTATTTGTTACGCATTTTTACTATATGTAAATGGTCACCACTTTTAAATAAATACTATTTTAGTATTTTACTATACTATGTAAAATAACTTACATTTACTATGTAATATATATTACAAAATACCGCAATGAAGTTATTATATTACAAAATATTTTAGTATAATTATTTTGTAAAAGAAATCACTATTATTTATAACGTTAAATGAAATTTGTAAATAAAGTGTAAAAATATTTATTTGTACAAAAGTATTTGTAAAATATTTTATAAATATATAACACTTAATAGGTCGATTCTATGTGATTACTTATTTTCATTTTGAAACCATATAACGTTGTGAATGTATTTACAAATGTTGTAAATAAGTGAAAACGGAGACTATTCTTATATATTATAATGTTCTCCTAACCCAACGTAGTTGATGACTACCATATTTTTTTATATGGTTATTTTCTTGCCGGAGTGTTATGGTATATAGTGACCACAAAACATGTGATACACAATTATTTATATAATTTTATTCGTCCCTCTAATTCTTGTATTGTTTTATAAAAATATATCTTCTCCTAACAGTACAAAGTAAAATAATTTTATATATATATAAAAATTTACTAAATAAATATGATGACTTTAACAAATTATTATCATGGTTGGATATTGGTTAGTGTTGCCTTGTTTAAGCATAGGTGATAAGTCAATGCCTAACTAAGGCTAGGCTACTCAATACCTGCCTCTGACAATAACCCTAGTATCTAAAAATAATAATTAATAATAATAAAACTAATATTAATTACCAATAATAAATAACTAAACATAACTTAAATGAGAGTATACCTCAAACATAATTTTATACATATATATAAAAATATAAATTCTTCACCTCAATGGTTTAACAAGAATATAGTAATACTATATTGTAAATTACTTATGTAAGTTTCCATATATAATCAATTAAAAGAAAGTTCGGACATGGTCACAACAAAACCATGTATGCCAAAGGAAATTGAGTTGTTCAAGAAATTCATTGACTCGATAGCAAAAAGTCACCGTTTTGCAATAATGCGGTTCACAGTGCAAAAAGCGGAATGATATTTGAGTTTGGATAAAATAACAAATCGGAATGAAGCCCTCCAGTGGTCCTCATAGATCAAACGAACCACATGCATAACAAACAGTGCATGTGTAATATGTGGATTTACCAAGAAATGAAATAGATCAATATTCATTACTAGAAAAGAAATCCTCATGGTATGACGATCAATAAAGGAAGTAGAAACACGAAAGTCAACTTATTATATGCAGAAGTCAGAATTTTAATGAAAAAAAAATATAAGAACTTCTATCTGGAATTTCGTGTGATAACTGTTGTTAAGTGACATTACCAGGGAATGTGAATAAAATGAAATAGGGAATTTTGCAAAGGTATGTAACTCCTTTTGCAATGATAATAATTATGACTTTGATTAGACTGTGCACCAATGGTTGTGAAATCTTGTTACAACGTACCTCAACAATATTTATATCGCTTGTAGGATTACGTGGCAAAGTGGAATTCGCCTTGGTGTTATCATGCCTAATTTATATTTTCCAAGGATCTTGCCTTGAATGTCGTGTGTGATATACTTTAACGTTTGTGGACGTATAATTTAAATTTCATATGTTTTCTTGTGCACTAGCACAACTTTACATGTTTCTTACTTGCGTTAATAGTTTATGGTAACACATTTAGAAATTCTTATACTTTTGATGGTGTCCCAACTTAAAGGGTTTCCATTGTTTATATTTTCACACGAGTTACGAGGTAGATGATCAAACAAAATAATGTTTGATATCGGAAAAGAAATATAGACACAGATGCTTTTGCTTTATTCCTAATTGACTTTTGTAATTTCTTATAGATATACATATCTATATAATCACATATTTCACATGATGTAATATACATATCCGTAGTAAGGTTAACAGATTCATAATTCCAATAACAAGTCAGATATCAGATCATGATACTATTTAGGGAAAACTTGTCACTTGTTTGACATTTTTATATACCCCATCTTATCCGGTTCGCGCCGGAGAGGTAACCTCAGTATATCCAGACAAACTGGAGAGTCTGCTACATCATATCCAGTCTTGCCAGAGAAAATTTTCTTTTTCCCATAAATAGTATTTTTAAAAGTGCCTCTTTTATTAGGCTTTTATCCAGAATTAGGGAAATTTGTATTCCCGTAACATATATTATTCTAGACCAAGTAATATCAATAAGCAAGAATTAATAGCAATTAAGTGCTACTGCCTGCAATGTTCTAATCGTCATTCTTATGGCATACCAAAACATATCATACTTTATTTACACCAGTACTTAGCTTATCTTGAAGCTGATACTAAGGCATCTTTTCTTAAGTTCAAGTCTAAATGTTATCATGTGTGCTACCAATTAATAGCAATCTTCCTAACTCTTTTATATATGCTTAGGTATTATTATCACAACACCTATAGACTTAAATCAGTGGCTCTGATACCACCTTCTGTCACGGCCCCCGACCCACCCTGGACGGAATCGAGAGCCGCGAACAGCCAAGTGGTACCGGTGATTATTTTGAAAACGTTGCAGCAGAAATTTCATCAGGACCGTGTGTTAGGAAAAATATCAGAGTTTAGAAAACACCGGATTTTATTTATTAAATAGATGGGATAAACCCATGTTTTACAATGGTAGCTTTAATAAAGATAAATTTGATTACATAAAACAATATTTCTTAATTTGATTTAATTAATAAAATAAGCCACTTCTTGAAGACTTTCAGTGCCATATCCATCTCTTACTCCAATCTACTGTAATTACCTGAAACGCGTTTTAAAAAGGTTTTGTCAGCAGGAAATACTGAGTGAATCATTCTTTTTACTAAAACGACTCATTTGTTATAATTCACAGTATTAAGAGCGATTACAATGTTTCTGATATCAAACCAACTACCCACGGTATTTGTCACTCGACCGGATCTGTGACTATGGTCATATCCCCCATTGGCTGCCCCAATGGTGACGATTATCAAGTAATGTATACAAAACCTCACATACCGGCTGTAATTTGGTGATTACAAAGACTTAATCCCTGTAATTATAACCTTGAAAATAAACATGCTTTTGGAAAGTAATTTGATAAAAAGAGAATGACTCACATTATAAGCATGCAGATTCCTAATGGCAAAGTTTAGTCTACAGATAAGCCTTGATAGATTGCAGATTTATACAGGCAGAGCTTAGCCTATTGATTAGCCATGTAACCTAGTGTACACGAACTAGGTAGGTAACTTAATACAGCATTTACGATAACTCACGAGATTAAAACCCTCACAACGAATGACAAAGTGTAATCACTTAAACATCCATTGGATTCACAACGAATGACAAAGTACAATCACTTAAACATCCATCGGATTCACAACGAATGACAGAGTATTCCCCGAGTTCAGGTGGTACTCAAACATCCTGTCGGAATCACGACGAATGACAAAGGATAGTACTAAAACATCCATCGAATAGTTTCAATCGATCGGACATTGAATCGTAGCAGCGATCGAGTTAATACCCGGCATCGTAGCAGCACCCCGCTATACTAATTAGTGATTTTGATAGTAAACAGAACGTAACTCAACGTACGTAATGAAATTTTACGTCGTTTCAATTGCAGAATTCAAGTCCCAACTCCTGCTATTTATACACAAATTTGACATCGCTTACAGACCGTAAGCCTAATCCCTTACGGTCCGTAAGGGACACATTTTCACTATAGGGTAGCCACGTGTTGGTGTAGGATTGCTGAGTCGACGGAATATTAAAATTCGAATTTGACAACGAGATATAAAGATAATCGTTAAGTAGGAAATACCCCCCTTGATTTTTAGGGGCCCTGATCCTGATTCTGATTGTTCTGAAAATTTTAGGGTTTGTGCAGAATCACTTGGGTGTCACAATTAGGGTTTCCTATTGGATAAAATAATAAAATAAATAGGACTTTTAATGAGAGTTGTTACACCTAGTATCTCAGAAAGTGGGATCTTTCAAACAAGATTTCGGGGGTTACCCATGTATCCAAGAAAATGTTACCCACGATATAAGCAAGTTTGAAATTTAGATTTATATCTCGTCACAATTTACTAAATGTGTAAAAACCTACTGGCACATCCATAATGAGATTGTTTATCACATTTTTACTTTCCATTCCTTTAGCATGTTGTGACAGTCCACTGATGTACTATCATTTCCTCTTTTTCACAACAAAACTCATTTATGAATTTATCATGTTTTTGGCTTTTTCAAATTTTCTAATGTTTTTGGATTATTTTGAAATTTTTACTCCCCCTAAAATGCAAACACATTTAACGAAAATTGAAAACAAACTGAGCTCATGACCCACTTAAAAAAAATTAAAAACAAACTATACAAGTAAAATGACAACTGATATCAAATTGCTTCAATTCGCCATTCACTTGGAATAAACAATCAAAACTCCCCCTATCAACAAACTATTTTCCCATTTCAGATTTCAAAACACTTAAGTTTGTTTTAATCAAAATGATTTTTCCCGAAAATAAGTTTGGTTGATTTTACCACTTGTAGGGAAACCATTCGTAGGTTCGGGGATGTGGTTCATCATATTGTCTTTCAACCACCTGTATGAGGATTACATCAAGTTCAATTTAATGACCTTGATTAATCACTTTGTAAAATCAAACTCTTGTATGAATGAAACATCTACATACAATCAAACCTCTATACCACTTGTAAAAATGAAATAATCAGAGTGAAATTCTCAAAAAAAAAAAATGCCGATACCTACTCCTCACTTACCAACTTGGGAGTTCCGGCATAGTCCTTCACCTATAAACATTTCATCAATCTTTAAAAATTTCACAAAAACAAACTTAACAAGAATGATGCCGATTCCTGATCCACGATTACAAACTTGGGATCTCCAACAAGTCAGGTTTTTAGTCAAAGAAAATATCCACCCAAGCCTGACCAGCCTTGGGTGTCACCAAGTCATCATCACTTGGTTTCTTACCTTTCCTCTTCTTCTCATAGAATTCTTTAACCCCTTTGACTTTTCGGTCAATCATTTTTCCAAAGATGTGTTTTACTTTGGGGTTAAAGACCTTTTCAACATCAAATTTCTTTTTATCATCATAAAATTGGTTTGAAATTTCAACCTTACCAATTTTCTTTTTAAAATTTTCAGCACTCAATGGTGGAAAATTTTCATCATCCATCTGAGTTACTGACTTTTCACCTTTTACCTCAACCTGTGGCTCCTCTGATTTTGTGGAATCAGATTCATCGCCAGAAGATAGCTCCTCTGATTTTGACTTATCGGAATCATCGCTATAACTCTCTACCGACATCTTAACAACCCACTTCTGTTTATCAGTTTTAGCTCTCTTTTTGTAAAACTTGTTTGAACATTCACCAATTTCAAATGTAGAATTTTTGAATAATTTGGTTCGCTCAATTGGTGGTTCAACCTCAATCAATTTCTCTTTCTGTTTACGAGAAACTCCCTGTTTTGATGTTATCGCCTTAAAACAATCTCTGGCAATATGTCCAACACAGTTGCATTGGAAACATGTTCTCGTATCTTTCCTCTGTTCAGCACACTTCATCTCTTCTTGCTTTTTTGCAAGGAACTCTCTATTTGACTGCCTCCAGAATTCTTTCTTTTCTTCCTCGTCTGCTGAGGTACCTGAAACAAATGTCATCTTTGATTTAAAATCACGAACATATTTTTCATTTTTCTGTTTTTCTGTTGGATTAAATCCAAGACCTTTCTTTTTGAAATTACAGTTTTGATTTGGTTTCTTTTGAAAACCAGAACCAGAACTATAACCCTTTTTCTTGTTTAATCTCTGTTGCACTCTTGAGGTGTATTTTTTAGGTTTATCAGTAAGATTTAAATCTTTTATTTCAGAAATATTAATTTCTGTAAGTTTGAAAACCTTTTTGATCAATTCTGTTTTGACACCTCTTATTGGAAATTCCTCATCAGAATATAATTTGTCTGAATCACTCAAAGTATATGCAACTTTAAATGTTTCATCGTCCAAATTAGATTTTGATAACAGGAATTCTTTGTCATATACTCTTTTGCCCTGTTTTTCATTTTGACCCGGAGTACTGGACTCAGACTTGGACTCTGAACTAGACTCCGACTTTGACTCCTCTGTTTCATCGTTATCTAACACATGATCCACCACTTTCTTCATTAATTGAGATTGTTATTCAGTGTCAGACGATGTAAACGTGACATCAATATTTTCTGGCAAATTGACTGACGACTCCGAATCCCACTGTAAGTTTGTAGCGTTTTTGACTCTTTCAGAATTTGGATTTCTGGGCAAATATCCATTTTCCAGCGGGGGTGGACACTTGTTATAACTGACACCTTGTTTCTTACCAAAATTTTTCTTGTCAGTCTTTTTCTTAGTGTCACTCTTCTTCTCAGTCTTCTTCTCTGGAGTCTTTTCATCAGTTATCTTTTGCTCAGCAGTTATCTCATCTTCTTCAAATGCTTTCATGCCCTCAACCGTTGGGTAAATCCTGTCAATGACAAAAGAAGTACATGAGTAACTTTTCAATAAATGATTTACTCTTTCAGTTTCAATTCTTTGTAATTCCAACTTTTGTTCAAGTGCTGCACATTTCTCGATGTAGTTGTTCACAACTTTCTGCTTGATCATGAATGCTCCCTGAAGTGTCTTCATTGCCGTTGCCTGCTCTTCACTTGTGTCGTTGTACATATTCATCGCTTTGTTCAACATATCATAAGATTCATTCAATTTGTTCATACTGTGAATCAACGAACTGTTTTGTTTCTTCATTGCTTCACAATTTTCACACATCACTGGACACTTTTTCGCAACAGCTTCTTCATCAATCTTGAACTTAGGAACTTCTTTCATTTTTTGCCTTACTACCGGTACTGTTTCATCATCACTGCTAACCGGTATCTTTACCTTTTTCTTTTTCTTCTTGGCTTTCTCATCTTCACTGTCACTTTCAGCCAACATCTTCAAGTGATCTCTCATTTGTTTAGCATAATATTCAGTTCCATCATCATCACTATCTTCTTCAATCCTAGCAACAAAAGCTGTGTGAGCTGGAGTTTGATCTGGAATATAATCATCCCATGTAAAATTTTCCCAGCTAAACCCTTCAGGCATCTTTTCATCATCTTGATCAATCACACAGGCTTTTGCATCAGATGAAATATACTTATCCCAGTTGAACCCTGATGATGTATTCTTCTCATCTTGATTCACCATACAAGCTCTCTTTGATGAATCTTCAATCACATTTCTTCCATGTGCAGTTTGTGCCTGATGTTGTTGTTGTTGAGTTGGTTGTTGAGCAACTTGATGGTAGATGGCCTTTCGGTAGTAATCATTGTTGTTGTTGAAAGGATTTTGAGCTCCACTTGCTTCACGATTGGTGCACTCCCTTTTGAAGTGTCCTTTCTCCCTGCAACGAAAACAAGTGACTTTAGATTTATCAAAGCCTAAAGAAGAAATATTAGCCTCACGAAGATCATTTCTTCCTGTGATCTGCTTGAATTTCTCAGCTCTCCTCAACACACTGGCCAAACACCATTTTATATCCATTAGCTCCATCTCTTCAGCATCTATTTGATCGTAATCCTCTTTTGTAAGCATTGTATTCCCGATCTTTCCGGCCACAAAACTGCTGTATGATTCTAAAACGCAGCATGAGGAGCGGTTCTTGGTCAACGAAGGAGAAATGCGGAGTCAAAAGGCTTCCATTCAGACCATCGAGAATCAAGTGGGCCAACTGGCAAAAATGATGTCGGAGAGACCCCTAGGTGGTCTTCCGGGCAATACAGAGCAGAATCTGAAGGGGCGTGGTAATGACCCGCACATATGACAAGTGTGGGGACATGAGTCTTGCTATCGACTCGCGGACAAAAATTTAGCATGAGTCTTGCTATCGACTCGTCGACAAAAAATTAGCATGAGTCTTGCTATCGACTCTCCGACAAAAATTTAGCACGAGTCTACGCTACTGACTCGTAGATTAAAAATGTAGCAAGAGCGACTTAAGCGCTTTAGGGGTATAATCGTCCTTTTTTGTGTTTTTGTCGTTTTAGCGTAATTTAGGTGTGTTTGGTAGTTTTTGTTAGTTTGTACTATTTTTAGACGTGCCGAGTGAAGGCTCTATGTTGAGATATTGTTAGAACAGTTTGCGTGTTGAAAAAATGGCGAAAAACGCCCGAAAAGGGTGCTGAATCTGTTTTCTGCAGAAAAAACTGATCTACAGATATGGCACGCCCGTGCCACCTATCGCACGACCGTGCGGTTTCGGGTTTGGGCGGCACCTTGAGTTGCACCCCAGTGCAGTTCCGAGATCGGTGTACAGGGATTAGACGTCGTCGGTCATGCACGACAGTGTGAGCCCTCGAACAACCGTGCGGGAGGCAGGGGCAGAATGGTCATTTGTCCAATATAAAAACCCCCATCTGCTTCCATTTCTCATAAGTCGTGAAAACCCTATCCGCACCAGCCGTTCCAGAGCGATTTTACCTCAAATCGAACGATTTCTTCGCATGGTTTCACCCAACTCTTCGCACGGTATGTCCTTTCTTGTCTGGCATGCTGTTTTAGGCCTGTAAACAAAAGTATACTTGATTAAGTATCCGAATGACGGTTTTACGGCCGAAAACGCATAAAATGGGGATAAAATGGGGGACTAAAATATGCATAAATTAGTGAATATCAAATCTCCCCACACTTGGACATTGCTTGTCCTCAAGCAAGCTAAACTAAAATGCAATGAAAACTAGAATCTAACAAGAACGAGTATTTACAAACTATCTACTAAAACAACAAAGGGGGCATTTGAGCTCGAGAGCGAGTTTTTGGAGACGAAGCATCCATGGATTGATCGACCTTTGAAGACCGGCTGGTTGATGTCAATATCTTTAGTCTGAAGCTTGACGAGTGGATTCATCATGTGCACTATATTAAGAGCACATGCTGGTTCCACATTGATATTCCTGTTAGGGGTTGTGAAGTTACTGGAACTGTGATTAGAGTGAAACCCTGGTTTCTTCATCTTGAATGGGAAGGAAGATGGATGAGATGATTTGAATCTTGAGCGATGAAATAACTAATCTATAATACAGCGAAGATGAGGTTAAACCAGAGCCTAGAAGTCTTATAAAAGTGGAGACCATAGATTGCAATTGTTTTTCATGCACGGACATGTCTACTGGGGTATGCCTCTTTTTTTGTAGCCTATGATCATTGTTTTTCTTATAAAACATCGTCTTCTTTATATGTATGCTTAACATATTCATATCTTTAGTCTGTCACATTGATACATTGATTGCAGTAACTTAAATTGTGTGCGAAGAAATCAATATTGTTAATAAGTGACTTGAGTCTAAGTTGGGCTGAAGTGTAGTTTTGTTTGCTTTTTATGTAGCCAAAATAGCCAAAGTTGGGCTCGGCCTCGATCACTTCCTCTGGTGTCGGCTCCTAGGGCTCACTCATCGTCTCCTCGGGTCGCTCCCACATAGTGGAATTTCGATAGAACTCCTCATCATCATCATAGATAATCTGCTGCGCGCTGGAGGATGAACTCTCGTGCAGATAGATGGCCCATAAATCATCCAACTTGTCTACCAATGCCTTTATTCTGCGGACCCTCTCCCGTTCTTTTTCGTTGGCACACGCGAGTTCGAAACGCGGTCTTCGGTATATCTGCCTCCTTGATCTTCAGTTGATGGTATCCCGACCTTAGGTCTATCTTCGAGAACCAACTTGCCCCTTGCAGCTGATCGACCAAGTCGTCGATCCTCGGCAGAGGGTAGCGGTTCTTCACCGTGAGCTTGTTCAACTCTCGGTAGTCGATACACATCCGCATACTACCATCTTTCTTCTTAACGAACAACACTGGTGCGCCACACGGGGACACACTGGGTCTAATGAAACCCTTATCCAACAACTCCTGCAACTGAGCCATCAACTCTTTCATCTCGGTGGGGGCTAAACGGTAAGGCGCCTTGGCGACGGGTTTCGCTCCTGGTACCAACTCGATCTGGAACTCAATCTCTCTCTCGGGTGGGACCCCAGGAAGATCCTCTAGAAAGACTTCCGGAAAGTCACACACCACGGCTACGTCAGCTACTGATTTGGTCTTTGCCTCGGCATTGACCACATGCGCCAGGTACGCGCAACACCCTCGCGCCAGCAACCTTTCCACTTTCAACATCGAAATGACCTTCACCCCCGAAGCTACACGATCTCCAAAGACTACGATTTCTGTACCGAGATTCCATCTGGCAGTAGGGATTAGGAATACCATCCCTACTACGGAGTAGGAATTACGAATACAATCCCTAGTGGCAGTAGGGATTGTATTCTTAATCCCTACTCGTCAATCCCTACTGCCCAGTAGGGATTAAAAACATTGATATTCCTGTTAGGGGTTGTGCAACCCATCGCTACATCCTAACGGGCTATCAACATCTCTGTGTTAGGTTACTAATTAATAAAAACAATTAATGATATGACAATTTTACCCCTCAAAAACCTAAACGCCCCCACCGGTAAAAAAAACCTAACCCCCCGCGCGCTTGCTTGCTTGCTTGCTAAGAAGACCTAACACCCCCCACCCCACCCGCTAAAAGGACATATATGTACTAATTAATAAAAACAATTAATGATGATGATGATGATAAATAAAAGTGCAATTAATGTAAGATGATTAAAGTGTAGTTAGAGTTGAAATTATAGTGAAAGACTAAGGTTTAACAAAGTGTTCTTAATTTTTAGGTATCTTAAACTACCCATCACTCTCTCTAACAGTAATACTCAGTTCCACACAAATCATTCCCTTTTCAACCTTTTATCAACCCATACATCACCTATCTCTTCTCGTGCGTTGCGAATCATTTTCTTCCTCGAATCTGGGTCTCTTGCTCTTCTAAAAGCACCCGCTGCCCACTCGCATTGAGAGAGCCAATCTTGAGCGAAATTGAGATCTACGATATTCAACTAATCGGTATTCACCATATCATCCAGAATTTGTTGTATCGCTACATCCTCCCTCGGTGATAAAGTGGAACCATGTGCTGTATAAAAAGAGGTCCCGCCCACATGACATGCTCGTTTTATAGAGCTGCTTGATGGCGGAGTCTCCGGAACAAACGCGAATTTATACCCATGTTCGCCGAATATTTTCTCAAGAATTTCCAAATGCTTCCCAAGTTTCCATTTATCAAATTTTTGCATATCACTTACAGGATTCTGCAAAACACAGAATGTATATGAAATCAATTGGTCTAAAAACAAACGCAACACTTTACGCGAAAAAAAAAAACAGTGTTGACATCACCTTTGCTGATCTGTAGAAAGCACACATGCGACTGCAAAAAGATTCACACAAGGGGGAGGAAATAAGCACGCGCCTCCTTTGGCTCAGTTCCCAAGCAAATTTCGGCCAGAAATTGTCATCACAAGGTGATCCCAGGAAATGGTCATCCTTGTTGCAAACATCTTCTAAAAGATCTAAATATTCTTTGACATGCTATAAAAAACCAGCAAATAAAACAGCCACTTCATAAATAAACAGCAAGTAAAAATAAATTGCTGCAATGAAAAAACAGCACATAATGGGCAGTTTTGACTTTCAAGCTTGTTTTTAAGTTCAAATTGCTGTAGCATACTAACTTAAAAAAAAAAGCAAAGCAGTAAATACAAAAATATTGCTGTAAAAAAACAACAAATAAAAATCAGCCTTGCATAAAAACAGCAAATGAAACACAGTAAATAAAAAAAAAATGTTGCAGCAAATAATGCGCAGTTTGGGTGACAGAACTGAAACAGTTCTAAAAAACCTAAGATTGGAACACTAGACTAAAGTTGAATGAATTGGGACAAAACAAGTTTGGGTGACAGAACTGAAACAGTTCTAAAACTTGGTTGCTGTATAAAATAATGGGAAGAGTTCAAACGCAAACTTCCCTTAATTGTGCAAACTTGCAAACGATTTGGATCACTCACAGACCACCGGAGTAAACCCAATAAATCTGGGAAAACCCCCTTGTAAACGAGCCAAGCACGAGCAAAGGTCCGCTCGGTTGGCTCATGAACAGCCCTAGGCAAAACAATACTCAAACCGGGGGGGGGGGGGATGGGAACCAAATTACCTTCCTACCCCCAACAAATTTCATCACCAACATGGTCTTTAGACCATATCCCACCACCAAGATGCCACTAGGCTATAAAGCCATTGGTACTCCAATAGTCTTGTTGACATAGGATATATACTGAAATCTATGGACTTACAGGAAATATGTTCTTAATTGGCACTTCTGTCAGGACTAGTAATTGCGTTTGCTGCTCCTGTAAAAAGGGAAAAATAAAAAACACATAGGATATGTCAAAAACCACATAGGATATGTATTGAAATCTATGGACTTACGAAAGACATATTGATACTTAGCGTTGTCTGAATTTGTATTTGTTTTTGCTTCCTCTGTAAAAAGAGAAAAATCAAAAGCACATAGGTATATAGGATTTGTATGGACTCAGATATGATATATGAAAACTTACTTCTTCTTCAGATTGGCTTTTTGCAGGTATTATTGTTTTCTTTAAATCGGCTTCTTGCAGGTCTTTAATGTTCCGCTAAATGAATATACATGAACATTAATATTGTCCAAGTTAATAACCAAGAGGTAAAATCACTAAAACAGACATTTTAACTTTTCATTTCAGCAATATAATGTTTAACTTTTGTTATACAAGCTCATAGATACGGTTTCACAACTGCCGGCGAAGCCTTTAGTATTACTCGACACAAAATTAATACAAGTACCAAACAAATTGCAGCCAATGATGAAGCGCACGTGTAAAATCATAGTCTAATCCTAATGGAGGCTAAGCCCACGCCCTTAGACTGTTGTATTAAACTTAGCCCGCAGATGTACACATAGAACCTTTACACTGGTTGGAAGTTAGATCACGTTTTTTTTCTTCATAACAAGCTAATTAGCTGGTAAGAGCCAGGCAATCGTGGGTGGTTGGTGGCGGTGGTGGGAATGGTGGCCGGGTGGGGCAACGATAGATGGAGGTAGAGGGGGGGGGGGGGGCAATGTCGACGGTGGAAGGTAAGCAGGAGCGACGACGATGTCGGTGGGTGATTCATTTCCATTCATTTCAACTTTAGACTCTTTTAAATCACAGAATTAAAAGAGAAGATTTGAACATACCTTCGATGAAGAACAAGCTGATGAACTTGACACAGAATCACTATAACACCTTTTACGAGTTCTCATCTGGAGTGAATTAACTTGATAGGTGACGGCTGTGTGTGGGAATAATAAAGACCCTATGAGTCTATGGCTAGGTGAGTGGGTAATGACAGGAGATAGTTTTTTTTTTAATTTTTAAAAATCAAATATATGAGGAAGTAGAAGGCAGGGTGTAAAAAGAGACGGCAGGGTGTACAGAGATTTTGATATGGGGAAGGGAAATTTTGATTAGAAATTTTGATATGAGATTTGATTCTCTATTTATGGTTCTTTTTATTAAATTAATGTGGGTAGGTGAATGGTAAATTAATAATACTAGTATCTGTACGCGGGTAACATTCATAATTTTCGGGATACTATACACGGGATATTTTTAACAAAACCTTATTTAGACAAAAAAAAAAAAAACATGGATGTTTGGAGGGGATTTAGAGATGTTTTTTACCAAACCTTATTTTGGCCGAAAAAATGAATGTTTAAAAAAGTTGACGCTTACAAGGAATTTGGAGTGGTCTTTTAGCAAAATCTTATTTTGTCTCAAATAAAGGGTGTTTATGGGGGCCTTAGAGTCCTTGAAAGGTGAGCTCGTATATCCACCAAGCCCAGGAAAGGCGATAGGTAAGGCATATTTGGTATTTTGGGTTTGTGCATAAGACTAGCAAGTGCAGGTAGTAGTTACTAGTCTTATACAATAACACAAAATACTGAATACGCCTTATCTATCGCCTTTTTTGGGCTGAGTGGATATACGAGCTCACCTTTCGAGGATGACATACAAGCCTTGAGTCTGAAAATCCCTACAAACCGCTACAAGCAAGACCAAATGTAGTTGGACATAAACTGTTTGCATAAGGGCAAGTAGTAGTTGCTAGTCTTATGCACAAACACAAAATACCGAATACGTCTTGCATTAGACTAGCAAATACTACTTGCACTTGTGCAAACAGTTTATGTGCAACTACCTTTGGTCTTGGTTGTAGCGGTTTCTCGGCCTCGATCACATCCTCTGGTGTCGGCTCCTCGGGCTCATTCATCGTCTCCTCGGGTCGCTCCCACATAGTGGAATTTCGATAGAACTCCTCATCATCATCATAGATAATCTGCTGCGCGCTGGAGGATGAACTCTCGTGCAGATAGATGGCCCATAAATCATCCAACTTGTCTACCAATGCCTCTATTCTGCGGACCCTCTCCCGTTCTTTTTCGATGGCACACACGAGTTCGAAACGCGGTCTTCTGTATATCTGCCTCCTTGATCTTCAGTTGATGGTATCCCGACCTTAGGTCTATCTTCGAGAACCAACTTGCCCCTTGCAGCTGATCGAACAAGTCGTCGATCCTCGGCAGAGGGTAGCGGTTCTTCACCGTGAGCTTGTTCAACTCTCGGTAGTCGATACACATCCGCATACTACCATCTTTCTTCTTAACGAACAACACTGGTGCGCCCCACGGGGACACACTGGGTCTAATGAAACCCTTATCCAACAACTCCTGCAACTGAGCCATCAACTCTTTCATCTCGGTGGGGGCTAAACGGTAAGGCGCCTTGGCGACGGGTTTCGCTCCTGGTACCAACTCGATCTGGAACTCAATCTCTCTCTCTCGGGTGGGACCCCAGGAAGATCCTCTGGAAACACTTCCGGAAAGTCACACACCACGGCTACGTCAGCTACTGATTTGGTCTTTGCCTCGGCATTGACCACATGCGCCAGGTACGCGCAACACCCTCGCGCCAGCAACCTTTCCACTTTCAACATCGAAATGACCTTCACCCCCGAAGCTACACGATCTCCAAAGACTATGATTTCTCTACCGAGATTCCATCTGGCAGTAGGGATTTGGAATACCGAGATTCCTTCTCACATGTCGAATGGAGGAAACCCAATCGGTCTCATCTTATGTCCTCAAAATGAAAGGCCACATTGATTGCCTCGAATAGCTAAGTTGTCCCATCCCTAAAGAGTTAGCCACTGATCTGATCCTAAGTGGTTTAACATATCCACCAAGCCCAGAAAAGGCGATAGGTAAGGCGTATTTGGTATTTTGTGTTTATGCAAAAGACTAGCAAGTGCAGGTAGTAGTGGCTAGCCATATACAATAACACAAAATACTAATTACGCCTTACCTATCGCCTTTTCTGGGCATAGTGGATATACGAGCTCACCTTTCAAGGATGACATACAAGCCTTGAGTCTGAAAATCGCTACAAACTGCTACAAGCAAGACCAAATGTATTTGGACAGAAACTGTATGCACAAGTGCAAGTAATAGTTGCTAGTCTTATGCACAAACACAAAATACTGAATACGCCTTACCTATCGCCCCCTTTTCTGGGCTTAGTGGATATACGAGCTCATCTTTCAAGACCAAATGTATTTCGACATAAACTGTTTGCACAAGTGCAAGTACAAGCAAGACCAAATGTAGTTGGACATAAACTATGTCATCCTCGTAAGGTGAGCTCGTATATCCACTAAACCCAGAAAAGGAGATAGGTAAGGCGTATTCAGTATTTTGTGTTTGTGCATAAGACTAGGAACTACTCACCTTTCAAGGATAACATACAAGCCTCAAGTCTGAAAATCGCTACAACCCACTACAAGCAAGACCAGAGGTATTGCACATAAACCGTTTGCACAAGTGCAAGTAGTAATCACTAGTCTTATGCACAAACACAAAATACCGAATACGTCTTACCTATCACCTTTTCTGGGCTTAATGGATACACGAGCTCACCTTTCGAGGTTGACATACAAGCCTTGAGTCTACAAATTGCTAGAAACGTCTATAAGCAAGACCAAAGGTAGTGGCACATAAACGGTTTGCACAAGTGCAAGTACTTGTTGCTAGTAGTTAGCTAGTTTTATGCACAAACACATACCGAATATGCCTTACCTATCGCCTTTTCTGGGCTGTTTGCACAAGTGCAAGTAGTAGTTGCTAGTCTTATGCACAAACACAAAATACCGAATACACTCTCGTGCAGATAGATGGCCCATAAATCATCCAACTTGTCTACCAATGCCTCTATTCTGCGGACCCTCTCCCGTTCTTTTTCGATGGCACACGACTCATGTACTTTATTTCCAGTGCCTCTATCCTGCGGATTCTTTCCCGTTCTTCCCGATCTTCTTCTGCAATTCTTATCTTTTCCGACCATCGGGCAAACCTTTCTTGTTGGTCTCTCCACATATTGATCAAGGACGGTTCCTCTGAAGCTGCAACCCATCGATGACATTGAGGCTCATACGGCTGCGGCTGCGAATACTGATAAGCGTAGGAATCTCCGGAACGCCTCGACGAATGTGGACACCGAACGGTGAAATGCTCTCCTCCGCAGATCTCACACATACTTAACAAACTTTTTTTTTCTTCTTTTTTTTTAAATATTTTAAAATCTAAACTAAGAATTTAAACTAAGAAAACACAAATAAACCTAACACTAAGAAAACAAAAATAGAAATAAGCCTAAAGCTAAAAGGGCTCGAAACGCAATCGCCAAGTGTCCCCAGCAACGACGCCAAAAACTTGATGCGTCCGAGAAACCTAATGGGAGGATCATACATAACCAGACTAGCCAAATCATTAGAGTTTCTAAGCGATCAGGCTATCCAAGGATTATCGCCACCAAAGGCACCGGGATATGTAGGCTTTGACGAAATCAAGCTAATGCCTGTTATCTCCACCCAACTCCTTCAGTCAGCAACTCCAACTGTCGTAGAAAGTTCCACGCCACAAGATTTGCACCAATTAGTAATGATGTTTCCCCCGTCGTTATTTTATCGCCACGACCTGCAACCACAACCGCTACCACCCGTGCTCGAACACATCCCAACCAACCCACCTCAGACTCCCCATGCTCAACTGCAAACCTCTAGCATCTACTAGACACTTTCACCCTTGTTGCAAGGATCAGAAATAATGGCACCACCCTTGTTGCAAGGATCAGAAATAATGGCACCACCCTTTTTCAATGAAGACATGTCACTGCAAGACCTAATAGAATTTTACCAACCCATATTACCCTTAATACAACAGTCTCCACCGCAGCAGTCAACCCATCCAGAGCAACAACCACCATTGAGCGATGAAGCTGGACCAAGTACTATACCTCAATCAAATCAACCTTCAGATCTCGCACAATAATAATAGCAACTAACTTGCTAGTCTTATGCACAAACACAAAATACCAAATACGCCTTACCTATCGCCTTTTCTGGGCTTGGTTGATATACGAGCTCACCTTTCAAGGATGACATACAAGCCTCAAGTCTGAAAATCGCTACAAACCACTACAAGCAAGACCAGAGGTATTGCACATAAACCGTTTGCACAAGTGCAAGTAGTAGTCGCTGGTCTTATGCACAACCACAAAATACCGAATACGTCTTACCTATCGCCTTTCTTTTCTAGCCTTTCTTTTCTGGGCTTAGTGGATACACGAGCTCACCTTTCGAGGATGACATACAAGCCTTGAGTCTACAAATCGCTAGAAACGTCTATAAGCAAGACCAAAGGTAGTGGCACATAAACGGTTTGCACAAGTGCAAGTAGTAGTTGCTACTAGTTAGCTAGTGTTATGCACAAACACATACCGAATATGCCTTTCCTACCGGCTTAGTGGATATACGAACTCACCTTTAGAGGATGACATACAAGCCTTGAGTCTGAAAATCCTAGAAACCGCTACAACCAAGACCAAAGGTAGTTGCACATAAACTGTTTGCACAAGTGCAAGTAGTATTTGCTAGTCTAATGCAAGACGTATTCGGTATTTTGTGTTTGTGCATAAGACTAGCAACTACTACCTGCCCTTATGCAAACAGTTTATGTCCAACTACATTTGGTCTTGCTTGTAGCGGTTTGTAGGGATTTTCAGACTCAAGGCTTGTATGTCATCCTCGAAACGTGAGCTCGTATATCCACTCAGCCCAGAAAAGGCGATAGATAAGGCGTATTCAGTATTTTGTGTTATTGTATAAGACTAGCAACTACTACCTGCACTTGCTAGTCTTATGCAAAAACCCAAAATACCAAATACAAATACGCCTTACCTATCGCCTTTCCTTGGCTTGGTGGATATACGAGCTCACCTTTCAAGGACTCTAAGGCCCCCATAAACACCCTTTATTTGAGACAAAATAAGATTTTGCTAAAAGACCACTCCAAATCCCTTGTAAGCGTCAACTTTTTTAAACATTCATTTTTTTCGGCCAAAATAAGGTTTGGTAAAAAACATCTATAAATCCCCTCCAAACATCCATGGTTTTTTTTTTTGTCTAAATAAGGTTTTGTTAAAAATATCCCGTGTATAGTATCCCGAAAATTATGAATGTTACCCGCGTACATATACTAGTATTATTAATTTACCATTCACCTACCCACATTAATTTAATAAAAAGAACCATAAATAGAGAATCAAATCTCATATCAAAATTTCTAATCAAAATTTCCCTTCCCCATATCAAAATCTCTGTACACCCTGCCGTCTCTTTTTACACCCTGCCTTCTACTTCCTCATATATTTGATTTTTAAAAATTAAAAAAAAAACTATCTCCTGTCATTACCCACTCACCTAGCCATAGACTCATAGGGTCTTTATTATTCCCACACGCAGCCGTCACCTATCAAGTTAATTCACTCCAGATGAGAACTCGTAAAAGGTGTTATAGTGATTCTGCGTCAAGTTCATCAGCTTGTTCTTCATCGAAGGTATGTTCAAATCTTCTCTTTTAATTCTGTGATTTAAAAGAGTCTAAAGTTGAAATGAATGGAAATGAATCACCCACCGACATCGTCGTCGCTCCTGCTTACCTTCCACCGTCGACATTGCCCCCCCCCCCCTCTACCTCCATCTATCGTTGCCCCACCCGGCCACCATTCCCACCACCGCCACCAACCACCCACGATTGCCTGGCTCTTACCAGCTAATTAGCTTGTTATGAAGAAAAAAAACGTGATCTAACTTCCAACCAGTGTAAAGGTTCTATGTGTACATCTGCGGGCTAAGTTTAATACAACAGTCTAAGGGCGTGGGCTTAGCCTCCATTAGGATTAGACTATGATTTTACACGTGCGCTTCATCATTGGCTGCAATTTGTTTGGTACTTGTATTAATTTTGTGTCGAGTAATACTAAAGGCTTCGCCGGCAGTTGTGAAACCGTATCTATGAGCTTGTATAACAAAAGTTAAACATTATATTGCTGAAATGAAAAGTTAAAATGTCTGTTTTAGTGATTTTACCTCTTGGTTATTAACTTGGACAATATTAATGTTCATGTATATTCATTTAGCGGAACATTAAAGACCTGCAAGAAGCCGATTTAAAGAAAACAATAATACCTGCAAAAAGTCAATCTGAAGAAGAAGTAAGTTTTCATATATCATATCTGAGTCCATACAAATCCTATATACCTATGTGGTTTTGATTTTTCTCTTTTTACAGAGGAAGCAAAAACAAATACAAATTTAGACAACAACGCTAAGTATCAATATGTCTTTCGTATGTCCATAGATTTCAATACATATCCTATGTGGTTTTTGACATATCCTATGTGTTTTTTATTTTTCCCTTTTTACAGGAGCAGCAAACGCAATTACTAGTCCTGACAGAAGAGCCAATTAAGAACATATTTCCTGTAAGTCCATAAATTTCAGTACATATCCTATGTCAACAAGACTATTGGAGTACCAATGGCTTTATAGCCTAGTGGCATCTTGGTGGTGGGATATGGTCTAAAGACCATGTTGGTGATGAAATTTGTTGGGGGTAGGAAGGTAATTTAGTTCCCCACCCCCCCCCCCACTTTGAGTATTGTTTTGCCTAGGGCTGTTCATGAGCCAACCGAGCGGACCTTTGCTCGTGCTTGGCTCGTTTACAAGGGGGGTTTTCCCAGATTTATTGGGTTTACTCTAGTGGTCTGTGAGTGATCCAAATCGTTTGCAAGTTTGCACAATTAAGGGAAGTTTGCGTTTGAACTCTTCCCATTATTTTATACAGCAACCAAGTTTTAGAACTGTTTCAGTTCTGTTACCCAAACTTGTTTTGTCCCAATTCATTCAACTTTAATCTAGTGTTCCAATCTTAGGTTTTTTAGAACTGTTTCAGTTCTGTCACTCAAACTGCGCATTATTTGCTGCAACATTTTTTTTTTATTTACTGTGTTTCATTTGCTGTTTTTATGCAAGGCTGATTTTTATTTGCTGTTTTTTTACAGCAATATTTTTGTATTTACTGCTTTGCTTTTTTTTTTTTAAGTTAGTATGCTGAAGCAATTTGAACTTAAAAACAAGCTTGAAAGTCAAAACTGCCCATTATGTGCTGTTTTTTCATTGCAGCAATTTATTTTTACTTGCTGTTTATTTATGAAGTGGCTGTTTTATTTGCTGGTTTTTTATAGCATGTCAAAGAATATTTAGATCTTTTAGAAGATGTTTGCAACAAGGATGACCATTTCCTGGGATCACCTTGTGATGACAATTTATGGCCGAAATTTGCTTGGGAACTGAGCCAAAGGAGGCGCGTGCTTATTTCCTCCCCCTTGTGTGAATCTTTTTGCAGTCGCATGTGTGCTTTCTACAGATCAGCAAAGGTGATGTCAACACTGTTTTTTTTTTTTCACGTAAAGTGTTGCGTTTGTTTTTAGACCAATTAATTTCATATACATTCTGTGTTTTGCAGAATCCTGTAAGTGATATGCAAAAATTTGATAAATGGAAACTTGGGAAGCATTTGGAAATTCTTGAGAAAATATTCGGCGAACATGGGTATAAATTCGCGTTTGTTCCGGAGACTCCGCCATCAAGCAGCTCTATAAAACGAGCATGTCATGTGGGCGGGACCTCTTTTTATACAGCACATGGTTCCACTTTATCACCGAGGGAGGATGTAGCGATACAACAAATTCTGGATGATATGGTGAATACCGATCAGTTGAATATCGTAGATCTCAATTTCGCTCAAGATTGGCTCTCTCAATGCGACTGGGCAGCGGGTGCTTTTAGAAGAGCAGGAGACCCAGATTCGAGGAAGAAAATGATTCGCAACGCACGAGAAGAGATAGGTGATGTATGTGTTGATAAAAGGTTGAAAAGGGCATGATTTGTGTGGAACTGAGTATTACTGTTAGAGAGAGTGATGGGTAGTTTAAGATACCTAAAAATTAAGAACACTTTGTTAAACCTTAGTCTTTCACTATAATTTCAACTCTAACTACACTTTATTCATCTTACATTAATTGCACTTTTATTTATCATCATTAATTGTTTTTATTAATTAGTACATATATGTCCTTTTAGCGGGTGGGGTGGGGGGTGTTAGGTCTTCTTAGCGAGCGCGCGCGCGCGCGCGGGGGGGGTAGGTTTTTTTTACCGGTGGGGGCGTTTAGGTTTTTGAGGGGTAAAATTGTCATATCATTAATTGTTTTTATTAATTAGTACATATATGATATTTATTCGGTAAAAAGGATATATTTGATATTTTAATTTTTAAAATGGACATATATGATATTTTTAAGTTTACTTGGATATATATGATATTGTTGCAATTTTTTTTGTATATATATATATGAAACTATCCATTTTTTACCGCCCGGGGGGGGGGGGGGGGGGGGGTGGGTGTGGTCTCATATGTAACATGTCTTATGTTATTCCATCCCATTAAATAACAATATATGCATGACATTTTTCTCTCATAATAAATTATCAATATAATTTATTAATTCTCAAGTGCAATTATTTAGAAACCCATTTTCTAAATGTTAAGTGTTGATATTCACTTACTTGATCATATCTTAAGTAAATATCATGGGTGTTTGTATAGCTTGTTATTGGGTATGACCCGACTTGGATCATAACGTACTAGCCACATCAATTGTAATATGTCTCTTGGGCAGATCAAGTTTAACAATGCGAACATAATGGTTAGCAATAAACAAAGTAATTACCAAACCGTCATGATGAGGATCCTGGATGTGGACTTTGTCTTCTTCATCAAATTATATGATATTTTGATCAGTAAGTGTTGAGGTCCTTATAGGCCTTTCCCCATCCTCCCCCCCCCCCCCCCTCCGACTCATTCTATTAATTTCATATTTTCCATACCATGTTACATTATTATTATTTGTTACATTTGCAAGATGTAACATAATATTGTATATCTCATATGTAACATGTCTTATGTTATTCCATCCCATGAAATAACAATATATGCATGACATTTTTCTCTCATAATAAATTATCCATATAATTTATTAATTCTCAAGTGCAATTATTTAGAAACCCATTTTCTAAATGTTAAGTGTTGATATTCACTTACTTGATCATATCTTAAGTAAATATCATGGGTGTTTGTATAGCTTGTTATTGGGTATGACCCGACTTGGATCATAACGTACTAGCCACATCAATTGTAATATGTCTCTTGGGCAGATCAAGTTTAACAATGCGAACATAATGGTTAGCAATAAACAAAGTAATTACCAAACCGTCATGATGAGGATCCTGGATGTGGACTTTGTCTTCTTCATCAAATTATACGATATTTTGATCAGTAAGTGTTGAGGTCCTTATAGGCCTTTCCCCATCCTCTAATTTAGATTCCTTGGAGTACCAAGGATTTCAGTAAGTCCATAGCCACTCTCATACATTTCATAATTTCTCCAGCAAAGCAAACTTAAACACACATATGTTGTTACAAGATCAGTTCTCTATTATCTTCATACACAAAGCTACACATATCTCATATACATACGTACATGCATACGTAGAAAAACCGTCTATACTTATTTTACTACAAACAAATCAACATGCCGCCTACAATATCTATCAAATCCAGCAAGAATTTCAAAAGTGTTGTTTGTTATCGACGATTTCAAACATATAAGAGTTGAGGCGACTGAATTCTTTGGGGCGGCCGTCTGTTGCCAAGGATTTCAAACGTGCTATCGCTGTGAATGATTTGTTGGATAGCTGAAATTTCAACCCTCATACAGAAACACGAATCTCGGTGCATGCCACGAGAACTTTCTCAGGCGTGCCAACCACGCTCAAGTATGTCTATATAAGAAACTCATTACTCGAGTTAAACTTCAAACCAACCAAGCTTTCCACCCAAAGCAGAATATTTCAAAAGACGAGTTATCGATATTCTACTTGTGCACATGCTGAATCCTCAAATGCGGCCGAAGCCCGTGCACAAACTGAAGATCATGAGTTTCTCCGATTCTCAGATTTCCGAGCCCATACAAGATATCGAACCCTCAAAAATCTTGATGTCTGTGTTAGGACCATCAACAGCATCGACTGGATCAAGATGGAAGCTCTCGACCCAGAAAATCGGTTGGCAAGATTGCTACCACTTGACTCCCCATGGCGTCAATTTTTCGATATTCTAGAACCCTCATACGATGAACTCGTAATTGAGTTCTGGTCTACCTTCTATTTTGCACCAAATGCCGATCTCACTTCTCCCGCAATTTCTTTCAAACTCTGTGGGCGGAACGTCTGGATGTCCCTAACCGAATTCGCATTGCACCTAGGTATATACACGGCAGCAGAGGTTACTTCACCCATATTTTTAAATGCGCTAACTGAGTTTCCCGAAAACTTGACGGCTTATTGGCATGAACACTCAACAGCCAAGTGGGGTCAAATAAATGATCCCAAAACATTTGAAGACCCTCTATACCATTATATGCACCTCGTGATAGCCAAAACGATCCGAGGGCGTATGACTAACTCAGCTAGAGTTACAGCCACAGGCCTTTTCCTTTTATACAGCATCTTTGAGTCAATCCCTTGTAATATCGCCCACTCTCTTGCTTCGTACTTTAACCAATATACACCGCAACGCCTTCCGAGAAACCTAATGGGAGGATCATACATAACCAGACTAGCCAAATCATTAGAGTTTCTAAGCGATCAGGTTATCCAAGGATTATCGCCACCAAAGGCACCAGGATATGTAGGCTTTGACGAAATCAAGGGTGGGTGGGGTATATAATATAATATAGCTTTTAATTTTAATTATTAAAATGATTTTTTAATTTAACAAGTAAAATGACCATAATACCCCCATATGCATCTCACATGACCAAACTTAACCAAGAAAACTAACCCCGTTAGCCAAAAAGTACAAACGGTGCAAGATGTTGAAACCTAAGGTACAAAAAACATCATTTTAGAAGACGAGGTACACCGACTGAAAAAGGGGTCAAACATAAGGTACAATTTCTGTAATTCATTCTATTTTTTTTTCTAAAACTAGTAAACTACACTATTAAAGATCTTTCTTGGAAATCTACAAAAAAATCTCCCGCCCTTCTTCCTTGCGTATCGTATCGTATCATTTACTAGTATTAACCATTTACTGTTGCTTTTGCAACTGATCATATACCCTAGCCCCTACATTTGCCGTTCAAAATAATGAAAAATAAACCCCTGTCATCCTCCTCTCTCCCTACTCTCCCTACCTGCAACTCCCTTTTTTTCACTGACTGAAGATTGTTCCTATTCTCCAGTGTTTTTCCATCATCAACCAGGTCCATAATCTTTCAATCTAAAGTTATTTTGGGTGCTTGTATACTCGATCTAAGTGACACTATCAGATTGAGACTTATGAGCCTAAGGGTGCGCAGAACTGCCAATGTACTAAGGGTGTTTTTTTTGTATATGCATAGAGTAATAGTTTATATGCTAATTTAATTTCTCATTAATATGGTGTTGGTATTAGATGGATTCGCAAGAGCAATCTTTCCAATGGGGTCAAGTGTCTGATGGTCAAAGAGTAGGTGGACGTAGGAATGGACAGGTAAGGGCTCCAAACAATGGACGGGTCAGTCAAACAGGCGGTTGAGGCGGTGGCAGTGGCGGTGCTAACAGCCAGCAAGTGAACAGATACTATGAGAGTAACCAGAATGCAATCACTCCACCGCTTCAGACTGGATGGAACTGGAATTCGAGGCCCGGGCAGGTAAGAAACAATGGTGCAAATAACCAACCAAATGTTACAGAACAACATGTTGAAGATCATGATGAAACCGAGGAAGTTGAAGAGTTTGATGACGAGCTCCAAAGTGATGAGTATGATTCAGATGAAATGCCTAAAAGTCACGAGGAGCAAAAGAAGTACAGGTGGTATGCGGAGTTTTTCAAGACTTTGGACACGTTGACTGTTGACCAGGTCAATGAGCCGACGAGGCAGTGGCATTGCCCTGCGTGTCAGAACGGGCCTGGGGCTATTGACTGGTATAAGAGCCTGCAGTCTCTTTTGACTCACGCTAAAACAAAAGGGTCGAAACGAGTCAAGATTCACAGAGGTTTGGCTACAGTTTTGGAAGAAGAGTTAAGAAGAAAGGGTGCGACAGTTAATCCAGCCGGTAAGTCGTATGGTTAGTGGAAGGGGTTGAATGAAAATGTTGATAGAGAGATTGTATGGCCACCAATGGTTATTATTAGGAACACACAGCTTGAACGAGATGAAAACGAAAAGGTATATTATTAGTTCACTACTTCATTATTATTTGTTTAATTTCATATTTTATAAATGAATTAACTAATTGAAAGTTGAAATCAGTGGCTTGGGATGGGAAACCAAGAACTTCTTGACTACTTTGGGTTATATGAAGCAATGAGGGCCCGCCACGCATACGGGCCAAGAGGGCACATGGGTGTGTGTGTGCTGATATTTGAATCCTCAGCCGTTGGGTACACCGAGGCTGAACGTCTAAGCAAGCATTTTGAAGATGAAGGCAGAGACAGAGACGCGTTTGAGCGCCGCCCTATTCTGTTTTGTCCTGGGGGTAAACGCAGGCTTTATGGTTACATGGCTACAAAACAAGATATGGATTTCTTTAATAAGCACTCTCAAGGTCGGGATTATTACTTCTTTGAGTTTGTTTTCTTTAATCGTTTAAAATGCATTTAACTCTTTTTATATGTTTAAATAATTAGGGAATACAAAGCTGAAAGTTGATATGGTTTCTTACCAAGAAAAAGTTGTGAGTCAGCTAAAGCAAATGAGTGAAGATAATCAACAGTTGCATTGGTACAAGAACCGAGTTGTGAAAGAACAGATGCATGTTAAGACACTTGAAGAGTCATGCGAATATGTATCTAACAAACTGAGGAAAACTAAAGAAGCGAATCGGAGGACACAACAGTATGCTAAACAAACTAAGGAAGAGGTATTTTTATAAAATATTGCTATGAAATTTACTACTATGAAATTTACTACTTTCAGATGGATTTGCAACAGGAATTTTTCAAAGAGCAGCTTAAGGTGATTCGAGATGCGAGGAATGAAAAAGAAGAGCGTTTTGATAACTTGGGGCGGGCTGAACAATCTTTTCCTGCTATGGATCTTCTGAAGTGCCCAGCTTGTAAACATGCGCGCCCTCTTTTAATAACAGTGCGGAGGATAGCAAAGAAGGTCTACAACCTGTAGTATAGTAGCATGTGCTGTATTTTCAAATTGCTGAAACACAGTGGCCGGAATAGCTAGTCTTTTCTTTTGACATTTGCTCTCCAACAGAATATCTAGGGTATGACGGGTTAGCGCACCTCAACACACGAGTGAAAGTAATGATGAGATCTTTCTATGAAAGCAAAGCATTAGGTAAAATGAAAGTTCATTATAATCATTGTATTCTTCATTTACAATTTTCACATTGTGATGGGGGCGAAACGTTGAACCACACATTGTGACGGATTTGGGACCTAAACTTTTTTTTTTACGGTTTTAGCCCCGGTGGTTTACATTTCACTACAATATTAGTCCCGACCCCTAACTGAGTTAATTTTTTCTGTTAAAATTGTGTAAAATGACTATTTTACCCTTAAAAGTACAGGGATCATTTTTGTAATGTATTCTAGTTTATCATATTATGTAAACCATCGGGTCAGAACGGCACCAGTAGGGTCAGAACGCCACGGGTCGGGTCAGAATGGTTCCTGTCAGAACGGCACGGACCGGGTCAGAACAGCACGGGTCGGGTCAGAACACCGCGGTCTGGATCGACTCGTCACCGTTTGGGTCAGCACGCCACAGGTCGGGTCAGAACGGATCCGGTCAGAACAACATGGGTCGGGTCAGAACGGCACGGGACAGAACGGATCCGGTCAGACCGACATGTGCCATTCTGACCCGGACCGCAGTATTTTGATCCGACCAGTGCCGTTCTGACCGGAACCGTTCTGACCCGACCCGTGCCATTCTGCGTTTCTGGTTTGGGTCTCCTTACAGATGAAAATTATAACACAGAAAATGAAACATTGTCATAACACAGAAAATGAAATAACTAATTGTCAAGAAACGAAATAAAAATTGTCATAACAGAGGGTGGAGTAAAACAAAACATAAAACAGCCATCCATCAATCGCTATCCATCCTCCTCCTCTTCCTATTCTCCTCCGCTTCTCGCGCTCTGGAAATCATCTCACACACCTGATCCGGCATACTTTGTAAAAGAGTGATCGACACCCAGGTGCAATCACCAATATAACGTTGAGCGAAGGTAACGTCTGTTGTAGTCAACTGGCCCCTCTGCAACAAGTTTTGCAGAAATTGTTGCACGTTTGACTCAATTGGCTCTGGTAGCCTCTTGTTGATGTTGATGTTGATGTCTGTGTTAGGTTGCACTAGTGAGATGTTGATAGCCCCCAAGTGGATTCATCTTGATTGAAGAGGATAGCAAAGAAGGTCTACAACCAGCCTCTTGTGGACTAGTGAGATGTTGATAGCCCCCAAAAGGAGGTATTTGAAGTTTGGTAGGTTTGATCCTGGAGGATCGGCATGCCTGTCCATCGGTGTTGAGCCTATGTCGCCAGGGGTGGCGCCAGCATATGCCGATCTATGGTTTGTTGAGAACCAGAGCGCCGTGTAGCGCTAGTGCATGTCTTTCCTTGGGTGTTGAGCCCGGGGCGTCCTAGGTGGCGCTGGCACATGTCATTCCATGGGCTGCTTAGCCCACAGCGCTGAATAGCGCTAGTGCATGTCTTTCTACGGGTGTTGAGCCCGGGGCGCCGTAGGTGGCGCTGGCACATGTCATTCCATGGGCTGCTTAGCCCACAGCGCTGAGCTTATACCCCGTTTGAGCCTACTCCTCCTTTTGTCTTTCTAGGTAAATGAGCTCCAACTTACATTGCATAAAAAGAAATTACATTTTCCTAAAAATAAAAATACATAAATTAATCTAACTGTTAAATACGATTGTAGCCGTATTTCTCGCAGATTTCAGCGCACATTGCCTCGTGTTCGGCTCGTTGATCTGGATTCATGTTAGTGGTGTCAAGGAAGAGCATTTTTTTTTGTTTCACCTCGAGCTTTTATTGCTCAGTTTCATAGAATTTATTGATTCTATGCTCGAATTTGCTGATCGCTTCACTCTTAGCACGATTGGTCGAGGATATCTCATCAATAAGCTGTAGCTTCCTCATGTCGTATTCAGACGACTCTATTCCCGCTTTGCCTTTTAGCTTGGCTTTGGCCTTGTCCCTCCCAATTGGACATGTTGGAGCAACCTACGGAACTTGAACTTCAAAGTCTTCATTATCAACATCTTCAAGTGATATTGTGATTTTAGGAGTCTGACCAAAGTTGGCATCAGAAGCAGAACTCGTATACCCCCCCTCCCGAGCTGTTAGTTTTTGTTCTTTTAGGGGGTTGAAAGCCATGAACATGCGTAGCAGAGTTGTACTTACCATGATCTTTAACAACATTCCATACATGTTCGTATGTGAAAGCAGCAGAAGTCTTGTTAGATGGATCGTTGATATACAATTTTCTAGCCTCTTGGATGTACTGGTCATCTAACCAACCGCTTTTGTAACAAGACTTGACTTGTAAATACAACTCATTAAATCTATTCACCTTAGATTTAAACATATGCCAATGACTTCGTAGATTGTGAGCATCTCGTGGAATTACAGGTTCACTTTCATTGTAGTATTTTTCAATCTTACCCCAATAGGCATCCCTATTTTGGTTGTTGCCAATGATTGGATTCTCATAAGTTGAAATCATACCTTGGGCAAGCAAAACCTCATCACTTTGAGGCCACTTTTGACGACCAGTCTTTGTTGGTTGCTCGTCATTCTTCTCAGTCACCATCTTGCTTGGCTTCTTTTTTTTGGGGCCTGAAGAAACACTAGTTTAACCGGTAGGTTGAAAGTCTAGCGATCCACACGAGATATGGTTTAGTCCGGCTTAGATGATATCACACCTGCAAAACCAACAACCGTGAGCTCGTTATGTAGGAGAGGGGAGGTCTCCTTGTAACCATCCTCCGGCGTGAGAATCAGTATGGGATAACTGAAAATGTAAGTATTGAGTGAGTTTAGAGAGGATTTACGTAGGAAGCAAGATCCTTGTACCGTGAGAGGTTGTGTAGTATTTATAGCCGAAGGGGGGAAGAGGAGGTGGAACCAGCCGTCCCATCAGGACGTATGTAGAGATGTGCCCAAGATCCACTTGATGTGTAGACCGGCTGGTTGATGTTGATGTCTATGTTAGGTTGCATAGACATAGGTGAGCTGTCCTCTCTTTAATGGTTGGATGTCTTAATCATCAGAGATATGTTCCTTTTGCCCCATCCCTTGTCAGGTTGGTTAAAGTCAATATCTTTAGTCTGAAGCTTGGTCGCGCTTGCGCGCTAGCGCGAAATAGAGTCCGTGCTGTTATGTTTTATATGGTAGGTATGATCCTCTCGCGCTGGTATGAGGTGGGTCCAGACGGGACCTTACCTCTACAAGTCCCCCCAGTCCATTGTGTCTTTCGTGCGCTTTGGTGAGCGAGGGAAATTGTGGACTAGTGAGATGTTGATAGCCCCCAAGAGGAGGTATTTTAAGTTTGGTAGGTTTGATCCTGGAGGATTGGCATGCCTGTCCATCGGTGTTGAGCCTATGTCGCCAGGGGTGGCGCCAGCGTATGCCGATCTATGGTTTGTTGAGAACCAGAGCGCCGTGTAGCGCTAGCGCATGTCTTTCCTTGGGTGTTGAGCCCGGGGCGTCCTAGGTGGTGCTGGCACATGTCATTCCATGGGCTGCTTAGCCCACAACGCTGAATAGCGCTAGTGCATGTCTTTCTACGGGTGTTGAGCCCGGGGCGCCGTAGGTTGCGCTGGCACATGTCATTCCATGGGCTGCTTAGCCCACAGCGCTGAGTAGCGCTAGTGCATGTCTTTCCACAGGTGTTACGCCCGGGGCGCCATAGGTGGCGCTGACACATGCGAGTATGAGAAATAGGCGCCGAGTCTTCAGGCAAGTTAAATCTGCACGGTAGCCTTCGTCAAGACACTTTAGTAATTGTCAATAGTTATGACATGGTGATCAAGCATGTTTTAACTATTTTCAAATACTTGTGTTCTGATGAAATCACCTAGTGGATTCATCTTGATTGAAGAGTTAGCGCCAACTTTTCATGGAGTTTCTTCCATGTAACGTATTGGTCACGCTTAGAAGCATTCGATTACATGTTTTTAAAGATTACAAAACAAATATCATGATCTATTCAAAACATGTGTCTTCTTCACTCGATGCCAAACCGCTTCCATTACTGCCATGTGTCTCCTCATGCTAGTTGCTTCAAGCGATTAACCTGCGTGCATACTAAAAGTCAGCTACGGTGAGTGAGTTCTAGTTAATCATACAATCATACACTACTCATATATATATAGTACCTCATACCATTTTACTTCTTACCACTTGCCTTTACTACTAGGCTTCTCATATCTACATTATATCTCCATTTATAGCACAGGTAATTATTCGGGCCTGGCCCCACTCCTATGCACAAGTCCACTTACTGGGGCCCCGCTGCCCCGCTCACGACACGGGATTTGTAGTTAGACTTGGCAAGGTCCACTTACTAGGGCCCCGCTGCCCCACTCACGACACGGGATTTGTAGTTAGACCTGACTCTTCTATAAAGTTCACTTGCTAGGGCCCCGGTTCCCCAAACACCATCGGGATTTGCAGTTAGACTTGACACTTCTAATTAGCCTAAGTCCACTTACTGGGGACCCGCTGCCCCGCTCACGACACGGGATTTGTAGTTAGACTTGGCTATTCTATACTAACATAAGTCCACTTACTGGGGCCCCGCTGCCCAGCTCACGACACGGGATTTGTAGTTAGACTTTGCCAGACTCAATTCTCCTCCACTATTCTTACGTAACCGAAGCACTAGAAAAGCAACTACATTCTCATTCGTACATACAGTTATATATCAACAACTACCTTCTATATAGTACATTATTCATGTATAAGCTACTATCTGCCATCTCAAACAGGCACACATTATATATATATATATACATATAAAGGAGTATGCACACAGCCCCGAAAACCAACACACAAAGGGGCTAGAACTCACCTGCTATCTGTTGCGTTCGCCCTGAATTGTTATACCCTTGCGTAGTTATGCAAGGCTCACTTAACGAGTCGGTCGACGGTTTAGTAGGGTCTGGGGAGGGTGAAATGTAGAACTGCTAATGTACTAAGTGAGCCGTGCACAACTTATTAAGTGAAACTAGAAAAGCAACTACATTCTCATTCGTACAAACCCTTTACTTATTATAACCCCTCCCACCATTAGCGAATGTATTGGTAGGGTCTGGGGAGGGTGAAATGTAGGCAGGCCTTACCTCTATCCCTGAGGGTAGAGAGACTGCTTCCAGAGAGACCCCCGGCTCCAACGTAAACGACATACAAAAATACGTGTACTAAAAAAACTAAAAAAAAACATTATTCCTTTTGTGTTTGTGTAAAATGTATATTAAATTTTTGAACCTTAATAGGTAGGGGGACTAACCCGAGAAACCCGAACCTTAATAGGGTCGGGTTGCGGGTGAGATTTTTTTATAAAAAAACCCGACTAACCCGACCCGAATAACCCGAAACCCGATTGGGTTGACCCGATTAACACCCCTAATTCTAGTAATGGTGATGATGATAAACGAGTTGTGATTAGTGGAGAAGTATATTCAGAAGTTGTTATATGGATTGGTTGCAAGAGATCATCAAAGGTAATGACTATTGTTTTCTTAATGATCAGAAGTCCAGAAGCACAAGAACAAGAAGGAAACTCAAAGACAAGGCCATACCTACCGTAAGGTATAAGCCTTAATGAGTTTCATTTCACAATTTGCTAAGAAATAGCATGTTTGACTCTAGTTAGTCAAACTAATGAAAATGAGCTACAAATGATGAACAGATGGAACCATTGTCTAAAGCCAACCAATCACACAAACCATTGTCTAAAGCCAACCAATCACTTCTTTTTTGCTTTTGCTTTTGTTTTCTTTCTTTCTGGACCTGAAGGACTATAAAGAACTCTCTGTTTGATCACCTGTCCCGCTCTAGTCTTGCGATTTGCTTCATCCTCAACCGAAGCCGATGTTTCATCCTCAACTGATATTAAACCTGACACGCAGGGCAATGCCACTGCCTCGTCGGCTCATTGACCTGGTCAACAGTCAACGTGTCCAAAGTCTTGAAAAACTCCGCATACCACCTGTACTTCTTTTGCTCCTCGTGACTTTTAGGCATTTCATCTGAATCATACTCATCACTTTGGAGCTCGTCATCAAACTCTTCAACTTCCTCGGTTTCATCATGATCTTCAACATGTTGTTCTGTAACATTTGGTTGGTTATTTGCACCATTGTTTCTTACCTGCCCGGGCCTCGAATTCCAGTTCCATCCAGTCTGAAGTGGTGGAGTGATTGCATTCTGGTTACTCTCATAGTATCTGTTCACTTGCTGGCTGTTAGCACCGCCACTGCCACCGCCTCGACCGCCTGTTAGACTGACCCGTCCATTGTTTGGAGCCCTTACCTGTCCATTCCTACGTCCACCGACTCTTTGACCATCAGATGCTCAAATTAAAGGACTTTCCCCCAGACGAGTACTTTGAAGATATTCTGCCACGCCATTGTGATGAGTTTATCAGAGCATTGCCTTTCAAAGAATACACTGACCCAAAAATGGGTATTCTGAATCTTGCTGTGAAGTTACCACCAGATTCTTCTAAAAAGCTTGATTTGGGTCCGAAAGCGTATATTGCAAATGGAATGGCTCAAGAACTTGGAATAGGCAATTCTGTGACCAACCTTCATTGTGATATGTCAGATGCGGTAATAGTTCAATCCTGAATTAGTATATTTATACCGTTATTATAAATTTTGATGATTGTAAATGTTCAGGTGAATATATTGACACACATCACGGAAGCGGCAGTTAGTGACAAGCAGCAGTTAGCAACTAATGAGTTCAGTAGTCGGGGCAAAAGAGATGATGGTAGTAGTGAGTATTCCAGGTACAGAGGAGACGTAGGGGAAGCATTTGGTGCTCTTTGGGACATATTTCGGAGGGAAGATGTAAAAAAATTAGAGGACTATCTATTGAAGCACTCAAAAGAATTTGGTTTACGCCCTGAGGATGTATGTTTACTAACATAACAGTTCACTGTCATTTTTTAATTTAGTATCTATTATACTTTATTTCTCCACTGTTCTGACTGACGCTTGAGCGATTTGTGTAGGTTTGTAATCCTATTCATGATCAACAATTTTACTTGACATTGAAGCATAAAAGGAAGCTAAAAGAGGAATATGGTCAGTATTCATCCAAATGCTAGTATTTTAGCTGTATGACTAGCATGAAAGCTGATTTTTATCATAAGTTTCTGTAACATGTGACGCACTGACACGTGATGAGATGTGAACCTTGTAGGTGTGGAACCATGGACATTTGAACAATGCCTGGGATAGGCTGTTTTTATTCCTGCTGGATGTCCACACCAAGTGCGAAATCTTAAAGTAAGTTCCTTTATCCCTTTTTTGTTTTTAGACTCCCCCCCTCTCCCAAGTCCCAACCCACACCAAACAGAGTAACACATGTATGTTTTGTGCATGATCAACTTTCCGCTTAAGGCCTTAAGGCGTATGATTACATTATGAAAATTCTAATGGCACAAATTACCATGGCACAGTCATGACACGTCTATGTGTAAATACGTGTTGAGTGTGAGGATTGTTATTGGTAATCAGAAGAACAAGAACTTGAACTGGTTTAATATTTCTGTGTTATTTTTCTTACTAAATTCATTACAAGATATATATACAGAGAGTAACATGTCTACCGATATACACAAATACTATCCTACATACATAATTTTCACTATTGCAATGCATCCTACCAATATACATAACAAGGATACATACCAACATCCCTATGAACCTCTTACTCGTTGCTCTTTTTTTTCATGCAGTCATGTACAAAAGTTTCAATAGACTTTGTTTCTCCAGAGAACATAAAAGAATGCATGCGACTAAAAAATGAGATTCGTAAGCTTCCAAGAGGGCACACGGCTAGAGGCGACAAACTAGGGGTAATGGAAATTATACCTTTTATTGTCACTCTAAGGCCACATGGGGTGGTCATATATAACGAGTGATAGATCAAAAATAACGCGTGGAAATAACGAAATCCCACCCCGACCTCCATATATAACGCGTGATAGTTTAACGAAATCAGATTTTCGTGATGTATTCAACGCGTTATGGTTTATTTTTGTGAGGGTAATTGTTGGTTGGGGGGAAATTGTTGGGTGTGGTGGTGAGTGATGACCACCCCGCCTAAAAAAGGTTGTGAGTGATGGAAAAATGGTTGATGACATGGCGGAACTTGATTGGTGCTTGTGAGTGATAGATTCTATCACTAGTGAACCACCCCGTCCCCCCTAATGTGATTATATTTTGAATGAGACACATATGTTTTCATGAAACAGATAAACAAGATGGTCTTGCATGCAATGGACCAAGCTCTTACTGATATTGAGGCACTAATGAGTAAATGACAGATTCGATCTACAGAACCGGTGACAAGAATAAGGCATACCCAGTGGCCAGTGCACTACAAGAAGGCGCATGAAAAGTTGGCGCTAACTCTTCAATCAAGATGAATCCACTAGGTGATTTCATCAGAACACAAGTATTTGAAAATAGTTTTGTTTTAAAGGTTGCTGGCGCATGTGTCACTATATTAAGAGCACATGCTGGTTTTCACAGACCAACCTTTCCGCGCCTTCTGGAGGTAGACTAGCAAATGCCACATCCGCATACTACCATCTTTCTTCTTAACGAACAACACTGGTGCGCCCCATGGGGACACACTGGGTCTAATGAAACCCTTATCCAACAACTCCTGCAACTGAGCCATCAACTCTTTCATCTCGGTGGGGGCTAAACGGTAAGGCGCCTTGGCGACGGGTTTCGCTCCTGGTACCAACTCGATCTGGAACTCAATCTCTCTCTCGGGTGGGACCCCAGGAAGATCCTCTGGAAAGACTTCCGGAAAGTCACGCACCATGGCTATGTCAGCTACTGATTTGGTCTTTGCCTCGGCATTGACCACATGCGCCAGGTACGAGCAACACCCTCGCGCCAGCAACCTTTCCGCTTTCAACATCGAAATGACCTTCACCCCCGAAGCTACACGATCTCCAAAGACTACGATTTCTCTACCGAGATTCCATCTGGCAGTAGGGATTAGGAATACCATCCCTACTACGGAGTAGGAATTACGAATACAATCCCTAGTGGCAGTAGGGATTGTATTCTTAATCCCTACTCGTCAATCCCTACTGCCCAGTAGGGATTAAAAACATTGATATTCCTGTTAGGGGTTGTGTTTCCTAGGGTGTGTATGACGCTTACCCGAGGAAACCAAGTAATGATCATAGGCTACAAAAAAAGAGGCATACCCCAACAAACATGTCTGTGCATGCAAAACCATTGCAATCTATGGTCTCCACTTTTATAAGGCTTCTAGGCTCTGGTTTAACCTCATCTTCGCTGTATGATAGATTAGTTATTTCATCGCTCAAGATTCAAATCATCTCATCCATCTTCCTTCCCGTTCAAGATGAAGAAACCAGGGTTTCACTCTAATCACAGTCCCGGTAACTTCACTCGCACACGACCTGCAAATTGCACATCCAAGAAGAGAAACATCTCACGCAAGCCACCATCTGAAAAGATTGTCCGGCTTCTCATTATTTCCCCCCTAAAAATTAAACAAAAAAATGGCTTTAAGGAAGAGTGGCTTTATTGTGGCTTGTTTAATTTTTAAGGAAAAAAAGGCTGAACCGTTGACAGATGTTACATCTGTAACCAGAAAGGCTATTTTGCAAGAGATTGCAAACAATATACGTCAGGCTATTTCTTAAATGTGTCATCAGACACCAATTTTTATGTTGTAGCTCTCACGGAAAAGACCTTCTTGGCTGGGATATCATCTTTTAGTTACTAGATTTAAGGTTTTGGTTACGAAAGACTGAGGTGGAAGAAATACATAAACCATACACAAAAATCCATAACCTCCACATGATTTCGCCCTCACCATCTCCTATTGAGATGATTAGAAGTCAAATCATCAAAACCTCATGTGCCTCAAGTCACACAGAGTTCTTAACCAAGCATAATTCACCCCTATGGCTTAACCCGTCATTCTTTGTGTTTTTACCATTCAAGCAAAATGAAGATCTTAACCCCTACGAAGGCAAGCCATCCTGGTATGAACCTAGAACATTACCAGTTTGCAACAACAGAATGTTCAGAATTGGTTAAACAAGATCCCATTGAGCCTACAACGTCCCAATGGGAATGCGAAGCCTTCCACGTCAACAAAAGGAGTGAACAAGCGCTCATATATAAGAGTTTGTGCCTCTTTTTCCCCTAAAAATTAAACAAACCACAACAAAGTCACTCTTCCTTAAAGCCACTCTTTTGTTTAATTTTAAGGGGGGTGAGAAGCCGGACAATCTTTTTAGATGGTGGCTTGCGTGAGATGTTATTCTTCTTGGATATGCAATTTGCAGGTCGTGTGTGAGTGAAGTTACTGGAACTGTGATTAGAGTGAAACCCTGGTTTCTTCATCTTGAACGGGAAGGAAGATGGATGAGATGATTTGAATCTTGAGCGATGAAATAACTAATCTATAATACAGCGAAGATGAGGTTAAACCAGAGCCTAGAAGTCTTATAAAAGTGGAGACCATAGATTGCAATTGTTTTTCATGCACGGACATGTCTGCTGGGGTATGCCTCTTTTTTTTGTAGCCTATGATCATTGTTTTTCTTATAAAACATCGTCTTCTTTATATGTATGCTTAACATATTCATATCTTTAGTCTGTCACATTGATACATTGATTGCAGAAACTTAAATTGCGTGCGAAGAAATCAATATTGTTAATAAGTGACTTGAGTCTAAGTTGGGCTGAAGTGTAGTTTTGTTTGCTTTTTATGTATCCAAAATAGCCAAAGTTGGGCTCGGCCTCGATCACATCCTCTGGTGTCGGCTCCTCGGGCTCACTCATCGTCTCCTCGGGTCGCTCCCACATAGTGGAATTTCGATAGAACTCCTCATCATCATCATAGATAATCTGCTGCGCGCTGGAGGATGAACTCTCGTGCAGATAGATGGCCCATAAATCATCCAACATGTCTACCAATGCCTCTATTCTGCGGACCCTCTCCCGCTCTTTTTCGATGGCACACGACTCATGTACTTTATTTCCAGTGCCTCTATCCTGCGGATTCTTTCCCGTTCTTCCCGATCTTCTTCTGCAATTCTTATCTTTTCCGACCATCGGGCAAACCTTTCTTGTTGGTCTCTCCACATATCGATCAAGGACGGTTCCTCTGAAGCTGCAACCCATCGATGACATTGAGGCTCATACGGCTGCGGCTGCGAATACTGATAAGCGTAGGAATCTCCGGAACGCCTCGACGAATGTGGACACCGAACGGTGAAATGCTCTCCTCCGCAGATCTCACACATACTTAACAAACTTTTTTTTTCTTCTTTTTTTTTAAATTTTAAAATCTAAACTAAGAATTTAAACTAAGAAAACTCAAATAAACCTAACACTAAGAAAACAAAAATAGAAACGCAATCGCCAAGTGTCCCCGGCAACGGCACCAAAAACTTGATGCGTCTTGAGATGGTCTAAGAATCTGTCACTAAATCAGATCGACACAAAAAGTAATAAAACCTAGAAAAACCTAGACCTAGACCACAACAACAGGCAAGTGTACCTATCGAAACGTAGCAAAGCTAAGTAAGTCCGGGATATCAAACCTAAGGACACTACTGGAAAACGCACGGTACCGGTACGGGTACTCAAGGGAAATTTCAGACCGTCAAAAAGTAGTTATAGCAAAAACTAGAATAAATCAGGATGTCGTCGATGAACACGATCACAGATCGGTCCAGCATAGGCCGACAAACCCGATTCATCAGATCCATCACCAGGAATTCATAATGACCATAGCGAGTTCGAAACGCGGTCTTCGGTATATCTGCCTCCTTGATCTTCAGTTGATGGTATCCCGACCTTAGGTCTATCTTCGAGAACCAACTTGCCCCTTGCAGCTGATCGAACAAGTCGTCGATCCTCGGCAGAGGGTAGCGGTTCTTCACCGTGAGCTTGTTCAACTCTCGGTAGTCGATACACATCCGCATACTACCATCTTTCTTCTTAACGAACAACACTGGTGCGCCCCACGGGGACACACTGGGTCTAATGAAACCCTTATCCAACAACTCCTGCAACTGAGCCATCAACTCTTTCATCTCGGTGGGGGCTAAACGGTAAGGCGCCTTGGCGACGGGTTTCGCTCCTGGTACCAACTCGATCTGGAACTCAATCTCTCTCTCGGGTGGGACCCCAGGAAGATCCTCTGGAAAGACTTCCGGAAAGTCACGCACCACGGCTACGTCAGATACTGATTTGGTCTTTGCCTCGGCATTGTCCACATGCGCCAGGTACGCGCAACACCCTCGCGCCAGCAACCTTTCCGCGCCTTCTTGTAGTGCACATGCTGAATCCTCCGCACTGTTATTAAAAGAGGTTGTGAAGTATAGAATAAGTGTGGAACCAAAAACCACATGAGGCAACGACGTTGGGTTGAACTCTTGAACGATTACGATTACGAGATTCGCTACCATCCTGGTAAGGCGAATGTCGTAGCCGATGCGCTTAGTCGAAAAGAGCGAGTCAAGCTTCACTATGTCCGAGCTCTATCCGACATCCAATCTCGTGTCCTTCAAGTTCAACGATCCTGTGTGATCAAAGGTTTATTGAAAGATGAACTACCGCTTCAACTTGAGCATAAGCTCGAAAGGAAAGACGATGGTTTACTCTACTTCAAGGATCGTTTGTGGATTACGAAACAAGACGATCTTCGCACCCTAGTGATGGACGAATCTCACAAGTCTCGATATTCTATCCATCCTGGTGCTGATAAAATGTACAAGGATCTTCGTACTCAGTACTGGTGGCCTGGTATGAAGAAGGATGTTGCCTTGTATGTATCAAAATGCCTAACTTGTCTCAAAGTCAAGGCTGAACATTAACGACCTTCTGGTTTGCTTGTACAACCAGATATACCGGTTTGGAAGTGGGAGAACATTGCGATGGATCTCATCACTAAGTTATCGCGTACGTCTAAAGGTCATGATGCTATTTGGGTTGTTATCGATCGATTAACGAAATCAGCTCATTTTATTCCGATTCGCGAGGATCTATCTGCTGATAAACTTGCAAAGATTTATGTTTTTGAGATAGTATCTCGACATGGTGTTCCTTTGGATATCATTTTTGATCGTGATGCTCGATTTTCATCTCATTTCTGGAAGACCATGCAATCTGCTTTGGGAACCCAACTGAATCTAAGCACTGCTTATCATCCCCAAACAGATGGTCAATCTGAAAGGACGATTCAAACTTTGGAGGATATGCTTAGAGCATACGTGATAGACTTTGGTGGTTATTGGGATTCTCATCTGCCATTGATCGAGTTCTCTTACAACAATAGTTATCATGCTAGCATTAAAATGGCACCATTCGAAGCTCTCTACGGTCGAAAATGTCGTTCACCTGTCTGTTGGAACAAGACCGGTGAAGCTCAGCTTACTGGACCTGAGCTCGTTCTGGAAACAACAGACAAAATCAAGAAAATCCGTGATAATCTTGTGATAGCTCGAAACCGTCAAAAGAGTTATGCGGATTTACGACGCAAGCCCTTAGAATTTCAAGTCGGAGACCATGTCCTACTCAAGGTGTCACCTTGGAAGGGAGTGGTGAGATTTGGAAGGAAAGGAAAACTTGCACCTCGATATGTGGGACCATTTAAGATTGTGGAAAGAATTGGGAAGGTTGCCTATCGACTAGAGCTACCTCCAGAGCTTGGAAATATTCACTCGACTTTTCATGTGTCCAATTTGCGAAAGTGTTTAGCTGACGCTGATCTTCACATTCCTCTCGACGAGATCTGAATCGATGAAACAATGCACTTTGTCGAGAAATCAGTGGAGATCGTGGACCGTACTTTCAAACAGTTGAAGAACAAACGGATTCATTTGGTTAAAATTCGTTGGGAGTCCAAACGTGGCCCAGAGTTTACTTGGGAACGTGAGGACCAAATGAAGGCAAAATATCTGCATTTGTTTTCACAAGCTTCCTCTAAATAAAATTTCAGGACGAAATTTCCTGAAGTAGGGGAGACTGACAACTGTACTCTGTAATCGATGTACGATGTAAAACAATGATGATTATTAATAAAAAAATGTGATTTGGTGTTACTATATGTGTTTTGATGTTATTATGTGTGTATTTGTGTTTGGTGAATTTTCAATTAGATTCGACTCCAATTTCAAGCTTTAAATCGCTTTCTGGAAGGTTATACGCAAACTGGTGCGTAAACACAGTCAGTATAACGCAACAAACACTCCGGAATAGTGACATAGGCTTAACATACCTTAAATAACCTCCACATAACTTAGAAATAAGTTTTGAATGGTTTGGTGTGTTGAAATCAACTTTGTTCGATCGCAGGGACTATTTGGGTCAAACTGCAAAACTATACTGATTTGTATAGTAACGAACACTCTGGAACTTGATCATAAGTTAAACATACCCTAAATATCCTTTACATAGCTTAGAAATAGGCTTTGAGGGGTTCGGTATGCTAAAACAAACTTTATTGGTCATTCAGGGACTAAAAGCGTCAAAAAGTGCACAAGTTTGCATTTTCGCGCATATCTTACGTTCTGAATATATCCGGACATCTAAAAATTTATGTAATCATTAAAATATTTTATTTTAGTGATTGGCATGATAAAATTCCATTCGTCGCTTAATTTGGATCGTTTTTGCGTTCGTTACGACTTCCGTTGTAATTAACCGAACAACGCAACCGTACGACCAAACGAGCCGACATCCGAGATATTTTTGAGCATGTTTTAAGTTCCCTATACTTTAACTTCATTTTAGAGCCTTGAAATGAGGTTAACGGGGCTTAAACGTGCCAAAATGAGCCGAAGTGCAAGATTCTGAAGTGCAGGGACCTGTTTTGACAATCTGCCAAACATCCTTACACGGGCCGCGTAAGGATTGATGTATATTTATGCGGGCCGCGTGGCCTTGTCAGACAGAATGTTCAGAAACAGCAATCTGGGCCAAATTCAGGGGTTTTAATGCAATTTTTGCAATACCTGGAGCAGGTTTTCGACCCCCATTGTATTCTAATACCATTAACCCACATGTATGGCCAAGATTACTCCCTCAAACCACTTGGAATCATCCTATTGATCCTAAATTACTATAAATAGCAACCCCCACTTCACTTCATTCTCACACTTGATCTGAAATCAGCTCTAAGTTGGGGTCCTTGCACTTCATACCTGAGCTATTTTAGATCAAACATCCTTCTTGGACCCTTTGTAAGTCCTCTTCTTGCTTGTTCTTTATTTCAAGCATGAAAGTCAAACAAGTTGGACTTTCAGCTTTGAGCAGTCAATGGTCAACACAAAGTTCCGTTGAACTTTGCAACGTGAGCGTAATCACGATGGTTATAGTCCCTTGTGACTATACCTACTGATTACCATGTTGACTAGGCGTAGTGACGAGTCGTAGTTTCGGCCAAAATGCGTGTTTATGCGTATTTTGTAACCAAACTACTCTAGGGTATCAAAACCGTTTGTTTTGATATCAAAACCTATTTTCTAATTTAACTAAACATGTTCTAGCATGTTTAGCTCGTCACTTTTAGTTTGGTGCTTGTGTAGAGTCGTAAGTCAAGCGGACTAAACACCCGCTTAGACTTTCGAACACGACCCGTTTGGTCGATCATTAGGATCCGACCAAACATGTTTAGTGACCATAGTTGCATAGGGAATAACCTTCCGAGGTTAATACCTTATGGTCACCTAGTTTAGGTAGTTGTATGATAAGTAGTTTATATGCCTTAGGTAAATGACCAAAATGCCCTTTTCATGCATAATTGGTAATTAAGCATATGTAACATAAACTTTTGTCACGTAACTGATTATGCAACATATTTAAACATGTTAAGGCATATAACACTTGTCATAGGACTAGTTAGACGTCTCGAATGCGCTTTTGCGCGCACGACGCGTTAAAGTGGCGTAAGCTACCTTAATGGGTCGCAATGGGTTGAAAGCACTTAGGTTAGGTTCCGATTTAGGATGTAGGCTTTGTTAAACCATATCACATGAGTTCCAACACTCATTTGGTTTACAAGACCTCATTCTATCCGATCTTCCGATTTAGGTGTCTATTGTTTGACTAGTGATTCGATTACTAGGTGCTGTTTGATTTCTCTGGTTTGCTCGAGTTTGTTGAAGTTCTATTGATTGAGAATACTTTGCACTCCATGTGAGTACATAGTTCCCCTATTTTACTATTTTAAATTGTTTTGGGGTGATTCATATGTGCTAAATGTTTTCAAGGTTTTAACAATGGTTTTCAAAACGATTTTCGATATTATAACAATGATTTCAAAAACGATTAAGATGGTTTATATTAAACTAATAACGATTTCAATAAAGTGAATAAACTAGTTGGTTGTATTTACATAACGAATGGCATTCATTAGCATTGATCAAGCCGACCAGTATTAGGTTATGGTACCATAGGATCTGACAAATCCCATTATCGTACTGCACCCATGGTTATGTGTGGGTTAGGTGGGTAATGACTGAATCTGAATGTTAATTTACCCTTTGGTGGTTTATTAATGCGAGAGCGAGATAGCCGAGTCACGAAGGTTTGAATGTTATTAGCGAGGCGACCACAAATAGTTTTCACACTTAAAACGAGGATGATTTAAACGAATTAACGATTTGGGAACGGTTCATACAAGATTAAACGAGTTGGATAAACGATTGGTTTTTGGTTAAGTGTTTGGTGAAAACACGGTTTTGTTGTTTTAACGCGGTCGGGGTGTGACACGCAGCTTTGTCGTTTCGTCCGGAAAGTCCTCGTTTTCACTATCATCTTGTCTGGCATGCTGTTTTAGGCCTGTAAACAAAAGTATACTTGATTAAGTATTCGAATGATGGTTTTATGGCCGAAAACGCATAAAATGGGGATAAAATGGGGGACTAAAATATGTATAAATTAGTGAATATCACTATTCCACATTACTTAATTACTCCCATCGTCTCTGATAGTGATCCGAGCCTGGAGGTACGGGGGAGTCAAGGAACGATTTGTCTTTAGAGGGAAGAATTTTGCAAGGCATCTCGTTAGAAAATGTGATGGTGCGGTTCGGAGACCGCGGAAAAGTAAAGGCACCCGACTGGCGGGTTTTACATGCTTTGTTGTATGAGACGCCAAGGTTATCATGGCGGCAAATTGTGATGATAAACACTTGGGACACGAGGGAGTCGTGCACAAGGAAGATGATCCCATATGCGCGGCTAATTAGCGCAATGATTCTGCAACAGAACGCGTTGCCACAGGAATCGCTATGGGTTTCTAAACCCAATGATCAGTTTAACCTTGCTTCAAAGAACCGTCACTGGAAAATCACGGTTAAAGTCTTTGGTCATCTTCATACAGTGGAAGATGATCAAGGAAACAGTTATAATTATACTGATCCGCGCGAGGCCGAAGAGGGTGGTCATGATGAGGAGATGGTTGATGAGGAAGATGAGACTGAACCTTCCGGTCATAGGTAGAAGATGATTGACCCGTATTTGGGAAAAAATGTGAGAATGGTGGAATTGTAGTAGAAGGGCTAAAGGTAGGTGTAGATTCAACTTGAGTGGTAATAGGTAGTGTAGTGTTGGTTGGTGTAACATCATGTGGCGGAGTAAGGTCGTTAGTGGAATTAGGCATGGTGGTATTTGGTGAAGGTTGTGTTGATGTAGGAATGAAGGTTGAAGATGGTTGACCTGTAGTGGGTGGTATTCGTGAGTCAGCCATAATGTTTCTAGGTTAATGGGTGAAGTGGGTGAACCAATGATTTTGTTTTCTCGTAACAACACTCTGTTTTGACGCAAAGTTCTTTCAATTCCCGGATCAAACAATAGCGGTGATAACTTGTGAGATCCCTTAGTATGCATACACCTGAAGTACCTGCACACTAAACACAACCAGCGTAAACCCGAAAATAACAAACAAAACTATTAAATTAACACACGTTGCGCACTACTCCCCAGCAACGACGCCAAAATTTGACGTGATGTTGTGGTCACAATCAAATTTAATCCAATTACTACTAAATAGTTAGTGGCAAGTGGGTATCGAGCACAGAGAGTTTGTGGAATATGTGCTATTTTAAAGTTTCTCTAAGATATTAAACTAATTGCAAAGAAAGTAAATTCAAAGAGTTGGTTTGGTTGATTGAGTTTTAAAACCTAAAATTACTATTCTAATTTGCAAAATGAACGTTTGGTTTGTAAACAATTAAAAGACAAATGACCATCTTTAGCTTCCAGTTTGCTTTGACATTTATGTTTTCATTCACTAGAAAGAACTACATAGACATAGTTCATGTGTGATTACTTGTTGTGATAAAAGGGAACTAAGTACTCAGATTTCTAGAATGTGAGGTTGTTACCCGATGACCAATTAACCCTTACCCAATCCTAATTATACCCATGATATCTCGATTGCCAATGGCACCAAGAACTTCAAACTAGATTAACATAAGAATCAACAATTTACAAACAAGCAATCACACACCATAACAAACAAATCATAAAGATAAATTCATTATTCTAGAAATATGAAATCCAAACATAAAGTCTTACGCAAACCTTCCACCAAAGATAGTCATAACAAGTTTAGCCACACATGGCTCGAACAAACATCATCATCAAAGTTTCAATCTTCCAAACAAGTAAAAACATAAACCAAAATGATTATCAATTGTCTTCAAGCTCAAAGTTGCAGCCAAATTCATCTCTTTGTAAATTGTTGATTCTTTTGTTAATCTAGTTTGAAACAATACGTTCTTGGTGCCATTGGCAATCGAGATATCATGGGTATAATTAGGATTGGGTAAGGGTTAATTGGTCATCGGGTAACAACCTCACATTCTAGGAATCTGAGTACTTAGTTCCCTTTTATCACAACAAGTAATCACACATGAACAATGTCTATGTAGTTCTTTCTAGTGAATGAAAACATAAATGTTAAAGCAAACCGGAAGCTAAAGATGGTCATTTTTCTCTTAATTGTTTTCAAACCAAACGTTCATTATGCAAATTAGAATGGTAATTTTAGTTTTTAAAACTCAATCAACCAAACCAACTCTTTGAATTTACTTTCTTTGCAATTAGTTTAATTTTAGTTAACTTAGAGAAACTTTAAAATAGCACATATTCCACAAACTCCCTGTGTTCGATACCCACTTGCCACTAACTATTTAGTAGTAATTGAATTAAATTTGATTGTGACCACGACATCACGTCAAATTTTAGCGCCGTTTCCGGGGAGTAGTGCGCAACGTGTGTTAATTTAATAGTTTTGTTTGTTATTTTCGGGTTTACGCTGGTTGTGTTTAGTGTGCAGGTACTTCAGGTGTATACATACTAGGGGCTCTCACAAGTCATCACCGCCATCGTTTGATCCGGAAATTGAAAGAACTTTGTGTCAAAATAGAGTGTTGTTACGAGAAAATAAAATCATTGGTTCACCCATTACACCTAGAAACATTATGGCTGACTCACAAATACCACCCACTACAGGTCAACCATCTTCAACCTTCATTCCTACATCAACACAACCTTCACCAAATACCACCATGCCTAATTCCACTACCGATCTTACTCCGCCACATGATGTTACACCAACCAACACTACACTACCTATTACCACCCAAATTGAACCTACACTTACCTTTAGCCCTTCTACTACAATTCCACCATTCTCACATTTTTTTTCCAAATACGGGTCAATCATCTTCTACCTTTCCAATACCACCAAGTTCAACCGTAATTCATACTACATATACCTATCGACCACCGAACCAACCGGGTTTTCAATATTCGTCTTTTCCTTTTGTGTAATCTTCGGGTATAGGAGGAGATGGGTACGATGAGGGGTATGAAGAAGATTTCGGGGGATACGACGAAGATGGATTTTACAATGGGGGTGATGGAGGTAATTTAGGACCTCAACGAGGAGCGGGTCAATAAAGTTAACCATTGCAACAAAATCAAGACATGGGTAGGCTACTGGTTGAGGTACAACATATTCGTCCACAAGGGTCACAATTGCAACGTCCTCCGCCTTTGCAACAAGTTCGTCCACAAAATGCACAACCTCAATTCCAAAGGCCAATTCAACAACCACCAATGCAACAACATCAATTTCAGCCACCATTTGCGCCTCAAGGGCCTATGCAAAGACCAACGGGTCCTATACGTCCAAGGGTTCGTTTGGGTGTACCAAGAAGACATCTTTGAGAACATGCGAGAGGCATAGAAGCACATTTTAGACCGGTGATCACTCATAATCCTTCACCGGTAGTTATCCCTCAAAATGATCAAGGAAGGACTTTTGAAGTTCGAACCAATTCGTTACAAAGTTTGCCAAAATATAAGGTCTAGCAACAGAGGAGCCTTATTTTCATTTAGAGGCTTATGATTCAATTTGTAACACTATTGGGGGTCAAGGGTTTTCATCCGATGATGTTAAATTGGTGCTATTCCAATTTTCTTTAGAAGACAAGGCGAAAAAGTGGTTCTATACATTACCTTCGGCATCTCTTTATACATGCGCAGAAATGCAACAAATCTTTTTGGATGAATTCTTCACCGCTCAAAAGACAAATGATGCTAGAAAAAGTTTGAGAAGTTTTCAACAACAAACGGTGAAATGTTTCATGAAGCATTTGAGAGGTTTAACATGATGATAAAGAATTGCCCTCATCATGGGATAGAGCTATGGGAATTGATGAATGCATTTCATGAGGGGTTATGTTCCGAAGATGCTCGTGACTTAATGTCTATCACAAATGGCACTTTTGGCACAAACTACGAGCATGACGATTGGGAATTTTTGGAACAAATGGCGGTCACATCAAAAAGAAAAGCTCAAGCATCAAGGAGAGCACGACCGGCCATTACCCGAACTCAAGTGCATGCGGTAGACGATGGTAATGTTCAAACTTCGAATTAAATTTATGATGTTTGTGCACTTTGTAATTAGTTAGGACATGCGGCTGAAAATTGCCAAGGAGTGGAAGGGCAATATGAAGAGGTGAATGCATTGCAAGGGCAAGGAGGGGTTGGTAAAAATTATAACTTGAATTCCAATACTTACCACCCCGGTTTGAGAAACCACCTAAACTTTCGATACGGGAATCCCTCAAATCAAGCTAACCTGAATTTTCAAGGAAGTCAAGGTAATTTTGTTCCGCGCCAACATTTTAATAATCAAGGTGGATATCGAGGTGGGAACAACCAAGGGTGTCAAAGGCAATATCAACGGGTCAAGAGCAAGGGGGTCTTCGGGTGGAAATGAAATGATGGAGATGTTGAAGACAATGCAAGCGGAGATGCAAAAGAGATATCAAATGGATGATGCTCGCATGCAAAAGGATGAGGCCCGTGATAAAGCGATTCAAACTTTGACCACCCAAATGGGTCAACTCGCAACCGAAGTGGCGGACTTGAAAAAAGGTAAAGGTCAATTACCAAGCGACACTAAGGTAAACCCGTCTCATAATTCTTCTCGAGGTAATAATATTAATATTAATCATGTAAGTGTTTTGAGAAGTGGGAAAGAGTATAAAACCAATCCTTAACCGGATTTTGTTGATGGGGTGGTTGAAGACATAACGGGTCAAGAGAGTGAGGAAGAAAATGAAACACCTATTATTTCTTCTAAAAAACCCAATTTTGAAAAAAATCGTTAATAAAGAAGAAATAAAAAATAAAACTGAGGAAGGGGGATCTAGTCAAGTACCATTTCCCTCGGCTTTGTTAGATCCGGGTAAGAAGAACATTATTCAAAACGGGGTCCTCAAAAGGAAGAGATGTGGGAGGTTTTTAAGCAAGTTAAAATTAATCTTCCTTTACTTGAAGCAATCAAACAAGTACCCTCTTACGCCAAATTTTTAAAAGAATTGTGTACTCAAAAGAGGCAACAAAAAGTGCCTAAATTGGTTGATTTGACTGAGCGGGTAAGTGCAGTTGTGAAAGGAGATCTTCCTCCTAAGCTACAAGATCCAGGAACGCCCTAATTAATATTCAAGTTGGGAATTTCAAACTGCAAGGGCGTTACTAGATCTTGGGGCCGGAGTAAGTATTCTACCGAGGGGTTATATGACCAATATGATTTTGGTCCATTGAAACGGGTTGAGACAACGGTGGTATTAGCCTATTTGTCTCATAAACTTTCTCGGGGTATTGTGCGGGATGTTATAGTAAAAGTTGATGAATTTTATTATCCCGTTGATTTTCTTGTGTTAGATTACTCATCCACGGGCCTAAGTCAACAACAAAAATGTTATTTTGGGCCGGCCGTTTTTAAACACCGCTTATGCCGTAATTGATTGTCGATATGGTACGGTCGACATGACATTCGGTAATAGAAAAATGAGGTTAAATGTTTTTACTAACGGTGCTAATGCTTTTGGTGGTGATGAGTGTTTTCTAGCAGATTTCATCGATGGATACAACCCGCATGAATACGAAGAAGAGATTTTGGAATCGTGTATGTGTGATGTTTCTTTGCAGGTTCACGCATGTGCATTGGAAATGGAAGAGAAGGAGCAAGAGGCTCTAGCGGTGAAGGAAGGAAGACCGCCATGGACCCACTAAATGGAAAATTTATCGGTGGGAATCGATTCGGGTACAAAGCCTTCTTTAGAATGTCCACCAAATGTGGAGTTGAAGGAGCTACCAAAACATTTGAAATATGCATTTTTGGGGGAGAATGACACCTTACCGGTGATCATTGCTTCTAACTTGGAGGTAGCTCAAGAGGAGGAATTGTTACGGGTGTTGAAGGCTAATAAGGCGGCAATTGGATGGATGATAGCCGATTTGAAAGGTATTAGTCCATCCATTGTCATGCACAAAATCATCACAAGTGAAGATGCAAAGCCAACCCGTGAAATGCAAAGAAGGTTGAACCCGAACTTGAGAGAGGTGGTAAAGAAAGAAGTTATAAAGTGGTTGGATGCAGGGATTATCTATCCCATTTCGGACAGTGCGTGGGTAAGTCCGACTCAGGTAGTACCTAAAAAGGCCGGCTCCAGGTAATAAAAGATGAACAAGGCGAGTGAATTGCCACCCGACCGGTCACCGGGTGGCGAGTTTGCATTGACTATAGAAAATTAAACGCCGCTACCTCTAAGGACCATTTTCCGTTACCCTTCATTGACCAAATAATTGAAAAACTTTCGGGTAAAAAATATTATTGTTTTTTGGATGGGTATTCGGGTTATAACCAAATTGCTATTCACCCGAACGACAACACAAAACCACGTCTACATGTCCATATGGTACATTTGATTTTCGGCGAATGCTGTTTGGACTATGTAACGCCCCGGCCACCTTCCAAAAATGTATGATGAGTATATTTTCGGACATGGTCAGGGAGTCTCTTGAAGTGTTTATGGATGATTTTTCCATCTTTGGCTTGAGTCTTGTCTTGATGAATTAGTAAAAGTTTTAAAAAGGTGTGTTGAGACAAATTTGGTACTAAGTTGGGAATAAAGTCACTTAATGGTTCAAGAGGGTATTGTGTTGGGTCATGTGATTTCGGACCGGGGAATGGAGGTAGATAAAGCAAAAATTCGGGTAATTTCATCTCTACCCCCCACCAAAGAATGTTAAGGGGGTGAGATCATTTTTGGGACATGCGGGGTTCTATAGAAGGTTTATTAAAGGTTTTACTGTAATTACAAAACCTTTATGTAATTTGTTGTTGAAAGATGTCCCTTTTGATTTTACTGACGAATGTTTGCAAGCGTTTAATGTTTTGAAGGAACAGTTGGTGAAAGCTCCTATCTTGCAACCACCAGATTGGTCGAAGCCGTTTGAAATTATGTGTGATGCTAGCGACACGACCATTGGAGCGGTTTTGGGTCAAAGAGTTGTTAAGAAGCCAGTGGTGATTTATTATGCAAGTAAGACTTTGTCCGAGGCGCAACTGAATTAAACCATAACCGAAAAATAATTATTAGCGGTGGTGTATGCCTTGGACAAGTTTAGATCTTATATTTGGGGGAGCAAGGTGATCGTGTATTCGGATCATAGTGCGGTCTGATATTTGATGGAAAAGAAGGATGCAAAGCCCCGGTTGATTCGTTGGGTGCTTTTGTTGCAAGAGTTCGATTTAGAAATTTGGGACAAAAAGGGTTGTGAAAATGTTGTGGCGGATCAATTGTCCTGAATCCCATTAGAAGGTGTTGATGATCCGAGTGAAATTAATGAACGGTTTCCCGATGAGCAATTGTTGGCCGTCTCTACTTTTGTTGCACCTTGGTATGCCCACTATGTGAATTATTTGGCCAATGGTGCAATTCCAAGTCATTGGACCAAGAAGCGAACACAACAATTTTTGAGCCAAGTCAAACAATACATATGGGATGAACCGGATCTTTTTAAGATTGGACCTGATCAAGTGATAAGAAGATGTGTTCCCGAAACTGAAGTATTAGAGATTTTGACCCATGCTCATTCGTCGGCATGTGGAGGGCATTTTAGTGGGAACAAAACGGGATATCAGGTGTTGTCATGTGGGTTTTATTGGCCCACAATCTTTAAGGATGCTTGCGAGTTTGCTCGAGTTTGGGAAATTGTTGAAAAGATACAATGTGAACCACCGAGTTGCTACACCGTATCATCCGCAAACGAGTGGACAAGTCGAAGTGTCCAACCGTCAAATTAAAAAAATCCTCATGAAGACGGTACGAACGGATAGAAAGGATTGGTCAAGTAAACTTGATGATGCATTGTGGGCATATCGGACGACCTACAAAACTTCAATTGGTACTACTCCTTACCGGATGGTGTATGGGAAGGGATGTCATTTATCAATGGAGTTAGCACATCGAGCACATTGGGCAATCAAAACTGTTAATGCGAGGAAGCTTCAATTGAGCGAAATTATGGAAATACGAGACGAGGCATACGAATGTGCATCCGCATATAAAGACAAACTTAAGAAGGTTCATGATGCAAAGCTAAGAAAGAAGAACTTCGAAGTGGGTCAAAAAGTGTGGTTGTACAATTCGAGGTTGAATATGTTTGAGGGTAAACTCAAGAGTAAATGGATGGGTCCTTATGTCATCCGGAGAGTGGGTAGATTTGGTGATGTTGATATTCAAGATGAGCAAACCAACAAGCAACAAACGGTGAACGGACATCAGCTTAAACCGTACTTGGAAGGCAACGACATCAACAATCTCGAGCTCGACAAAGTGGGGTACATTCTACGCCCATTAGATGACGAGGAAGCTTGAAAGAGGCCAGGTTTGGTAGTGTACATGTTTAGTTAGTTTAGTTTGTTTTGTTTTAAATAAATAACGACTCCGTTTAAAACTGGTGTTCGAGACAAGTGTGGGGAAATTCTGAAGAATTGCCCGAACATTGTTGAGGACAACACGGGTTTTTAAAGGGGGGTAGGGTATAATTGTGCACGTTTTTGAAAAATTATAAAAAACCTTAAAAACTATAAATTTAGAAAAGTTAAAAAAAAAACATATAAAATTTTTGCAAGTCAAAAAAATGGCTGAGCCCATATGCCCAGATGCCGCCGTAAGCTACGGTGGGGGGCGTAGCTTACGGTGGCCCCTGAACAAAAAAGTCCCTTACGCTGCTAATAAACTGCCTTACGGCAGAATTTTTGTTCCTGGTTTACCGTAACCTACGGCGATCGCCGTAGGCTACGTCGTTGAGCTGGGCGATTGGGGGGTCTGTGTCGGCAGTTATAAATATATATATATATATATTATATAAATCCGAAATTAATAATAATAATAATAATTCATTTAATAAAAGTTTGTAACCTCTCCCATCCACACAATCTATCCATCGATCCCCATCCACTCATCTCTCTTCTTCTCTATCTTTCTTCTTCTCAAGAACCCTAACCACCATTATCTTCAATCCCTCATATCTTCTTCATCTCTTACCCAAATCTAGTGATTTTTGAGTCAAACTTGACTAAAATTTCACTAGCTTTCTGATTGTGGGTAGATATTTGAAGGAAAACCACATTTACTTGGTCGAAAATTCAAACCTTGTGTCCGAAATTTGGGGCTTTTTGGTGGGTTTTTGCTTAAGTGAAGTCCTAGTTATTCTAATCTTCTTCAAGGTCAAGGTATGCAATTTCTTTTCATTACTTGAAGTACATTGCAGTTTTGTAAGTTTCCATCCTTGTTTTTGCTTACATACTTGCTTGTAGAAGTTAGATGATAGGATTTTGATGAGTTGTTGAACATATGGATATGAATGAAGGTGATGTTTAATTGATTTTTTTTTTTTTGGAAAAACTCTATATTATGGGGACTCATGCCCAAATTTTGTTTGAAAAGATGAAATTGTTGGGGCTCTTACATTCATATCCATAGTGCTAAGCAAGTGTGGGGAAGTTGTGAGGGTTAACTTATATGGTTTTTGCTTGTGTTTTGGTGATGTGTGTAGGATATGGTGAGAACAAAAGAGAAAGCGGGGGCAAGTTCCTCAAGTCAACCTCCACCGGAGTCACAACAAGAAAAGAGAAGAAGATTGGTTCGGGTTGGTGACCCGGACTCGGAAGAAGATGCTCCTCCAAGGGGTCCAAAACCGGATTGGACATCCGAGTCCCTACTTGATCAACCCGAGGAGTGGCGAGCTGATTTATTTCATGAACAAATGAATAAGTTGCAACAACGAAAATAAGCTTTCATTTGTGAGAAAGAAAATAGGGAAGTGGACTTCGGGCCTTTTGGGATAACGGATAAGTTCAAGGCTTTGGGTTGGGAGGCGGCTCTTAAATGCTATGACAATGAGGTGAAGACAATGTACGACCAACAAATTCAAGAATGGATGGCCACGCTTGAATGTCCTCCGTTCAAGGCCCCAAATAAGATGAAACTCAATGGAACGGTTAACGGGGTGAAGGTTGAGATGTCATACGATTCCTTACGCCGCATTGCAAAGTTTGATAGTAAGTCGTCGAATCAATACATTTATCCAAGCCTAAAAGATCTTTACCACGAGCCTGAAAAACACCCCCAATGGCAACACATGCTTGATTACCTTTTTATCCTGGGTACTACACACGGGAAGTTGTTTAGGAGGAATATGAGGATTGAAGCGAAGTTGATGCTAGTGTTGTGCACACACAACGTTATTCCGCGGCAGGGTGATAAAATGGAGGTTAGATTTCAGGAAATGCCGGTTCTATACATGTTGATGCACGGGTCGCCCATGGTTCCCTTTCGGTTCTTAGTGTTGAACAATATTTGGCTCGAGCGAAATAGTGGTGAGCGAAAGATTGTTCCCCATTGCCGATTGATTACGGCGTTGTTGAAGAAGTATGGGGCGATTGGAGCCGATGATAAAGGCTCGTAAAAAAGGTTCAAACCATTCGATATTCAACATTTAGGATCGGGATGGGAATACAAAGAGTCGGAAAGGTACCACAAGTTAAAGACTGATGGGAAGAGGTGGAGAGCATTGAAGGTGGATGCTCGTCCACTAAGACCGGGCGAGGCCAATGAGCCCGAGACGAGTGATGAGGAGGTTAATGGAGATGATGATTACCGTGACAACACATTCACGGTTGATGTTGAGATGGGGGGCGCTGGCCCAAGTAGTAGTGTTCGTGGAGCAGGGATGCAGTCGGGGTATGTTGGTAGTGCATTTGATTATGCACAGCAGCCTTATGATCCGTATTGGGCTCATACGGGGAACATGGGGCAGGTTATTGAACAGAGGCGACCGCCTACTTTTGGTGATTGGTCCAAACCCAATCTAATGCTTTTTGATCAACAGACTTACATGGGGGCTAGCATGGAAAGAGCTATTAAACAGAGCTATGATAGGCAGGAGCAATGGAACCAAGCTCACATGTATGCCCACCATGAAGAGGTGGACAACCGTTACTTGGATGATTGTCAGAGGATGATGCATGATCATCGGCATGCGGGTCAGCCGGTTGTTGCGGACCCATCGATTGTGGATTATTCCACATTGCCGCCATATGATGGTAGTGTGACGTATCCCACCCCACCATTGCAACATTCTCAATGGGTGGATCCACACACCATGGGTCATCAACAAACGAGTCAAGAAGGCGATTAAGGCAACAGCAGTAGCGGAGCATTTAGGTTCGGGGGATTTGCGGAGATGATGACGTCTATCCTTGGACCTCTGCAGCCAAAGTATTATTGACCAGGTCGTATTTCACTCCATCTTGTATATTTGTGTATGTTTTCATGTCTTATGTTTATGGTTGGGAGGTCGGGTGGTGTTTGTGTGTTTGATGTGATTTATGGGATGTGCTAGTCGGTGGTGTGTTTTTAATTTTAAAAAAATACAAAAAGAAATTTGTGGTTTAAGAGTATAAGCAAAAGTTAGTGTTTTCGTTGATAACGATCTTCCCTTCAAAACCATACATTGGGACAATGTATCCCAAGTGTGGGGATGAGGGGAAAATTTTGAGAATTTTAAAAATTTGTGAAACAAGCAGAAAATTGTTGAAATTTGAAAACTTGATATTGTTCCTCATGACACACCGACACCCCTTTCTAGTTATTTCTTGGTTAGTTTTTGGGCTACACATGATTATTAAAGATTCTTTCTTTGTTTTGAGTGGCGGTGTGTGGTTTGTGTTAATAGAACTTGTGTATGAATACTTGTTGAGGCCTAGAATTAGCATGCTTGTGAAAATGATAGGGACTTTTAGGTAGCCTCGTCTGGATGTGTGAGAGTGTGGGATTGGTGGGTTGGACCTCATACATTACATATATGAGCTTGGTTTTGTGAGGGGAGGGGGTTTGGTCGTTAGTAAACCACGTTTGAGCCTTATGCCATTTGGTTGTGACCCAAGCCTATTTCTTACAAGACTTTACCTATTGAGACGACCCGGTTTAGGAGTTCAGTTTGTGATTGTTGATGTTCTTGTATATATATTGTTGAGGTCTATGTCTTACATATATTAAAAAAAAGAGAAAAATACAAAAAGAAGGATTTAGTTGCGATAGTAGTTGAAATGTTGATGAAGTTGTGTATATAGTTGATGTTTGCTTTGTTTAGTGGGGATGTGACGGGGTGTCGGTGTGTCATGCGGAACAATATCAAGTTTTCATATTTCAACAATTTTCCGCTTGATTTCACAAATTTTTAAAATTCTCAAAATTTTCCCCTCATCCCCACACTTGGGATACATTGTCCCAATGTATGGTTTTGAAGGGAAGATCGCTATCAACGAAAACACTAACTTTTGCTTATACTCTCAAACCAGAAATTTCTTTTTGTATTTTTTTTTAAATTAAAAACACACCACCGACTAGCACATCCCATAAATCACATCAAACACACAAACACCACCCGACCTCCCAACCATAAACGTAAGACATGAAAATATACACAAATATACAAGATGGAGCAAAATACGACCTGGTCAATAATACTTTGGCTGCGGAGGTCCAAAGATAGACGTCATCATCTCCGCAAATCCCCCGAACCCAAATGCTCCGTTACTGTTGTTGCCTTGATCGCCCTCTTGACTCGTTTGTTGATGACCCATGGTGTGTGGATCCACCCATTGAGAATGGTGCAATGGTGGGGTGGGATACATCACACTACCATCATATGGCGGCAATGTGGAATAATCCACAATCGGTGGGTCCGCAACAACCGGCTGACCCGCATGCCAATGATCATGCATCCTCCTCTGATGATCATCCAAGTAACGGTTGTTCACCTCTTCATGGTGGGCATACATGTGAGCTTGGTTCCATTACTCCTGCCTATCATAGCTCTGTTTAAAAGCTCTTTCCATGCTAGCCCCCATGTAAGTCTGTTAATCAGAAAGCATTTGATTGGGTTCAGACCAATCACCAAAAGTAGGCGGTCGCCTCTGTTCAATAACCTGCCCCATGTTCCCCGTATGAGCCCAATACGGATCATAAGGCTGCTGTGCATAATCAAATGCACTACCAACATACCCCGACTGCATCCCTGCTCCACGAACACTACTACTTGGGCCAGCGTCACCGATCTCAACATCAACCGTGAATGTGTCCTCACGGTAATCATCATCTCCACTAACCTCCTCATCACTCATCTCGGGCTCATCGGCCTCGCCCAGTCTTAGTGGACGAGCATCCACCTTCAATGCTCTCCACCTCTTCCCATCAGTCTTCAACTTGTGGTACCTTTCCGACTCTTTGTATTCTTATCCCGACCCTAAATATCGAATGGTTTGAACCTTTTATACAAGCCTTAGTCTTCGGCTCCAATCGCCCCATACTTCTTCAACAACGCCGTAATCAGTCGGCAATGGGGAACAACCTTTCGCTCACCACTATTTCGCCCAAGTCAAATATTGTTCAACACTAAGAACCGAAAGGGAACCATGGGCGACCCGTGCATCAACATGTATAGAACCGGCACCTCCTGAAATCTAACCTCCATTTTATCACCCCGCCGCGGAATAACGTTGTGTGTGCACAACACAAGCATCAACTTCGCTTCAATCCTCAGATTCCTCCTAAACAACTTCCCGTGTGTAGTACCCGGGATAAAAAGGTAATCAAACATGTGTTGCCATTGAGGGTGTTTTTTGGGCTCGTGGTAAAGATCTTTTAGGCTTGGATAAATGTATTGATTCGACGACTTACTATCAAACTTTGCAATGCGGCGTAAGGAATCGTATGACATCTCAACCTTCACCCCGTTAACCGTTCCAATGAGTTTCATCTTATTTGGGGCCTTGAACGGAGGACATTCAAGTGCGGCCATCCATTCTTGAATTTGTTGGTCGTACATTGTCTTCACCTCATTGTCATAACATTTAAGAGCCGCCTCCCAACCCAAAGCCTTGAACTTATTCGTTATCCCAAAAGGCCCGAAGTCCACTTCCCTAATTTCTTTCTCACAAATGAAAGCTTCTTTTCGTTGTTGCAACTTATTCATTTGTTCATGAAATAAATCTGCTCGCCACTCCTCGGGTTGATCAAGTAGGGACCCGGATGTCCAATCCAGGTTTGGACCCCTTGGAGGAGCATCTTCTTCCGAGTCCGGGTCACCAACCCGAACCAATCTTCTTCTCTTTCCTAGTTGTGACTCTGGTGGAGGTTGACTTGAGGAACTTGCCCCCGCTTTCTCTTTTGTTCTCACCATATCCTACACACATCACCAAAACACAAGCAAAAACCATATAAGTTAACCCTCACAACTTCCACACACTTGCTTGGCACTATGGATATGAATGTAAGAGCCCCAACAATTTCATCTTTTCAAACAAAATTTGGGCATGATGTCCCCATAATATAGAGTTTTTCCAAAAAAAAAATCAATTAAACATCACCTACATTCATATCCATATGTTCAACAACTCATCAAAATCCTATCATCTAACTTCTACAAGCAAGTATGTAAGCAAAAACAATGATGGAAACCTACAAAACTGCAATGTACTTCAAATAATGAAAAGAAATTTCATACCTTGATCTTGAAGATGATTAGAAAAACTAGGACTTCACTTAAGCAAAAACCCACCAAAAAGCCCCAAATTTCGGATTTAAGGTTTGAATTTTCGACCAAGTAAATGTGGTTTTCCTTCAAATATCTACCCACAATCAGAAAGCTAGTGAAATTTTAGTCAAGTTTGACTAAAAAATCATTAGATTTGGGTAAGAGATGAAGAAGATATGAGGGATTGAAGATAATGGTGGTTAGGGTTCTTGAGAAGAAGAAAGATGGAGAAGATGAGTGGATGGGGATCGATGGATAGATTGTGTGGATGGGAGAGGTTACATACTTTTATTAAATGAACTATTATTATTATTAATTTTGGATTTAATTAATATATATATATATATATATATTTTATAGTTGCCGACACAGACCCCCCAATCGCCCAGCTCAGCGCCGTAGCCTACGGCGATCGCAGAGGTGCAGGCGGCTAACCCAGGAAATTTCTGCAGATGTGGCAAATTTTGTTAATCAGCAACGGGGACCATCGTACCGGGATTTCAACCGTGGTCAACAAGCGGTTTTTGATAATGTGTCGGCGGGTATAGGAGAAGGTAGAGAGTATGAGGCGAGAAGGAAGAACTGGGAGGAGACGCACGAGGCCCAGTTGCAGGCACAGTGGGACCTCCAAGGGTCCCATCGGGAAAGGATGGAAAAATATATGGAGGAGCAGCAGATGTTCCAAGCTCTCCAAAGATAACAAATGGAGCATTTTGTACAAATGCAGGAGCAAGAGGTGGCCCGAAGACGGTCGTGGGAGGAAAATGAGAAGAGACAACGAAACGAGCAAAATACATTGGAAGGACGCCGATGAAGTGTTTTATACGTCTCTACTAAAGTGGCTATTAATAATGCCAAGGTCCTCCATGATCAGGAGCGACACAGGAGAGATTGGGAAGCCAGCCTCCCCTATGTAGAACACGCGTGGTGGACCGACTACTCCAACCTCCCTATTCCCCGAGGCCCCTCCGATCCATCGCCTCATTGGCCCGAGGCAGTGGGGTCTAGTTTGATCCCGCAACAGTTCCAGCCGCCAGAACAAGGAGAGCCGGGTCCCCTTGATAACTATCGGGAGATGTTCGAGGCTCTAACCGGTTACTCATACCACCTGAACCCGACAGTCGACCCAAATGAGAGATACCAGCGGTGAAGACAAGGTATGTATTTTGTTGTTGTTGTATATTTTTGTTTTCTTTATTTATTTTTTTATTCCGTTAGTATTTCATTTTTCCTAGTTAAATGAAGGTTGTGGGTGTGTTCTCTATATAACCCTCACGTGACCTACTCGTCCTCCCAAGCTATTGGGGGGTTTAAAAGGGCTTGTTGTATAAGCTAAATGCAACCGTGATTCCTACGAAAGTGAGTTGGGATTGTTGTTGTTGTAAATTTATTTTCCACATAAATCAAGGTAAATTAACGTATGGCTTGGTAATACTTTCATAAACTGGTAGAACTAAGTAGCTAACAAATTTTAATGGTTGTGAGAAGCATGCTTCTACACAAGGGTTAAGATTTGTAGGTACAAATTTTAATCGAGGGACGACCGTTTTTGTGAAGAGAAGAAGAAGACATGAGCATCTAGCGAGAAAAATCAGGTGCATGAGTTTCCTTTTGCCTTGATTCTTAGTTAGTAATAAATGGATTGTAATTGTATTTTACTTTTCGGGGTGAAATTTTTTGGAATTAGCCGTGTCACATTGAGGACAATGTTTACCTCAAGTGTGGGGATGGGGGAAATTTCAAAAATGTCTTGATTTAAAAGCGATCTTAAAAGCACAAGTAACTAAGTCAACAAGGGATGACACAACCCATTTGGTCTTTTGTCATGGTCAAGTTCAAATTAATAGCATGACAGGTATTTAGCAGGTGGTTATTTGGGAATAATCCGCCTAAAAAACTAGCACATTATGCATGTCACATACCATACCCTTTATATATGTGAGGTTTTGAGCCACTTATACATCATAGAATTACATATACATGTTTCTTTGTTTGAGAGGACCATTAGTCATGTATTGTAGAACTTGCAACTTTTGATACGTTTGAGACCATAGACCGAATACAAGCACAAGAATGATTAAGGCATTAGGTAAACCTTTTCTTTTGACACCATTTATATATCCTTACCCAAAAATTTATCCCTTAGTAGCCAACTTTGAGCCTAATCCTTTCGTTTGACAACCCTTTTACCCTTAACCTTAAACCTTTTCTTTTAAACATGTGTGACGAGAATTCGATTATAGGAGTGAAGCTTGTATAGTTGTTAATTGTTAAAAAAAATAAAAAAAAAGCTTTGTCGACCAACCCTTTCGGTCCGGTCGAACGGTCTTTTGCAAAATTTCCTTTATTTGCCTATTGAAAACTTCCACTTTACCACTGGTTTGTGGGTGATAGGGGGTAGCAATTCGATGGTCAACGCCATACCGTTTCAAGAGTTTGCCAAAGTTAAAATTCTTGAAGTGAGATCCCTCATCACTAATGATCACTCGGGGAATTCCAAATCTAGAAATTATATTTGTTTGTACATACATAATCAACCGCCACCAAGATGTATAAGTTGCCATGCGAATTAGGGAATGGGCTCATGAAATCGATCCCCCACACATCAAAAATATCTACAATAAGGATCGGTTGCATGGGCATCTCATCCCTTTTAGAAATACCCCCTAGTTTTTGACACTCGACGCAGTTTTTAGTGAAATTAAATGCGTCCTTAAAAATAGTCGGCCAATAAAGACCGCTATTGAGCACTTTGTGCCCGGTTTTGTGACCACTGAAATGGCCCCCACAAGCAAATAAATGCAAGTGCATCAAGACAATAGGAATCTCCTCGTCGGGTATGCATCTTCGAACGACTTGACCCGGACATATCTTGAATAAGTCCGGTTCTTCCAATGTGTAGTACTTGATTTGAGAAAGGAAGTGCAACCTCTTCCTTCTATCCCAATGAGCTGGCAAGTCACATGTAACCAAATAGTTAACAATATTAGCATACCATGGTAATATTGAAACTTTCAAAATTTGCTCATCCGGGAAATTCTCATTAATCTCCACACGAGAAGAATCCTCCTCCACTATCAATCGAGACAAGTGGTCCGCAACCACATTCTCACTTCCTTTCTTGTCTCAAATTTCTAGGTCAAATTCTTGTAACAAGAGAACCCATCGAATTAATCTCGGCTTTGCATCCTTCTTGTACATGAGATACCTAACTGTAGAATGGTCAGAATACACAATGACCTTAGTACCCCATATATAAGCACGAAATTTATCCAACGCATATACCACCGCAAGTAGCTCTTTCTCGGTAGTTGTGTAATTTAATTGTGCATCCGAGAGAGTCTTACTTGCGTAGTATATGGCAACCGGTTTCTTGTCTACCCGTTGACCCAACACGGACCCCACCGTATAATCACTTGCATCACACATAATTTCGAATGGTAAAGACCAATTCGGTGATTGCAAGATTGGGGCCTCAACCAACTTTTGTTTCAAAACGTCAAAGGCATTCTTACAATTTTCATCAAAAACAAAACGGAATGTCTTTTAACAAAAGGTTACACAATGGTTTCGAAATATCACTAAACCCCTTAATAAACCTTCTATAAAAACCTGCATGTCCCAAGAATGACCTAATACCTTTAACGCTCGTGGGATATGGTAGTGTAGAGATCACTTTGATTTTTCCATGATCTGCTTCTTCCCACGACTCGACACCACATGTCCCAACACTACCCCTTCTTGAACCATAAAATGGCTATTTTCCCAACTTAAAACCAAATTAGTTTCCACATATCGTTTTAACACTTTCTCTAATTGGTTTAAGCAAGTTTCAAATGATGACCCAAAAATGGAAAAATCATCCATGGAGATTTCCAAAGACTCCCCCACCATATCCGAAAAGATACTCATCATACACCTTTGAAAGGTGGCGGGGGCATTACATAATCCAAATGGCTTTCGCCTAAATGCGAAGGTGCCATAAGGACATGTAAAAGTAGTCTTTTGTTGATATTTCGGATGAATAGCAATTTGATTGTATCCGGAATATCCATCCAAGAAACAATAAAATTTTTGTCTAGCTAATTTTCCACAATTTGGTCAATGAATGGTAAGGGAAAATGATCTTTGGAAGTTGCGGTATTCAACTTTCTATAATCAATGCAAATACGCCACCCGGTTACCGGCCGGGTAGCTACCTCCTCACCTGCGTCATTTTTGACGACTTGTATACCTGCTTTCTTTGGGACTGTTTGTGTCGGACTCACCCATTGGCTATCAGAGATGGGGTATACAATACCTGCATCAAGCCAATTTAACACCTCCTGTTTGACAACTTCCCGCATGTTCGGATTCAACCTTCTTTGTGCATCGCGGGCTGGTGTTATGGTGTCGTCGGTGATGATCTTGTGAATCACTATTGAGGGACTAATACCCTTCAAATCCTCTATGGTCCACCCAATAGCCGCCCTATTGGTGACCAATATCTTCATCAATCTCTCTTCTTGCTCCTCGATCTTTGGCGCCGTTGCCGAGGGGTGCGTGCGATTTGTGTTTGGATTATTGTTTGAATTTTGTGATTAACTGTTTAAATTGCATAGTTTCTTTTCTTGTACTTTGTCTTTTTCCTTGTTACGTGGGGTGTGTTACTTGTGCAGATTACAGGTAGTGCATGCATACAAGGAACTCTGGGAGGACTTCACCGTTAGTCTACGAACCGGAAATCGAGCGAGTGGCAAGAAGGAATATAGCAAGCCGGTTAGAAGCAACCGTTGTTTCTAACCAAGTCACCCAAACACCACAATCCACATCATTTGATCGGAGTGTCGCGCTCCGGTCAATGATAATATTTATAAGCCCTAATTACCCTTAACGATAGCTAGTGGTAGTAAGGGGTCGAACCACGAAGAGTATGTGGTTTGCGAATGGACTTGATTGAGTTTAAACAAATGTCACAACTTATGAAGCTTGCTAGAATATTTTTGTAGTTTTGTTTGGTTGATAATATGTGAATTAAACTAACGGGATCGATTGAAATAATTAACTACTAGAAATTGACGATTGTAAGAAAACTTGATTGATAAAACAGTATGGAATGACAAGGTTCACACCCGGTTTCAACAAATGCAAGACCTAGGATTACTATGTGTCGCAACCCCCGTCCCCTAACTACTCGGGAACGGGCGGCCGCGGCCAGTTTCAGTGGTATCAGTGTTTATCATTTTAGCAGCGGAAATTACACCAGGACCGTAGTTAGGAAATATTTTATCAGAGTAAAATACCACACTTTCATAATATTAAATACGTGGGAAAATCCCAAGTTTTAAGTACACACATTTTCATAGGAATAAATCCTATTTTATTTAATAAAACATCTCTTTTATTTTAGGTAACTGTATAGCCACTTTTCCAAGCCTGCAGTGCTGTCCAGCTGGCTTCTATTTTGGCTTTCACATTTTGTTACCTGAAACGCGTTTAAAAACATTTTGTCAGTGGGAAATACTGGTGAGTGAATCTCAGTTTAATCAAGTTAAGTAAAACCATTATACAGTATTAAGGGCGGTCGAGCAATTACATTTGTTTCCATCTACTTTAATTACCACCCACAGTACTGTCAACCCGACTTGTGGTCAAGTTACTACTCACAATGTAGTAACAAATTTTGTATACAAAACCCCAACATACCGACGATAATTGTAGAATACAAATACTCAATCACTGTTTAATATAATATTAATTATGTGAGGTTTTGTAAAAACAGTTTGCAAAAAGGAGATTACTCATATTGTTGTCTTAGGGTTTTCCTTAAGGATTTCTTGGTGATTATCTATTAAATACACAAATGCACATGCGTTAGTATAATAACCCAATATTTACATTAGTAATACCCTCCCCGAGACAACATTCCAATGACTACGTCGGGCAGTACCTCGACAGCCGTTACGGAACCCTGGATCAATCGGGCAGCGTATCTAATACGTAACCGGGGTTATGATACTTACAATGAGGCAGAACTTCGTTATTTAGGGGGTATTATACCCGAAAATTACTTTATCTATGCAGAATTTCGAGAGAGAGAAAGATTGTGAGTGATTTCAAATGAACAGTCGATGCCCTCTATATATAGGGCCTAATTCGAGCTTCGTCGCGCCCCGCGAAGACCAAAGGGTCGTCTTACGCGGCCCGCGACATAGGGTGGTAGGGTCTAGCGTCACTTAATCAGACAACTAGCTTCGACACGATTAATGACACGTGGAAGCTCAGGGTGCTGCCTCATTGATGAGTGCTCGCGCCCTGCGTAGACTAAGGGGGGTCTTACGCGGCCAGCGACAGCCCTAAAATCTGGGTTTTTAATTAAATTTAATAATAATAAATGTATTCGGGGCCCGTTTTCGTATACGGGGTGTATCTTAGGACATATTGGGGCATTCTAAATACTTTTAGGGTGTCGGATTATTTTTAGAGGGTTGTTATATCTTCCCCACCTTGTTTTAGAGCTCGTCCTCGAGATCTACCAGAACAAGTGTGGATATTTCTTTGTGGACATTTCTTTTGCATTTCTGATTCAAGCTCCCAAGTGTACTCCGGTCCTCTCTTGGTGTCCCATTTCACTTTGACCAGAACTAATCTCTTGTGTTTGAGATTCTTAACCTTTCTGTCTTCAATCTGTAGAGGCCTTTTCACAAACTTGAGCTTTTCATTTACCTCTATATCCTTAAGAGGTACTACCACTGATTCATCAGCTAAGCATTTCTTGAGATTAGATACATGAAATACATCATGTATTCCTGCCATTTTCTCTGGCAGTTGTAGCTGATAGGCTACAGGTCCGATTCTTCTAATAATCTCAAAAGGTCCAACATACCTAGGGCTTAGCTTTCCCCTTTTGATGAATCTTACCACTCCTTTCCAAGGAGAGACTTTCAATAACACTTTGTCTCCTACCAGAAATTCGAACGGCTTGCGTCTGTTATCTGCATAGCTCTTTTGTCGATCACGTGTTGCTTCCAGTCGTTCCTTGACTTGAACAATCTTGTCTGTCGTTTCTTGTATTATCTCTGATCCAGATAATTGCTTTTCTCCAATTTCTGCCCAACAGACTGGCGTTCGGTACTTTCGTCCATAAAGTGCTTCGAATGGTGCAACATTGATACTTGTATGATAGCTGTTATTATAAGAAAATTCTATCAGTGGTAAGTGATCGTCCCAATTACCTCCGAAATCAATCACACAAGCTCTAAGCATATCTTCCATTGTCTGAATTGTCCTTTCGCTTTGTCCGTCCGTTTGAGGATGATAAGCGGTGCTTAGATTCAACTTGATTCCCATTGCCTTTTGGAAACTTACCCAAAAATGAGAGGTAAAACGACTATCTCTATCAGAAACAATTGATAAGGGAATTCCATGTAATGAAACTATTTCATTTACATATAGCTTAGCTAGTTGTTCCATACTGAAAGTTTCTTTCATTGGTAGAAAATGAGCTGACTTAGTTAGCCTATCTACAATCACCCAGATTGTATCATTACCTTTTCTTGTTTTAGGTAATTTGGTAACAAAATACATTGTTATCAATTCCCATTTCCAAACTGGCATCTCTAACTGTTGCAACAATCCTAAGGGTTTTTGATGTTCAGCTTTGACTTGTGAACATGTTAGACACTTAGAAACGTAAGCTGCTATATCCTTTTTCATTCCTATCCACTAAAAATTCTTTCTTAAGTCCTGATACATCTTATCATTTCCAGGATGCATCGTATACTTAGACCTATGGGCTTCTTCTAATATACGATGACGTAGGTTTCCTAATTTAGGTATCCACATTCTTTTCTTATGGAATCTCCAAATTCCATCAGTTCCTTGCTCTAATTCCTTAATCATTCCTTTTAACTTTTCAGTATCATCCTTGATTACTGATTCTTATGCTTCTCTAATCTGTTCATTTAAATATACTTGAAGGTTTAATTTAAGAGAACGCACTCTTTTTGGCTTTTCATGATACTTTCGACTTAAAGCATCAGCTACCACATTAGACTTACCTGCATGATACTGGATATTACAATCATAATCACTAAGAATTTCTATCCAGCGTCTTTGTCTCATATTCAACTCCTTTTGCCCGAAGACATACCTTAAACTCTTATGGTCGGTGAAAATGGTAAACTTACTACCGTAAAGGTAATGTCTCCAAATCTTAAGGGCAAAAATTATGGCTCCTAGTTCCAAATCATGGGTTGAATAATTCTCTTCATGATTCTTAAGTTTTCTAGACGCATAGACTATAACTTTTTGACATTGCATCAACACACATCCATAACCTAACTTAGAAGCGTCACAATATACTACAACTTCTTTAGTTCCTTCTGGTAACGCTAGTATGGGTACATGGGTTAGTCTTTGCTTAAGAATTCTAAAGGCTTCTTCTTGTTTTGGTCCCCATTCAAACTTAACATATTTACATGTTAGCTTTGTTGTAACACCTCGCAAAATCATGTCCAATATAATAAAGACACGTGTCATGGACTTTAAACGTGTAATGAATTGATTCAAAGGGACTTAAATTGTCAAACAATGCAAATATGTAAGTAAAAGGATTCAAAGTGTCAACATGCCAATCTTGTGCCTCTGATTCACCTCACACGATGTTCGTATTCTTTAATGAATAATTTGTCGGACGTAGAAAGCCGTTTATGCTTAAATTGAGAACCTTACAAAGCATAGGGGTTAAATGTGTCAACATGTTAAATGTTACCTCTGAGTGACCTTTTAACGATCCCAAAAGCATTGTAATATTTGTATATTTTGCTCTCAAGAATATTGGATAGTAATCTCTTGGAGTTTCGATGAAAACAAGACTTTGCGGGTGATCTCATAACTAACCGGGAGCTTAACAGAGTTAAATTGTGACTCAAGACCCTTAAAAGTTAACTATGGGGGTCAAATGTGCAATAAAAGAAAGTTATTTAAATTAAATTTGGACCAGGGACTAAAATTGCAAAACCTGCAAACTTTATACCGGATCATCCCATCGTCGCGGGCCGCGTAGGCCGACTCCAACTCTTACGCGGGCCGGTAAGAGTGTCAGCGACAAAAAAAAGTGGACAGCTGCATGTTGCAGCCTGTCCACCACCATTGCATGAGTTCTGAACGATACCAGGGGCTTGTAAATGGTTTTTACTGCCCTAGGGACACTTGTGAACGTCTGGTAACAACATAGGGACAAATGCAATGATCCTAGAGCCTCTAAATTCCTATATAAGAGCTTGGGTTTCCATTTGATCAATGCACACTTTGAAATTTTACTCTCAAACTCAGTCTCTGGAGCCTCCTGGTGTTCAACTAAGCTTTCTCTAGTTCAAACTTCGTGCTAAGGACTCTTGTAAGTGTTCTTAGCTTCTTTAGTTAAGGTTTAATTAGCTTAATGACCGAAAGTCAAAGATATCGTAATTAAGCTTTGACTTTGTGATTAATCACTAACGGTCCAGCCATTATTCGAATTGAAAGTGGCTAGGTGTTGGTAATTATGTAGGTAATAAACCCTTAAAAGGGCACCTTCTAATTATCACATTATCTCAGTCAATTGTCGGGTCAAACTTATGAATAAAAAGTCAAACGGGTCAGTTTTTACAAAATAATTCATAACTAATAATGCAGAAGTTATGGAACATGTTTTAACACTTAAATAACTTGGTAAATAATATAAGAACATGTTTAGGCATGTTCAACCCGACAATTCTAAGTTTAGGCTCGGTTCACAACCGAAAGTCGCAAAAGTAGACTTTTGCTTTCACTTTCAGTTCTGACCCGATTTAGCTTAGTTTAGTTATGCCTTAGGGTTCATTTGGGATAACATTACATGTTAGTATAACCCTTTGAGATTATACTACATGGCTCCTTAGAAATCTAATTCATTTGCATGTTCCCGTTAAATGCTTAAAATGGACCATTATGCCTTTTCATCATTAAAACGAGATTTTCAAAAATATGAGAGGACAAAAACCTTTATTACTGATATTTAAGTATGTCCTAAAAATTTGACATCAGTTTGTGGTCTGAAATAAGAGTTATGCTCGATATCGTAAAACGAAAGCTTTTTATTAATTAAATGGCATTTTTGACATAAATCCTATTTAAACCAATTTTTTGGCACCAAACTTTCTACCCACTGTTATAAAATAATAGTTTTTGGATTTTTAGAAATTTTTGTCAAATTTTATACTGACTATAACATAGAGTTCTAGCATAAATTCGGTAATTGACGATAAAGCCCTTTTTGTTAATAAAATGAGTTTTACATATCATTTTGATACCAAACCTTTTCTACTGATATCATATGATAAATAAAATATTTTAAACACTTGAGGCTGATTAAAATCTCAGATTTCCTTAAATAACCCGAATATCGTCAAATACCGACTTTTATGCGATTTAGGCGCATAGTATGGTTTAAAACCATATTTAGCACCTAAGACTTGTTACCTACTGATGTTATAAATAAATTTTTATACTTTAATAGTAAGTTTAAGTCTTGAACTCAGATTTCCAAATTTGACCCTTAAAGCATATGTGAAATGACCAAAATGCCCCTACAGTGCATAGTTTGGCCATAAATGATAAATTTCACATATGTATGATGTCTTACTGATGTAACTTGTTAAAATAAATATTTTTACTGATTGTTTTAGACCAGAACCTCAGATTTTCTATTTAACCTCTTTTATAAACTTTAAATGTCCAAAATACCCTTACGGGGCTTAAATTGGTTTTAAATTCGTTTTATGCATAATGGAAGATATCCTACTGATATCATAACATATTTAAAGCATATTAACTTGTGGAACTTGTACATGACTCATTTGGTTACCCGTTATGCATATTCGCGTTCGGTACGGTTTATGTAACTAGTTTGCATAAATTAACCTAAACGGGTCAAACCTTATCATTTTTACTTCAAAATCCAGAATGTGTTTAGTTTACCCACTTTATACAAGTCTTCATACTTGTTGGGTCTAAATCACATTCTAATCCGGTCTTCGCTTAATCTTGCTTGTTGAACCGTAAACCTTTCTTTAAAACTAACCGGTCTAAGTTATAACTTAAATAAGACCCGTTAGGAATCTTATAGGTTATTAAAACCTTCGTTCCAGATTTAGGAGCCCAGTAAAAGCTACTTGTACTTGCTGTTTGAAATACAACTGAGATTAAAATAATTTTAGCTCAGGTAAATACTTTTAACTTATTTTCCCTTATACGGGCTTGGGATACGGTATTTAATAATACCGCTTAGTCGGGTATTGAATCTTTAATCGATTAGTGGTTAAATCATTGAGATAACCCGTTTTAATCTGTTTTGTTTGATCTAAGCCTTTGGGGGGTTAATGACCGTGTCCTGGATGTCCTTGGCTCATTCATTGAAATTGCCACGACTTAAGCACGGGGTGTAGGCATACACCTAACAGTGCGTATGTAAAAAGATATACCCTCCTGTTGAGGATAACTCGCCGTGGGTTTATATTATGTGGTGTGTCTATTAATCTTGTTCTGGCTTCTATCCCGGGTCCCGAACGTATGACAAACATATAAATCTGTATACAAGATTATTTTTAAATAATTGTCCCAAGTTATAAAAGATTATTTGTGCCTTGTGCATTTAAATCAATTTTCTTAAAGGTTTTCAAATGAGTCGGTTAATTGTATTTACCAGTGTAAACTGACGTATTTTTCAAAAAGACTAAGTGCTGGTACTAAGCGTAATGGGCTGGAGAACTCCTGAGTATTAAATAAAGAGTTTTGCAAGCTTTTGATACTTAAAGTCTGTTGAACAATAATTTCTTTCTGTTTTAGATCCGCATGTGGATCCAATTACAATCCGTTGTGTAATATTTTATTATACTTTCAACTCGGTTTGTATAATTACTTTTAGACTTCCGCTGTGCATAAACTGTGATTAATTGACTATGATGATATCAACTACGTCACGATACTCCTCACCGGGCCCACCAGTGATACGTTGAAATATCGGGGTGTGACATTTGTTAAGGGAATGGCTATTCTAGAAAAATCTCGAATATATCTTCTATAGTAACCGGCCAATCCTAAGAAACTTCTAACCTCGGTTAGTGATTCAGGGGTTTTCCATTTGGTAATCGCCTCGATCTTGGTAGGATCCACATGGATTCCTTCATGATTAACTAAGTGTCCAAGAAACTGTACCTGTTCTAACCAAAACTCGCACTTGGAAAACTTTGCATAAAGCTTTTCTTTTCTCAATAAACTTAAAAGCGCGTGCAAATGCTTTGCATGTTCCTCCTTACTTTTAGAGTAAATGAGAATATCATCTATAAAAACAATTTTGAATTTGTCCAAATATGGCTTACATATTCGGTTCATCATGTCCATAAATGCGGCTGGGGCATTGGTTAAACCAAATGGCATGACAGTAAATTCAAAATGGCCATACCTTGTTCGAAAAGCGGTCTTAGGAATGTCCTCTTCCTGTACCTTTAATTGATGATATCCTGACCGTAAATCGATTTTAGAGAAAAATCGAGCTCCTTGCAACTGATCAAACAAATCATCGATCCTCGGTAATAGGTATCGATTCTTAATCGTGACTTTGTTCAATTCACGGTAGTCAATGCACATACGCATTGATCCGTCTTTCATTTTAACAAATAAAATTGGCGCTCCCCATGGTGATGAACTTGGCTGTATGAATCCTTTCTCCAACAATTCGTCTAACTGTTTCTTCAGTTCCTGCATTTCTGCAGGTGCAAAACGGTAGGGTGCTTTGGCAATAGGTGTTGTTCCTGGTAGCAGGTGGATTCTGAATTCAACTTCTCTGTCTGGTGCTAATCCTGGTAGTTCTTCTGGAAACACATCTGGAAACTGGGATACTACTAGAATATCCTTCAGTTCTTTTCCTTTAGTGTTAGTGATTATGGAAATCAAATACACTAATGATCCTTTTCTTATATAACTAGTTGTTTTCATTACAGAAATGAATTTCGTGGATCTAGATGGTTTGTCTCCTTTAATTGTGATATTTTCACCCTTGGGTGAATTTACTTGGATTGACTTTTGATCACATAAAATACTGGCTTTATTGGCTATTAACCAATCCATTTCTAATACAACATCAAATCCTGCCAGATTCATTGTGTAAAGATTTACAATAAACTTTTGATTTAAGAATTCTATTCTTGCTCCCTGCAAGATTTCAGAAATCTTAATGGTTTCTCCATTTGCTGTCTCTACTAAACATTCTTATGGGAGTTTAGTTAATGGTTGATTGAGAAGTTTGCAAAATGAAATATTAATAAAACTTTGGTTCGCACCAGAGTCAAATAATGCTTTAGCAAAAACATCATTAACTAAAAATGTATCGGCAATCACGTCCGGAATTATCTTTGCTTTTTCTGCGGTCAGCACAAATGCTCTAGCATTTTTAGTAGTCTTGTTTTCATGGCTGGAGCTAGTTTCGGACAGTTCGGCTTGATATGACCTTTTTCTCCACAGTTGAAGCACATTCCATTATTAGGTTTCTTCCTACAGTCTTCCTCCTTGTGTCCTGGTATCTTGCAGAAATTGCAGTAGGTGGAGCATCTTCCTGAATACTTCTTCTTGCAGGCCTTGCAGTAAGGTGCAGAGGTAGAACCTATATTTTTCCCACGGTTGGAATTACCGTAGCAGAATTCCTGGGTAAGCTTTTGAGCTAGGTTTCTCCTATGGTCTTCTTCTCGCGTACGCACTAATTCATCAGTCAGGGTATTTGCTAGTTCTACAGCTTCCTCTATGGTTTGGGGTCTAGCTGCCTTGACTACATGCCTAATCTCACCGATTAATCCCAAATGTAACGGGAGATTAATACTGGTACTGGTGATGCAAGGGTTGGAACTATTCTAGCATATTCAAAGAATGTAGTAGTATAACCCTTACTATCCACTCCAGTCATTCTAAGGTTTAGGAACTTATTTGCTATCTGTTCTTTTTCATTGGGAGGGCAGAATTTCCTTTCCACCATATTCTTAAATTCCTCCCATTCCATATTGTAAACCATGTCACTTCACCTAGACTGGAGGATAGTGTTCCACCATTCTAAGGCTGAGTTCTAAAACAGATTGGAAGCAAACATTATCTTATCCTCTTCCGCACACTTGCTTATTTTCAAGATTGCCTCAGTCTTTTCTATCCAGCGTAGAGTTGCAATGGGTCCTTCATTGCCCGAGAATTCTATTGGTTTGCAGGACCAGAATTCTTTGTAAGAACAACTATAAGACATGGTTCTTCTTCTTTTGGGGATGGGCACTTGAAGTATTGGTCCATTGCTTACGATGTGGTCTGGTTCAGTGGGTCGCTTACTGCCATTGTTACTTTTATTATCAGCTTCCTTAACCGTTTGAATAATAAATGGCATTGCATCTATTATCCCTTGTGCCACTATGTGTTGGATGGCACTATTATCCACTTGGTTTCCATTGTTATTGTTGTTCGGGTTATCGTTATTCTGGTTTTCATTGTTCAGGTTTTCCTGGTTCACTTCGTTATCCATCTGAGTTTTAAACATTTTCTAATTATTAATATTACAAAATAATATTTAAAGCAACCCGAGTTTTTCAAGGTCTTTCCTCACAACTATGTACTTGTAATTCGTTATGTGGCATTATGTGCACCTTGTATTGATTGATAATTTATGGTATTGTGTATGTGATGTGTTACTACTTGAAGAATTAGGGTTAACTGTTTATTAAATTGTTATGTGCCTATGAGTGAATAAGTTTAATAAACTTAACGGTTTACAAATGAAACCACACACGACGAAACACTAGAGTTTCGTCATAAGTCACCTCAACAAAACCTTAGGGGTTTTCGCCACATACTCATCACGACGAAACTCAGGGTTTCGCCGGCCCAGTCTTTCGCCGAAGCCCATTAAAGGCCCAGTACGCTAATATGGGTATATTTACGTGAAACGGCTTCACTCGTCACACTTTTTTAGCAGAATTGAAAACCCTAGAACCTCTCTACCTTCCTGCGGCGACCATCACCTCTCACCATCATCTTTCTAGGAAATCTTGTGTTTCATCTCAACCGGTTAGTATATGACTAGTCGATTAAATCAGTTTGTACCTTGTATGATTGTCATATGTGATGAATCTGATGACTATTGTGTTATACTTGTTAGGGTTTATAGATGCTAATAATTCTCCTTGCATGAAAATTGGTGATGATTGATTCATGATGATTGTAATCCCTTGTGGTTACGGATTATTAGAAAACATATATGCACGTTGATATGATTAAGGTTTCAAGATTTATAGTTGGAACCATTGCATTATTGGTTTGAATAGGGTGTTGTAGATTGTGGATCAACGAGTTAGGTTGTGAATATTGATGAACCTGATGGATTTGAGTTCATGTAATGACTATCATATGTGTTGATTTGATTTGATGAATGATTGGGTTACGTTTGCGAACGAATTGTTTTGACGGCAGTTAGGGTTTCTGGGTGATTATCTGTTGACACGACGTAACCTATGATCTGGACGAAACACTGATGTCGACGAAAACCTGGGGGTTTCGCCGAGGGTGATAACGACGAAACGTAAGGGTTTCGTCAAGAGAGAGGCATGACGAAACAAGGGGTTTCGTCAAGGGTTAAACAAGCACAGTAACTCGGTTAGGTCTGTTAAGGGTTAACTGGGTTAGTTAGTTGTTGTTAATGATAAGCAGGATTTGCATGAGCTTGTATAACTGTTAAATGCTATGTGCTAGTTGTTGCTCAAATACATGTTATGATCATGACTGTTACTTGAACTATGTGATTATCAACTGATTACGCATGCATGAACACTGTAGGCTTGGATTGAATTATTTGTGAGCAAGTAGTTAATCTTACCGAGCAAACCGAGGTGAGTTCACACACTTTCTAAGGCATGGGATTCCCGGTGGTTGGGAATGGGTAAAGGAATTAAAACGGAAACTACATATCCTCCTTGGGTAGGATATGTACGGCCATCCTCCATGGGTAGGATGCCAATCTTAATCCTGCGTATTCTCCTTGGGTAGAATACGTACGTTCGTCCTCCTTGGGTAGGACAACAACCTTAACTTGCTAGACAAAACTCTATCATGAAGTCCCTCATTTTTATATCGACTTAATTGCCGGGCCAATGGCGAGCGGGTCATTAGTTAATAGCGCTATTAGGTTCGACAAACCTCACACCGTGCCGTTCGGACGGGCGTGTACGAATGGATCTGGGCAAACTGTCAATGATGATAGACATTGACGTAGGGCACAACTATTGTTCGTCAGTTGTCGATATGGTAACGGTCTAGTGGTTCACATGGGGAAGCCCCCCACTGATTATGGATACGGTTTGGGAAATAATTGAAACTGGTTAACTCGTGGTTTACGAAACAACTTGTGGTTTTCAAAACAAACTGGTACAACTAAACAAACCAACTGTGAACTCGCTCAACTTTGTTGTTGACTCGTTGTTACATGCCTTGCAGGTCGTTAGATGCTTATGGAGCTTGCACGAGGAGGAGGTCGTTGTGGGATATGGATTGTTATGTCCCGTATTTAACATTTGAACTTTAATCTATGTTTTGGTTATTTAAACATTATTATGCTTCCGCTGATTGCTTAAACATGTTTGGTTTCTTTTAAACACCAATTATATTGGTTTGATATTGTTTACTTAATTGCATAGTTCAATATGATTGGTGGCTGGATCCTGGCCAGTCACGCCTCCAAGCGGTGATACTCCGTATGTGGATTTTGGGGGTGTGACAGATTGGTATCAGAGCCATTGGTTATAGTGAACTTGGTTTTAAAAAAAGGGGAAAAGCTTTTTGATAAAACCAGACTATAACCTGTACAGTGCTCAACGATCCATAACGACGCTTCGCTCCATGTGCAAGACTCGACATTCTAGGTGATATGGTTTATGTTATATTACCTACCTGTTAGTTACATAGTACATTGTTCATGATATGCTTAGATAAATGTAGCAACTACTGTTTGAAACACATGTATGCTTACTATTTTCTGTCATCGCACTTTTGCGACACCTTTCTCACTCATGTTTCCTTTGATATGAAGAATCATGAGTGGACGAATCAACCTAACTCAAGCCCAGCTAACGGCTTTGATCAATGAACAAGTTACTGGAGCACTCGCAGCTGCTCAGGCAGGAGGTATAACATGCCATAGCAACTTACTCTAGGATCCTTAGATCCTACTCTCGTAAACTAACACTTGTGCTTAATCTTGTCTCTTCTTACTCGCACGACAGGTCAACATGCTCAGCCTCCTGTTTGTACTTTCAAAACTTTTATGGACTGCCGACCTACTACTTTCAACGGAACTGAGGGAGCTGTAGGCCTCCTTCACTGGTTTGAGAAGCCCGAGTCTGTTTTCAAGATGTGTGAATGCCCTGAGGCTCGTAGGGTGAAGTATGCTACTGGTACTCTTGAAGGTGTAGCGCTCACGTGGTGGAATGCTCAGGTCCAAATGCTGGGGTTGGTTGCTGCTAATGCCACCCCATGGATCGATTTCAAGGAATTAATCAAGGAAGAGTACTGTAATCGTGATGACATCCACAAACTTGAAGTAGAGTTCTTCAACTTAAAGATGACGGGGTCGGAAATTGAAGCGTACACGAAAAGATCGAACGAGCTGGCTATCTTGTGTCCTACTATGGTGGATCCTCCTATTAAACGTATCGAGCTGTACCTTAAGGGCTTAGTGCCAGAGATCCAGAGTCATGTGACTGCAGCAAACCTCGCCACTATCCAGCAAGTTATTCGTTTGGCTCATCGTCTCACTGATCAGGCAGTCGAGCAGAACAGGCTGCCCAAGCGTGTTGGTACAACCACTGCTACTACTACTTCTGAGGCTCCCAGTGACAACAAACGCAAATGGGATGGAGTCTCAAGCAAGGGTTCAACATCAGCTCAGTCTCAGTCTCAGCAGCGAAAGACTGATGACTACCAGAGTCCTGGTCAGCAATCTTCTAGTAGTCAAGGGCAGGGTGGATACAAGGGAAACCACCCCAAGTGCAACCGCTGCAACAAGCATCATAGTGGGCAGTGCAACAAGGGTCGTTGTCTGAGGTGTAACAAGTTTGGTCATGAAGCAAAGGATTGCAGGGGCGCACGACCTACAAATCAGAATCGTCAACAACAGCCACCAGCTCCACAGAATCAGCCGCAGCAACAGCAGGGTAATAGGGGATGCTATCAGTGTGGTGCTGAAGGTCACATCAAGAGGAACTGCCCCCAGCTGAACGAGAATCAGAACAACAACAATAATCAGGGGAACGGGACAATAACGGGGGTGACAATGATGGCAATGGTGCCAGGGGACGTGTTTTTGTGCTGGGTCAGGGTGACGCGAGGAACGATCCCAACGTAGTGATGGGTAAGTTTCTTCTGGATGATTTCTTTGTTACTGTTTTATTTGATTCGGGTGCCGATACCAGTTATATGTCCTTAAAGGTTAGTCATATGCTTAAGCGTACTCCAATACTTTTGAACACCAAGCACGTCGTAGAGTTAGCAAACAGTAAAAATTTAGAGGCCACACACATAGTTAAGGGTTGTAATCTCGTACTCGCTGGTCAGACCTTCTCTATCGACCTCATTCCTATAGTTTTGGGTAGTTTCGACGTCGTTATTGGGATGGATTGGCTGTCTCAACAACAAGCGGAGATTATTTGTAAGGAGAAAATCGTCCGTATTCCTCGTTCTGGTGAAGAACCCCTTACGATTCATGGCGACAAGAGTGGTGCTGTGGTGGGCAACATCTCTTTCTTAAGGCCCAAAAGTGTTTGCGAAAGGGCCACACTGCTATTTTAGCCCTCGTCACTGACACCTCAAAGAAAGAGAAGAAGATAGAAGATTTTCCGATCGTACGTGACTTTCCTGAAGTGTTCCTTGAGGAATTACCTGGTCTACCGCCTCATTGCCAGGTCGAATTTCAGATCGAGCTAACTCCTGGAGCAGCGCCCATAGCTCGAGCACCTTATCGTCTAGCTCCATCAGAACTTGAAGAACTTTCTACGCAATTACAAGAACTCTTGGAAAAGGGTTTCATACGTCCTAGCTCTTCGCCCTGGGGAGCTCCAGTGTTATTTGTGAAGAAGAAATACGGTACCTTCAGAATGTGTATGGACTACCGCGAACTCAACAATGTGACTGTGAAGAATCGCTATCCTCTTCCACGCATTGATGACTTATTCGACCAGTTGCAAGGGTCGAGTTTCTACTCAAAGATTGACCTGAGGTCAGGCTACCATCAACTGAGAGTCGGAGATGAGGATATCTCTAAGACAGCATTCAGGACTCGTTATGGGCATTCTGAGTTTCTGGTTATGCCTTTTGGATTGATGAACGCACCTGCGGTCTTCATGGATCTTATGAATAGGGTGTGTAAACCTTACCTGGATAAGTTTGTCATAGTTTTCATCGATGACATCCTGATCTATTCGAAGAGTCAGGAGGAACACGAGCAACACCTGAGACCTATTTTGGAACTACTTCAAACAGAGCAACTTTATGCTAAGTTTTCAAAATGCGACTTCTGGCTTCGTGAAGTCCATTTCCTAGGCCATGTGGTAAACAGGGATAGGATTCATGTTGATCCATCCAAGGTCGACTAGATTAAGAACTGGCCTGCGCCCCGTACGCCAACAGAAATCCGCCAATTTTTGGGGTTGGCGGGCTACTACAGAAGGTTCATCAAGGATTTCTCCAAGATTGCGCAACCTCTCACTTCGCTAACTCAAAAGGGTGTCACCTATCATTGGGGTGATGCACAGGAATCTGCATTTCAGCACTTGAAAGATAGACTATGTAGTGCACCTATCCTCTCATTGCCTGATGGCACAGACGATTTTGTGGTTTATTGCGACGCGTCCATTCAGGGACTTGGTTGCGTGTTGATGCAACGTGACAAGGTCATTGCTTATGCATCACGACCACTTAAGGTTCACGAGAAGAATTACACTACGCATGATCTGGAGCTGGGAGCAGTTGTTTTTGCTCTTAAGATATGGAGACATTACCTGTACGGTACCAAGTGCACCATTTACACCGATCACATGAGTCTCGAGCATATCTTCAAGCAAAAGGAGTTAAACATGCGACAACGTCGATGGGTCAAACTCCTGAATGATTACGAATGCGCGATCAATTACCATCCGGACAAAGCCAATGTTGTGGCCGATGCCCTCAGTCGAAAGGATACTACACCAAAACACGTGCGAGCGTTACAACTTACCATCCAATCTAGTCTTCCTACTCAGATACGAGATGCTCAGGTTGAAGCATTGAAAGCAGAGAACATCAGGGCGGAGTCCCTACGAGGATCAAGGAAACGGTTAGAATAAAAGGAAGACGACGCCTACTATGTAAACGGGCGTATTTGGGTCCCACTTTATGGAAACTTACGCGAGCTTGTGATGGATGAAGCGCATAAGTCTCGTTACTCAGTACATCCTGGTTCGGATAAGATGTACCATGACTTAAAGACTACATACTGGTGGCCTAGCATGAAAGCCAACATAGCGACTTACGTCAGTAAATGCTTGACTTGTGCGAGAGTCAAGATTGAATATCAGAAACCATCAGGCCTACTCCAGCAACCAGAGATCCCAACATGGAAATGGGAGCAAATTTTCATGGATTTCGTTACTGGCCTACCTAGATCTCAACGCGGGAATGACACTATTTGGGTGATCGTGGATCGACTCACAAAGTCTGCACACTTCTTGGCTATCAAGGAAACGGATAAGTTCTCCACTCTAGCAGACGTTTATCTTAAGGAAGTTGTTTCGAGGCACGGAGTGCCAACCTCTATTATTTCCAATCGCGATGCGCGTTTTACTTCTGAACTGTGGCAGGTAATGCACAAGTCCTTTGGCTCGCGTTTAGACATGAGCACAGCGTATTACCCGCAAACGGATGGGCAATCTGAGCGCACCATCCAAACCCTTGAAGACATGCGTAGGGTATGTGTGATTGATTTTGGTAACGGCTGGGAACGACATCTACCTTTAGTGGAATTTTCGTATAATAACAGCTACCACACCAGTATTCAGGCCGCTCCATTTAAGGCATTGTACGGGCGTAAATGCAGATCACCTCTTTGTTGGGCAGAGGTTGGCGACAGCCAAATCACTGGCCCAGAACTTATGGTAGACACAACTGAGAAGATTGCTCAGATACGACAACGAATGGCGGCAACTCGTGACCGTCAGAAAAGCTACGCTGATAAGCGCAGGAAACCACTCGAGTTCCAGGTTGGGGATCGAGTGCTACTCAAAGTCTCACCTTGGAAAGGTGTAGTTCGTTTTGGCAAACGAGGCAAACTCAATCCGCGTTATGTTGGACCGTTCGAAATCATTGAGAAAATTGGCAAAGTCGCTTACAAGTTGAATTTACCTGAAGAACTCAGTGGAGTTCACAACGTTTTCCACGTGTCAAATATGAAGAAATGTCTGTCAGATGAGACCCTCATAGTTCCTTTTAAGGAGCTCACTATAGACGACCAGCTGCGATTCGTCGAGGAACCAGTAGATATTACTGACTGAGATGTGAAAGTTCTCAAGCACACCAGAATCCCTCTTGTTCAAGTTCGTGGGAACTCCCGTCGTGGCCCAGAGTTTACCTAGGAATGAGAAGACCAAATGAAACTCAAGTATCCCCAATTGTTCAAGAAAAGTACAACCACTACTGAGGCTGAAGCTACTATAGAATTTCGGGACAAAATTCCAAATCAACGGGGGGATGATGTGACACCCCAGAAAAAAACCAGGAAACCACGCAACACAACTAGCTTCCTCAGTAACCACGTGCTAAATTTCGGGACGAAATTTCTTTCAAGTTGGGGATGATGTGACAACCCGAGTTTTTCAAGGTCTTTCCTCGTAACTGTGTACTTGTAATTCGTTATGTGGCATTATGTGCACCTTGTATTGATTGATAATTTATGGTATTGTGTATGTGATGTGTTACTACTTGAAGAATTAGGGTTAACTGTTTATTAAATTGTTATGTGCCTATGAGTGAATAAGTTTAATAAACTTAACTGTTTACAAATGAAACCACACACGACGAAACATTAGAGTTTCGTCATAAGTCACCTCCACGAAACCTTAGGGGTTTTCGCCACACACTCATCACGAAGAAACTCAGGGTTTCGCCGGCCCAGTCTTTCGCCGAAGCCCATTAAGGGCCCAGTACGCTAATGTGGGTATATTTACGTGAAACGGCTTCACTCGTCACAGTTTTTTAGCAGAATTGAAAACCCTAGAACCTCTCTACCTTCCTGTGGCGACCATCACCTCTCACCATCATCTTTCTAGGAAATCTTGTGTTTCATCTCAACCGGTTAGTATATGACTAGTCAATTAAATCAGTTTGTACCTTGTATGATTGTCATATGTGATGAATCTGATGACTATTGTGTTATACTTGTTAGGGTTTATAGATGCTAATATTTCTCCTTGCATGAAAATTGGTGATGATTGATTCATGATGATTGTAATCCCTTGTGGTTACGGATTATTAGAAAACATATATGCACGTTGATATGATTAGGGTTTCAAGATTTATAGTTGGAACCATTGCATTATTGGTTTGAATAGGGTGTTGTAGATTGTGGATCAACGAGTTAGGTTGTGAATATTGATGAACCTGATGGATTTGAGTTCATGTAATGACTATCATATGTGTTGATTTGATTTGATGAATGATTAGGTAACGTTTGCGAACGAATTCTTTTGATGGCAGTTAGGGTTTCTGGGTGATTATCTGTTGACATGATGTAACCTATGATCTGGACGAAACACTGATGTCGACGAAAACCTGGGGATTTCGCCGAGGGTGATAACGACGAAACCTTAGGGTTTCGTCAAGAGAGAGACATCACGAAACAAGGGGTTTCGTCAAGGGTTAAACAAGCACAGTAACTCGGTTAGGTCTGTTAAGGGTTAACTGGGTTAGTTAGTTGTTGTTAATGATAAGCAGGATTTGCATGGGCTTGTATAACTGTTAAATGCAATGTGCTAGTTGTTGCTCAAATACATGTTATGATCATGACTGTTACTTGAACTATGTGATTATCAACTGATTACGCATGCATGAACACTATAGGCTTGGATTGAATTATTTGTGAGCAAGTAGTTAATCTTACCGAGCAAACCGAGGTGATTTCACACACTTTCTAAGGCATGGGATTCCCGGTGGTTGGGAATGGGTAAAGTGTGACAACTGTGTTCTGTAATCATCGTATTACGTAAAACAATGTCAATTATCAATAAAAAAATGTGCTTTGGTGTTATTATATGTGTTTTGGTGTTATTATATGTGTTATTGAGTTTAATGGATTTACAATTTGATTCGATTCCGATTTTAAGCTTTAAGTCACTTTCTGGAAGGTTATACGCAAACTGGTGCATAAACGCAGTCAGTTTAACGCGACGTACACTCCGGAACTGTGACGTACGCCAAACATACCCTAGATGTCCTTTACATAACTTAGAAATAAGTTTCGAAGGATTCGGTATGGCAAAAACATGTTTATTTGAACTAAAGAACTATTTACGACAAAACTGCGAAACGAACGTTGGTGACCGCCTGGATAATATTTAAATCCCAAAAATATTCTGTTATGATTAAAATTTTATTTTAATCAGGTCCATGTTGAAAAATAAATTAAAACGCCTAAAAACGTTATTTTTCAAGTTTAAGCGCGTACCGCGTGTTTCTGCACGACACAGTGCTTCTACAGCAAAACGCAGACAACACAGCCAGTCTTGGCAACTGAAATTTATTTCAGTAATATTTTGGTGAGTTTATTTTTATAGAATAATTAAAATAATTTAGAACGCCATAAACCAGGATTTAAACGCTAGATAAAATACCCGGTACCCAGTTAAACACCTACTTTTATCTTATTTACCAACAAAATTACACTTCACCCCCCTCCCCCTTTCAAATTTCGGTCACAATCTTGTGTGGCCCCACCAAATATATTCACTAGATCCTACTTCATACATTTTGATCCTTACTTGATTTTTTTGTACAAATGTGATGCATAAGATCTTTCCGTATCTCCTTATAATCCTTCTATGATCATTTCACTCAACACCACACTTAGGCTCCTTCACTCTCTCTCTCTCTCTCTCTCTCTCTCTCCATAACCGTTCCCATCTCTCTCTCTCCTCCATCTTCATCTTCTTCAAACATTCAAGTCTTGTTCTTAAGAATTCAAGCTCCTTTCTAGCAACCTTCAAGTTGGTGTGAAGATCTAAAGAGTTTTCCAATGTGCATTCAAGAAATTTCAAGCTTCGTATCATCAAATTCTCATCCTACAACCTACTTGAATCTTGAAGTTATAGCATTTATTTTTAAATCATACTTTAGATTCTTGGTTGTTCTTGATGATTTGAAGTTTCTCTTGAATCTTGGAATTTTTCACTAAACTTGAAATCTAAAAGAAATGGGCCTTGAATCAAATAAAAAAATGGTGGTGTGTGTATATATATATATATATATATATATATATATATATATATATATAAGGTAAAGGATCCTGTACAAAGTCATACTTTTGTAAGAAGTGTGAGAAATAATTTGGTGATGACAAGTGTCCTCTATCTTAATTAATTCAAAAGGGTATATTAGTAATTTACATTTCTTATCAATTAATTGACTTTCAAGATAACTGAAAAAAAAACTGTCGTCCTATTTTTTTGCAAGATCCAATTCGATTTTAACCTACGTATCATTTCTTCATCATCTTAATCGCAACCCTCTCCAAGTTGTTCAAGATCTGTTCGAGTTTGTTCCAGTAGTTGCGGTTGTTATTTCTGTAGTTGCCGACTGCTATTATTGTTGATGATCCAGTGTGGATCTCAGGTTTTGTTGTATTAGATCCGTCTTGTGGATCTGCAGCTGTTATTAGTTCTGTGTGTTTAAAACACCACACCATGAACAATGTCTACAGATAAAACACCATGACTTGAATCATAGTCATGGTGTTTTAAAATCTGGGAATGTTTTTGTTTTGATAAAACACCACGCCATGAACAATGTCTCCTGATAAAACACCATGACTTGAATCATAGATGTTTAAAACACCACACCATGAACAATGTCTACAAATAAAACACCATGACTTGAATCATAGTCATGGTGTTTTAAAATCTGGGAATGTTTTTGTATTGATAAAACACCACGCCATGAACAATGTCTCCTGATAAAACACCATGACTTGAATCATAGATGTTTTAAAACACCACGCCATGAACAATGTCTCCAGATAAAACACCATGACTTGAATCATAGTCATGGTGTTTTAAAATCTGGGAATGTTTTGTATTTGATAAAACACTACGCCATGAATCTGATTATAGAGCTATTTATGATAAAGTATGAAGAAATTCGCTGATTTTTTGGAGATTGATGACGGTTACCATATAATTCGCTGATCTTTAGGAGATTGATGGGTGGTTTTCAAACGGTTACCATATTTGAAATGTTGGAAAAGTCACTATTGCCCTTCAATTTTTACATAAGGTCCTTCTAATTAAAACACAATTTACATTTTATACCCTATTGATCTCAACCATTAGATCAAATATCCAATGGTTTAAAACACTTCTTACCCTTCTTACATTTTAGACACTTTTTACCATATCCCTACCCTATATATATATATGTGTGTGTGTGTGTGTGTGTGTGTGTGTGTGTGTGTATGAGTTTTGAGCTTGGTTGTTGTTAAATACTTGTTTATGTTGTTACTTGTTCTTGAATACTAGTTAAAATGCAAGTGTTTAGTGATCTATGTATGATATGTTAGATGACCAGGTACATCAGCAAATACACCTGAATATAACACATATTTTATGCATCTAAACCCATATAAAATGTTGATGCTATGTTAGCATGCTTTAGACACTTGTACATGAAGATGCATGTTGGTTTAAAGCTCAAGAAGTGATGAAAAATGGCTATATGACAAAAATAATTTTTGAACAGGTTATAAACACAAAAATAACATTTATTTGGTAAATTATAATGGCATGAAACTTTGACATAGGTTTAATAGCTTTGCATGTTGGACATATAGCTTAAAAAGTGGTAAATTATGTGAAATTTGCATGATTTATGTGCTTTATTTAAGACCTGCACTATCATAAGTATAACCATTATTTTATTCAGTAAATAACATGGGTTGTGTTAAAATTTCAAGTCATTTCGATTTGGGATGGTTCGGGTAACGTTTGATGCAAAACTATGCGGTAAAACGGTCAAAAATCGCCTTTTCGGAGGACTTTTACAAAACTGTTTTAGATCAGTAACCAAACTGATATATTTGATATAAAAATAAGTATTTTAACTTATATTAAGTTTACTTGGTGTTTGGTTAGTCATACGTGACTTCCGACGCCCAAAAATGTTACTGAAACGCTAAAATAAGTGTTTTTCAACATACACTAGAATGGGTTGTTCATGGGTTATTTTATGTGTTACAACGTGCTATGTGTTTTGCAATATGTGTATGATCATGTGTTAGTGTTGACAAGATTATGTGTGTTACGCTCGAGTACATATATACAAATACACCAAAATAATCAAAAATAATAACTTTTCGAGAAATCTCAAAGTTAGGTGAAAATTCTAAGTATCGGAGAAACTTCGGTATTTTTGTGGGTTTTTGATTATTAAATCATTCTTATTTAATTTAGGACGAATAAACAATTTGAGGGATTGTGTATAAAAACGCACCCAAAGGTGAGTACATAGATCCCCTCTTTTTACTATTTTCGATTGTTTTGGGGTGATTCATATGTATCAAAAGGATTTCAATATTCTAACGATGGTTTCAAAACGATTGAGATGGTTTATGCAAAACTAATAACGATTTCGATAATGTGAACAAAGTTGTTGGTGGTAGTTACATAACGAATCACATTCATTAGCATTGATCAAGCCGACCAGTATTAGGTTATGGTACCATAGGATCCGACAAATCCCGTTATCAGACCAGACCCATGGTTATGTATGGGTTAGGTGGGTAACGACTGAATCTGATGATTGTTAACTTACCCTTTGGAGGTTTGTTAATGCAAGAACGAGTTGAACGATGAACGAGTCACGAAGGTTTGAATGTTATTAGCGAGACGACCAAAAGTAGTTTTCACAATTAAAACAAGAACGATTGGACGATTTTGAACGATTTAAACAAATGAACGATGATCTATAACGAGAACGAGTTAAACGATGTCACACAACGATGTTTACGAAACTATATAAACCATACGAGTTTTATTTCGAGAACGATTTATAATTTGGTTTACATAAACAAATGTTTTGGGTTAAGATTCATGGCATCAAGGTTTATAAATTATAACCAATGTGTTTTGACTTGGTCATTCATTTTACAATACAAACATTTTACAAAACAAGGTTTCTAATATCGATTAACGAAGTTGTACGAGATATTTCAACAAGTAAACGAGCCATGAATCTGACACCCTCACAAAAACTATGTGCTCGCCAGCATTTCTTTGCTGACTTTGTTTTTACACATGTTTCAGGTGATGTTGCTTAATGTTGATTGCGAATAGGATGCAATGCTCACTTAGGACTGGACGAGGCCTTAGTGATTTAATAACGATGATAGACTATGTTTGACTTGCTTGTTTAATATTAAATAAAACGAGACTCTTTTGTATCCATGGTTTCGAAACAATAATTCTGTTACAGCACTCCCCGACGTTTCCACCATGATTTGTTGTTTTACGTGGTCGGGGTGTGACAGAAGAGTTGGTATCAGAGCCAATGGTTATAGGGAATTAGGTTATTAGTAATGTTTTGACCTAGACTATAACTTTCTAGGACCCCAACGCAAGTTGATTTGCGTTTAGAATTTTTTTAAAACAAAATCCGAATCTGCTTCGAAAATTAATCATCCGTTCTAGGATGATTGATTACTAGGTTTTGAACCCTCTGTTGTAAGGTTTGGAACCCTTTTTGACTCATTTTTGGCTTAGTGCCTTCTTTGTTTTCAAAATCTCATCAAAGTTTGGGTCTAAATAATGTGAACACGTGTAAACTGGAAGAGTGAATGCCTGTACCCTGAGTTTTCTGTCTAAGGCTAGAGTGTTCGTACAAATCCACATAATCGGACCAGTCACTCTTACCTGGGAACTCTTGGGGTGAGTGTTCACTTATAGGCGAACATGTCTTCGCGATACATTATTTTGATTCATTACTTTGATTAGTCACTGCGTGTCGTTTGTTTGTTCGAGGCAACAAACAAATGATCGCCTTCCTTATGTTTCGTCGATATTTTCAATACCTCTTTTGTTTTTCCTAGTTGTCGACCTCCCTCGTTTCTCATATCTCCTTGTTAGACAATGCCTCCTCGACGTGATGCACAATCTTTTACTGCTGAAGAAGTCGCAGCCCTTGTCTCTCAGCAAATGGCTGCTGTGCTTCCAGGCGTTGTGACCCAAATCCACGAGCTATACAACAACAATAATAATAATAACAATGCACAATGTAATTTCAAGAGTTTCAATTCTGCAAAGCCGCTAAAGTTTTCTGGTTCACAAGGAGCGACTGCACTCCTTCAATGGCTCGAAAGTATCGAGAACACATTCAGAAATGTGCAATGTCTGAATGGGCGTAAGGTTGAATTTGCATCAAGTGTGTTCGAGAAGCGTGCTCTTACTTGGTGGAACGGAGTGATGCGCGATAGGGGTGCTGAAGTGGCATTGGCACAGACATGGGAAGAGCTTCGAGCTCTCATGATGAGAGAGTTCTGCCCCCGTCACGAAATTCGAGCTTTGGAACGAGAGTTTGACGACCTAAAACAAGATGGGGGAGAACACCGTGCGTACACGGATCGATTTGAGGAGCTCAGTCTTTTGTGTCCTACTATGGTTACTCCGTTGGAGAAAGCGATAGAGAGGTATATCGATGGTTTACCCGATTCCATACAAGATATTGTGACTGGCGTCAATCCTACTACGGTTCGTCAAGCGATCGAGTTATCTGCTACCCTGACTGAGTCGCAAGTCAGGAAGGGTAAACTTCCATGCAAGGGTGACAAGAAGAAGTCGACCTAATCTGTCAAGGAATAGGGTAAGGGTAAGAAAGGTGAGTCGTCGAAGAAGTCGAGGAAGCGAAAGGGTGCTCAGAATTTTGCAGTAACTGCACAAAATGCTCAGAACCCTCAGAACACACCAGCTCAACAGCCTGTGAAGAAAGCATATGCTGGTACCGCACCTCATTGTGCTCGCTGCAACGGTCATCATGTTGCACAACAAGCTTGTAGGCAATGCACAACGTGTGGTAAACTTGGGCATCTGGCCAACGTTTGTCGATTGGGTCAGAATCAAGCTGCTTAGGTTCAAGCTCCAGTTCAGGGGAATGCTGCTAGATTCCCACCGGGTTCATGTTTCAATTGTGGAGAGCTTGGTCACTTCCGCAACAACTGTCCGAGGTTGGCAAATGCAAATCCGAACGTGAATGTCAATGTCAATGCGAATGCGAATCCCGCTCGTGGACGAGTATTCAATCTAAATGCAAACGAGGCGCGAGCTGACAACCTCGTCGTCAATGGAACGTTTCTTGTTAACAATCGACCTGCATCTATTCTTTTTTATGCTGGTGCCAATAGAAGTTTTGTTTCATTATCTTTCGAACCTTTGCTTGCGATACCTAGAACTAAACTGAGGAAACCCTTATCTGTCGAAGTTGCTACTGGTAAACCTCTTGTTCTCGATTCTGTTATTCGTGATTGTCAGTTAAACCTTGATAACCATCTTTTTCCCATTGACCTCACGCCGATGCAACTTGGGAGTTTCGATATTATCGTGGGGATGGATTGGTTAACCAAACATCATGCTGAGGTGGTTTGTTTCAATAAGATTGTTCATATTCCTCTTCCGTCTGGCAATATTCTGGAAGTTCGTGGAGAAAAGCCATCAGGTGGTTTGAAGCTTATGTCGTGTAAAAGGCCCAGAGCTATTTGCGAAAAGGATATGTTGCTTTCCTGGCACATGTCACCGAGGAGAAAGGCAAGAGCAAGAGTATTCAGGATATTCCGATTGTTCGGGATTATCCAGAGGTGTTTCCCGATGAACTGCCTGGTTTACCTCCAGCTCGTCAAGTCGAGTTTCATATTGACCTTGTACCCAATGCCAACCCGATTGCGAAAGCACCTTATCGTCTTGCACCGTCAGAAACGCAAGAATTATCGAAACAGCTTCAAGAGTTGTCTGATAAAGGATTCATCCGTCCGAGCTTTTCGCCCTGGGGAGCTCCTGTCCTCTTTGTGAAAAAGAAAGATGGATCTTTTCGAATGTGTATCGATTATCGTGAGCTTAATAAGCTTACCATCAAGAATCGATATCCCCTACCTAGAATTGATGATCTCTTCGACCAGCTGCAAGGTGCTTCATGTTTTTCCAAGATCGATCTGCGATCTGGGTATCATCAACTTCATGTACTCGAAGAAGATATTCCCAAAACTGCTTTCCGTACAAGATATGGGTTACGAGTTCACTGTCATGCCTTTTGGTTTGACAAATGCCCCAGCTATCTTCATGGACTTATTGAATAGGGTTTGTAAACCTTATTTAGATAAGTTCATCATTGTGTTCATCGACGATATTCTCATTTATTCAAAGTCTCAAGAAGAGCATGAGAAACACCTTCGTTTGACCTTGGAACTTCTGAAGAAGGAACAACTTTTTAATAAATTCTCCAAGTGTGAATTCTGGCTTAAAGAAGTTCAGTTCTTGGGTCATATTGTCAATGAGCAGGGTATCCATGTGGATCCTTGCAAAATAGCAGCTATTAAGGATTGGAGTACACCGACGACACCTACAGAGATTCGATCATTTCTTGGTCTTGCTGGCTATTATCGTCGATTCATTTCTAATTTCTCAAAGATCGCGGTTCCACTCACTGCTTTGACTCAGAAGAATAAGCCTTTTGAGTGGGGACCTAAGCAAGAAGAAGCGTTCCAAACGCGGAAACCAAAGCTCTGTGATGCTTCTGTTTTATCTCTACCTGAGGGAAACTATGACTTTGTTGTCTACTGTGACGCGTCGAATCTAGGACTTGGTTGCGTTCTTATGCAACGAGGTAAAGTCATAGCTTATACGTCTAGACAGTTGAAAGTTCATGAGAAGAACTATACGACTCATGATCTTGAGTTAGGAGCTGTGGTTTTTGTGCTTAAAATCTGGAGACACTACCTCTATGGAACGAAGTGTGTGGTTTTTCACAGACCACAAAAGTCTCCAGCATATTCTCAATCAGAAGGAGCTGAACATGAGGCAACGACGTTGGGTTGAACTCTTGAACGATTATGATTGCGAGATCCGCTACCATCCTGGTAAGGCGAATGTCGTGGCCGATGCGCTTAGTCGAAAGGAACGAGTCAAGCTTCATTCTGTTCGAACTCTATCTGATATTCAATCCCGTGTCCTTCAAGCTCAACGATCTTGTGTGATCAATGGCTTATTGAAATATGAGCTACCACTTCAACTTGAGCTAAAACTCGAAAGGAAAGACGATGGGTTGCTATATTTCTGGGATCGTTTGTGGATTCCGAATCAGGACAATCTTCGCACCTTGGTAATGGACGAATCTCACAAGTCTCGATATTCTATCCATCCTGGTGCTGATAAAATGTACAAGGATCTTCGCACTCAGTTCTGGTGGCCTGGTATAAAGAAGGATGGTTCCTTGTATGTATCGAAATGCCTAACTTGTCTCAAAGTCAAGGCTGAACATCAACGACCTTCTGGTTTGCTTGTACAACCAAAGATACCGGTTTGGAAGTGGGAGAACATTGCAATGGATCTCATTACTAAGTTGCCGCATACGTCTAAAGGTCACGATGCTATTTGGGTTGTAGTTGATCGTTTGACAAAATCTGCTCATTTCTTACCAATCCGTGAGGATTTCTCTGCTGAAAAGCTTGCCAAGATCTATGTAGACGAGATTGTATCACGACATGGTGTTCCTTTAGATATCATTTCCGATCGTGATGCTTTATTTTCATCCCATTTTTGGAAGACCATGCAATTTGCTTTGGGAACCCAACTAAATTTAAGCACTGCTTATCATCCCCAAACAGATGGTCAATCTGAGAGGACGATTCAAACTTTGGAGGATATGCTTAGAGCATGCGTGATAGACTTTGGTGGTAATTGGGATTCTCATCTTCCACTGATCGAGTTCTCTTACAACAACAGTCATCATGCTAGCATTAATATGGCACCATTCGAAGCTCTCTACGGTCGAAAATGTCATTCACCTGTGTGTTGGAATGAGATCGGTGAAGCTCAGCTTACTGGACCTGAGCTCATTCTGGAAACAACAGACAAAATCAATAAAATTCGCGATAATCTTGTGACAGCTCGAAACCGTCAAAAGAATTATGCGGATTTGCGACGCAAGCCTTTAGAATTTCAAATCGGAGACCGTGTCCTACTCAAGGTGTCACCTTGGAAGGGAGTGGTGAGATTTGGAAAGAAAGGAAAACTTGCACCACGATATGTTGGACCACTTAAGATTGTTGAAAGAATTGGAAAGGTTGCCTATCGACTAGAACTACCTCCAGAGCTTGGAAACATTCATCCGACTTTTCAAGTGTCCAATTTGCAAAAGTGTTTAGATGATGCTGATCTTCACATCCCTCTCGACGAAATTCAAATTGATGAAACGATGCACTTTGTCGAGAAACCTGTGGAGATAGTGGGACGTACATACAAACAGTTGAAGAACAAACGGATTTATTTAGTCAAAGTTCGCTGGGAATTCAAACGTGGCCCCGAGTTTACTTGGGAACGTAAGGACCAGATGAAGGCGAAATATCCGCATTTGTTTTCACAAGAATCCTCTAAATAAAATTTTGGGACGAAATTTCCTAAAGTAGGGGAGACTGTGACAACTGTGTTCTGTAATCATCGTATTACGTAAAACAATGTCAATTAGCAATAAAACAATGTGATTTGGTGTTATTATATGTGTTATTGTGTTTAATGGATTTACAATTTGATTCGATTCCGATTTTAAGCTTTAAGTCACTTTCTAGAAGGTTATACGCAAACTGGTGCATAAACGCAGTCAGTTTAACGCGACGTACACTCCGGAATTGTGACGTAAGCCAAACATACCCTAAATGTCCTTTACATAACTTAGAAATAAGTTTCGAAGGATTCGGTATGGCAAAAACATGTTTATTTGAACTAAAGAACTATTTACGACAAAACTGCGAAACGAACGTTGGTGACCTCCCGGATAATATTTAAACCCCAAAAATATTCTGTTATGATTAAAATTTTATTTTAATCAGGTTCATGTTGAAAAATAAATTAAAACGCCCAAAAACGTTATTTTTCAAGTTTAAGCGCGTACCGCGTGTTTCTGCACGACACAGTGCTTCTACAGCAAAACGCAGACAACACAGCCAGTCTTGGCAACTGAAATTTATTTCAGTAATATTTTGACGAGTTTATTTTTATAGAATAATAAAAATAATTTAGAACGCCATAAACCGGGATTTAAACGCTAGATAAAATACCCGGTACCCAGTTAAACACCTACTTTTATCTTATTTACCAACAAAATTACACTTCACCCCCCCCCCCTTTCAAATTTCGGTCACAATCTTGTATGGCCCCACCAAATATATTCACTAGATCCTACTTGATACATTTTGATCCTTACTTGATTTTTTTGTACAAATGTGATGCATAAGATCTTTCCATATCTCCTTATAATCCTTCTATGATCATTTCACTCAACACCACACTCAAGCTCCTTCACTCTCTCTCTCCATAACCGTTCCCATCTCTCTCTCTCCTCCATCTTCATCTTCTTCAAACATTCAAGTCTTGTTCATAAGAATTCAAGCTCCTTTCTAGCAACCTTCAAGTTGGTGTGAAGATCTAAAGAGTTTTCCAAGGTGCATTCAATTAATTTCAAGCTTCCTATCATCAAATTCTCATCCTACAACCTACTTGAATCTTGAAGGTATAACATTTATTTTTAAATCATACTTTAGATTCTTGGTTGTTCTTGATGATTTGAAGTTTCTCTTGAATCTTGGAATTTTTCACTAAACTTGAAATCTAAAAGAAATGGGTCTTGAATCAAATAAAAAAAATGGTGGTGTATATATATATGTATAACCGTATATATATATATATGTGTGTGTGTGTGTGTGTGTGTGTGTATGAGTTTTGAGCTTGGTTGTTGTTAAATACTTGTTTATGTTGTTACTTGTTCTTGAATACTAGTTAAAATGCAAGTGTTTAGTGATCTATGTATGATATGTTAGATGACCAGGTACATCAGCAAATACACCTGAATATAACACATATTTTATGCATCTAAACCCATATAAAATGTTGATGCTATGTTAGCATGCTTTAGACACTTGTACATGAAGATGCATGTTGGTTTAAAGCTCAAGAAGTGATGAAAAATGGCTATATGACAAAAATAATTTTTGAACAGGTTATAAACACAAAAATAACATTTATTTGGTAAATTATAATGGCATGAAACTTTGACATAGGTTTAATAGCTTTGAATGTTGTACATATAGCTTAAAAAGTGGTAAATTATGTGAAATTTGCATGATTTATGTGCTTTGTTTAAGACCTGCACTATCATAAGTATAACCATTATTTTATTCATTAAATAATATGGGTTGTGTTAAAATTTCAAGTCATTTCGATTTGGGATGGTTCGGGTAACGTTTGATGTAAAACTATGCGGTAAAACGGTCAAAAATCGCCTTTTCGGAGGACTTTTACAAAACTGTTTTAGATCAGTAACCAAACTGATATATTTGATATAAAAATAAGTATTTTAACTTATATTAAGTTTACTTGGTGTTTAGTTAGTCATACGTGACTTCCGACGCCCAAAAATGTTACCGAAACGCTAAAATAAGTGTTTTTCAACATACACTAGAATGGGTTGTTCATGGGTTATTTTATGTGTTACAATGTGCTATGTGTTTTGCAATATGTGTATGATCATGTGTTAGTGTTGACAAGATTATGTGTGTTACGCTCGAGTACATATATACAAATACACCAAAATAATCAAAATAATAACTTTTCGAGAAATCTCAAAGTTAGGTGAAAATTCTAAGTATCGAAGAAACTTCGGTATTTTTGTGGGTTTTTGATTATTAAATCATTTTTATTTAATTTAGGATGAATAAACAATTTGATGGATTGTGTATAAAAACGCACCCAAAGGTGAGTACATAGATCCCCTCTTTTTACTATTTTCGATTGTTTTGGGGTGATTCATATGCAATACTAATAACGATTTCGATAATGTGAACAAACTTGTTGGTGGTAGTTACATAACGAATGACATTCATTAGCATTGATCAAGCCGACCAGTATTAGGTTATGGTACTAGAGGATTCGACAAATCCCGTTATCAGACCGGACCCATGGTTATGTATGGGTTAGGTGGGTAACGACTGAATATGATGATTGTTAACTTACCATTTGGAGGTTTGTTAATGCAAGAACGAGTTGAACGATGAACGAGTCACGAAGGTTTGAATGTTATTAGCGAGACGACCAAAAGTAGTTTTCACAATTAAAACGAGAACGATTGGACGATTTTGAACGATTTAAACAAATGAACGATGATCTATAACGAGAACGAGTTAAACGATGTCACACAACGATGTTTACGAAACTATATAAACCATACGAGTTTTATTTCGAGAACGATTTATGATTTGGTTTACATAAACTAATGTTTTGGGTTAAGATTCATGGCATCAAGGTTTATAAATTATAACCAATCTGTTTTGACTTGGTCATTCATTTTACAATACAAACATTTTACAAAACAAGGTTTCTAATATCGATTAACGAAGTTGTACGAGATATTTCAACAAGTAAACGAGCCATGAATCTGACACCCTCACAAATGCTATGTGCACGCCAGCATTTCTTTGCTGACTTTGTTTTTACACATGTTTCAGGTGATGTTGCTTAATGTTGATTGCGAATAGGATGCAATGCTCCCTTAGGACTGGACGAGGCCTTAGTGATTTAATAACGATGATAGACTATGTTTGACTTGCTTGTTTAACTTTAAGACAATGTTTAATATTAAATAAAACGAGACTCTTTTGTATCCATGGTTTCGAAACAATAATTCTGTTACAGCACTCCCTGACGTTTCCGCCATGATTTGTTGTTTTACGTGGTCGGGGTGTGACATAAAGGAATTAAAACGGAAACTACATATCCTCCTTGGGTAGGATATGTACGGCCATCCTCCATGGGTAGGATACCAATCTTAATCCTGCGTATTCTCCTTGGGTAGAATACGTACGTTCGTCCTCCTTGGGTAGGACAACAACCTTAACTTACTAGACAAAACTCTATCATGAAGTCCCTCATTTTTATATCGACTTAATCACCGGACCAATGGCGAGTGGGTCTTTAGTTAATAGCGCTATTAGGTTAGACAAACCTCACACCGGGCCAATGGCGGTCTAGTGGTTCACATGGGGAAGCCCCCCACTGATTATGGATATGGTTTGGGAAATAATTGAAACTGGTTAACTCGTGGTTTACGAAACAACTTGTGGTTTTCAAAACAAACTGGTACAACTAAATAAACCAACTGTGAACTCGCTCAACTTTGTTGTTGACTCGTTGTTACATGCCTTGCAGGTCGTTAGATGCTTATGGAGCTTGCACGAGGAGGAGGTCGTTGTGGGATATGGATTGTTATGTCCCGTATTTAACATTTGAACTTTAATCTATGTTTTGGTTATTTAAACATTATTATGCTTCCGCTGATTGCTTAAACATGTTTGGTTTCTTTTAAACACCAATTATATTGGTTTGGTATTGTTTACTTAATTGCATAGTTCAATATGATTGGTGGCTGGATCCTGGTCAGTCACGCCTCCAAGCGGTGATACTCCGCATGTGGATTTTGGGGGTGTGACATTGCATCTATTATCCCTTGTGCCACTATGTGTTGGATGACACTATTATCCACTTGGTTTCCATTGTTATTGTTGTTCAGGTTATCGTTATTCTGGTTTTCATTGTTCTGGTTTTCCTGGTTCACTTCGTTGTCCATCTGAGTTTTAAACATTTTCCAATTATTAATATTACAAAATAATATTTAAAGCAAACAATCACATAACACACATATTGATCAAAAAAGTCGAACATTGCGACTTACTCTTTTTTATATAGTATGCATCTAATACAAACTGGAACTGGAATTGAAAATGCCAATACTATTAGGCATCAGTAGCTATTGTCTATATATATTTTTTTTCAAACATACACACATATTATATATTATTATTATTATTATTATTACCATCAATGATATGGGTTCATCCAGAACTCCATATTACGCTTGTCATACTTCCAGACGAGTCGTTCTCCTACTTGCCTCATCCTTTCACTATTTTCTAGAATCTTCTCACCGAAAGTTCGGAGTTCTTGCACATTTTCTGCACTCTAGAATTTCCCTGATGAATCGATCATTATCATAATAAGGATCTAGAGGGTCCAAGTTTTTGTAGGCTGCTAGGTTCGGCATGGGTTCGTCTTCTGGTATTGGGTAGTGTGGCTGGTAATCCCTATGGTCGTCAATCCACGGGTCGTAGTTTGGGTCTAAGGGATTGGGTACTGGCACTCTAGGTATCTCTTCTGGGTCAAAATCATGCATTTGGACTTGATTTTCTGGGTTAGCTTCAATCTCCAGTGGTTGGATGGGAAACAGGGTTAGGGTGCTATAAGTTGCTCCAGGTTAGGGTCTGCGGCTATAGTTGCTAAAATATGGAAATTTGCTAGACTCTTATTTAACATATCATGGGCATGAGCATCTGTTTCTCTCTTAGCGGCTGCTAAAACACGTTGCTACTGTAAATTTTTCATTCTTTTCCTACGTTCATGCGCTCCTCTACTAAACCATCCTCTCTTTTTAGGAGGGAATGGCTCTTCAGACTGAGCCTTAAACACGAATATCCCATCTTCATTGTCAGCTGAATACCCTGAGAGGGCAGGCTGTGAAGAGGTGCCTTCGCTCCTAGGCGTCGGAAGGTCCTTGATCGCTCATACTGTAAACTAACAAATAGTCAAATAACACATAACAATAAAATACAGATATGCACGTCATTCCATAGAAAATTTCCTAACACTTTAAATAATATCTTGATGTCAGCAGAACACTTATGTGGCTGAATCAGTGGCTTAGCTCTGATACCACCTTCTGTCGCAACCCCCGTCCCCTAACTACCCGGGAACGGGCGGCCGCGGCCTGTTTCAGTGGTATCAGTGTTTATCATTTTAGCAGCGGAAATTACATCAGGACCGTAGTTAGGAAATACTTTATCAGAGTAAAATACCACACTTTCATAATATTAAATACGTGGGAAAATCCCAAGTTTTAAGTACACACATTTTCTTAGGAATAAATCCTATTTTATTTAATAAAACATCTCTTTTATTTTAGGTAACTTTATAGCAACTTTTCCAAGCCTTCAGTGCTGTCCAGCTGGCTTCTATTTTGGCTTTCACATTTTGTTACCTGAAACGCGTTTAAAAACATTTTGTTAGTGGGAAATACTGGTGAGTGAATCTCAGTTTAATCAAGTTAAGTAAAACCATTGTACAGTATTGAGGGCGGTCGCACAATTACATTTGTTTCCATCTACTTTAATTACCACCCACGGTACTGTCAACCCGACTTGTGGTCATGTTACTACTCACAATGTTGTAACAAATTTTTTATACAAAACCCCAACATACCGACGATAGTTGTAGAATACAAATACTCAATCACTGTTTAATATAATATTAATTATGTGAGGTTTTGTAAAAACAGTTTGTAAAAAGGAGATTACTCACATTGCTGTCTTAGGGTTTTCCTTAAGGATTTCCTAGTGATTATCTATTAAATACACAAATGCACACGCGTTAGTATAATAACCCAATATTTACATTAATAATACCCTCCCCGAGACGGCGTTCCAACAACTACGCCGGGCAAAACCTCGACAGCCGTTACGGAACCCTGGATCAATCGGGCAGCGTATCTAATACGTAACCGGGGTTTTGATACTTACAATGGGGCAGAACTTCGTTATTTAGGGGGGTATTATACCCGAAAATTACTTTAGCTATGCAGAATTTTGAGAGAGAGAAAGATTGTGAGCGATTTCAAATGAACGGCCGATGCCCTCTATATATAGTGCCTGATTCGAGCTTCGTCATGCCCCGCGAAGACCAAAGGGTCGTCTTACGCGGCCCGCGACATAGGGTGGTAGGGCCTAGCTTTGCTTAATCAGATAACTAGCTTCGACACGATTGATGACACGTGGCAGCTCAGGGTGCTGCCTAATGATGAACGCTCGCGCCCCGCGTAGACCAAGGGGTCTTACGCGGCCCGCGACAGCCCTAAAATCTGGGTTTTTAATTAAATTTAATAAAAATAAAGGTATCTGGGGCCCGTTTTCGTATACGGGGTGTATTTTAGGACATATTGGGGCATTCTAAATATTTTTAGGGTGTCGGATTATTTTAGGAGGGTTGTTATACTATATGTTTTAATTTGATTTACTCGAATTAATTCATTAACGGTCAATAATCACAAAGCTTAGGTGCCAATCACTATCAACGTCATCGACAACGGACCATGATGCACTTTGTTACTTCGGACTAACAAATCCTATCAAAAGACAAGGCATAAATACGTGTATTCGTTTCACAAAGTCAAATTTAATCATTCATTCGAAAATTCATAAATTCAATACAAACGTAGGACAATTGTCTAAAGATTCAAATGTAATTCAAGTTGTCACAAACCAAACATCAACACATAGCAAAACCTAAGTCTTACAAAAGTTTACACCGGGGTGAAACCTCCAAGGAATTAGCCGCGCATGATCGAAAGGACGATCACCGTATGTTGGAAGCTTGCTCTTGATCATCTTGGAACTTGGAGAATGATGGAAGGATGATAGTTAGGGTTTTGGTGAGTGATGGTGATGAAAGGATGGAAGAGTGGATGAACTAGGGTTTCGAATGATGATGATGATGTAATTGATGATTGATTCGATTGATAATGGATGATGATGGTGTTGGAGAATGAAGTGGTGATGATTCTTGGCTCCAAGATCAAGTTTCAAACTCAAATCAATGTGTCACTCCTGTTGATAATGTCTCCGCGGTTATGGGTGAGGGTCGAGAATACGAAGTAAGAAGAAGAAACCGGGAGCAGGAACACCAAGCCCAGTTGCAGGCTCAATGGGATGCCGAGGCGGCCCACCGGGCCAGGATGGAAAAGTTTGTGGAGGAGCAGTAGTTGTTCCAAGCTATTCAAAGATCTCAAATGGAGCAAATGGAACAACATCGGCAACAAAAAGTGGCTCGAAGACGAGCGTGGGAGGAAAATGAGGAGACGCTCCGAATCGAGTAGAACACAAGGGAAGACCACCGATGGAGTGCTATGTATATCTCCAATGAATTGGCAATTAATAATGCCAAGGTCCTCCACGATCAGGAACGGCACCAGAGGGATTGGTCAGCCGGCCTCCCCTACGCAGAACATTCGGGGTGGATCGACTATTCCAACCTTCCTGTTCTCCGAGGCCCCTCCGATATCCATTGCCTCATTGGCCTGAGTCAGTGGGGTCTAGCTTCATCCCACCCCAGTTTCAACCGAAAGCAGAAGGAGAGCATGGTCCCCTTGACAACTAACGGGAGATGTTCGAGGCTCTTACTAGATACCCGTACCACCCGAACCCACCAGTTGACCAGAACGAGCGATACCAGCGGTGATGGTGAGGTATGTGTTTTGTTGTTGTTGTATATTTATTTTCATTAGTAATTTTTATTTCTTTAGAATTTTATTTTCCTAGTTAAATGAACGTTGTGGGTGTGTTCCCTATATAACCCTCACGAGACTTACTCGTCCTCTCGAGCTATCGGGAGGTTTAAAAGGGCTTGTTGCATACGCTAAATGCAACCGTGATTCCTATGAAAGTGAGTTAGGCTTCTTGTTGTTGTAAATTATTTTTCCACATAAATCAAAGTAAACTAACGTATGACTTGGTAATATTTTCATAAAAGTGGTAAAGCTAGGTAACTAACAAATTTTAAAGGTTGTGAGAAGCATGCTTCTACACAAGGGTTAAGATTTGTAGGTACATTATGTTCGTGGGACGACCGCTTTCTTAAAGAGAAGAAAAGCATATGAGCCTTTAACGAGAAAATCAGATGCATACGTTTCCTTTTACCTTTGATTCTTAGTTAGTAATAAGTGGATTGTAATTATAGTTTAGTTTTCGGGGTGAAATTTTTGGGAAATTAGCCGTGTCACATCCCTTGTGTGATTTCAAAACTCTAGTTCTTACACATTGAGGACAATGTTTACCTCAAGTGTGGGGATGGGGGAGTAAGTAAAATATTTTCGATTTTTGACCCGTTCATTCAAATACTACACATTGAGGACAATGTTTACCTTAAGTGTGGGGATGGGAGAAAAGTTTCAATTTTTTTTCAAAATGTCTTAGTCGAAAGCGATCTTAAAAGCACAAGTAACTAAGTAAACGAGGGATGACACAACCCATTTGGTCTTTTGTCATGGTCAAGTTTGAATTAATAGCATGACGGGTATTTAGCAGGTGGTTATTTGGGAATAATCCGCCTAAGAAACTGACATATCATGCATGTCACATATCATACCCGTTATATGTGAGGTTTTGAGCCACTTTTACATCATAGAAATACATGTTTATGTTTCTTTGTTTGACTGGACCATTAGTCACGTATTGTAGAACTTGTCTCTTTTGATACGTTTGAGACGTAAACCAAATACAAGCATGAGAATGATTAAGGCATTAGGTAAACCTTCTCCTTTTACACCATTTATCCATCCTTACCCAAAATTTATCCCTTAGTAGCCAACTTTGAGCCTAATCCTTTCGTTTGACAACCCATTTAGCCCATAACTTTAAGCCTTTTCTTTTAAACCCGTGTGATGAAAATTCGATTATAGGAGTTAAGCTTGTATAGTTGTGATTTGTTTCTTGCAAAAAAAAAAATCAGAAAATATTACGAAAAAGAATGAAAAAGCATTGAGAAAAACACAAAAAAAAAGTGTTAGTAGTTGTTGAATAAAAGGCGAAAGTCGTTGTCTCATAGTTAATGTTTATATTTAGTTGTGTTTAGTTTAGTGGTTTTTAATCAAAATTGATTTTTCATCACCTTAGCCACCTTAAATATCCTACTTCCTACCCTTAGCCTAGCCATGTTACAACCCTTACAAAGACCTTTTGACTTGTGCTTAGTATTTGTGTTCGGTGGTGGAGAATAATTGAGTTGCAAGCTTATGCGGGTACGTGTTCTAATCGGTTTTAAGTGATTACTGTTTAAAAGTGCTAATATATCATGAAAATTAGCCAACTTGCAAACCGAGGGGAGCGGACATTGTGAGTGATATGCATGAAATGTGGGTTTCAAGGGCGGGTTAATCTTTGATAACCACTTTTAAATGATTGATCAAGTATTGCTTAAATTTGTGTTTTGCGGATTTAAGGAAGTTTAAGGCGCTTTTTGGGAGCTTTACGGGTCACCGGGACGAAAACGGGCCATCGGGATGCGAAACGGATCAACCGGGAGAGGGGAAATGAAAAGATGGGGATTTAGTTTTGCAAGCACCGTCGCCGACGCCCAAGAGGGCCGTCGGCGATGCCCCTTAGAAATTTCTGTTGGCAAATCCAACATATACACGCACCGTCGCCGACGGGGCTTCAGGCCGTCGGCGACAGCGTCTCTAGCCTGACGTCGCGAAAAATGTTGTTGGGGGTTGTTAGACGGCTTATAACTCATATTTGACCATTATTACGGGAGTTACACCTTGTTGGAGTTTTGAATCAAGTTCTTGGAGCCTAAATCTTGATCTTAATCATCACCAATCCATCTATTCTGTCATCACCAACAGAATCAGTTATCATCACTTTAACCCTAATCCTTTATCATCATCACCATCATCCATCCAATTTCATAATTCACCATAAACCTTAATCATTACTTTCATCCAATTCAAGGCTTCAAGATGCAAGAATTCAAGATCCTATCCATCATTGATCAAGTCCCGTTCACCATGAGCGGCTAATTTCCGAAGGTTTCACCCCGATGTAGGTGTTTGTAAGTCTAGGGTTTAAACATTGTTCTTAGCTTGATTTTGTGACAAATTGGTTTGTATTTGAATTGATTGGTAATTGTCTTGCATTTGAACTATATTTGTGAATTGTCGAATGAGATATGATATGAAATGTAATGCCCAGCGTCCCTAAACTATAGGCTCTTGGCAGATTTAGCCCCTATACTTTGGCCATCTATTAGTTTTAGTCCCTATTGTCACGTCCCCCGACCCCACCCTGGACGGGAGCCGCGAACCAGTCAAGTGGTACCGGTGGTTATTTAGAAAAGTAGTGCAGCGGAAATTTCATCAGGACTGTGAGTTAGGAAAAATTATCAGAGTTTAGAAAACACCGGATTTTATTTATTAAATAGATGGGATAAACCCATGTTTTGAAAGGTAGCTTTAATATGGGATAAATCCGAATACATAAAACAACTTTTCTTAATTTAATTTAATTGATAAAATGAGCCACTTCTATAAGCCTTGTTGGTGCCGCATCCAACTCTTATTCCGATCTACTGTAATTACCTGAAACGCATTTTTAAAAACATTTGGTCAGCAGGAAATACTGGTGAGTTCATTCAGTTTGTACAAAAATGACACATAGTTATAAATTACAGCATAAGAGCGATTACAATGGCTTCTATCTTATTTTTATCTGGCGCCGTGTCACCTCCTGGTGACGATGGTCATACCACTATTGGGTCCTTTCACCCAAGTAGTGATGATTATCACTGTTAGGATTTATTAGCCTAACCGTGAGAAATTAGTAATGTGCACAATACCCCACTAGCCAGTGATTCAAGATAACCATGACTTAATCCCTGTAATTATAACTTTTGAAAATGATTGGAGTATTGTAAAACATTGTTGATAAAAAGAGAATGACTCACCTTATAAGCATGCAGTATTGATTTAACAAGCTTCTTGATTCTACTCCTTCTGATAATTAAGCATATACTTTATTGTTTTGAACCTTCTGAGGATTAAGCATTCATTTTGATTGTAAGAGTATGGTGTAGAGTTTCGAGTAGTTAAACATTTAGTTTAACAGAATGGAATACGTATTAGTGTTAAACCAAATCAAACCAAACCTAACGATGGTCACGAGATTCGAACCTTAACGAAATTCACAAAGTATAGCACTTTGGCATCCGTTTAACAAAATTCACAAAGTATAGCACTTTGGCATCCGTTTAACGAAATTCACAAAGTATAACACTTTGGCATCCGTTTAACGAAATTCACAAAGTAAAGCACTTTGGCATTCGTTAGTTGGTTCCTGAATCGATCGGACAGAATATCGCATCGGTGATTATTGGTTAGAACACCAACGTATAGAGAGAAGAAGAAAAGAAATGAGCAAGGAAAATGAATTCCTAGGCTTCCTATTTATAGGTAAGAAGTATGCAATTTGTAGGAAGTTTCCTATAGCTTTTCTAGGAAGTTACCTATACATTTTCTTGGAAGCTTCCTACCTATATATATATATATATATATATATATATATATCTTCTTATACCTTCCTTGCACCTTCCTTTGATATTATCTATTTCATATATATTTATTTTCATGTATATCTATTTAGGTGTTTAATTTACTTACATAATTAATCTTACTTAGCTTAATTAATCTTGCTTAGCTAATTAATCTCGCTTAGCTTAATTAATCTCGCTTAGCTTAATTAATCTCGCTTAGCTTAATTAATCTTGCTTAACTGATTAATTAATCATACTTAACTGATTAATTTTCCTTAATGGTTTAAGTAAGTAATTTACTTAGCCGATTAATTAAATAACGTAATTAGCTGATTAATTAACTTACTTAGCTTGCTTAACTGCTAAGTTTCCTTAACTTTTAAGTTTTACATAACCATTAAGTTTACTTAATTGCTAAGTATTCTAGTTTAACAGCTTCCTGATTATGAGTTCTAATTTTCTAATGGAACTCGTATTAGTGTATTAATTAACTCAATTCAACTTTAATGATAATCACGAGATCGAAACCCTCACAACGAATGACAAAGTATAGCCAGATATTGGCAGCACTTAAACATCAATTGGATCGGTTTTAATCGATCGGATACAGTATCGTACCAGTGATTAGAGTTATTACCCTAATGACGGGCAGAGTTTCGGGTTTTAGAGTATAATACCCGAGCTACTATTTTGCTATAATAGAAGCTAAAAGAAGAAAAGAATTGAGCGACTTTCAACTGAACTCGAACTCCTTATTTATAGTGCTGGAAATGGGGCGTGTTGCGGCCCGCGTAAACTTGAAAGGAACCTTACGCGGCCCGCGAGGGAGTTTGGATCAGATCGGAGGTTGCTGAGTCATCGAGGGTCTTGACACGTGTAACGACACGTGGCCTTGATCTTTATCCGGTAGTTTGCCTTGCTGTCACGGCCCGCGTAAGCTTGGCTTAACTCTTACGCGGCCCGCGAGCGAACCAAAAATCTTGTTTTTCTTGATTTCTCCAAGCACAAAGGTATTTCGGGTCTGTTTCTCGTACTCGGGTGTATTTAGGAGCGTTTAGGGTTATGTTAAGGGTCCTTGGAGAGTCGTTACATCCTCCCCACCTTGTTTTAAATCTCGTCCTTGAGATTTAGGCTACGATATCTCTTTCCTAGTTATGTCACATTTTTAAGGTAAATGGTACTCTAATTGAATCAAAATATGTTCAAATTTTGTGAATACAAGAGCAGTTTATAAGAAATAGAATCCAATGGTTTAACTGAATAAATTCCAGAAATCGGTATCAAATGGATGAAGTGTAATGATATAATCATCAGAATGACTTATATTTACATGGGTTAGACCGAAAGAAAGATTTATGATCATTAGAATTCACTGTCGACGGAAAATTTACCTTGGTTGTTAATTATAAAAGATTTAGAATCAACAAGCTCAACTGAAGAGGAGTACGAAGATGATGTGTCAACTGTCGAATCAGAACATGAGGAAGAATCAGTGTGTTTGACATTATTGAATTACAAAGATATCCCAAAATACAACAATGTAAAGTTGTATTAAGATCACTTTCAAGGATGAGTCAAGTGACAGGTATATATATAGATTAGTTCAAGCTACAAGTCTATACCGACGCCACAAGGTGTCGTAGTAATCGAAATAATAATAGTGGTGACTGAATGAGTTCACCATGCTTGAAACCAAATGAAAGTTCAACGAAAAAAATCCGAATGTTTGTTTCAAACAAATCTAGTAGGATTTTCGATTGAAATTGAAACAATTGAATAATGTTTTTCGATTGAAGATGATAAAGCAATAATTATCACGAGAGGCTTGATTGATGCTGTAAGAATCATTAAGAGATACACTGAAATATGACAAGAATTTGTGTATCATTATCTTAGCACACGATTGTGTTAAGATTTCTTTTATAGGATAAACCAACAAAGCGGATTCAATATAAATAAATAAATAATTAAATCCGTATATGATGTGTGCAACCGAGATTAGCGCAAGCTTCAAATGTTTGTGAAAACATCACCACAAGGTGATCGTGATTAAAGAAACGATTTAATGAAGTCGAAGACCAAACAAGCATGTTATGGTTCAAGAGAATTGAAGTGCTTGTTGGGATTATTTCGAAGATGATGGCTTCAATTCATCATATGGAACTTTGAATTGAATATGTAATGCGAGCAAGTTCAAACAATTGAACTTGGTTTAAACAAAACGAGTTCATGTATCAATAAGAAAGTTCTAACATGGTCACAACAAAAACTATGTATACCTTTCAAAAGAAAATCGAGTTTTTCAAGAAATTCATCGATTCTATATCAAAGAGGCATCGTTTTGCAAAAACGCGGTTTATAATGCAAAGATCAAGTATAGCGGAATGATATTTGAGTTTTGATAAAACAACAACTTAGAATGAAGCCCTCCATTGGTCTTCATAAATCAAACGAACCACATGCGCAACAAACAGTGCATGTGTAATGTGTGGATTTACCAAGAAATGAAACAGATCAATATTCGCTACTATGAAAGAAATCCTCATGGTATGATGGCCATTAGGGAGAGTAGCAATGCAAAAGTCTATTCACAGAGGTCAGAATTTTAACAAAAGAAATTTAAAAATTTTATCTAGAATTTTTTTTTTTGTGATAATCGTTGTTAAGTGACATTACCAGGGAATGTCGAATAAAATGAAATAGGGGAATTGCAAAGGTATGTGACTTCTTTTGCAGCGCCAAGAATTGGATTATGCACCGATTGTTGTGAAATCTTGTTCTATCGTACCTCAGCAAGACTCATGTCGTTTGTAAGATCACGTGGCCAAGTGCTGCTTTTTGATTAGTAGTTCTTCCACTGACGGGATTAGCATTGTTGTCGTCGTGCCCAATCATATTTTCCAAAGGTCTTGCCTTGGAAGTCGTGTGTGATATACTTCGACATCTGTGGACGTATAATTTAAGTTTTATGTGTTTTCTTGTGTACTAGCACAACTTTACATGCTTCTTACTTGCGTTAATAGTTTATGGTAACGCATTGGAAATTCTTATACTTTTGATGGCGTCCCAACTTAAAGGGTTTCCATTATTTATATTGTCGCACGAGTTACGAGGCAGATGATCAAATGAAATAATGTTTGATATCGAAATTATAGATATATGTAAGAGATTCCTGATAAAGAAATCTAGATTTATTATTGACACATATGCTTGTGCTTTATTCTTAATTGACTTTTGGAATTCCTTATAGATATACATATCTATATAATCATATATTTCACATGTTGTAATATACATACCCTTCATAAGGTCAATGTATTTAACAGATTCATATTTCCAAAAACAAGTCAGATATCAGGTCATGATACTATTTAGGGAAATCTTGTCACTTGTTTGACATATTATATACCCCGTCTGATCTGGTTCTTGCCGGAGAGGTAACCCCATTATATCCGGACAAGCTGGAGAGTCTGCTACACCATACCCAGTCTTGCCGGAGAAGAAATTTATATTTCCCATAAATAGTTCTTTCTTAAATCATGATTTGGAAAGTGCATTATGACTTTCAACAAAGACTAAGCAAATTAGTATTCACATGACGGATCATATTCTGGAACAAAGTAGTACCAATAAATAAGAAATAACAGTGGTCAAGTGTTATTGCTTATTTATTATACTTACAACGTTCTAGTTATCATCCTCACGGCATATCAAAACCCATTACACTTTATTTACACAAAGTATTTAGCTTATCTCGAAGCTTATACTAAGGCATCTTTTCTTAAGTTCAAGTCTAAATGCTATCATGTGTGCTACCAGTTAATAGCAATTTCCTAACTCTTTTATTTAAGCTTAGGTATTATTATCACAACACCTATTGGCTTAAATCAGTGGCTCTGATACCACCTTCTGTCACGTCCCCCGACCCCACCCTGGACGGGAGCCGCGAACCAGTCAAGTGGTACCTGTGGTTATTTAGAAAAGTAGTGCAGCGGAAATTTCATCAGGACCGTGAGTTAGGAAAAATTATCAGAGTTTAGAAAACACCGGATTTTATTTATTAAATAGATGGGATAAACCCATGTTTTGAAAGGTAGCTTTAATATGGGATAAATCCGAATACATAAATCAACTTTTCTTAATTTAATTTAATTGATAAAATGAGCCACTTCTATAAGCCTTGTTGGTGCCGCATCCAACTCTTATTCTGATCTACTGTAATTACCTGAAACGCGTTTTTAAAAACATTTGGTCAGCAGGAAATACTGGTGAGTTCATTCAGTTTGTACAAAAATGACACATAGTTATAAATTACAGCATAAAAGCGATTACAATGGCTTCTATCTTATTTTTATCTGGCGCCGTGTCACCTCCTGGTGACGATGGTCATACCACTATTGGGTCCTTTCACCCAAGTAGTGATGATTATCACTGTTAGGATTTATTAGCCTAACCGTGAGAAATTAGTAATGTGCACAATACCCCACTAGCCAGTGATTCAAGATAACCATGACTTAATCCCTGTAATTATAACTTTTGAAAATGATTGGAGTATTGTAAAATATTGTTGATAAAAAAAAGAATGACTCACCTTATAAGCATGCAGTATTGATTTAACAAGCTTCTTAATTCTACTCCTTCTGATAATTAAGCATATACTTTATTGTTTTGAACCTTCTGAGGATTAAGCATTCATTTTGATTGTAAGAGTATGGTGTAGAGTTTCGAGTAGTTAAACATTTAGTTTAACAGAATGGAATACGTATTAGTGTTAAACCAAATCAAACCTAACGATGGTCACGAGATTCGAACCTTAACGAAATTCATAAAGTATAGCACTTTGGCATCCGTTTAACGAAATTCACAAAGTATAGCACTTTGGCATCCGTTTAACGAAATTCACAAAGTATAGCACTTTGGCATCCATTTAACGAAATTCACAAAGTATAGTTAGTTGGTTCCTGAATCGATCGGACAGAATATCGCATCGGTGATTATTGGTTAGAACACCAACGTATAGAGAGAAGAAGAAAAGAAATGAGCAAGGAAAATGAATTCCTAGGCTTCCTATTTATAGGTAATAAGTATGAAATTTCTTGGAAGTTTCCTATAGCTTTTCTAGGAAGTTACCTATACATTTTCTAGGAAGCTTCCTATCCATATATATATATCTTCTTATACCTTCCTTGCACCTTCCTTTGATATTATCTATTTCATATATATTTATTTTCATGTATATCTATTTAGGTGTTTAATTTACTTACTTAATTAATCTTACTTAGCTTAATTAATCTTGCTTAGCTTAATTAATCTCGCTTAGCTTAATTAATCTTGCTTAACTGATTAATTAATCATACTTAACTGATTAATTTTCCTTAATGGTTTAATTAAGTAATTTACTTAGCCGATTAATTAAATAACGTAATTAGCTGATTAATTAACTTACTTAGCTTGCTTAACTGCTAAGTTTCCTTAACTGTTAAATTTTACATAACCATTAAGTTTACTTAATTGCTAAGTATTCTAGTTTAACAGCTTCCTGATTATGAGTTCTAATTTTCTAATGGAACTCGTATTAGTGTATTAACTCAATTCAACTTTAACGATAATCACGAGATCGAAACCCTCACAACGAATGACAAAGTATAGCCAGATATTGGCAACACTTAAACATCCATTGGATCGGTTTTAATCGATCGGATACAGTATCGTACCAGTGATTAGAGTTATTACCCTAATGACGGGCAAAGTTTCGGGTTTTAGAGTATAATACCCGAGCTACCTATTTTGCTATAATAGAAGCTAAAAGAAGAAAAGAATTGAGCGACTTTCAACTGAACTCGAACTCCTTATTTATAGTGCTGGAAATGGGGCGTACCGCGGCCCGCGTAAACTTCAAAGGAACCTTACGCGGCCTGCGAGGGACTTTGGATTAGATCGGAGGTTGCTGAGTCATCGAGGGTCTTGACACGTGTAACGACACGTGGCCTTGATCTTTATCCGGTAGTTTGCCTCGCTGACACGGCCCGCGTAAGCTTGGCTTAACTCTTACGCGGCCCGCGAGCGAACCAAAAATCTTGTTTTTCTTGATTTCTCGAAGCACGAAGGTATTTCGGGTCTGTTTCTCGTACTCGGGTGTATTTAGGAGCGTTTAGGGTTATGTTAAGGGTCCTAGGAGAGTCGTTACACCTATACTATGTGATGTGTGATACTTTTGATACATTTGAGTCTTAATGCTATGAAACTTGATTCTTGATACTTAAACTATGAGACTTGGCACTTAATCTGGATACTTGATTCTTGATCCTTAACTCTAGACACCTGATTCTTAATGCTATGAAAACTAGATTCTTTATGTTGATTATTGACACTTGATAATTGGAAATCTAGACTCTTGATTCTTGATACTTGATACTTGAGGAACTATGATTCTTGATTCTTTATACTTATTTGGTGCTTGACTCTTTAGACTCGTGAAACTTGATTCTTGGTTGAACGAGAGACTAGAGTCTTGTCACTGATGGAATCTATGAAACTTGGAAACTTTGGTGTGTTAATGATGTAATCTAGTTATGTGATACTTCTACCAAACTATACGCAACGCAATGCTTAATCTAACTCGCAAAACGAATCAAATACGGGAACGCGGAAAGGATGGGATTGACCAAGTGGATCCGATCGGATGACCATCCGATCGGATAGCCATCCGATCGGATGACCACCCGACCGGATGGCCACTCGGTCGACCAGCCACCTGATCCGTGCACACCGCCTTTGTCCATCTCCATACTATAAATAGGCATGTCACATCACCATATTCCCTAATGTGACAGTCCCACTCAATCAGACGCACATTTCCCACTTTTCTTCATTTTCTTGGCGATTTCGGTACGTTCTAGGCTAGATTCTTGTACTTTCTTGATCTACACTTCATTCTCTACGTGATTCACCTTTGAAATCACACTTTTCACCGTGAAATATCTCGGATCTGAGTTCTTGAGGATGATGTCATCATGGTGGTTGTACAAACTGCCATATGATGTCATTCCTGGCAAGATCTAGCTCGGGTCTAAGGAATTTCAGGTGTTTTGCACCAAATCTAAGCTAGATCTAGGATTTTTATAATAAAACTTAAGTTTTCATCATCTTTTCTTCAATTTTCCACTTTAAACGGTGAAGTCTGGGTCTAGACGGACTGTAGACTTGATGGATAGTCTAGAGTGGGTTTGGAAACGGATTGTTGCCGGAGCAGATGACCATGGAACGGATTCTGACATACACTGTTGTAGACAGACGACTGACCGGAAAGAGGTGATTCCCATCCGATCAGAACGGCTGTAAGATGATAAGTTTACCATTGTCTCAATACGTCCCGAGCCGTCATCGTTAATCTAGAAACTTAGAAACTTTACGAAATTACAAACGCGACAAGGATCACTCGATCGAGTGACAATCCGATCGGATGACCTTCTGATCGAACAGCCACTCGATCGGGTAACATTTGTCTAGCAAATTTAAATACTTGAGACTTTGAACCTTGGAACTTTGAAACCTTTCAACACTTGGAAACTTTTCAGAAACTTGAAACTTTGGAAACCTCGATCGAGTGACAACCCGATCGGATAGTCATTCGATCGGACAGCCATTCGACCAAGGTAACCAAGACACTTAATAACAACTTGAAACCTGAACACTTGGTTGGAATGGCCACCCGATCGGACAGCCATCTGATCGGACAGCCACCCGTCCCACTTACACTAAGCCACCCGATCGACTGGCAATCCGATCGGATAGCCATCCGATCGGACAGCCATCCGATCCAGTGTCTGATCCGACACTTTGCGCAATCTCGTTATTTTGCCTGACTCTTGTCTGTTGCAATCTAATCAGGCTAATTCTAAAAAGAGCTCCCTTTGATCCAATAACAGTCTGCATTGTTAAGCAATCGCTGTGAGTATACTCGATCCCTTTTCGTTTTAAACTTTTGGGATGTAACATGTATTCTATAAACTACGAAAGTTGATAATTTTGAATCTAAACTCTATCCTATGTGTATGTGAAACTTGTGATTCTTGATTCTTTATGCTATGTGACGTTTAATCCAGAGTGTGTAGTTCCGCCTTAACAATAGTAGCGCTATAGGAGGTGCACCTCTCCTATTATTCTCAGGGGGGTATTGTTAGGAGGATTCTAGATGTATGACTTAGACAAATTTTGTGGTGATGTATGACTTAGACAAATTTTGCATGAAATCTATTAATCTATATTGAAACAATAGTGTTATGGAATCTCATGAGCAATCTGAACGCTTAGTGCTCGCACCCCGATGTTTCCGCCATCGGTTGGGGTGTGACATGAAATTTGACTTTGCAAAACAAGTTTGTGCATTTATGCTTTGTCATTCAAAAGGTTTTACTTGTCCGAAGTAACGAAGTGCATTGCAGTCCGTTATACGGGTTGATAGCAATTGGCACCTAAACTTCGTGATAGAAATCCGTTAATAACATATTCAATTGAATCAAGTCTTAAACGTGTAAGAACCCTAGGATTGCAATTACTGTACCGGGTGTGAACCTTGTTTACATATCCTGTTTTAAACCATCAATTACATTTGTTGCAATTGTTTAATTCCTAGTAGTAATCGCTCCAATCAACTTTGTTAGTTTAATTCAACATCTTTCAATCAAACAAAAATCATAAAAACAACCTAGTAAACTTCATAAATTATGGCACACCTATAAAATAAATCAAGTCCATTCGCAAACTACCTACTATTCATGGTTCGACCCCTTACTACCACTAACTATTTGTTAAGGGTAACTTGATGGTGGAGTAGTAAAATCCAATGACCTAGTCATCAACGGAGAGTGATCCTCTGCTGATTTCTTCTGCTTCTTGATTTCGTCAATCTAACGAAGGATCCTTCCATTAGTATCGTCTTACTGTTGCACGTATCCTTTCATATGCAAAATCAAAGTATAGAGAACACTATTAGTAGGTGTAGAGTAAGAAACAGTAGTAGCTTTTGTGAAAACGGGGGTTGTCTTTTTTGGAGCATTCTCGACACTCTTCTGGAATGCAGGGGGAAGAGGAGGCAACAGTGCACTGGTCTGAGATGAGGTAACTGCCAGCATGGCACTTGAAGTAACTTTTCCCTGAGAAGCCATGTGATTGATGGTAATGAAGAGAAATGAATGAAATGAACGAAATTTTTAGAATTGAAGCACCAATTGCCCCACGGTGGGCGCCAAACTGTTTTGGTCAAAAATCTGATTAAGGATAATGTAACCATTCCTTGATTGTGAGCAATGTTGTAGAAAGCGCTAGGCGCTAGTCGGGCGGTGAGGTACCGCCTAGGGATTAATCGGGATTAATAGGGATTAATCGGGATTAATCGGAATGGACTTTATATGTATAATTTTATGAATTTATATACATATACCATTAATTTTATATTTTTCATATATAAATTCACAAGTATAAGGACTAAATATAAACTAATAAAGATGGAGGGGGTTATATGTTAAAATACCTAAACTTAAATAACCCTAATCATCTAAACTTTCAATCATACGCCGTTCCTGCTCTCAGCCTCTTCTTCTTCATCAGTTACAAAAACAAAATACAAACCCTAATCCCCTAATGTTCTTGACATAACCCTGGTTGATTTGCTTGGCATTACAAAAGTTCGAATCGATACAGATGCAGGTCCGATTAAGGTTCGAATCGAGGTAAGAACTCATTCCTTTTGACAGATTTGGTCCGATTTTGACCTAATATGATTCAATTTTGACTTTTTTTTTGACCGACTAGTCCGATTTCAACCGATTTCAGCCGATTTTTGACCGATTTTGACTTATTTTGACCGATTTTGACTTTTACCGCCTAAGTTGACCGACTTGGCAAAATCCGGGCGGTAGACCTCCGATTACCGACTAGGCGCCGATTAATCGGCCGCCTAATCCGATTTCTGCAACATTGATTGTGAGGTAGAGTGCTTAACATGTTGAACAATTGAGTACACAAATATGAAATGTAAACAACGATGAACACAGGGATTTATACGAGGAAAAAGCCCTTGATCAGTGACTGATCTCTGGCATAAAAAAACCTCGGGTGATGGAAATTACCGATCACCAACTATATTGCACAAAAATGAGTACAACTTTGGATGATATTGAGCTTGTTACAAGAGAAATCTAGTATGTATGAGAGCTATTTTCGAGAGAATTCAATATGCGAGTGTGTGTAATGTAGTGTTGTTATCTAATCAAGCTCAATATCCCATTCAAATAACTAGCATATCCTAGCCAACTAACTATCCGATATTCATTCAAGTCACCCACGTTCACCACTCACGGTCATCAGCTCCATGCACGTGCTCGAATAGAAGCATATTCCCCGATATTCCAGCTTTGAATAGGTCCACTTCGTAATATACCTGCGAAATGAAGCTAATGAAACAGGAAACAATTGTTAGTTAATTAGGATAACAATAAGGATCCGTGATCCTCAGTCTTCCTGTACCATTTGCTGAGGATCAATGATTTAGGCTGATCTAAGGATACATGATCCATAATTATTAAAAATTTATCCCTAACACTAACCATAAAAGATAAACTAAACTTAAAAGCTAACTCTAAGCATATAATACACATGTGCATACACATATAATGCACATGTGTTGTACAAGTTTTTTTTAAGTTATTTTATACCAAAAAAGTAGCCAGTTTTTATTAAAAAAAATTGTAAAAAAATTGGTATGTTTTTTAGGCTTGTTTTAGTTTTCTTATTTATATGTAGTTTTCTCATGATCCTCTCTCTCTCTTTCTGTATATATATATATATATATTGATATAATGATATAACATTTTTTAAAACTGTATGTATTGGTAGGCCTGTAAACGAACCGAACGAATACAGACATAGGCATGTTCGTGTTCGTTCATTTAACTTTAACCGAACACGAACATATAATCGAACACATTTTTTGTTCGTGTTTGTTCATTAATAAATCGGACATGTTTGTGTTCGTTTATGTTCGTTCGTTTAAAGCCTAAACGAACAGTTCACGAACATAAACAAACATAAATTAACATGATTGAACAAACATAAACGAACACAAATGAACGTAACTGAACAAATATAAACAAACACAATTTGACATTAGTGAACATAAAAAAAGAAGTCTAATATATATTACAGTTTATCCGAAAACACATCTAAATTTGGGTTCATAGACGCTAAAATTAGGTAGGTTTATATATTAATATTAAGTAACGATCTAAGAAAAAATTTAAAATGTCATTTTTACTAGAAAAATTAATTACTAATTAGTTATATTTATATAAATAGTTAGAAAAACTAATATTCATATAAATATAACTATTTATGTATTTACTAAAATTTAAACGAACGTTTACGAACACAAACGAACGTTCACAAACATTAATAAACGAACAGAAGGTGTGTTCATGTTCGTTCATTTAATTAAACGAACAAATTTTTTTGTTCTTGTTTGTTTGTTTATTAATAAACGAACTTCCCGCTGAACAAGTTCACGAACAGTTAATGAAGGTTCGGTTTGTTACAAGCCTATGTATTGGGTTCGATCTTGTTGGTTGTGTTGGTATTAGTTTTTAACTTTTTTGAGTTGGTTCTACTTGTGATGATTTTGAAATTGTATGTGCTAACTGGTTTCAATACTGTTTGTGCTAATATCTAACCAGTTTGTGTTGGTTATGACTGTGCTAGTTTCGAACTGCACGTGCTGTTATGCTAGAACGATAGATGAAAAATAATTTTTGACTAAAGAACAATAGTTTTAAGACGGAGATTGAGGGACAATGGATGGAAAACGATTTTCCTATTGAAAAATATCATATGCGAAGTGTAACTAAACAAATTCAGTTAACATATTACAGAGATATCCATATAACTAATAGGACTAAAGTTATTAGTCTACCCTTTTTTTAAAAACTGATCAGATAGTATATCAAATTTATATTGGTTACTACTGTTTTTTTATTAAAATAGTATTTTAATTTGACCATCCTCTAGTATTATATATACTAGCAGGATGTCCGCGCAATGCGGCGGGGGCGATACATCACATTGCGATACTCATTTTTTGTAGTTTTCTTATTCATATAATATTTATTGTTGCATCATTGTTGATATCGTTTCTCAGAAATTTGATTAGCACTGTTGGAGTTGTTCAGCAGTTGTGCCATCATTTCCTCAAGCTTTGCGTTGCTTTGAGAGGCGTGTGGCTGGGAACTGCTTCCTGAGCCTTGATTATGATACCGTGGCTGGAAGGATTGACCTTGAGATTATTGTGGCGCGGGAGCATGTTGAGCATATCCGTGTGCGTTTTGGTTCCCAGAACCAGATTTCCACCCAAAGTTTGGGTTATTCTTCCACCCTGGATTGTACGTGTTGCTATAGGGGTTATTTTGGGGCCTGATTTGATTGCCCATGTAGTTCACCTCCTCGTGTCCTGTAAACATAACACCCTGCTCACACGTACCTGGCACGTGTGTAACCCCGCACTGATCACATGATGGTGATTGAATTCGCGAGACATTTTGAGACTGGTCAATTCTTGTTGCCAAGGCTCCAATTTGCGCTGTAAGAGCCGTATATGTATCTACAGCATGAACTCCGGAAGTGGATGATGTCTTATTCCGCGCTCCACCGTGGCGAGAACTTGACTTCAACGCAGCTTTCTCTATGATCGCGTAATAGTCGAGTCACGAAGGTTTGAATGTTAATTTATCCTTTGGTGGTTTATTAATGCGAGAGCGAGATAGTCGAGTCACGAAGGTTTGAATGTTATTAGCGAGGCGACCACAAATAGTTTTCACACTTAAAACGAGGATGATTTAAACGATTTAAACGAATTAACGAGTTGGGAACGGTTAATACAAGATTAAACGATTGGTTTTTGGTTAAGTGTTTAGATAACGGGACGGGGGTAATGTGGTGAAAACATGGTAGATACGCCGCGGTTTTGTTGTTTTAACGCGGTCGGGGTGTGACAGAAGAGTTGGTATCAGAGCCAATGGTTATAGGGAATTAGGTTATTAGTAATGCTTTGACCTAGACTAAAACTTTTAGGACCCTAACGCGAAGAAATTTGCGTTTAGATTTTTAAAACAAAACGGTCACCTACCCTTAGGTGATAACCACAACGAGAACACAATTTACGAATCCGCTTTGAAAACTAATCATCTGTTCTAGGATGATTGATTACTAGGTTTTGTACCCTTTGTTATAAGATTTTGAACCCTTTAAGTTTTCAAAATCTCGTCAAAGTTTGGGTCTAAATAATGTGAACACGTGCAAACTGGAAGAGTGAATGCCTGTACCCTGAGTTTTCTGTCTAAGGCTAGAGTGTTCGTACAAATCCACATAATCGGACCAGTCACTCTTACCTGGGAACTCTTGGGGTGAGTGTTCACTTATAGGCGAGCATGTCTTCGGCGATACATTATATTGACCCATTTACTTTGATTAGTCACTGTGTATCGTTTGTTTGTTCGAGGTAACGAACAAATGATCGCCTTCCTTGTGTTTTGTCGATACCTCTGTTGCTTTTCCTAATTATCAACCTCACTCGTTTCTCATATCTCCTTGTTAGACCATGCCTCCTTGACGTGAAGCACAATCTTTTACTATTGAAGAAATCGCAGCCCTGGTCTCTCCGCAAGTGGCTGTTGTGCTTCCCGGTGTCGTGACCCAAGTCCACGAGATATACAACAACAACAATACTAACAACAATAATGCACAGTGTAATTTCAAGAATTTCAATTCTGCTAAGCCTCTAAAGTTTTCTGGGTCGCAATGAGCAACTGCGCTCCTGCAGTGGTTTGAGAGTATCGAGAGCACATTCAGGCATGTGCAGTGTCCGAATGCGCGTAAGGTTGAATTTGCATCAAGCGTGTTTCAGAAGCGAGCGCTTACCTGGTGGAATGGTATTATGCGCGATAGGGGTGCCGAAGTGGCGTTGGCATAAACATGGGAAGAGCTTCAAGCTCTCATGATGAAAGAGTTTTGTCCCCGTCACGAGGTTCGAGCTTTGGAACGAGAGTTTGACAATTTAAAGCAAGATGGGGTTGAGCACCGTGCGTACACGGTTCGTTTCGAGGAACTCAGTCTATTGTGTCCCACCATGGTTACCCCACCAGAGAAAGCAATCGAGAGATATATCGATGGTCTACCCGATTCTATGCTGGATATTGTGACCGGTGTTAATCCTACTACCCTTCGTCAAGCGATCGAGTTGTCTGCTACCCTGACTGAGACTCAAGTCAGGAAGGGTAAACTCACCCGCAAGGGTGATAAAAAGAAAGCGACTGATTCTGGGAAGGACAAGAAAAAGGGTAAGGGTAAAGAAGGTGAGTCGTCGAAGAAATCGAGGAAGCAAAAGGGTGCCCAGACTTTTACTGTTACGGCACAGACTGATCAGAACCCACCGGCTCAACCTCCTGCGAAGAAGGCGTACGCTGGTACCGCACCTCATTGTGCTCGTTGCAACGGTCATCATGTTGCACAGCAAGCTTGTAAGCAGTGCACGACGTGTGGTAAACTTGGGCATTTGGCCAATGTTTGTCGTTTAGGACAAAATCAGGTTAGCCAGGTTCAAGCTACGGTATAAGGGAATGCTGCTAGATTCCCACCGGGTTCATGTTTCAATTGTGGAGAGTTTGGTCACTTCCGTAACAACTGTCCGAGGCTGGTGAATGCAAACGCGAATGCTAATGCGAACCCGAATGCGAACGTCAACGCCAACGTGAATCCTGCTCGAGGGCGAGCATACAATTTGAAAGCAAACGAAGCGAGGACTGACAATGAGGTGGTGAATGGTACGTTTCTTGTTAATAATCGACCTGCATCCATTCTCTTTGATTCTGGTGCCGATAGAAGTTTTGTTTCGTTATCTTTTGAACCCTTGCTTGCGATACCTAGAACTAAATTGAGGAAACCCTTATCTGTCGAAGTTGCTACTGGTAAACCTCTTGTTCTCAATTCTGTTATTCGTGGTTGTCAGTTAAACCATGATAACCATCTTTTTCCTATTGACCTCACGCCGATGCAACTTGGGAGTTTCGATATTATCGTAGGGATGGATTGGTTAACCAAACACCACGCTGAGGTGGTTTGCTTCGATAAGATTATTCGCATCCCTTTGTCTTCTGGCAAAATTCTAGAAGTTCGTGGCGAGAAACCTTCAGGTGGACTGAAGCTTATGTCGTGTATGGAAGCTCGGAGGTATTTGAGAAAAGGATATGTTGCTTTTCTAGCACATGTCACCGAGGAGAAAGGCAAGAGCAAGAGTATTCAGGATATTCCGATTGTTCGGGATTATCCAAAAGTGTTTCCTGATGAACTGCCTGGTTTGCCTCCAGTTCGTCAAGTCGAATTTCATATTGACCTTGTACCCAATGCCAACCCAACAGTCAGATTCACGGCGGTCAGTATGTGACCGAAATTGCCTACAATTTAGGGTTGATGACTGATGAGGTACTTCAGAGTCTCAGTCTTGTGACTGAGGGTTTATATGTTGATATTCGGTCGTTGAAGGCGATGGGGTTGATTGTTGAGACGGATCGCGGGGATCGATTGAGGGGTTTAAACAACGAGGTCTGGGACCCGTTGCCTCCGGCTGAGGAGGAAGATGAGGATGGGGAGATGCATGAGCAGCACGAGCAGCATGTACCACAGACACCACCACATTCACCACAGCATCACGGATTCCACCAGCACCAGGATTGGCCAGAAGGCATCCCGTCTTATCCTAAGTTTTACCAGCAGTTCCAACAAATGCAGGTTATCTAGGAGCAGCAATTCCAACAGATCAGGGTGAACCAGGACTTCATGCGCCAAGAGGTGCATGATGGATTTTCATACCTTTTTGGGGAACTTCATAACGCCTACCCGAACTACTTCGGGCACCCCCCACAGTTCCCATACGGGAACCCACCTGGTTATGGAGATGCAGGCCCGTCCAACACGAGAGATGATGCTGGTGACGGTGGAGTTGATCGTTGGTGGTTTTTGTTACTTCAGTACTTTATACTTTTAGGGTGTTCATTTTGGTTATTATTTCAACACCCCCGAATTGTACTTTATTTTCAGACACTTTATTTGTCTCGTCATGTTTGGATTTTAGTACTTATTTATATAAATTATGGTTTATTTGGTTTATTTGTTTCTGTTCTGTTTTGCTGTACCTTGTGACATACTTGCAGATTTTGACTATCACATCTTGGACCGGAGCACATCACGAATACAGCTTTGGAAGTCTCCTTGCATCAAACATCATCTTCAGGGGAGTATTATTATCATTTATCTCTATATTTCGGGTTTCGCATTGGGGACAATGCGAAGTTCAAGTGTGGGGAGGGGTTTAACTTTGTTAACTTTGTTTGTCCTGTTAAAAAAAATCACGGATACAGATTTTGCAGCTTTTGACTATCACATCTTGGACCGGAGCACATCACGGATACAGCTTTGAAAGTCTCGTTGCATCAAACATCATCTTCAGGGGAGTATTATTATCATTTATCTCTGTATTTCGGGTTTCGCATTGGGGACAATGCGAAGTTTAAGTGTGGGGAGGGTTTTAACTTTGTTAACTTTGTTTGTCCTGTTAAAAAAAATCAGAAAAATCATTCAAAAATATCTGTATTTTGTATATATTTTTAGTAATAAACCGGTTGGTTGTGTTTTAGAAAGCTTCGGACATAATAAAAACTCGACAAGCAAAATAAATTTTGAAAAGGAAAACCGGAAAGCGTGACAAACAAAGAAAGACTTGCATGATAGTTTTAACACTTTTACTCATTCCTTCCGTTATGTGAGCATATTCAAGCCTTGAAATTGTTATATGTTTATTCATTTCGGAGTAGGAGTGAGCCGGATGTCATGTGTAATTTAGAACTTGTCACTAGCATGCTTGTTAAGACCATGAACTTGCGGAATTGTGTAGAAGTGATAGAGGCACCTAGATTACCCCCTTTGTTGTTAGCCTTGTTCTTTGTGTCGTATTTCCCGTAAACCTTACGTTACCCTTAGGATTAACCATGTCGAGCCTTCCCGTTTACCTTTGTTTACCCAACATAATCGTCCACTTAGCCAAATTTAGCCTTTTTATGTTTTAAACCTTTTAGTGTTGAAACTCGGTCAAAATAATCGTTTAACTAGCGCTTGTTTTAGTTTATTATTCATTGTATAAATCCATTAGTTTGCAAAAAAAAAAAAAAAAAAAAAAAAAAACAGAAAATAAAACACCCTAAAATAGGGTGAATTCGACAAAATTCGAGCAATTTTGAATGCTTAATGATAAAATCTCAATTGATGAGTTCGATGTCACAAAAGTCGCCTTTTTAAGGCGTTTGTATGTATAGTTGTATTGTTTTGCGCTAGTAAACGCTATCACTGAGTTTTAACCGTTTCGCCACTTTAAATATCCATTTCCATACCCTTCGCCCAAGCCTAACGTTATACCCCGTAAAGACCTCTTGATTTACACTTTGTCGCATATTAGTTGGTGGAGACGAGATCTTATGACAAGCTTATGATATTACACATTTCATTGACGAGGCATTGAGTGTTTGCACATACACATTTTATGTATGTTTCACAAATAAAGCCTAGTGTATGTGAACATTGTGAGTTGTGTGAAGATTAGCATGTTAAGTCAATCGAAAGTGAAGTCACGGCTTTTTGGTTATCCATATACATTTGCATATGCTTGTTTGGTTTGATTCATTTGATGTTGTCTTTCGAAAAACCGGCTAACCGTTTGTTGTTTTAGTAGATAGTTTGTAAATACTCGTTCTTGTTAGATTCTAGTTTATACATATTTTAGTCCCCCATTTTATCCCCATTTTATGCGTTTTCGGCCGTAAAACCGTCATTCGGATACTTAATCAAGTATACTTTTGTTTACAGGCCTAAAACAGCATGCCAGACAAAATGATAGTGAAAACGAGGACTTTCCGGACGAAACGACAAAGCTGTGAACATTCTGTGAAGATTCTGACCTGGGCACTTGGCACGGTCGTGCGACTCATGGAACGACCGTGCATATTCGACAACATAACCCAGACCGGCGATGAACGACTGTGCAATCCGGAGTGCAAGCTTTCTCGGAAAGGAACGATCGTGCAATTATTGGAACTCCCGTGCCAACCCGATGTCCAAGCCAAGCCCGGAACTGCACCATCGGTGCAGTTGGTCGTGCAACCCTAACCCGGAGACGCACGTCCGTGCCACCAAGTGAACGACCGTGCGAGATCGAAGACGGTCAAGATAAGATGATGGATGTCATGCGGTATGGTGCACAGTAACTCCAATAATGCAAAAAGTGAACGGTCGTGCCAATAAAGTGCACGACCGTGCGAGATCGAAAAGATATAAAAACATGCAGAAAAATTCTGCTCGTAACTCTGGAATTTTGGGAGCTTCACAGGCGATTTTACAGGCTCCGGAGGCTTTGCTTTTGACCCGGATTCAAGTCACATTGTGCCGTTTAGCTCCATTACTATTCGGATTCTTAATCTAGTGCTTGTTTATGGTTTGGTTTTCTAATCTTTCCATAATTTTGTTAATGTTTCAAGCATTTAGATTAATGTTTATGTATTATTGTAGCCTTTGGGCAAAAACACAACAATCCCTTGCTTAATTATAGCCATTAGTATGTTAACTTTGTTTGTAATGATACTTGGAAATATTTTCTATGTTAATCTTTGATGATTAGTTTGCAACCTTGTTATTGTTGTTGATTTCTTGATTATAAGTAATTGTGTTGGATGATTGGTATTTGGTTAGTTAAGATAGTTGAAAAATGAAGCTTAATTAATCTTGTATTAGTAAACTTTAAACTTGGTTAACTAGTTTAGCTTGGTTAAAATGTGTGCATCATGATATTAGAAATGGTTATGGTTTAATAAAATATAATTATTGTTAATCAAGAAAGCTTTCCGTCACGTAAGGACCTTAACGGGTTAAATGGTGTTGTTATGAATTCTTGCCATGATTTGTTAGCTTAGTTAGTAATTTAGGCCAAAATTGCTATCTTGGTGAATTTATGTGCAAGATTTGTAAAATGAACTCGGTTGTGATTTAATCTAGTTTATGCTTATCTCGGTGGTTGCATTGTGTTTATCGATGTCGCTTTCCTTGTTTAAGTGAGGTTAGAAAACGCCTAACGGATGACTAACTTATTTTTAAGAGATTTTCATAGACATTTATCAATGCACGTTGAAGAACAATTTTAGGTGGTTAAAGTGTGTTTATCGTTTTAGCTTTCCGAATGATTGTCATGTTAGGATTCTCGAAAGGGATACTAATTGTCTTGAAAATGAAGAATTGTCCAAATGTTTCTAGTGGCAAAACCGACTTAGTTTGCATGCTGTGGTTGTGTATAAAGCAAGGCTATTTATCTATTTTCTTATTTAGTATTTACTATGTTTTATTAAGTTTTAGAAAATCACAAAACTTATGTTTCTTCCGTTACTTTAATGACAAAGATCTAGTATTATTCCTCCGCCCATTTTCTTGGATCGATACTTGGTTCTTACCGATACTTTACTACATATATGACGGGGTACACTTGCCTCTTCCGTGTGTGTTTTGATGTTAAAGTAATAATCACTTTTATAAATTTAAAACCGATTCGTGTGTAATTTCATTGCAAAACTATGTATATATATACGCACACGTCAAATAGGGTAACGGGCAATTATATAGACAGGATTGGGACTGGGAAGAGTTCAAAACAGTCGATCGGCTTCAGTGTGTAAAGACAACAAGAGGTTAGAGGCGAAAATGTAGAAGTGGAAAATGGTTACGGGTGTATCAACTTCTGTACCAGAGAGAACAGTGTGTGAACCTGCGGTAAATGTTGAGGAGTTCCGCACAATTGGTTTCACTCAACGGTTTGAAGAGCTTGGGTGGGAAAGAATATTGGATTGGTGTGAGGATATCACCTCACGGGTCTATTTAGCGGCAGTATGTGAATAGTTATCAACTGTGAGGTTTGAAAACTCTGACAGCCCGGCTCCTACATGGAAATTAATTGGCAACATCGGGAAGAATCAAATGATTATGTCTTTCGAACATATGAATGCCATTGCTAGGTTTGATTCCTTGGGGGTCGAGGCGTACGATTATTATGATTATGATCGTTCCTTGGATAACAAGACCAACATAAAGGGAAGAATTTTAGCGGTCGTGTTGCCAGGTTCTGGATCAGATGTTAGCAGTCGTGTTGCCAGGTTCTGGAGGTACGGGGGAGTCAAGGAACGATTTGTCTATAGAGGGAAGAATTTTGCAAGGCATCTCGTTAGAAAATGTGATGGTGCGGTTCGGAGACCGCGGAAAAGTAAAGGCACCCGACTGCCGGGTTTTACATGCTTTATTGTATGGGACGCAACAGTTGTCATGGCGGCAAATTATGATGATAAACACTTGGGACACGAGGGAGTCGTGCACAAGGAAGATGATCCCATATGTGCGGCTAATTAGCGCGATGATTCTGCAACAGAACGCGTTGCCACAGAAATCGCTATGGGTTTCTAAACCCAATGATCAGTTTAACCTTGCTTCAATGAAGCGTCATTGGAAAATCATGGTTAAAGTCTTTGGTCATCTTCATACAGTGGAGGATGATCAAGGAAACAGTTATAATTATACTGATCCGCACGAGGTCGAAGAGGGTGGTTATGATGAGGAGATGCTTGATAAGGAAGATGAGACTGAACCTGCCGGTCCATGGGGACCAAAGCAGAGGTACAGACGGCTAACCTGGGAAATTTCTGCAGATGTGGCAAATTTTGTGAATCAGCGATGGGGACCATCATACCGGGATTTCAACCGTGGTCAACAAGCGGTTTTTGATAATGTGTCGGCGAGTGTAGGAGAAGGTAGAGAGTATGAGGCGAGAAGGAAGAACTGGGAGGAGACGCACGAGGCCCAGTTGCAGGCACAGTGGGACCTCTAAGCGGCCAATCAGGAAAGGATGGAAAAATATATGGAGGAGCAGCAGATGTTCCAAGCTCTGCAAAGATCACAAATGGAGCATTTGGCACAAATGCAGGAGCAAGAGGTGGGCCGAAGACGGGCATGGGAGGAAAATGATGAGAGACAACGAAACGAGCAAAATACATTGGAAGGCCGCCGATGTAGTGCTTTATACGTCTCTGCTGAAGTGGCTATTAATAACGCCAAGGTCCTCCATGATCAGGAGCGACACCGGGAGATGTTCGAGGCTCTCACCGGTTACTCATACCACCCGAACCCGCCAGTCGACCCAAATGAGAGATACCAGCGGTGACGGTGAGGTATGTATTTTGTTGTTGTATATTTTTGTTTTCTTTATTTATTTATTTTTTATTCCGTTAGTATCTCATTTTTCCTAGTTAAATGAACGTTGTGGGTGTGTTCTCTATATAATCCTCACGAGACCTACTCGTCCTCCCAAGCGATTGGTGGGTTTAAAAGGGCTTGTTGTATAAGCTAAATGCAACCGTGATTCCTACGAAAGTAAGTTAGGATTGTTGTTATTGTAAATTTATTTTCCACATAAATCAAGGTAAATTAACGTATGGCTTGGTAATACTTTCATAAAAATGGTAGAACTAAGTAGCTAACAAATTTTAATGGTTGTGAAAAGCATGCTTTTACACAAGAGTTAAGATTTGTAGGTACATTGTGTTCAAGGGACGACCGTTTTTGTGAAGAGAAGAAGAAGACATGAGCATCTAACGAGAAAAATCAGGTGCATGCGTTTCCTTTTACCTTGATTCTTAGTAATAAGTGGATTGTAATTGTATTTTACTTTTCGGTGTGAAATTTTTTTAGAATTAGCCGTGTCACATCCCTTATGCGTTTTAAAACTCTAGTTCTTACACATTGAGGACAATGTTTACCTCAAGTGTGGGGATGGGGGAGTAGTAAAAGTTTTTTTTATTTTGACATGTTCGTTTAAACACTACACATTGAGGACAATGTTGACCTCAAGTGTGGGGATGGGGGGAAATTTCAAAAAAAATTCAAAAAAGTCTTGATTTAAAAGCGATCTTAAAAGCATAAGTAACTAAGTTAACAAGGGATGACACAACCCATTTGGTCTTTTGTCATGGTCAAGTTCAAATTAATAGCATGACAGGTATTTAGCGGGTGGTTATTTAGGAATAATCCGCCTAAGAAACTAGCACATTATGCATGGCACATACCATACCCTTATATATGTGAGGTTTTGAGCCACTTATATATCATAGAATTACATATAAATTTTTCTTTGTTTGAGTGGACCATTAGTCATGTATTGTAGAACTTGCAACTTTTGATACGTTTGAGACCATAGACCAAATACAAGCACAAGAATGATTAAGGCATTAGGTAAACCTTTTCTTTTTACACCATTTATCTATCCCTTAGTAGCCAACTTTAAGCCTAATCCTTTCGTTTGAGCCTAACCTTTTCTTTTAAACCCGTGTGATGAGAATTCGATTATAGGAGTGAAGCTTGTATAGTTGTTAATTGTTAAAAAAAAAAGAGAAAAAAAAATCAGAAAATGTTGTGAAAATGAATAGAAAATCATTGAGAAAAGAACAAAAATATGTGTTTCTAGCTTGTGGAATAAAAGGCGAAAATTGTTGCCTTCTAGCTTGATGTTTATAGTTAGTTATGTTTAGAATAATTTGTTTTGTAATAAAAATCAAATTTTCATCACCTTAGCCACTTTCAAATATCCCATTTTCCTACCCTTAGCTTCTGTTACAACCTTTACAAAACCTTCTGACTTGTGCTTAGTATTCGTGATCGGTGGTGGAGAATGATTGAGTTGCAAGCCTATGCGGGTACGTGTTCTAATGGGTTTGAGTGATTATTTCAATGGTGCTAATGCATCAACTATTAGCCAAATTTTAAACCGAGTGGAGAGAACATTGTGAGGGATGTGCATGATTTGTTAGTTTCAAGGGCAGGTTAATCTTGGATAATTATTTTCACATAATTAATCAATTATTGCTAAATATGTTGAAAATTGTAAAAGGTTTGAACTTAGGTATGACAATTGATCTTAACCTTCGTCTCGGGAATGGGGAGTGTATTCTCTGTTCGACCCACGTGAAAGTGAAAAACAGATTTGCTTGAGGGCAAGCAAAAGACAAGTGTGGGGATGTGATACGTGGTCGAATAACGGTGCTCATTTATGTCTAAGTTTGAGTTTTGGACTAAAATCGCAATTTTTAAACTAATGGACTGAAATGGTTAAGAAAGTGAAACCATAGGGACTGAAATCGCAATTTTTAAACTAATGAACTTAAATAGTGATTTTTGACAAACCACAGGGACGAAAACAGTAATTAACTCTAAAATGATAAAAAAACTATATATTATTATAAAAATAAAGTTACTATTCATTATTCCTCGTTAACAATATATACAACTTCGTTTTTAACAAAACTTATAACGGAATGTCGGGGAAAGAAATCAAACAGACAAACACAACTACGTACTTAAGTTTTTAGAAAAAAAGTTATAAACGTAAATTATTAAAGAAGTATCAAATTAATCGATAAATTGATATATGTTCAAAAAAGAGAAAAAAAAAACAATTATTAAAAACGGTAAAGGAAATATTTGTTTAAAAAATTATGTTATTAAAAGTAAATATAATAATAAGCTATTATAATATATTAAATAATAAAATAATAAAAAACTATATATTATTGTAAAAATAAAGTTAGTATTCATTATTCCTCGTTAACAATATATACTAGTAGTTTTCCCCCGCACTGCACGACGGGAGCTCAATTGGTACCGTTGAGTTCGTTTTGGTACCGACACTCGCAAGTAAAAGAAAAAACTAAAAAAATAAAGTCGTGATATGCCCAAAAGAACACGTGTTTTAAATCAATTGAAAACCATAGAAAAGAATACCGATTCCAATACTACCGATATTGTTCGGTTGAAACGGTTCAGTTAGTCCCGTATCAATACTTGTATAGTTTACGATAAAAAAATGTTTTTTCTATATTTTTATTGGTACTTGTATATAGTTTGCAGTTTACAAGTCAAAAACCATAAAAAGAATATTGGTTCCGATACCTCTGATATATGTACTATGTTATTCACTAAGTCCCATATCAATATTTGTATTGTTTACAATACAAAAATGTTTTTTTTTTATGTTTTTATTGGCACTTGTATAGAGTACATTAGAAAAAAACAAAGTAAATCTCATTGTCGGTTTCGGTTCGATTTGGTACGATAGTGTCACGGTATCCATTTTAAATATCATTGTCAGTTTCGGTTCAATTTGGTACAATAGCAGCACGGTATCCATTAAAAAAATAAATATAATATTAAAACTTTAGTTTTACTATTCATCACCCCTTCAAATTAATATGTTTATTATAAGTAACTAGTGATATTCCCCCGCGCTTCGCGGCGGGGATTAAGTCGGTATCAATTTGGTTCGTTACAGTACCTGCACTCGATATAGTAATTGAAAGAGAAAACACTACATCGATCTAAAACAAAAAAAACACGCATATTGATATGATACCTATATATGTTGTTCAGTTGATATCTGTTCAGTTCGCTTACATTTTATGTATATTTTATTTCAACATTACGATATTGTTTTTGATAACGGATGTTCAGCCACCATCGTACCAAGCCCAATCGAAACCAATTGAACAACATTTGTATCGGTACAAAAAACACACATATTGATATGATACCTATATATGTTGTTTAGTTGATATCTGTTCGGTCGCTTACATTTTATGTTTATTTTATTTCAACAATACGATATTGTTTTTGATAACGGATATTCAGCCATTATCGTACCAAGCCCAATCGAAACCAATTGAATAACATATTGATATGATACCTATATATGTTGTTCAGTTGATATATGTTCGGTTCGCTTACATTTTATGTTTATTTTATTTCAACACTACGATATTTTTTTTCATAACGGATATTCAGCCACTATCGTACCAAGCCCAGTCGAAACCAATTGAACAACATTTTCTTATTTTTAGTTTTTTTTTTTTTTTTTGCTTTCAATAAACTGATAATGTATCGCTACCATATTGTACTGAACATCATCGGTACTGGTATACATTCCGTTTTATTGTTTCCTGTTTGCTAACGGGTACTTTGATCGTATCTTAAAAGTTATATGAGAGAACAAAATATAATTAAATCAATTAAAGTAATAAACCAATAAAATAATAAAACCTTATAAAAACAATATTGAAAAAAATAAAAAACAATTGTTCCTCTCTTTTTATTTCAACATTACGATGTATTTTTTTTAAACGGATAATGTGTCGCTATCATACCAAATTCAATCAAAACCGATTGAATAACATCTGTATCCGTATCAATATTTATTTTTAGTGTTTTTTGCTTTTGATGAATTAATATCGTATCGCTACCATACCGTACTGAACAACATCAGTACCAGTATACATTATTTTTTTGATTTCTTGTTTGATAACTGGTACTTTGATCGTATCTTAAAAGTTATATAAAAATATATGTTTAAATTAATTAAACTAATAAAAACCTAAAAAAAACAATATTAAAAAAATCAAGAAACACTGTTAATGACCACTTTGAATTAATATGTATAAATTGTTCTACCTTTTCAAATGATTTATATATTTATTTTATGTTGTTTACCCTCTTTAAAAAAATTACGTCACTAAAATCATATATTAATATAAGCCATGTAAAGCTAAATTAAGTTTACCTGGTCATAAGCACAATCGGCATTTTTCATTCTGAGCCACTCTTGCAATCTTCCAAACCTTTACCTGGCATCAGAATCACAAAAACACCAAATTTTCAGCTCAAAATTTCAATTGCTAATGGAAAAAACAATCCCATTTCTTTCTTTTCTTTTCTTTTTTATCCTGGCTAAGTAAATGGCCATATATTTTCTTCCAAAACCACCATTTTTCTTGAATCTTTTCTTAATCGTGTTTCCTTGGATGGTGAAAGCTTACATGACAGATGCAGATGCATTGCTTAGAATCAAGCAATCTTTGAACAATCCCGAGCCTCTCGATTCATGGAAGTTAGGAACGAATCCTTGCGATGACTTGTTAACATGGGTAGGTATTGTTTGTAACAAAGGGATTGTTACTAATCTTCATCTTAAATCAATGAGTCTTTCTGGTAATCTAGATTTAACAGCCCTTTCACAAATGGCGGGTCTGCGGATCATTTCACTTGAAAACAATTCTTTTTCAGGCCGTATTCCGGGATTCAATAAACTTGGATCATTGAAGGCTCTTTACCTCTCGATAAATCAATATTCTGGCGAAATCCCATCGGATTATTTCACGGATATGACATCTATGAGAAAGATATGGTTTGATGGAAACAAATTCACGGGCAAAATCCCGTCTTCAATCGCAGAGCTCCCAAATCTTGTGGAATTACATCTTGAAGATAATCAGTTTTCTGGTACAATTCCCGCCATTGGTCAAAGAAGTTTAAACTCGGTCAACCTTTCGTATAATAACTTGACAGGAGAAGTTCCACCAGGTTTGGCAAAATTTGATGCATCTTCTTTTGAAGGTAATCCCGGGCTTTGTGGTGCGAAGTTCGGTAAGATGTGTGACAAGGTAAACCCGCGGACCCCTAAATCAACCGAAAAATCATCTAAAAAGGCTCTACGGATGGAATACATATTAATGGCGGTAACTCTGTTAATTCTTATCTTAATGATTGTTGGAATCTACATTTTGAGAAAGAGGAAGAAACGTAACTCAGAGACAATTGGGATCATGGAAGGTAATCCTGAAGGTTCGGTTGGTTTAACTATATGTAATATCAGCAAACCCGAAGCTATTCCGGGCCAAAATGGTTTTGGAACGGGTCAGAAGACGTTGATGGCTAGAAAGAAGTCGACGGGTGTCGATCTAATGTTGTTGAACAATAGTAAAGGAGTATTCAGATTATCAGATGTGATGAAAGCAGCTGCAGAAGTGCTTGGAAATGGAATGCTTGGGTCATCGTACAAAGCCACAATGTCGAATGGGGTGGTTGTGGTGGTTAAACGGCTAAAAGAAATGAATTTGGTGGATAAAAACGGGTTTGAAGCTGAGATGATGAGGCTAGGAAGACTCAACCACCCGAATATCTTGACACCACTTGCATGTCATTACCGCAAAGAGGAAAAACTCGTGATTTATGATTACATTCCCGGTGGCAGTCTACTTTATATATTGCACGGTAAGCATTAAACTGATCACCAATAGTTTGGGCCTTTGACATTGCGTTTTTGAAGTGGTTAGGCTATATCAAAGTGTTTGGATGTGGTTTTATGATACACAAGTTTGAGCATAAATAATCAGATAACCAAAACCAGTTTTGGGTACTGCTAGTCTTGAAATTTTCTATAAATGATTATCTTGTTTAAACTAATTTTCGACATCCAAACGCTAGGAACTGATTATATGTACTACAACATCAATAGTCAGATAACCAAAACCTTTTATTTATCTATAAATGATTATTTAGTCAAAACTAGTTTCACTACATCCAAACACTAGGAACTCATTATATGTGACTACAACATCAATAAACCGATAACCAAAACTGGTACTGCTAGTCTTTAAATTATCTATAGAGGATTATATACAGTCAAAACTAGTTTCACTGTATCCAAACACTAGGAACTCGTTATATGTGGCTACAACATCAATAACCGATAACCAAAACCGGTACTGCTAGTCTTTAAATTATCTATAGATGATTATATACAGTCAAAACTAGTTTCACTGTATCCAAACACTAGGAACTCGTTATATGTGGCACATCAATAACCGATAACCAAAACCGGTACTGCTAGTCTTTAAATTATCTATAGATGATTATATAGTCAAAACTAGTTTCACTGTATCCAAACACTAGGAACTCGTCATAACTCATATGTGACTACAACATCAATAATCCAATAACCAGAACCGTTACTGCTAGTCTTTAGATTATCTATAGATGATTATTTACTCAAACTTAGTTTCACCGCATCTAAACACTAGGAACTGATTATATGCAACTGCAACGCCAACAATCAGATAATCACTTTCAAAACGCAATGCCAAACACCAATTTTACAAACAATGATGATTCATATCTTTCAGGTGATCAGGGAAAGAGGCACGCAGAGCTCAGATGGCACACTCGCTTAAAAATCATCAAAGGAATCGCACAAGGATTAGCCTATCTACACACCGAGCTAGCAAATCTAAACTTACCTCACGGAAACCTGAAGTCAAGCAACGTCCTCCTAAACCCTAACTTCCAGCCACTACTCGTAGACTTCGGTATGAGCCACATGATCAACACGAATCAAGCAGCAAACGCGTTAACCGCCTACAAAGCACCCGAAGCAGCTAAAACTCACCAACTATCACACAAATCCGACGTTTATTGTCTCGGAATCATCATTCTAGAAGTCCTAACAGGTAAATATCCATCACAATACGTTAACAACAATCAAGGCGGTACAGATCTAGTACAATGGATCAAATCAGCGATGTACGAACAACGAGAGGTAGAACTATTAGATCCGGATATCACCGGATCGAGTAAATACATAGGAGAAATGAAAAAACTGCTACAGATCGGTGCGAATTGCACCGAAAGTGATCCAGAAGCTCGGTTAGGGCTTCCGGAAGCGGTTAATAGCATCGAGAATATTCAAGGTGGAGATGAGAAAACGATTGCGATGTTTTCGTCGTTTGAAGACGGTTACGATGATGCAGCGAGTACGATAACGGATTCTTCTTACGTATCGATGGTAGGTGAATCGAGAGTTAATAATAGTGAACAGGTTCAACGGAATAATGCGGTTACGTGAAGTAAGAGGATGTTATTTTGTGAAAAGAATTGTAAAGTGTAAATACCTTGAGGTTATTGAGCTCGTGTTGTAGTAGCTATGGCTTCGTTCTGGTTTTCGAGCAACAATGGAAGCTGCCGGAATATGTTCCGATGTGAAGAAGACCGGCCGGCGAGGGGAATTTGGTTTTGTAAGATTTTGAGTTATGAATATGCGATAGTGAATGTTGTGAAACGGCATAAACGTTACGATTTTGAAAAAAATTCGAATGTGACCTTTTGTGTGGTTTGAATGAAAATTCAAACTTAAAATTTATGTGTTGTTACCGTTAATATTTTGTTTGGTTACGGTCGACTTTAAATTATTATTAGAGTAAAATGCACGGATAGTCCCTGTGGTTTTGCAAAGTTTCAGCTATAGTCCCCAGATTTTGGAAATTACACTCGTAGTCCCTGTGGTTTGACAGTTTGTTTCGCTGATAGTCTCTGGAGTGGATGTGTGTTAGTTTTCTCAGTTAATTCCATGTGAAATTACAAAATTACCCTTGCTTTTATTATATTCATCATCATCATCATTCATCAGTTCTACTCTCTCTCTCTCTCTCTCTCTCTCTCTCTCTCACTAAAAACCACCACCACCGTCACCTCCCCTGCCGCCATCACCACTCCCCACCACCGCCATCCCCTTCCACCACCACACCTCCGCCTCCTAAACCCATACCCGCCTCCACCATCAACCACCCATCCCCAAATCCACTCCAGATTTCAGTCAAACAGATCCACACATTTCAGTCAACAAACACTCAAAAAACACAAAATCAAATCATAAACAACTAAATTACATCTCCGTTAACACATATATATCGCCTGAAATCAAAAATCTCTGGTTACGATCCACATATTTCCGTCAACAAATATATATCGCCTGAAATCAAACATCTCTAGTTACGATCCACATATTTCCGTCAACAAACATGCAAAACAACACAAAATCAAACTCATACAAAACTAAATTACATCTCCGTCGCCTGAAATCAAACATTTTGAGTAACAAAGCAAGCAGATCCACACATCTCCGTCAACAAAATCAAAAACTCATACACAACTAAATTACCTGAGGAGAAGCACAATACCGCCACAACGCAAGTCGCCAGTCGGAATTCTTAACAGAAACATAGTGTAACTCATCCGCAGTACAAATCGGAGGCTTATTAACAACCTTCTCGCCGTTGATAGGAATCTCGGTGTTCGTTTCGTCGGAAGAGAAAGCCCTAACGGTAACGGCGGATGTTAACCGGAGTGACGGAAAAGGAGGACGGCGGACGGAGAGGTGACGGAAGAGGTGGCGGAAGGCGGTGGACGGTGATGACGTCATGCGGAGAGAAGGAGGAATGGCGGTGGTGTGCAGTTGTGGATGATGAATCATTGCTGATATTGGTGGTGGTTTTTAGTGAGAGAGAGAGAGAGAGAGAGTAGAACTGATGAATGATGATGATGATGATGTTGATGAATATAATAAAAGCAAGGGTAATTTTGTAATTTCACATGGACTTAACTGAGAAAACTAACCCACATCCACTCCAGGGACTATCAGCGAAACAAACTGTCAAACCACATGGACTATGAGTGTAATTTCCAAAATCTAGGGACTATAGCTGAAACTTTGCAAAACCACAGGGACTATCCGTGCATTTTACTCTTATTATTACATGAAATCCAAACAAAAACACATAAATGATTTTTTTTAGTTAAATAATGAATTTGGCTTTTTACTTGAAATAGTGGGGTTTAAGAGGATTCTCATCCAAACCATCAAAATATGTGAGGGGTAGTTTTTATATTATAAATGGTATAAAAAATGGTTGTGAGTGGAGGAGGGAGAAAATGTTACTGTTCATCTGTATATTTGGGGGGACACTGTTCACCCAGTATAATTTTTTTAATATATATTGAAAGTGGTTGTGAGTGAAGGAGAGAGAAAAATGTAATGATAATATTATTTAATTGAAAAGGAGATAGAAAAAAGTATTTGTTTTTAGTGAAAATATATTGATATAGGAGTTGTTTTTTAGTGAAATGTATGTATAATTTTGATTGATTGGATGAGAATGCTCTAAATTTTGTGGGTTGCCATGGGGAGAGACTTGATCGGTTTTGAGGCACTTCATATGGCAAACGAAATAAAAATCCAAAAAATACAGTCATAACGTACCCGAAATGTGGGAATACAAAAGTATCCAATATGAGACCATTTGGTAAAGGCACATGCTTTTTAGGAGAGATCCCAAATTCAAATCTAGACAAGGGATACTATTTAAATAAATGGTATAGTAGTTTAAGAGCAAGCTTTGTCGTTCAAAAAAAACTAAAGTATCCGGAGTGATGAGATCGAGCATGGGAGAGGGGTGCGTGTGCACCACCAGCCACATATATGTGTGTACACTGAAAGAAGATCGATCTGAGATAGTCAATCTCTCAAATAACAAACTTGTTGAATGGGTTAGGCTTCAAAAAACAAGACGAAGAAGATTAATTTATATACCAATTTTAATATGTTTTCATTACTAAAACTCTAGGCCTTATAACGGATTAAAGAAACATATAGTAGTAGGAAACATAGAAACAAAAACATGGACCCGTTGGCTACCCAGTAGCCACTAACTCAAATACCAAAATAAGCAACTCAACAAAATATGGTAAATTTGATTTTAATAATCCAAACACATCACTATTGGCTGACAATAATTGCAACTTAAAAAGTTTCCTATGAAAGTCCCAACTTTCAAACTATTTTCCTCCACCAGCCTTTTCTCCTTTTCTAGTTGGGGTCTAACCCAATTGGTTTTTTTTTTTTATAGAGGTATCAGTTATAACTAAACACCCATGTGCTTTTGAATGTTTAATTAGATTGTATCATTTCATAATAATACTGGATTCATAGACAAACTCGAAATATTATGTTTCTTTTATCAAAAGTTAAAATTTGATTGATTAGAGTTTTAAGTCTTGATGATTTTTATTAGAAAAATTTATAAGTTGATCACGTTTATTTAACAATCTAATATTTTTACCGAATGAATCCTTATTAAAAGCAAAGAATCGCACAAACAAACTACTAAAAAAATTGAATCAAACGTAACCGTTTTACATAAGTTTGTGAATCAAATTATTAAAAGAGTTAAATGCTTGGTTGGTCCATGTGGTTTTCAAAAATTGCAGACTTGGTCCTAGTGGTTTACTAATTACACGCTTGGTCCCAAAAGTTGTCAAAAATGCGCTCGGTTGGTCCCCAGCCCTAACATCAGTTAAATTTCTCAGTTAACTATGTGTGAAATGACTAAATTACCCTTGAACAATTAAAAACCTAAAACTAAGAATTAAAAAACCCACTACATCATCTTCACCACCATCATCATCTTCATCACCATCACCATCATCATCTTCATCGAACATTCATCATAAATCAACATCATGTTTTTGAACAACCAATCTGACTTGAACCTAAACTCAATCGAACAAAACCCACATAACCTTTAATAAAGATTCGATTTTTATCACTAAATCGTAATACCCAGTTGAAAAAGAAAGTAACCCAATTTAATTACTAACAAGACGAATCAAACCCAGAAAGGGAAACCAAAAACACACATGAATCAAACAAGTAAAAACACACATAACCTTCAATAAAGATTTCATTTTTTTCATACCCAGTTGATAAAGAAAGAAACCCAATTAAGTTTTTAACTATATGAATCAAACCCATAAAGGAATATCAATAACACTCACCTTGAATCAAGATTTCAGTATTTTTTGCAACCACTTGCTCTGTTTTTTGTATAAACTTGTACACCAAATCACCAATGGAGTTGAAGGTTTCTTTGTGTTTTTCTGCTTGTGAATTGATGATGAATATGACAAATCTCAACCCTCAGCTATATATATAACAACCCTTGTGGAAAATATTTAAAACACGTCTTTGAATTCTTTTTACTTGTGTAAAAGATTGACAAAAAAATCATTGTGCACAAGACCATCGCCGTGGGAATTCGTCGTGCACAAGACCACCGTCGTGCGTCGGCTAAGCTTGCCGCCGGAAGTGGTGGCTGACACCACACCATCTTGTCTCTCTATCTCTGCATTGCTCAAATCTGTGTATTGTGTGGTTAGTTAGGGTTATGGTGAAGAAGAAAGGGGGTAATCAGTTGAGAATGAGCAAGTGTTTAGGGTTTTCTTTAGTTTGAGAAAGATGATAAAGTTCTGGGTTTTTATTTGTGTATATCTTGAAGATGATAAAGCTCTGAGCAAGTGAAGGGTATTTTGGTCATTTAACATGGACTTAACTGAGAAATTTAACTAATGTTAGGGCTGGGGACCAACCGAGTGCATTTTTGACAACTTTTGGGATCAAGCGTGTAATTAGTAAATCACTAGGACCAAGTCTGCAATTTTTGAAAACCACAGGGACCAACCAAGCATTTAACTCTTATTAAAAAAAACCCTAATGTTGAAACTAAGTACTTTCTGGCCGGTCAAGACAGCTAAATGAATCAAGAGTAAACTTCCATTTTGCTCCTTGTGGTTTGGTTGTTTTAATGGTTTTACCCGACTCTTAACTCAGTTAAATCATTCAGCTAAGGGTAGTGTTATTTCAGTAATTTTATATATAAGTAATTAATTATTTATATATAATAACATCTCTTTCTTCTCCTCTCTACATAATTAAAACCCCTTTCTCTCTATACCTTCTTTGCACCATCCACCACCCACTACCACCACCACTACCGCCACCATCATCGCCACCGCCACCACCACCCCATTCCCTTCCAAATGATCAGAACCACCCAAAATCAGCATTTGAACCCCCATAACCAGCATTTGAAAATTGACCCGTAGCTTGCCGACCATGAACCATCTTTAAGTTAGTTGAAACCGCTTCTTTTAGACTACCAAGAAATCCAACCTCATTGTTGGTTGAGTTCATTCGGTTCTCACGACAAAACTGATTAATGAGCCCATTATTGTTTCTCTGAAAACCCATAAAGCCAGCATCTAAAGTTTGACTCCAAGCCCAAGCCATATTTAACTCATTTAAAGCTGTTTCTTTTAGCTTATCAGAACTATCTCTGCTGCCTGCATGAGATCTAGATACAGATTCTTCAGTACCTCAAATTCGAAGACTCAAAAAACCATTATCCCCAAAATTTCCTTGAATCCCACTTTGACTTTGACTGAAACCGGCATCGTTTCGAGTGTGAACAGGTTGATTCACAAATTGTTGACCCAACTCATGTTCCAGTAAGGTAATGATAAAACTCGTTGAACATTTGTGTTTACAGTATTGGAACTCATGTTTATTTGAGGATTCTGAAAGCTGTTTGAATTTGTCGAATAACCGCTAGGGTTTGCAACAGTTTCAGGTAACTCTTGTGAAAGAGATCGATGAAAATCCTCCAAATCGGCGTATGTGAGGGACAAAAGGAAATCGAAAGAATCTTCATCAACGTTTCCGTCAAGAATAGTAAGGTGGCGATGATGGTGGCAGTGGTGGTAGTGGGTGGTGGATGGTGCAGAGAAGGTATAGAGAGGGGATGGAGAGGGGAGTTTTAATTATGTAGAGAGAAGTAGAGAGAGATGTTATTATATATAAATATTTAATTATTTATATATAAAATTAGTGAAATACCCCCACCCTTAGTTGAATGATTTAACTGAGTTAAGAGTCGGGGAGCAAAATGGAAAAAACATGGTAAACTATTGGAGTAAAATGGCTATTTTTAAAGGATTTGGGCAAAACTATTAAAACGACCAAACCACGGGGAGAAAAACAGAAGTTTACTCATGAATCAATATGAATACAAAACAAAGCAATAAAATTAAAACTTATGAAAACAAATATAACTCTCTTCAAATCATTTCACACCAAAAATAAAACAAAGTTGTTTTTTTATCCTTTGAACTGCACCTGAAGAAACACAAGTCTAATCTGCAAGGGATAGACCTTAATATTCAACCGAGTGGGTTAATCTTCTGGTCATCGTGAGCTTAAATCCGAATGATCTCATATGCATAAATAACACCATGAGACTCATCACGAGAAGAAGAGGTGAAAGTTTATCTCGTGACCACCCTCTAGCGTGAGAATAAGTGTTGTTCTTCCAGAGAAAGCAATGTATAGAATGTGAGTAAAGAGAGCATGATAGGGATCCTTAAACCTTTGGAGAAGTGTTGTATTTATAGCCGATGAGAGGTTGAAGAAGAAGAGGGCTGATTGGACGAGGTGTCGTTGTTATGGAATATCTGTTTGCTCTCCTTTGTCGTGGTAATTAGTGCCCACAGAGGTGTGAGCATGTCCGCACGCCGTGATTGGCTACACGTCACTTTATGGATGTACGTCTTATCTCGTCTGCCATCGGCTATTAGTAGAGGTTAAGAGGAGGTGAAACGACGCATCCTAATTTGACACATGTCATTCTCGTTTGTACCTTTTATCCCCTTCACGATGGCACCAATGGCGTACACCACCTTATGCCCAAGGTGGGCGGGCGCACCCCTTGAAAAAAAAAAAGATTAAGTGCTAAATTCCCGGTAAAATCTCGACAACACCCCTTGAAAATTTTTGTTCGCACCCCTTGAATTTAAAAAAAAAAAATACAACCTAATTAACTTTCCACTTAACTAATTAACTTTCACTTAACCCAGTTAACTTTCTCTTAACCTTTAGCCTAATAAACACTCCATAACCCAAACCCAACCCAATTAATAATATAATTTGAACTAAAATATAATAACCCAATCCACCGTCCTTTCCCCTTCTCTCGTCCCGCTCTTTGTTTTGTGATCCCAGTCCCACAACACCAACAACAGCGCACAACAGGTCTTCATCAGGCAGGAGCAACAACTTCGGATTCCGCCGGAGAATAGTAAATTATGGCCACCAAACTCACGAAAACAACATCTTCATCACTCTTTCCGGGCATGGTTCGATTATTTTGTTATTTTCTTGTTTTATTTGGATTTTTATGAGAAATAAAATTGTTAAAAATGTTTGAAATTTTAGTTGTTTTATTGTTTTTTGAAACTTTAGTTGGCTGATTTTGTTGTTTTAGTTAAAGTTTAGTGTGTTTAAATGGTTAGTTACAAGGAATCAACAAGTAAAACTAGGGCTTGATTTTAAAGTTAAAAATCATGAAGTCTGGTGATGATTGTTTAAGTGTTTAGTGTTAAAAATTAGTTGTATATGTTATACATAGAAAGACTTGTTTAGAAAAGTAGCTCTAAACGATGTTTGTATAGATTTTAAAAAATAAAAACACGTAGAGCAACATTTTAAATATGTTTGTAACGATGTTTGACGTGTTTTTGATGATTATATAAATTTTAGGTTGATATTCTTTTGTTTTACATGACCCGACCCGACCCGAACCGGCCTGATACGGCCCGATATGAACCGATAAGGGTCTAAAATCTTTAAAATTATTCCGCACCTCCATGAAAAAAATCTTGGGTCCGCCACTGGATGGCACATCGTGGTAATATTCTGGTACAGTAGCTAGTGGGCGCCGATTGGTTGCAGGTCCTATTCACCTTGTATTATCCGTGCTGGCATAGTATCGCGCTCGCGAGCGTAACTTGCGGTCTTGGGCACTCAAGGGCTTTGTCACGACCCGCCAAGCGGTCAGGACTTGGCTTGGGAGAAATAACAAATCTTTTAATAATGTCGATACGGGTATTATAAAGATGCTGGAGCACATTAAGGAAGAGACTCATTGGTGGATGATTAAAAGGTCGAAGGTGCCACTCTCCGGGCTCTCCCTAGGCACCTTTCAGATCATTGTCCACTTATTCTTATCACCACACCAACCGATTATGGGCATATCCCTTTCAAATTCTTCAATGCCTGGCTCTCAAAACCGGGCTTTGAAGAAGTGGTGCGGTCCACAGTTTCTTCTTTTGTCTGTGCAGGTCCCCCAGACGTCTTTCTTGCTGAGAAACTTAGGAATGTCAAAGCCGCCATCAAACAATGGAATAAAGCAATAAAAACACGGAGGAGGCGGATCTAAATGAGGCTATGGAGTTCATAGAAGGGATGGATAAAATTTATGAAGAAAGGAACCTATCAGATACAGAAATTCAGATGTACTTGGAAAGCAAAGGGAAAGTCTCCACAATAAAAGATGGCATGTTGCAGGAACTAAAACAAAAATCTAGAGTCAAGTGGGCAATTGAGGGGGACGAAAACTCAACATTCTTCCATGGATTCATTAATAGCAGAATCTCTAGAAGCCACTTAAATGGGCTTTTAATAGATGGGGATTGGGTCACGGACCCCGTGGCTGTAAAATCAGAGGTGCGCAGATTTTTCGAAGAAAAATTCAAAGACCCTGTACCTCTTAGACCCACCTTCACATGTCACCATCTTAAGAAACTATCGGACTTGCAAGGTACATCTCTTATCTCTCCTTTTTCATTCAACGAGGTAAAAAATGCGGTTTGGGATTGCGGGGGGGACAAAGCACCAGGACCCGATGGATTCAATTTCACCTTCATTAAACATTTTTGGGATATCCTGGGTGACGACTTTTTTAACATCATGTCTCACTTTCACGAGTCGGGGATAATCTCAAAGGGATGTAGCTCCTCATTTATCACTCTTATACCAAAGGTAAATGATCCCGCGGGTCTAAGTGATTTCCGTCCAATCAACCTCATTGGGTGTATTAGCAAAGTCATTTCCAAAGTACTTACTAATAGGCTTAAAGGGGTTATTGATTCGGTAATCTCAGAAGAACAATCAGCCTACTTATCAAACAGAAATATCCTTGATGGCCCTCTCATTGCTAATGAGGTTATATCTTGGATCAAAAATGTCACGGCCCCTGACCCATTTTGACCCGTTTCAAGAGCCGCGGGACAGAAATACTGCGGTATTGATTTAATTGAGTTTAACAGCGGAAACAGGATCGCTTAAAGCTAAAATTTTTCCCCGATTATTTTATTTCACAATTCGGGATAAAACCCTGATAATTTACAATATTATGTTTTTACTATAAAAACGTGATATTACAAAAGTATTTATTTATTTTATATTGAGCCACTATCTTAAGCTTGAAATGCTCCCCAGCACTTTTCCTGAATTACAACAGATCACCTGAAACATGTTTGAAAAAGGTTTTGTCAGCGGGAAATACTGAGTGAATCATTCTATTTACTAAAATGACACATTTGTTATAATATACAGTATTAAGAGCGATTACAATGTTTCTGATATCAAGCCAACTACCCACGGTACTTGCCACTCGACCCATTGGCCCATTCGTCCAATGGTGTCTGTGACTATGGTCATATCCCCCATTGGCTGCCCCAATGGTGACGATTATCAAGTAATGTATACAAAACCCCACATACCGGCTGTAACTTGGTGATTACATAAACTTAATCACTGTAATTATAATCTTTGAAAATAAACATGATTTCAAAAGTAATTTGATAAAAAGAGAATGACTCACATTGCTGATTTAATATAGTCAGAGTCTAATCTATGATTTAGCCTTGTTAACCTAATATAAATAACAATGCACACAAAACTGGGTTAGTAATCAATCCAGCAATTACGATAATTTACGAGATCAAATTATCACAATGAATGATAAAATGCAATACTTTGTCCATCGAATTAACGATGATCCGTTGAATTAACAACGAACGACAAGGTATAATACTTTACCCATCGAATTAACGATGATCCGTTGAATTAACAACGAACGATAAAGTATAATACTTTACCTATTGAATTAACGACAATCCGTCAATTTTAATGACGAACGATAAAGTATAACCCTAATGTGGGCGGCATTTAAACATGCATTGGATATCTTGATCGTCGGATAAATGAATCGTAGCAGCGATTGTGCTAATACCCTGTTTTGTAGCAGAATTTCGATACCCGGGGGTATAATTTCGGAATAACAGTTCGTAACACAGTGTATTTGTGAGAATTATTTCGACGTAATATGTTCAGAAATCGAGTGCCACAGCCTGCTATTTATAGGTAAAATTTTGCTAGCTTACGGACCGTAAGCTTATCAATGTTGCGGTCCGTATGACTGCTTACGGACCGTAAGGTTGAGACTGTTGCGGTCCGTATGGAATCAAAATAGACTATAGGGTAGCCACGACTGAAACTAGCTTAGCTGAGTTGATAAATTTCGAAATTTACTTGCTGCCAACGTTTCTAAGTTGATAATTATCAACTAGGGTTTACCCCCCTTGAGTTTTAGGGGCCCTAATCCTGATTCTGAAAATTATGAAAATTTCAGGGTTTGTTCAGAATCACTTGGGTCTCTCAATTAGGGTTTCCTTTTGGACTAATTATTTTAATAAGTATGACTTTTGATGAGAGTTGTTACATTCTACCCACCTTAAGAAAATCTCGTCCTCGAGATTTACTGGAATAAGTGTGGATACTTTTTCTTCATTTCTGACTCCAGTTCCCAAGTATATTCAGCTCCTCTCTTTGAATCCCACTTTACTTTGACCAATACTAGTCGTTTGTGTTTGAGAAACTTGATCTTTCGATCCTCAATTTGAAGAGGTTTCTCAACAAATTTCAACTTTTCGTTTACCTCTATATCTCGAAGAGGTACTACCAGAGATTCATCTGATAAGCATTTCTTGAGATTGGATACATGAAATACATTATGTACTTCAGATAATTCTTCTGGTAATTGTAAACGATAAGCTACTGGTCCTATACGTTGGATCACTGAAAATGGTCCTACGTACCTTGGACTTAGCTTTCCTTTCTTTCCAAATCTGACTACTCCTTTCCAAGGAGAAACTTTCAATAGTACTCGGTCTCCAACTTGGAATTCTAACGGCTTGCTTCTATTGTCTGCATAACTTTTCTGGCGATCTCGAGCAGTTTTCAACCTTTCCTTGATTTGAGTAATCTTATCAGTTGTTTCTTGCACTATTTCAGGTCCTGATAATTGACTTTCTCCTATTTCTGCCCAGCAAACTGGGGTTCTGCACTTTCTTCCATACAGTGCCTCGAATGGAGCAGTTTCAATGCTTGAGTGATAACTATTGTTATAGGAGAATTCAATTAATGGTAAGTGATCATCCCAACTTCCACCAAAGTCTATTACACATGCTCGGAGCATGTCTTCTAGAGTTTGGATTGTCCTTTCACTTTGTCCGTCTGTTTGTGGATGATATGCAGTGCTCAGGTTTAGTCGAGTTCCCATAGCTTGCTGGAAGCTTTTCCAGAAATGGGAAGTAAAACGACTATCTCTATCCGAAACAATGGAGAGTGGAACTCCATGTAAGGATACAACTTCATCTACATATAATTTAGCCAGTCTTTCCATACTAAAGGTTTCTTTCATAGGTAGAAAGTGAGCTGATTTGGTTAATCGATCCACAATTACCCAAATCGCATCATTACCTTTTCTGGTTTTAGGTAACTTAGTAACAAAATCCATTGTTATAAGTTCCCATTTCCACACTGGCATCTCTAACTGTTGTAGTAATCCTGAAGGTTTCTGATGTTCTGCCTTAACTTGTGAACAAGTAAGACATTTAGAAACATAACTGGCTATGTCCCTTTTCATTCCTATCCACCAGAAATTCTTCCTTAAATCTTGGTACATCTTATTGTTTCCTGGGTGCATAGTGTACCTAGATTTATGAGCTTCTTCTAAAATCTTAGGTCTTAAGTCTCCCTGCTTAGGTACCCAAATTCTACTTTTATGGAATCTCCAAATTCCATCTGCTCCTTGTTCTAATTCCTTGATTCGTCCTTTCATTCCTTCAGCATCATCCTTGATTGCTGTAGTTTGAACATTCTTCAATTGTTCTATTAAATCTATTTGTAGATTTAATCTGAGAGCACGAACCCTTCGTTGTTTCTCATAATATTTACGACTTAAGGCATCTGCAACTACATTTGCCTTTCCTTCGTGATACTGAATATCACAGTCGTAATCACTTAAGATTTCCATCCATCTCCTTTGCCTCATGTTTAACTCTTTTTGCCCAAATATATATTTTAAACTTTTGTGGTCAGTGTAGACAGTAAATTTACTTCCGTAAAGATAGTGTCTCCAAATCTTAAGGGCAAAAATTACGGCTCCTAATTCCAAATCATGAGTCGTATAATTCTCTTCGTGCTTTTTCAACTGCCTTGATGCGTACGCAATTACCTTCTTGCGTTGCATAAGCACACATCCATATCCTAATTTTGAAGCATCACAATATACTTCAAAATCTTCAGTTCCTTCTGGTAAAGCTAAGATTGGTGCATGGGTTAGTTTCTGTTTCAAAATCCTAAAGGCTTCTTCCTGTTTAGATCCCCATTCAAACTTAGTGGCTTTACAGGTTAACTTAGTTAATGGTACGGCTATCTTGGATAAATCCTTAATAAACCGTCTATAATATCCAGCTAAACCTATAAAACTTCTAATTTCCATTGCTGTTTGTGGAACCTTCCACTTGGTAATTGCCTCTATCTTAGCAGGATCTACATGAATACCTTCATGATTCACCATGTGTCCTAAAAATTGCACTTCCTTTAGCCAAAATTCGCATTTCGAGAATTTGGCGTACAACTTTTCTTTTCTTAACAAAGTTAAGAGTGCATGAAGATGTTCACAATGCTCTGTCTGACTTTTGGAATAAATAAGTATATCGTCTATGAAAACAATTACAAATTTATCCAAATACGGTTTACAGATCCTATTCATCATGTCCATGAATGCTGCAGGTGCATTCGTTAACCCGAAGGGCATGACTGTAAACTCGTAATGACCATACCTAGTTCTGAAAGCAGTCTTAGGTATGTCTTCTTCTTGTACCTTCAATTGATGATATCCAGAGCGTAAATCTATCTTAGAAAAATATCTAGCCCCCTGAAGTTGATCAAAAAGATCATCAATCCTAGGTAATGGATATCGATTCTTAATTGTAACCTTATTCAATTCCCTATAATCGATACACATTCTCATTGAACCATCCCTTTTCTTCACGAACAACACTGGCGCTCCCCAAGGGGATGAGCTAGGTTGTATGAATCCTTTACTTAGTAATTCATCTAATTGCTTTTTCAATTCTAACATTTCTGTGGGTGCTAACCGATAAGGTGCCTTGGCTATCGGTGTAGTTCCTGGAATTAAATGAATCCTAAATTCTACTTCCCTATCTGGAGGTAATCCTGGTAAATCTTCTGGAAATATATCAGAATATTCTGATACTACTGGTATTTCCTTAAGATCTTTTCCTTTAGTGCTAATGATTACTGAAATCATATACACTATTCCTTGTTTTCGTTCATAATTAGCAACTTTCATTACTGATATGAACTTCATGGGTTTTCGTGGTTTATCTCCTGTAATCCTAATCACTTCTCCGGTAGGTGATTGAATTTCTATGGAATTCTGATCACAAAGGATTCTAGCATGGTTGGCTACTAACCAATCCATTCCTAATACAACATCAAATTCAGCTAAATTCATCGGCAATAGTCTTGCAGAGAATTTATGTCCTAAAAGTTCTATGTTTCCTTCTTGCAACACTTTGTCTATTTTAACTGAATTTCCGTCTGCTGTTTCCACGGTAAAAATCTGCCTAATATTGGTTAAAGGTAAACTAAGAGCTTGACAAAATGAAGTATTTATAAAACTTTGGTTTGCACCAGAGTCAAATAATACTTTTGCATATACGTTGTGAACTAAAAACGTACCCGCTATCACATCTGGAATAAGTTCGGCTTCTTGAGTGGTCAGCTGAAATGCCCTGGCATTCTTCTTAGTAGTTCCTTCTGTCGCCTTAGGTTTGTTATCTACTGGTTTGACCAATTTAGGACATTCTGTTTTATAATGCCCTGCTTCACCACAGTTAAAACAGATTACTGTTTTCTTTTTGCAGTTTTCTTCACGATGTCCTACAGCTTTGCAAAAATTGCAAGTAATATCGCATCTTCCATAATGCTTCTTTTTGCATTTCCTGCAGAATGACGGACCTGAAGATTGTCCTGTCCCTTTTCTCTTAAAGCTGTTATTATTACCCATACGAAATCCTTGGGTAATTTTCTGAGCTAGTGCCTTCTTCCTATCTTCATCTCTTGTACGCACCAGTTCATCGGTTAGAGTGTTGGCTAATTCTACCGCATCATCAATAGTGCGTGGTCTCGCAGCTTTAACAATATTGCGGATTTCGCTAATTAGCCCCCAAATATAGCGAGAAATAAGTACCGGTTCTGGCGAAGCCAATGTTGGTACCACTCTTGCATATTCGAAGAATGTCGAGGTATAACCACGACAATCAACACTCATCATCCGATGATTTAGAAACTTATTCGCCATCTGTTCCTTCTCATACTCAGGACAGAATTTTCTTTCCACCAAACCTTTAAATTCTTCCCAAGTCATAGCATAAGCTATTGCTCTTCCTTTTGATTGTAACACAGTATTCCACCACTCGAGTGCTCCTTCTTTGAACAGATTGGATGAATACATGACCTGATCATCTTTACCACATTTACTTATTGCAATGACTGCTTCGGTTTTCTCTAACCAACGCAGTGATGCAGTTGCTCCTTCATTGCCTGCAAATTCAGTGGGTTTACAAGCAAGGAATTCTTTGAAAGTGCAACCAGGCGTTGCAGTTTTCATTTTCTTGGTTAATGGAGCTTGATGTGGTTCCTTATTCTGGTTAACATGATTATTGCCTCCATTTACACTATTACTGAAATTATCTTCAGTAATCTGTTTACTAGGAACAATTTGTTGCGGTTCGGGTGGATTCTTGATAGCAGCAACGAATGCTGGAATAGCATTGGCTATCCCTTGAGCCACAATGTTTTCGATATCTTGCCGAGTCATATATTGATCTCTTGAATGTTGTTCAGAATGATTAACTTCATTAATAGGTTCATTACCACTGTTTGCCATCTGATAATGTATATATATAAATTTTATTAGTAACTGACAAATAATAATTATATACAAATAATCAGAAAATTTTATAATACAGATATAGTCAAAACAATCGATCTCTCGATTTCATTTATATATCTATTATAATATGCATCATTACTCACAGATATCATACAGAGTTTTATTGATTATTTACAGACTAACTTTATTAGTACTATTATACAACTATCATTTTATCTCTCGTCACTTGCTGTTAAAAACGCATTTCCCTCTCGTCGTATTTCCAAGCAATCTGTCCACCTATCTCCCTCATTCTATTCCCCATATCAAACAACTCTTCACCAAAGTGGCGAAGTTCAGCCATGTTTTCATTGCTCATGGGTGGATTAGGTAATGGTTCTGGATCGAATTGTGGAAGAAAAGTGTATGGATCGTTGACAATATTTTGAAATTGCCAATCGTTTGTCCACCATTCGTCCATTCCTATGGGTTGGGAGTGGACTATTGGATCTGGAATTGCTGCTGGTTCCCAATTCATAGGGAATTGGTTTTCAATAGGATAGGTAAAAAGATTTGTCTGGACAGGCTGAATCGTCTCACAGTTTTCCAAGAGAAATTTTGACCCGTTTCAAGAGCCGCGGGACAGAAATACTGCGGTATTGATTTAATTGAGTTTAACAGCGGAAACAGGATCGCTTAAAGCTAAAAATTTTCCCCGATTATTTTATTTCACAATTCGGGATAAAACCCTGATAATTTACAATATTATGTTTTTACTATAAAAACGTGATATTACAAAAGTATTTATTTATTTTATATTGAGCCACTATCTTAAGCTTGAAATGCTCCCCAGCACTTTTCCTGAATTACAACAGATCACCTGAAACATGTTTGAAAAAGGTTTTGTCAGCGGGAAATACTGAGTGAATCATTCTATTTACTAAAATGACACATTTGTTATAATATACAGTATTAAGAGCGATTACAATGTTTCTGATATCAAGCCAACTACCCACGGTACTTGCCACTCGACCCATTGGCCCATTCGTCCAATGGTGTCTGTGACTATGGTCATATCCCCCATTGGCTGCCCCAATGGTGACGATTATCAAGTAATGTATACAAAACCCCACATACCGGCTGTAACTTGGTGATTACATAAACTTAATCACTGTAATTATAATCTTTGAAAATAAACATGATTTCAAAAGTAATTTGATAAAAAGAGAATGACTCACATTGCTGATTTAATATAGTCAGAGTCTAATATATGATTTAGCCTTGTTAACCTAATATAAATAACAATGCACACAAAACTGGGTTAGTAATCAATCCAGCAATTACGATAATTTACGAGATCAAATTATCACAATGAATGATAAAATGCAATACTTTGTCCATCGAATTAACGATGATCCGTTGAATTAACAACGAACGACAAGGTATAATACTTTACCCATCGAATTAACGATGATCCGTTGAATTAACAACGAACGATAAAGTATAATACTTTACCTATCGAATTAACGACAATCCGTCAATTTTAATGACGAACGATAAAGTATAACCCTAATGTGGGCGGCATTTAAACATGCATTGGATATCTTGATCGTCGGATAAATGAATCGTAGCAGCGATTGTGCTAATACCCTGTTTTGTAGCAGAATTTCGATACCCGGGGGTATAATTTCGGAATAACAGTTCGTAACACAGTGTATTTGTGAGAATTATTTCGACGTAATATGTTCAGAAATCGAGTGCCACAGCCTGCTATTTATAGGTAAAATTTTGCTAGCTTACGGACCGTAAGCTTATCAATGTTGCGGTCCGTATGACTGCTTACGGACCGTAAGGTTGAGACTGTTGCGGTCCGTATGGAATCAAAATAGACTATAGGGTAGCCACGACTGAAACTAGCTTAGCTGAGTTGATAAATTTCGAAATTTACTTGCTGCCAACGTTTCTAAGTTGATAATTATCAACTAGGGTTTACCCCCCTTGAGTTTTAGGGGCCCTAATCCTGATTCTGAAAATTATGAAAATTTCAGGGTTTGTTCAGAATCACTTGGGTCTCTCAATTAGGGTTTCCTTTTGGACTAATTATTTTAATAAGTATGACTTTTGATGAGAGTTGTTACAAAAAAATCGAAATCGAAAGCCATTTTATTCAAAGTCGATTTCGAAAAGGCTTTCGATACGATTAATTGGGGTTTTGTGGACTTAATTCTTCAACAAATTTACTTTCCAGACAAATGGAGACTTTGGATCAAAGGTATTTTTTCTTCCGCTCGGTCTTCTGTCTTGGTAAACGGTTCACCCACAAGTGAATTTCAATGTCTTCGGGGGGTTCGACAAGGTGATCCCTTGTCTCCTTTTATTTTTATTTTAGCTATGGAGGCGCTTTCAAGCTTCTTGATTAGTGCCTCATACGCTGGGATTATCAAAGGAATTAAACTACCAAATGGGGGCCCAAATTTAACACATCTTGTCTTTGCGGATGATGTTATGATTTTGGGGGAATGCTCGTCACAAAATGTTTCAAATATTAGACGATTAATGAGATGTTTCTATCTCGTTTCGGGTTTGAAAATCAATTTACAAAAATCATCTCTTTTTGGGGTTGGGACATCATCCAATGAAATTGCTCAAATGGCAAATCTTCTTCATTGCAAACATGGATCGCTGCCATTCATTTATCTTGGGCTAAAAGTTGGGGCAAATATGAATCTGGTAAATAACTGGGCACCAGTAATTGAAACTTTCACCTCGAGACTCTCACTTTGGAAAGCATCCACGCTTTCTATAGGTGGGAGAACGACACTTATAAAATCGGTTTTGGATTCACTACCACTATATTACTTTTCATTATTTCAAGCTCCCTGTTCGGTTATAAATAAACTTGAAAAACTTAGAAGAGATTTTCTTTGGGGTGGGAACGAAACAAGAAATAAAATGCGTTGGGTTCGTTGGGACAAAGTCATTGAGCCAATCGCAAACGGAGGTTTGGGTATGGGCTCGTTAAAAGATATGAATAGCGGGTTACTAGCAAAATGGGCATGGAGATACAAAGTGGAGGTGGGAAGGCTATGGAGAAAGGTTATCTCCTGTATACACTTTGATCCAAAACATGGCAATTTCCTTCCTTCTAAGGGGGGTCTATCATGTGTCTGGAACAACATCATTAGAAAGGAGGCGGCACTTAGAAAAGATAATATCCATCTTAATCGCCTCATTAAGGGTTCGGTGGGTAACGGGAGGGATGTTCAATTCTGGACCGACACTTGGGCTTCCAATCTCCCATTTCAATACCTATTTCCGGCTTTGTTCTCACTTGAAAAATTCAAAGGATGCATGGTTATTGACAGGATTAACTCTCTGGGTCAGATTACCAATATCGATTGGTGCTGGCATAGGCTTCCCACATCAAATATGGAACTAACGGAGTTGAATGGTATCAACGCGATCCTGTCACAAATACATATCGCTAACCGTGATGTAACGCCCCAAAATCCAAATGTCATATATTCGAAATATGTCCTTATGCGTTATATTATGAAATAAATAACTAGGCTATTTAACCTAGTTAAATGCATGGTAAAAACTATTAAAAGAGAAAAGTAGTGGATGAAACTTGGTTACTAATTAAAAGAAAATATCAACACACATTTCGTGTGTGTGTGTTCTGGATCGTTCCAGAGCTCCCCAGGGGAGCCAAACCCTAACTCAACAATATTCATCAAATTGAAGGGTGAATCGAAGCTCAAATTCACAACCGAACGTGAATTAGTGATCACCAACACAAGGGGATCATAAGGTATGTCTCAAAACTAAGATCGGTGATCATGTAGGAAGTGGGTTACGTTTTAATCCGTGAATTAGTATGAAATTGATGATGTATAAGGGTTAGAATCATCAAGTAAAACATAGGTTATGTATAGTCTGTGTTAATTTGATGTTTAGAAGTAAAAACCCATTAGTCATGGTGATGATGATGATGACTTAATCACCATCTATGTCAAATTCTTGTTGAAAGATTGATGAATTATGGTGTATAACGAATTATGGTTTGATGAATTGAATAAAATATGATGATAATATGTTGAATGTTTAATTGTAAATACTACATGATGGTGAGTAGAAGGAATTGATGAACTATGTATGAATGTAGAAGATTTATACATGAAATAGTTGTACATTATGCTTAGATAGTGGTACGCACGCCAAGTGTTTGATGAAATGACTAAACCACGATATTATATGAAAATGTATGCAAGTAGTGGATGAACATACATACAATGTGTAAATGATTAAATTGTTAGTAAACTTATACAAGGAACATGTGTAAGATTGAATCCATGTGGAGGTTTTATTGATGTCTTGTTTGGGTAGAAATGTGCACTAGTATCTTTCATTGTTCACTCACATTGTATGGTGCACACTATGTGTTTAGTCGACGGTTTAGTTGAGATTACAAAATGAAATTGGCGTTAATGTATAGCAAGTAAGGATGGTAAAATCATGTTGGTTGTGTACCCCAAATATGGCCGTCTATTATGGGATCCCGAAAGCTTTAGTATATGTAGTGTTGATATTATGTATGGGTGTGTATGTAATGGATTGATCATGTGGTTGTAAGCATATCACATCATGAATATGAAGTGTATATAATGCCATTGTTATAGCTTAATGTGATGACACGGATATATGAGGTTAAGTCGAAAGTCCATAAGATGGGTCGTTGACTTTTGGAAGTCAAACCTTGCATAAGTAGTATGGCTAGACTCTTGTCAAATTTCAATGCAATAAAGTCATGTGGTGCATGTATAACAATGTGTGTTATATGCAATTATGTAAGGAATTGTACGAGTTGGAAGAGATGTGATTTTGGGTATATGTCTTATGTTTGTTAGACTTGACTAATGAAAGTCAAACGTGAACCATGCATTTGACATGATCATTTAAGCGTACAATCATGCATACTAACAAGAATGTGATTGTGTGATGTGAAAGCATAGGGATCATGTGGAAATGGATTCAAGCAAGAAAGGCAAACGGGTCAAAAGGAGGCAAGGGAACGGACGCAAAAAGGTAAGTGATTTCCGTAATCACTTCTCAGTTGTTTAAGTAATGTAGCGTTTTAACTAATAAAACATGATGTTTAAAGTTAAATGTGGATTAGATTGTACGAAATCGGTGAATTTCGCTAAATAGACCAATGGGTCAAAATAAGGTTTTATGATTATATTGAAATGTTGCATAAGAAATGGCTACACCGGTACTATAACCGGTTAATGGGTAGAATTGCTTATAAGTACGCAATCCGGGAATCGGAGATGCGGTTTAATAGTCATCAGAATCGGATGTGAGTTTGTTTTAATAGATAAACAACTATGTAAGTGGAAATTTTAGTAACAAAGTTAGGTTCGTAGATTTGAATGAAACGTATGAGTTTAATGAATACCGGGTGTCGGGTGCGTAAACCCCAAGTGCGGAACTCCGGATAAGGTAAAAATATTATGGCTATAATGTTCGTGTATGATTCGGGTTAGAACAAATGAGTGGTTTGATGAAAACATGAACGCGTCGAATAAATAGAAAATGACTAACAAGCCAAAAGCGCGTAAGATAGGAATTTCCTTAAATCGGATATGGGATTCCAAGTCCATATCATAGAATGTGAATTTACAAGTATGTAGGAAGAAACGGGAGGTTAAACGAGTAAACGGTTTAAAAGTTACACAAGTTTTAGCGTTTTCGGACGACGAAACAAATCTGCAGCAAAAACACATCTTAACTTAAGAGGAGTGCAAAAGAAACACATCTTAACATAAGAGGAGTTTAACAGAACACCTTTTAACTTATGCACAAAGCAGAGACCGTCGGCGACGGCCCCTTGTGGCGTCGGCGATGGTACCCCTTCACCCGACGGCCCCTCCTTATCCGATTTTTCTGTTTTGCTTGTTTGTTATAGAGTGTTTATGAGATGCAATGAGCATGTACGCAAGCTTAAAACGGAACGAAATAAGTATAGAGGTATTTGTAAGTATAAGTATGGAATTACTTACTTGATTAGTAAAGGGAATCCATAGGCAAACGCGTCTAGGAATGTATATATGTGAGTGGGTATGTATGTAGGTATGTATGTATGCAGGTATGTATTTCGTGTATGTATGTATGTTCGTAGATATGTACGTATTGTATACATGGTTTCAATACATTTAAGTATTGACGTTATTAACCGTGTGCCTTGAGAATGAAATGTAATGCAGGTACATTATTGATGTCTTATCAAGGATTAGACACCCAGATGGAACGATTAAATCTAGAAAGATAACGGATGGAAAGTATACGTGGATAGAACGTAACGAGACTACATGATTATGAACCTTGTTTGTATATGATGTATGCTAATGTTGCGAATGTATGTGGTGGGTGCAGGTTGTACGAATCACAGATTATCATCAAGAGGAGTAGCGATCAAGTCAAGAGCAAGGATTGTACGGAAAGTGCGGTCACATAGTTAGGTTATGTATTGCCTTGAAGTTTTAAAATTGAGTACGAATGTTGCGATTACTTTTTATGAAACGTTTGACAATTTGTAACTTGAACCGTCATGTAAGTAATGTCGTTACCAAAGAAATAAATTTTAAGGCTCGTAATTCCGCTGCGTCGTTTTAAGGTTAAACGTGTTAGGGTCTTACACGTGACGATTGCTGGGTATGGCAGGCGGATGACTTGGGGACTTTCACGGTCAAATCGCTTCGGAAGATCATTACGGGTATTAATCTAACCCCAAGTGATTTTGTCTTTGAATGGAACAGGTGTATACCACGCAAGGTGAACATATTTGGTTGGAGGATGTCTCTGGACCGTCTACCCACTAGAGTGGCACTGGAAAGAAGACACATATATATGTCCACGACCCTATGCCCCTTATGCAATGAATCGGTTGAGACGGTGGACCACCTGTTTACATCCTGTCTCGTTAGCTCAATTGTATGGCAGATGGTCTCGACTTGGCTTTCAATCCCACCCGTTTATGCTTTCACTGCCTGTGATCTACTCGGGTTACACAATACTATAACTGGGCAACAACCAAAGAAGAAGATGACACAAGCTATTTTGTTGATATCATGTTGGAGCATTTGGAAACTCTGCAATGAGGTTGTCTTCTCAAGCCGAAGGATCAATATACAATACTATAACTGGGCAACAACCAAAGAAGAAGATGACACAAGCTATTTTGTTGATATCATGTTGGAGCATTTGGAAACTCTGCAATGAGGTTGTCTTCTCAAGCCGAAGGATCAATATTACGAGGCTTTTAGCGGACATAAAGGCTACGAGTTATCTGTGGATAAAAAATAGAGCTAAATTGTATTCAGTAGAATGGGCTAATTGGATTGCCTTTGATTTCTTGTAAGTTTGTTTGTTTGTTGTTGTTGGTTGCGTTTTCTAATAAAATTTACCGTTCAAAAAAAAAAAAAGGTCGAAGGTTGCAGGGGTGACTCAGGAGAAGTAAGTGGTATAGATTTTGGTTAGGTGGCTGTTGGGAGGGGGTTCTGTTGGTTCGGTGGCCCCTGGTCCCTTTTGTTTTGTTGTTTGGTAATTGGTGGGGAGTTTTTTGTGGGTTGGGTTGGTTTAGTTCCTTGTTAAGCTAGCTGCCTTGTATTTTCCTGTTGTTTTTCCTGTTTTTTTTTGGTGAAGTAAAGCTTTGGTTGTTCAAAAAAGAAAAGCTACACAATTTTAATACGTTCATGACATACTAACGGTTGGTGATTGGTGAAGTTAAAGTTATAATTTTCTTTTGATTTTTCTAGTGATAAAAACTTATCTGAACCGACATATTTTAAATTTTTGGAAAAATAATTGGATGATAATATAAAGAAATAGTGCTTGGAAGTAATGAAAAAGATTGCAATAAGCAGCTGTACATCACACGTGCACAGCGGATTCAGAGAGATACTGTCCACGGCCTCGTGGAGTAGCAGAATCTAAACTGGACCCTAATTAATTTGACAACTAATACACTCGATAACCTATGTTTACATTCATGTGGGATCATCAATATTATTATCATAATAACAAACAATATGATGTCATATTCTTTTTTATCACGAAATAATATTATTTTTTTTATCATAGTTAAGGTGTAATGATTCTCTTGTGCACAATGCAAAAGTGAGAGCTTGCTTGATAATCTTCTGCTAAAAGCATTCACAATTGGGTTTTTATTTTATGAAATGTGTTGTAGTTAGTTGCAAGTGATTGTGAACCGAAAAGAAAGAAAATGTTACTGTTCATTTGTAAATTTAAAGGGACATTGTTTACTCCAGTGTTTTAAAAACCGGTAAATACCGGCCGGTTATACCGGTATTACCGTTTTCAGATGTAAATCCGGTAGGAAACACCACGGTAAATAAGTGAAATGGCATAAGGTTTGTACCGGCGGTAAAATCCGGTATACCGGTTTGAAACGTAATACCGGTACCGGCCCAATGTTATTTTAGTTTGGGTTGTTACTTATTTTTATTATATAGTATAGATGTTACTAGTCTTACGTAATTTTTATATATTATAATTATTCGTAACTAAAACTTCTTATTTAATATTGTATGAAACGAAAATAGTTATCCTCTAGTTGATAAGGATATCGATAATAGTGAATTTCATCTTTTATGTGATCATGGACTTGATGTATTAACACCCAAATGGTTTATACGAATATACATTATCACATTTGTTGGAAAATTGAATGATTTTCAATTATTTTTTGGATTATTTTTTTTATTATGGATTAGCTTTTGGATTACCTTTTAATATGTAATCATGCATTTTTGGATTAACTTTTGAGTTGATTTTGTAATTTATGAAATTATAGAGTTAACTAGTCAACCCGGTTGAACCGCCCGGTACAACCTGGTTCAAACGGTTGAACCATTTTTTAGATTAATCCGGTTTAATTTAAAAACCGGTTTTTAAAACATTGGTTTACTCCATATAATTTTTTAATATATTTTGAAAATGGTTGTAAGTAGAAGGGGAAAAAATGTAATAATAAAAGTATTAAAAAATACTATTTAATTAAAATGAAAGAAAAAAACAATGATTTTTAGTGTAATATAGGGGTAAAAAATGGGGGGTTGAATGTGAATGCTCTAAGAGCATTCACATCCAAACCATCAAATTATACATACATTCCACTAAAAAACAACTCCTATATCAATATATTTCCACTAAAAACAAATATTTTTTCTCTCTCCTTTTCAATTAAATAATATTATTATCACATTTTTCTCTCTCCTTCCATCACAACCACTTTCAATATATATTAAATAAATCTTATTTTTTTCAAAAATGCTTAGCTGTGAATTACCACCACTCCACATGCAACATTTATAATAAACATTATACCTTCATTAAAAAATCTATTTTAAAATCGTAACAAATTCCCTCGACTTATTTAATCCAGAATGATTTTGTATTTTAGTTATTTTCTTAATCCCTCTCACATCGAAACAAATTATACATTTTGCCTCTCACATCCAACTCTCTTCCCATATTCAAAAAAAAAAACAACTTTCTTCATCAATCATCACCGTCATGGAACCGCCGGAGAATGACATCATCACCGCCGAGCAAATCATCCTCCGGTGGGACACCACGGCGTCAGAAGCCGCCGGAGTCCGAATGATATTCGAATCCGACCGCGAAGAAGTTAAACGTTACTTACAAGCCGTAGATCAAATTCTAATATCCATCAACTCACCAACACTTTCAGACGATCATTCAAACAAACTCAACAACGCAATCCAGATCGCAATGGCTCGTCTCGAAGACGAGTTTCGCAACATCCTCATCACAAATTCAACTCCTATCGAAACCGAAACGAGCAACGAATCGATCTCTTTCACTCCAAAAACCACTCCGAGAACCAGCAGTTGCCGGAGTGATTCACCGGAGAAAAACGATATCAACAACACAAAGAGAGACGACTCCATTTCCAGAATCAGTTCCGCTTCGTTTACAGATCGTAACGAACGGAGTGTAACGTTCGCTAGCTGTAGATCTATGAACAGCATTCGCGAACAAGATCTGTTACCGCCAGAAAGCATTGCAGATCTCCGTTGCATCGCTGAACGTATGATCGCTGCTGGTTACTACAGAGAGTGCGTTCAGGTGTACGGAAGCGTACGTAAATCCGTTGTTGACGGAAGCTTCAAGAAGCTCGGTGTTGAAAAACTCAGCATAGGCGATATTCAACGGCTTGAATGGGAGGCGTTGAATGCTAAAATCGGTAAGTGGATTGTAGCTGCAAAAGCGTGCATAAGAGTACTTTTCGCTAGCGAAAAGAAGCTCTGCAAACAAATATTTGAAGATCTCGGATCAACGGCTGTAGATGATGCATGTTTCATGGAAACGGTTAAATCTCCGGCGAATCAGCTGTTTAATTTCGCGGAAGCGATCAGTATCAGCCGGAGATCACCGGAGAAGCTGTTTAAGATATTAGATTTACACGATTCGTTACTCGATTTGTTGCCTGATATTGATGATGTATTTGATTCGAAACTAGCCGAATCGGTTAGAATTCAGGCACCGGAGATATTATCCAGACTAGTAGAGGCTGCCAGAGGAATGATATCCGAGTTTGAGAATGCAGTGCTTCGAGAACCTTCTAGGGTTCCAGTTCCTGGAGGTACAATTCATCCGTTAACTAGATATGTAATGAATTACATAAGCTTGATTTCGGATTACAAGCAAACCCTAGGTGATTTGATTGTTTCGAAGCCTACAACCGGATCACGACACTGTGATTCTGGTGCTCCGGATATGGATTTCGATGAGCACGAAGGGCGATCGCCGTTTGCGCTGCATCTAATTTGGATTATTACACTGTTGCATTCGAATCTAGAAGGAAAATCTAAACATTATAAGGATAATTCATTGGCTCATTTGTTTATCATGAATAATGTTCATTACATTGTTCAAAAGATCAAAGGTTCGTCGGAGTTGCGGGAGATGATTGGTGATAATTATTTGAGAACTCTTACAAGGATTTTTCGGCAGGCGGCTACAAACCACCAACGCGCAACTTGGATAGGGGTGTTGCATTGTTTGAGAGATGAAGGGTTACACTCAACTGGAAGCTTCTCATCTGGTGTTTCGAAGAGTGCGTTGAGAGCGCGGTTCAAATCGTTTAATGCCATTTTTGATGAAGTTCACAGGACTCAAGCGTTATGGTTGATACCGGATGAACAACTTCGTGAGGAGCTAAGGATTTCGATTCTGGAGAAGCTAAGTCCAGCGTACCGATCGTTTCTTGGGAGATTCAGGAATCATATTTCTGATAATTATATCAAGTACACTGTGGAAGATCTTGAAAATGCTGTGTTGGATTTGTTTGAAGGAAATCCTGTTTCTCAGCACTCTAGGAGAAAATCACATTGAGAGAAACAAAGATAAGTATTTGTAGGATACCACGTAGTTGCGCGTTGAATACAAAACCGGTTTTTAAGTAGAGAAACCGAGAACCGCATAATACACTTGTACGAAATGATTTGCTTATTTAATGGGAGAGGGAAAGTGAGTGAGATAGGATTTACATAATTTTATTACGTATTACAGTTAAAGCAAAAGAACAAGTGTTTATGTGGTTCTTATAGTTCTCTGTTTATTGTTGTTATTTTTATGTATTGAAGGACTACTATACCATTCTTTGATATTCTTTTGGTATAAAAAGAGGTGACTTCTCACATGTAACCTGTTGTTTGTTCACCTACATTCATTTTACATGCTAATCTTTTCTTCATATGGTGTTGATAAGAATTCATATCTAGTTGTAGTAAAAGCTTTCTAAATAAATTATACCCTTATACAATTAGCAACTTAGGTTATGGCTCATTTGTTTAAAAGTCATACCCTTTAATTTATTTTACTCACCCTCTTTCATTTTATTATCTAAATAGAAAAAGTAACTTAAAAGGGTTATCACCGTTAAGACACAATGGTTCATTAAAGGTTACCACCTTTCCAACATATTGCAAACTAACCGACATTGCAAAAGAAAAATAAAAACCCCTTCCAATTTTTTGTAACGTCAATCCTTCCTCTCCGGCGATTCTTAACCGCCGTCCCTTCGTCTTTAGCGATTCAAAGCCGCCGCCTCTTCGTCTCCGGCGATTCGTAACCACCGCCTCTTCATCTCCGGCGATTTATATGGGTTTTGTTTCATCAAACGTCGCCGTTCTCACTACTCACTATCCGTTAAACTATCGCCCGCATAGTATTGGAACACCGTCGTTGTTTTCATAGTCACCCGACACCGTATGGGTTGGTCCGCATGTGGTGCTATGTAGTGCCGATGAAACCTCACCGCCAACGCAATTCCGGCTTAAACAATCACCACCGCCGCAAGTTCCACCATCTCGATTGCCGTCAAAGGAGCACCATTCAATCCTTTGCAAACAAGAATCCCATGATTGGGCTGTTAATCTTTGAAGATCAAACTCCAATTTTGAGATTTAAATCTGGGGACGATTCAAGTGTTCGCATAAGATGACCATCTGTGGGTTTTTCCCATACAGGAAGTTTGGCTCTCATTTGTAGAGTAGAAAAGGTTATTTAGTAATACGTCAAAGTCCCAAAACTTCGTATTTGGACATTTATAGCATATATGGAAATTAGAGTAGGACAAACCAAATTTTGTATACACTAATTAAAAAGCCTCACGTCCAATTATAGAGGAATGATAAAATAATATCCTAAACAATATCAATTATATTGAATTCTTTATAAGGAGATGGTTCAAATGAAAACCACTTTTATTGTGAAAACTCGAAAACTAACTAAAAAAAGCCTAAAAAACACACAAATTTTTTTTTTTTTCAAATTTTTTTTATAAAAATCGCTGCTTTTTATGTATAAAAAAAAAATTTGTGTAGTGCACATGTGTAATATTACACATGTGTAGTACACATACACATGTGTAGCACTTTTTTTATATAATAAAACCTGCGAAAATTGGTTTGCAAAAAAAAAAAAAAAAAAATTGTATGTTTTTTTGGCTTTTTTTAATTAGTTTTCGAGTTTTCACAATAACTAGTGGTTTTCATTTGAACCTTCCCCTTCTTTATAAATATGCTATCAAGTAATTAATTTTTTATTTGAATCTTCCTTTTGTATTCAATGTGCTGATTAAGAAAAGTGTTGATATCATTCAAATATGTGTTAAAATCATTTATCTTGATTAATTTTCATATGCTAATATAATTTAAAAGTGTTACTTTTATGTATGTATTGTTTTGGTATGTGCTAATTTAACTTTTTTAAGTGCTAAGATGATTCTTACGGTTTGTAAGATAAATATGGTTTGTACCGGAACCAACCCCTTTGAACATTTATCATATTTCCGATGCTTCGTTTTAAGCGTTTTCTTATTTATACATCGTTGATCTCTAACTTCTAACGATATAGAAAAAAATATATCAAGTTTAGAATGATAAAATTATGCATATGTTTAGAATGTCATTAATTGGTTTTATAAACGTAAAGGTTAAACTTTATATTTTCACCAAAATACATTATAAATAATGATTTATTCAAACAATAATTAGTTATATTTAAAATAGTTGTGAGACCGGAAAATTAGACAAACAACATTATTTGGTTCATAGTTGTGGGGTGGTTTTATCTCCTTATCGGTCTTTCAATTACATATATTTGAAGTTCAATTGGACATTCAAACAAGGGTAAAGATCAAATAGGAAGTTAATTTTCGCTAGGAAGGATAGGAAGCCATAGGATTATGACATGTGGCAAATTTTAAAATAAAGAGAAAGGGTATTTTAGTCAATCCAACTCCTTCTTCTTCCTTTTTCAAAACCCAGTAAATTCAAAAACCCATCATTTTCAAAACCCACCATCTTCAACTATTTATTCACTTTCTATCTCAATAATCACTACATTATAGTGCGATTTTCATCACAAATCAATGATTCAGAACCCGATCAACGTGTTCTTCAGCTTTTTTTGAAGAAAACCCAGTTTAATTTCATAAAAAAATCTCGTTTTTTCCGGTGATTTTGGAGATAATTACTCGATTCGTTCGATTCGAGCGTTGATAAGTGTTTCTATCATTCAAATTTCGTCAATTGATGAAGAAATCGGCTTCGATCCATGTAAGAAATTCTTTAATTTCATTTTCATGATCTGGGTTTTTGATTTAGTCATTGCGTTTTACGATCTTTGAGGGGGTCCGGGGGCGGCAGCCCCCGGTAGCGGGGTCCCAGGGGCAGCAGCCCCTGGCGGGGTCCAAGGGGCAGAGCCCCTGGCTGGATTTTTTTTTCGATTAAATTGCTGTACTAAAAACGCATCAGAAAAATTAAATTTCCATAAATTGGCTCATTTCGAAGACAGTAATTCGTAGACAATTCAGACAGTTCACAGTGACAGACAGTTTTATGTGTCCATTGCGTTTTAGAAATAAGAGAGTTTTATGTGATTTCTGGCTATTGCGTTTTAGAAAAAAACACATTTTTAAGTGTTTTTAGTCATTGTGTTTTAGGTAAAACACATTTTTTAGGTGTTTTCAGTCCATTGCGTTTTAGAATGAGTCATTTTTAAGTGTTTTCTGGCCATTGCGTTTTACATATAAGACATTTCTTTGTGTTTTTTGTGCATTGCGTTTTAGGTAAAACACTTTTTTATGTGTTTTCAGTCCATTGCGTTTTAGAAAACAGACATTTTAAGTGTATTCTGGCCATTGCGTTTTACAAATAAGTCATTTCTTTGTGTTTTTTGTGCATTGCGTTTTAGGTAAAACACATTTTTATGTGTTTTCTGGCCATTGCGTTTTACAAATAAGTCATTTCTTTGTGTTTTTGGTGCATTGCGTTTTAGAAAAATGTCATTTTTTAGGTTTTTTTTTTCATTGCGTTTTACGTAACTGGTGGTTTTTCTATTGCGTTTTACGCAACTGGGTTTTAATTTTTTTTTTTTTAAATATAGCAATAGTATACTCGTTTTAAAGATTAAAAAACGCTCTTTTTTTTTGGTGCAATTTTTATAAAAAAATAATGTCGTATGAAAGAGTTATTAACGTTTAAAAAATGGGGGGGGGGGGGGGGAATTGGAGGAGAGAGAAACTATTGGCTTGGATTGACTAGAATGCCCTTGAACAAACTCACGCGCCTCTTTTCTTCATTTCAATTTGCCTGATTTAATCTTAGCCCTTGATTAACTTAATGGATGGTCAAGATCACTTCCTATCCTTCCTAGCCAAATAAACTTCCTATTGTATCTCCACCCTTTAAACAAACATGTATTGATCTAGGATAGGGATAAAGTACAATGAAAAGAATCTATCTACTATAATAAAAAAACCAATAAGTGACACGTGTCATTCATTGAAGACGATTACATTTGTAATTTCCTGTCTTTCCATACTTATCTTATATCAATTAATTAAATAATAAATAATCAATTAATATTAAATCTTATCGTACTTTGAATGTGTGATAGAATCATTCTATTTTTTCTAATAATATATTATCTTCAAATATAAGTTATAAATTAAAGATATTTTTTAAATAATAACACAAGACAATAATCTTAAACTTAAAAAGACAATAATACGCTCATATAAAAAATTTAAAGTACAAACAAAATATACAAAATAACTTATTAGACATTAGATCAAACTTAAAAAAAAAACACTAATTAGGAAGAGAAGCTAATAATATAATTCTGTTTTTGATTTTTCAAATTGGGGTTCTAATCAATTCGAATTAAACTTAACCAAGTTTGTGATTTGATTCGATTTAAACCGAACCAAATTTATGATTTTTTAAACGAATCCAATAACATATTATTTATTATACAAAATTACATTTATGTAACCCGTGTAATACATAGTGTTTTTAAAGATATAACTTTTTTATTATTTAGTATATATTTGCCTTGCTTGGGGTGTACAAGGTTACAAATTACATTTATTTAACCCGTGTAATACACAGTGTTTTTAAAGATATATTTTTTTTATTATTTAGTATATATAATTAGATTTATTCAACCCGTACAATACACGGATTTTTATTATTTGGTATATAAAATTACATTTATTCAGTACAATACATGGGGTTCTTAGAGATATAATTTTTTTTTAATTATTTAATATATAAAATTACATTTGTTCAACTCGTGTAATAAACGAGATTTTTAAAGAATAACTATTTTAATTTAGTATATAAAATTACATTTATTCAACTCGTGTGATACACGGGGTTCTAACCTAGTGTTTCTCATAAACTAAACTATTTTCACATCTCATATTGTAATACTAATTTTTGTATAATCAATTCTTCTATTAGAATACATAGATTGATCTAGGTTAGGGATAAAGCAAAATGAAAATATGTTTTGCATAAATTAAATAATTTTTGCATCTCATATTGTAATACTAATTTTTTATAATCAACATCCCGCTGCAACGCGCGGGGTGATATCAACTAGTTATCTACAAAATACATGGAAGAAACGACAAAATTAGTACAGACAATCAGGTGAAATTCTTATTCCTAACTTCAGACCAACTTGAACAAGCAATTTACAAAAATCCGGACTTTATATCATTTACATTACTACCAAATTTTAGTGGTTTTGATTCCGGGCTCACTTGGGATTGCGTCTCTGCTAGCTCTCTTACTCTTAATAGAATCGGTGCTGGGATCGGTATTGATGAATGCTTCTTGCAATTTTGAACCTGCTTCAGGAAAACAACAGCAAATTCAGCACTTTAATTTATACTTAAAGCCTCATCATTTGGTCCATCACAAAGGATAGGACCGAGTCTCTTTGAGCAATGGTGGATCTGATACGGCTCAGGCGGCTAGCATGTCGTTTATATAATCATATTCGACAGTTCCATAGAATAAATAAGTAAAGAGTAAACTTCCGTTTTGCTCCCTATGGTTTGGTCACTTTAACAGTTTTGCCCCAAATCTTTAAAAATAGCCATTTTCCTCCAATAGTTTGCTATGGTTTTTCCATTTTGCTCCCCGCCTCTAACTCCATCCAAATTGTCTGTTTTCCATTTTGCTCCCCGTAGGGAGCAAAATGGAAAAACCATAGCAAACTATTGGAGGAAAATGACTATTTTTAAAGGTTTGGGGCAAAACCGTTAAAGTGACCAAACCACATGGAGCAAAATGGAAGTTTACTCATAAGTAAATAACGACGAAAAAACATTTATTTTTAAGTATATTAATAAAAAATGTACTTTTTTTTTTAATTTTAATATTAAACAATGCATTGTAAGATTAACTTAAATTGGTTATTACAGAACTTAAAAAAAACCCGCAAGAGCTTTTATGTCCATTTTAACTTCTATGAAAAACTTGATGAACATATGTTGAAGAATTCTGAAAGTCAATCTTCAACTTAGCAAATTGTCAATGAGCTGTGGAAATTAGTACAACCAATTATTCAAGCTCAAAAGAATTTGGCTGATATTAATCACAACACTCACATGGAGTTGATAAGAAACATGGTTGAGGCCAGGTACAAAGTTACACAAGCTGATATCAAGGCCATTAGGGAACATCTTTTAAAGACTACCGGCTCTGCCCCTCCAACTGTACTTCAAGAAGAAGTGGAAGATGATGCCAAAAAGGGGGAGAATGAAAAGATGAGAAAGTTGTAGCCTTCATCACAAACAAAACCATCAAAGGTGCAACAACAAAAGTCAGGGTCTGTTCCTGCAAAACCAACCAAAACCTCTGCTAAGGCATCAGATGCTAGAAGTGAAAAAGGGATTGATGAGACCCTAAACAAGATAGCAGAAGGGATTGCCTCAGAAAAGCAGAGAAGGCAAGATACAGTCAAAGCCAAAGCTTCTAGCCTAATTGAACAAGAACATGCCATGCAGAGGAAAAAGGAAGACATTGGCACTTCAAAAAGGAAAAAGTCAACAAGAAATGTTAGACAACCAATCTCCACCCTTCCTAAAACCACTGCTAGGTCTACAAGAAGTGTATCCTCTGTTGCAGCCAAAACGAAACCCTCACCACAAAAACCACCTCAAAAGAAACCATCACCACCAAATCAACCAACAGATGCTGGTACAACGGATGTATTAGCAAATGTTTCACAAACCACTACCATGATAATCTTTCCCACAACAACACAACCACTGCTCACACCACCAAGAATTCCAACACGCCCTCATTCACCTAAAATCAAATTCACACGCAAAAGAAAAACTTTTGTTGTGCAAGAAGATGATGAGGAGATTCAGTCACCAACCCCCTGATCAACTGCCCCTATTCAAGTCACACCACTCTCATCATTTCCACCATGATCCCCTTCATTTCCATCCACTCAACCACCACCACTAATCATCCCACTGGCTGCTCAGTATCCTATGGAGATTCATGTAATCAAAGGTGAAATTGAATCTTTTTATTCAACAGAGGATACATCACAACTGTCCTTCCCATCTCTCCTTGGTTATCGCAAGCCTAAAAACTTAGATGAATATTTGAAGTTGAAAGCAAGACAGGCTGAGATTATTGGAAGGGAGAAGTGCAAAGGGAAGGATGACAGGACTGCTCAAGGAATCATGTCACTAGAACTTAACAAGGTGAGTAAGATGGAAGATTATGCTAAGGATCTGAGCCAGTCCATGTTTGAGAAGCCAATAAATGTTGAGCCTGATAAGGAACTGAGATAGGATTACATTAATCACATCATGCAACATAAACCATACAAAGCAAACAGAGCACAGTTCAAAGATTGGTCAATAAATGCTCTTAAAGAAGAAATAGAAAGAATTAAAAAGATGCTCAATGACCCTTTACATAAGCCAACTCCACCATAATGGAAGAAATACAAACAAGTTGATCAAAACAAGGCATTGATGCTGAAGAGAATGAGAGAAGAGCTAGTTGCTGCAAAGTATGGTAATACTAGGTTATAAGACCCTTACTATTGTTTAGCGGTTTTCGTATAGTTTACGACCATAAACATATAATTATGATTACATATACGTTGAAAAATACGGGTAAATTAAAACTTTTACAATTTAAAAAAATAATACAACTTAATGTGATTGTGTTCGTCGTTTAAAAATAACGACGATACAACGTGCGGAAGCTTCATTTTCATGTGTTCGGTTCTTGTACGACGCTTGATCTTCATCCGGGTATTCCTGATATTCACCTATAATCAAAACCAACTCAAAATTTAGTTTTGGTAGTTAAATAACAAGTTTAAACAAGTCCGAAACTCAAAAGAAATAAAATATAAATTTTTTCCAGCTCTGAAGTCTGTCGCGGGCCGCGACAGACTTGGCCTCGGCCTTCGCGGGGCGCCACAGCCCGTGGCGGGGCGCGACAACTTAGGTCTTCTCCATTGCGGGGCGCGACTACCATATTTTGACAGAAAGTTCATTTCTGTTACTGCATTTGCCCAGCTTTGTTTTTAAAGAATATATCCAACTTGAAAGTTACATAACTTTTGATCTAGAGGTCCGTTTTGCGTGATTTTTTTCCTACGCGTTCGTAATTTGATTCTCCATCATATGAATTTATAACCCGACATCCGAACTTATAAAATATAGGATTTCAAGCCCTCGGCTTGAAATTGATTTACTAAGACTTTTAACCCGTTTAAGTTTAAAATCACCAACTTATTTCTAACTAATCAAAATACATACTCCAATGTATTTAACACAAAATCTTTAGCTCAGGTTCTTAACTTTTATGAATTACGCGACTAGTACGCAAGCTATGCGCATAGATCCGTTTTGACCCGTTTAGGGGATTTAAACAATTTAGTCTAAAACTAGTTCTTTTCTTTTGACGCTTCGTAATTCCACATCTAAAATATCTACTTATGTTCCACCACAACTATTTTTGTGGTAGATTTATCCCACGTTTACCCTTCGGTTGGTCATTTTACACAAATGACCCATTTTTAGGCATTTGACCCACGAATGTGTATACCTATAGCATAATGCAAGTTCCTAAACAACCCATATGGGTTGTTTGCCCAATTTACCCTTCAAGGGCGTTTTTGTCGCAACCCCCGATCCCAGGTTCCCCGGGAATGGGCGGCTGCGAGCCATTTTCGGTGGTATCTCGTATTGTCTAATTTGGCAGCGGAATTTTTCATCAGGACCGTAGTTAGGAATTATTAATCAGAGTAAAATACCACATTTTCATAACATTATACAAATGGGTTAAAACCCAAGTTCATAGTACATGCGTTTTTATAAGAATAAATCATATTTTATTTAATAAAAACATCTATTTTATATTTTGGTAACTTTATTGCCACTTTTCCAAGCCTTCAGTGCTGTCCAGCTGGCTTCTATTTGGCTTTCACGTTTTGTTACCTGAAACGCGTTTTAAAAACATTTGTCAGTGGGAAATACTGGTGAGTGAATCCCAGTTTAATCAAGTTTAAATAAAAAGTCCCAGTGTACAGTATTGAGGGCGATCCCGCAATTATATTTGTTTCCAAGACATTACAATTAACATCCATGGTACTGTCGAGCCCGACTTGTGGACATGTTACTCCTTGACCAGGTGGTAACAAATTTTGTATACAAAACCCCAACATACTCATCATAATTGTATTCTTACAAATACTCAATAACTGTTATTCGCATGGAAAAGTATTTAAGGTTTTGTAAAAACAATTAACAAAAGATTTACAAAAAGTGGATCAACTCACATTGCTGTCTTAGATTTTCCGTAAGGGTTGCCCGGTGATAATCTATAATTTACACAAATGTACACGCGCTAGTATTAATAACCCATTTTAACGTTAGTAATACCCTCCCCGAGACGGCATTCCAATGACTACGTCAGGTAGAACCACGACAGCCATTACGGAACCCTAGATCAATCGAGCAGCGTATCTAATATGTATCCAGGGGTTATAATACTTACAACGGAGCAGAACCTCGTTATTTAGAGGGGTATAATACTCGCTTATAAAGCCTAATATTCAGAAATGAGAGAAAAGAAACATTTGTGAGCGATCGGAACTGAAAGCCGATGCCCTTCTTATATAGTGCTGAAATCTGGTTCACTCGCGGCCCGCGTAAAACAAAGACAGGGGTTACGTGGCCCGCGTCAACCCTGGTCAAACGTGTAGCTGATCCGGGTCATCACTAGACTCGCCACGATGATGACACGTGTCATCACCGGGCTGCGCCACAACTTTCGATCTCACGCGGCCCGCGTAAACTAATCAGGGGTCTTACGCGGCCCGCCTGAACTTAAAAAAATCAACGAAATCAGGTTCTAACCTTTATACCGCCCGCGTAAGGGTTGAGGTGGGGCTACGCAGCCCGCCTCAGCTTAAGTTTCAGATTTTAATTATTTTTAATACTATTTAATGTATTTGAAGCCCGTTTTCATGTATGGGGTGTATTTTTGGACATATTGGGATATTTTAAAATATATTAGGGTGTCAGAAAAATAATTCGAGGGTGTTGGTTTATTGAGGATTGTTATATCCTCTCCACCTTGTTTTAGAGCTCGTCCTCGAGATCTACTGGAACAAGTGTGGATATTTCCTTTGCATTTCAGATTCAAGCTCCCATGTGTATTCAGGTCCTCTTTTGGAGTCCCACTTCACTTTGACCATAACTAATCTCTTATGCTTGAGGTTCTTGACTTTCCTGTCTTCGATTTGTAGAGGCCTTTCTACAAACTTGAGTTTTTCATTTACCTCTATATCCTTAAGAGGTACTATTAGTGATTCATCGGCTAAGCACTTTTTGAGATTAGATACATGAAACACATCATGTATTCCTGCCATTTCCTCTGGCAGTTATAGCTGATAGGCTACAGGTCCTATTCTTCTAATAATCTCAAAAGGTCCAATATACCTGGGACTTAGCTTTCCTCTTTTGATGAATCTTACTACTCCTTTCCAAGGAGAGACTTTTAACAAGACTTTATCTCCTACTTGAAACTCCAATGGTTTGCGTCGGTTATCAGCATAACTCTTTTGTCGATCACGTGCTGCTTTTAGTCGTTCCTTGACTTGAATAATCTTGTCGGTTGTTTCTTGTACTATCTCAGGTCCAGATAGTTGCTTTTCCCCAATTTATGCCCAACAGACTGGGGTTCGACACTTTCATCCATAAAGTGCTTCGAATGGTGCAGCATTGATACTTGTGTGATAACTATTATTATAAGAAAATTCTATTAAAGGTAAGTGATCGTCCCAATTACCTCCGAAATCAATTACACAAGCTCTAAGCATGTCTTCCATTGTCTGAATTGTTCTTTCGCTTTGTCCGTCTGTTTGAGGATGATAAGCTGTGCTTAGATTTAACTTGGTTCCCATGGCTTTTTGGAAACTTGACAAAAAAAGAGAGGTAAATCGACTATCCCTATCAGAAACAATTGATAAAGGAATTCCATGTAATGAAACAATTTCATTTACATACAATTTAGCTAGCTGTTCCATACTGAAAGTTTCCTTAATTGGTAGGAAATGAGCTGACTTGGTTAGCCTATCTACAATCACCCAGATTGTATCATTACCTTTCCTTGTTTTGGGTAATTTAGTAACAAAATCCATTGTTATCAATTCCCATTTCCATACTGGCATTTCTAATTGTTGTAACAAACCTGAGGGTTTCTGATGTTCAGCTTTAACTTGTGAACAAGTTAAACATTTAGAAACATAGGCTGCTATGTCTTTCTTCATTCCTATCCACCAGAAATTTTTCCTTAAATCCTGGTACATTTTATCATTTCCTGGGTGCATCGTATACTTAGACTTATGGGCTTCTTCTAATATACGATGACGTAGGTTTCCTAATTTAGGTATCCACATTCTCTTTTTATGGAATCTCCAAATTCCATCTGTTCCTTGTTCTAATTCCTTAATCATACCTTTTAATTTTTCAGTATCATCCTTGATTATTGATTCTTGTACTTCTCTTATCTGATCATTTAAATCTACTTGTAGATTTAATTTAAGAGAACGTACCCTTTTTGGCTTTTCATGATACTTTTGACTTAAAGCATCTGCCACTACATTCGCTTTTCCTTCATGATACTGGATATCACAATCGTAATAGCTAAGCATTTCTATCCAGCGTCTTTGTCTCATATTCAACTCCTTCTGTCCGAAAACATACCTTAAACTCTTATGATCAGTGAATATGGTAAACTTACTACCATAAAGGTAATGTCTCCAAATCTTAAGGGCAAAAATTATAGCTCCTAGTTCTAGATCATGGGTTGAATAATTCTCTTCATGATTCTTAAGTTGTCTAGAGGCATAAGCTATAACCTTTTGGCGTTGCATTAATACACATCCATAACCTAATTTAGAAGCGTCACAATAGACTACAAAGTCTTCAGTTCCTTCTGGTAATGCTAGTATGGGTGTATTAGTTAATCTTTGCTTAAGAATTCTAAAAGCTTCTTCTTGTTTTGATCCCCATTCAAACTTAATGGATTTACAGGTTAACTTAGTTAAAGGAATTGTTATTCTAGAAAAATCTCGAATAAACCTTCTATAATAACCAACCAATCCTAAGAAACTTCTAACCTCGGTTGGTGACTCAGGGGTTTTCCATTTAGTAATCGCCTCGATTTTTGTTGGATCCACATGAATTCCTTCATGATTCACTAAATGTCCAAGAAATTGTACCTGTTCTAACCAAAACTCGCACTTTGAAAATTTAGCATAAAGCTTTTCCTTTCTTAATAGACTTAAAAGTGCGTGCAAAAGCTTTGCATGAACCTCTTTACTCTTAGAGTAAATTAGAATATCATCTATGAAGACGATTATGAATTTATCCAAATATGGCTTACATATTCGGTTCATCATGTCCATAAATGCGGCTGGGGCATTGGTTAAACCAAATGGCATGACAGTAAATTCATAATGACCATACCTTGTTCTGAATGCGGTCTTAGGAATGTCCTCTTCCTGTACCTTTAATTGATGATATCCTAACCTTAAATCGATTTTTGAGAAAAATCGAGCTCCTTGCAGTTGGTCGAACAGATCATCGATTCTCGGTAATGGGTACTGATTCTTAATCGTGACTTTGTTCAATTCACGGTAATCAATGCACATACGCATTAATCAGTCCTTCTTTTTAACGAACAGTATCGGCGCTCCCCATGGCGATGAGCTTGGCTGTATGAATCCTTTTTCCAGCAATTCATCTAACTGTTTCCTTAGTTCCTGCATTTCGGCTGGTGCCAAACGGTAAGGTGCTTTTGCAATTGGTGCTGTTCCAGGCAGTAGGTGAATTCTGAATTCAACTTCTCTATCCGGTGGTAGTCCTGGTAATTCTTCTGGAAAGACATCTGAAAACTGAGACACTACTGGAATGTCTTTTAGTTCTTTTCCTTTAGTGTTAGTGATTATGGAAATCAAATACACTATAGAACCTTTTCTTATATAACTTGCAGTTTTCATCACAGAGATGAATTTTGTGAATCTAGATGGTTTATCTCCTTTAATTGTGACCTTTTCACCTTTTGGTGAGTTTACTTGGATTGACTTTTGATCACATAAAATACTGGCTTTATTGGTTATTAACCAATCCATTCCTAATACAACATCAAATCCCGTTAGATTCATTGGATAAAGGTTTGCCCTAAACTTTTGATTTAAAATTTCTATTCTTGCTCCCTGCAAGATTTCAGAAATCCTAACAGTTTCTCCATTAGCTGTCTCTACTAGACATTCTTGTGGTAGTTTAGTTAATGACTGATTTAGCAGTTTGCAAAACGAAGTATTAATAAAACTTTGGTTTGCACCAGAGTCAAATAATACTTTAGCAAAAACATCATTAACTAAAAACGTACCAGCTATCACGTCTGGAATCATCTTGGCTTCATCTGCAGTCAGAACGAATGCTCTAGCATTTTTAGTGTTCCTGTTGTTCACAGCTAGAGCCAATTTCGGACAGTTTGGCTTAATGTGACCTTTTTCTCCACAATTGTAGCACAGTCCATTACGGGATTTTCTCCTGCAATCTTCTTCCTTGTGTCCTGGCATCTTGCAGAAATTGCAAAGAGTGGAGCATTTTCCCGAATGCTTTTTCTTGCAGACCTTGCAGAAAGGTGCAGAGGTAGAACCCATATTCCTACGGTTGTAATTCCCAGAACGGAATTCTTGAGTAAGCCTTTGGGTTAGGTTTCTCCTCTGGTCTTCTTCCCTAGTACGGATTAATTCATCTGTCAAGGTATTTGCTAGTTCTACAGCTTCTTCTATAGTTTGAGGTCTAGCTGCATTGACTACATGTCTAATCTCTCCGATTAATCCCCAGATGTAACGGGAGATTAATACTGGTTCAGGTGATGCAAGGGTTGGCACTATTCTAGCATATTCAAAGAATGTAGTAGTATAACCCTTACTATCTACCCCGGTCATTCTAAGGTTCAGAAACTTATTAGCTATCTGTTCCTTTTCATTGGGAGGGCAGAATTTCCTTTCTACCATATTCTTAAATTCCTCCCATTCCATGTTGTATACCCTATCACTTCCTTTTGACTGGAGGATAGTGTTCCACCATTCTAAGGCTGAGTTCTTAAATATATTAGAAGCAAACATTATTTTGTTTTCTTCAGCACACTTGCTTATTTTTAAAACAGCCTCAGTTTTCTCTATCCAGCGTAGAGCTGCAATGGGTCCTTCATTGCCCGAGAATTCTATTGGTTTGCAGGACTAGAATTCCTTGTAAGAACAACCATAAGACACGGTTCTTCTTCTTTTAGGAATGGGCATTTGAAGTACGGGTCCATTATTCACGCCGTGTTCTGGTTCAATTGGTCGCTTACTGCTATGTTTACTTTTAGTATTCGCTTCTTGAACCGTTTGAATAATAAATGGCATTGCATCTATGATTCCTTGTGCCACTATGTGTTGAACGACACTATTATCCATTTGGTTTCCATTTTTATTGGTGCTCGGATTCTCATTAACCACGTTAATGTTACTCTGGTTATCGTTATTCAGATTTCCTTGATTTCCTTCGTCGGCCATCTGAATTTTAAACATTTACCCCGTATTAATATCACAAAATAATATTAATATAGTCAATCACATGACACGTATTTTTGCCAAAAGCGTTGATCATTGCGACTTTACTCTATTCATTTACTATTATACATCTATTACATACCAGTACTGAAATGAAAATTACAATACCAACTGAAATAGAATTACACTAATAGTAATAGGCATCCATACACACATATTTTATTTTATTTTTATTTTTATTTTATTATTATTACTATTACCATTTCACCATCACATTCACGGATATGGATTCATCCAAAAATCCATATTGCGCTCGTCGTATTTCCATACGAGTCGCTCTCCCACCTGTCTCATTCTCACTGCTCTCTAAAATTTCCTCACCAAATGTCCTAAGTTCTTGTACGTTTTCTGCACTCATTGGGGGTGCAGGTTCTAGGACTGGGTTCGGAATCTGGGGTGCGGGTTCCTGGTGTGGGGGTGTAGGTGCCTGAAATTGGTAAGGATCTTCTAAGATCTCCCTAATGTATTCATCGTGGAAATAGGGATCTAAAGGGTCCAAACCTAGGTAAGCTCCTATGTTCTGCATGGGTGTGTCTTCATGTATCGGGTAACGTTGCACGTAGTCCCTAACATCATCCCACCAGGGGTCGTAATTTGGTTCTAGGGGGTTTGGTGCTGGTACCATAGGGATTTCTTCCGGATTGAAGTCATGCATCTCCACTTGGTTTTCAGAGTTTTCTATCTCCATGGGTTGGTCAGGGATTGGCAGTTGTGGTTGAGGTGCTATTATTTACTCCAGATTAGGGTCAGCTGCAGTGGTGGCTAAGATATGGATGTTGGCTATACCCCTATTTATCATATCCTGGGCATAGGCATCTGTCTCTCTCTTGGCTGCTGCTAGTGCTCTCTGGTCTTGTAACTTTTTTATATTCTTCCTACGCTCGTGTGCCCCTCGACTGAACCATCCCCTCTTTTTCTGAGGAAATGGCTCCTCTGACTGAGCCTTAAACACAAAGATTCCTTCTTCCGTATCAGCAGAGTACCCTGAGAGGGCAGGCTGAGAAGAGGAGGTGCCTTCGCTTCTAGGCGAACCAGACAATTGACGGTACGCGTCAGATGGTCCTTGGTCACTCATACTGTAAACTAACAGATAGTCAAATAACACATAACAATTAAATACAATTATGCACGTATTTCCGTAATTTATTTCCTAACACTTTAATTTTGATGTCAGCAGAACACCTCTGTGACTGAATCAGTGGCTTAGCTATGATACCACCTCCTGTCGCAACCCCTGATCCCAGGTTCCCCGGGAACGGGCGGCCGCGAGCCAGTTTCGATGGTATCTCGTATTGTCTAATTTGGCAGCGGAATTTTTCATCAGGACTGTAGTTAGGAATTATTGATCAGAGTAAAATACCACATTTTCATAACATTAAACAAATGGGTTAAAACCCAAGTTCATAGTACATGCGTTTTTATAGGAATAAATCCTATTTTATTTAATAAAAACATCTATTTTATATTTTGGGAACTTTATTGCCACTTTTCCAAGCCTTCAGTGCTGTCCAGCTGGCTTCTATTTGGCTTTCACATTTTGTTACCTGAAACGCGTTTTAAAAACATTTGTCAGTGGGAAATACTGGTGAGTGAATCCCAGTTTAATCAAGTTTAAATAAAAAGTCCCAGTGTACAGTATTGAAGGCGATCCCGCAATTATATTTGTTTCCAAGACATTACAATTAACATCCATGGTACTGTCGAACCCGACTTGTGGACATGTTACTCCTTGACCAGGTGGTAACAAATTTTGTATACAAAACCCCAACATAATCATCATAATTGTATTCTTACAAATACTCAATAACTGTTATTCGCATGGAAAAGTATTTAAGGTTTTGTAAAAACAATTAACAAAAGATTTACAAAAAGTGGATCAACTCACATTGCTGTCTTAGATTTTCCGTAAGGGTTTCCCGGTGATAATCTATAATTTACACAAATGTACACGTGTTAGTATTAATAACCCATTTTAACATTAGTAATACCCTCCTCGAGACGGCATTCCAATGACTACGTCGGGCAGAACCACGACAGCCATTACGGAACCCTAGATCAATCGGGCAGCGTATCTAATACGTATCCAGGGGTTATAATACTTACAACGGAGCAGAACCTCGCTATTTAGAGGGGTATAATACCCGCTTATAAAGCCTAATATTCAGAAATGAGAGAAAAGAAACGTTTGTGAGCGATCGGAACTGAAAGCCGATGCCCTTCTTATATAGTGCTGAAATCTGGTTCCCTCGCGGCCCGCGTAAAACAAAGACAGGGTTTACGCGGCCCGCGTCAACCCTAGTCAAACGTGTAGCTGATCCGGGTCATAACTAGACTTGCCACGATGATGACACGTGTCATCACCGGGCTGCGCCACAACTTTCGATCTCACGCGGTCCGCGTAAACTAATCAGGGGTCTTACGCGGCCCGCCTGAACTTAAAAAAATCAACGAAATCAGGTTCTAACCTTTATACCGCCCGCGTAAGGGTTGAGGTGGGGCAACGCGGCCCACCTCAGCTTAAGTTTCAGATTTTAATTATTTTTAATACTATTTAATGTATTTGAAGCCCGTTTTCACGTATGGGGTGTATTTTTGGACATATTGGGATATTTTAAAATATATTAGGGTGTCAGAAAAATAATTCGAGGGTGTCGGTTTATTGAGGATTGTTATAGTTTTGGTCAACTTTAGTCCCTCATTTTACGACGAAGGACTTTCACTAATTATTTGACCAAGAAACGTATGTTTAACTAAAAACTTGTTTATGCGTACCTGGCTCGGGTCAAAGTATTGACCCGTTTTAATACCTTGCCTTAATGATTTGCTAATTCATAGCAATGAAATTTTCCATAAGCCGATTTACCCTGTGAGCATTGCACTCGACAAATACTTGTTAGTCGTTATTTGTCAAATGGTGTTGAAATCACCATTTGACCCGTTTGGTCTAAACGACCAAACAAGTTTGCGCTTATGTTTGAATGGTATATATTTACCATTTCATTATTAAACCCTTATTGTTCGATTAGGCTTACCTTATAAGTAGCCGTTCCAAAAACTCTTTTATATATGTCATCTTGTGACTAATTTACCATTTCGACTCCCTTTTTACCATTAACATGCTTTTCATCATTTTATTCGTTCCGACTCATATCATTTCATGTCTGAACTCATATTTTGGATACAATCCGTTTTTGTATTTATAACCTATAAAATAGATATGTATACTACAAATAGATGTAAGTTCTACTTACCTCTCATCTAGTTTACGCTTTTCTTCTCGTACTTCATTCGTTTGACCCGCTTTCTCCCCAAGCTTCCACCTAGCTTGTTAAGCGCCAACTATCATTCATCATTCACAAGGTGGTTAGACTAATCATAATTTAATACGATTATTCCACCTTACGCATTTCATATCAAATTATCATTCGTCGTATTGTAGGTCAGTTTGACTTTTTAAAAGTCAAATGCCCATTAGTATATAAAATGCACATTCAAGTTCATCAACAAGTTTAGGCATTCTTTAATTACCCGGTTGGCGTTATCTTTAGGCCACCGTTTTAACCAAGGTTCTAACCGAGTTTATTACATTTCCCACACTTTATCTTGTTCAAGTGATTATCAAGACTAGTTTATTCATTCATTTCGCACGAACTAGGGGTTTCTCATATACGAGTGAAACCCATTCCATCATATCACTAGCATTCATCTGAACACCTAATATAATCAAGTTCTACCTATCAATTAGTAGATAACATGATTTCATACACCTAGTTACATGAACATATTTACCAAATTTCATCATAACATTCAAAAACCCATTTCAAGTCGTGTATGGACATTCACTCGAACCTATAAATTGTTCAAGTATCTAATTTCAACCATCAATTATGATGCTTTTTAAGCACAAACATATCATCATCTTCACTATTTAATCAAAACCCACTTCCTAGTTTACTTGGTAATCACTTACAAGTAACTTTACATCAAATACTTCATAATTTCATCATAACTAACGAAATTAAACATACAATAGCATTCAATTTCAACTTTGGATCATACTCCAACAACCTAATTGCAAGTAACATACTTGTCTCACATTTCAACTTCAACCAATCTAGGTTTTATGACTTGAATCGAGCTTCAATTTGCTGATTTTGTTCATGCATTGATTTAGGGCTTGAATCGAGCTTCAATTTGCTGATTTTGTTGAAATTAGGGTTAGAGCTCCCATGGAGCTTCTCCTGGTAGATCATGCGCACACCCACATGTGTGTGTTTGTTATTTCTTTTTTTATATAGTTTTAATTAAAACACTTATCTAGTTGCCCACTTTTAGTCCCTCATGTTTGGTTAGTTATTAAGTAGGCCACAACCTACTTATTTTCAATAATATTTACTCCTTTTTAACTAGGTTAAACATTCCTAGTTTACTTAGTGGGTTCGGGGAGATACTACCTGTTTTATTTTAAGTCCCGTTAACTCGAGCCTCTTATAATCCTTATTTCCTCAAAACCTTTTATTCGCTTTTTATTTAATATTAGGTTTATTTATTTAAATCCTAATTGTCACACCCCGATATTTCCACGTATTACCGGTGGGCCCGGTGGGGAGTATCGTGACGTAGTTGATATCATCAAAGTCAAATAATCACAGTTCAATGCACATCAGAAGTCTAAAAGTAATAATTATACAAACCGATTCGAAAGTAACATAAGTATTACAAACGGAATGTAAAAAGGATCCACAGGCGGATCAAAACAAAAGAAGATAATTGTTCAACAGATTTTTAAAGCATCTAAAGCTTGCAAGACTCTTTATTGATACTAGGAGTAGCCAACCCATTTCGCTTAGTACTTGCACTTAACCTTTTTGGGAAAATACGTCAGTTTACACTGGTAAATACAATTAACCGACTCTTTTGAAAAGTGTTTATAAAATTGATTTACATGCACAAGGCACAAATATTCTTTTATAACTTGAGATAATTATTTAAAAATAATCTTGTAAAAGAATTATATGTTTGTTATACATTCAATAGCCCGGGTTAGAATTATCGGGTTAAAGATTAATAGACACACCACATAATATAACCCATGGCGAGTTATTCTCGAACAAGCGGGAATATCTTTTTACATACGCACCAGCAGGTGTATGCCTACACCCCGTACTTAAGTCGTGGCCATTTCAATGAATGAGCCGAGGATATCCAGGACATGGTCATTAACCCCCCAAAAGCTTAAAACAAACAAAAACAGATTAAACGGGTTATCTCAATGATTTAACCTTCATACGATTAAAGATTCAATACCCGACCAAGCGGTATTATTAAATACCGTACCCCAAGCCCGTATAAGGGAAAATAAGTTAAAAGTATTTACCTGAGCAAAAATACAAATTTATCTCAGCCGTATAACAATCAGCAAGTGCAAATATCTTTTACTGGGCTCCTAAATCTGGAACAAAGGTTTTAATAACCTATTAGATTCCTAACGGGTCTTACTTAAATTTAAACTTAGACCGGTTAGTTTTAAAGAAAGGTTTACGGTTCAAAACGCAAGATTAAGCGAAGACCGGATTAGAATGTGATTTAGACCCGACAAGTATGAAGACTTATATAATATGGGTTGTGACATTTGTGCCTCCACGGCCATCAAAAAAATACCAAACCAATGAAATATTGTGTTTCATACTTGGGATTTGTATAAATATGTGTATCAAATGCACATATCAATTCTCGTTCGATTTCGAGCTCTAAATCACTTTCTAGAAAGTTATATGCGAACTGATGCGTAAACGCAATCAATTTAATGTGACAAACACTCCGGGATAGTGACATAGGCTTAACATACCTTAAATAACCTTTACATAACTTAGAAATAAGTTTTGGAGGGTTTGGTGTGTCGAAATCAAGTTTATTCGCTTACAGGGACTAATTTCGACAAACTGTGAAAGTATGCTGATTCGTACTGTAACGAACATTTTGGAACTTGATCATAAGTTAAATATGCCCTAAATATCCTTTATATAGCTTAGAAATAGGCTTTGAGGTGTTTAGTGCGCAAAAATAAACTTATTTGATCAACAGGGACTAAAAGCGTCAAAAAGTGCATAAGTTTGCATTTTCGCGCATATATTACGTTCTAAATATATCTGGACATCCAAAAATTTATGTAATCATTAAAATATTTTATTTTAGTGATTGGCATGATAAAATTTCATTCGTCGCGCAAATTGGATCGTTTTTGCGTCCGTTACGACTTCCGTCGTAATTAACCGAACAACGCAATCATACGACTAAACGAACCGACATCCGAGATATTTTTAAGCACATTTTAAGTTCCCTATACTTTAACTTCATTTTAGAGCCTTGAAATGAGGTTAACGGAGCTTAAACGTGTCAAAACGCATCAAAAAACAAGTTTGGAGACACAGGGGCCTGTTCTGACATTTTATGAAAGATGCTGGACTGCAGATAGCTTACGGACCGTATGCAAGGGACCTTACGGTCCATAAGCCTTACCAGAGACAACAGAAATGCAGAAACACTGAATCTGGTCAATTCCACTTGCTCTAATGGTTTTTTAACCACTGAATTGGGATGCTATGGGCTGGTATTTGATGTCCCATGGTATTCTAAACCTTGGGCCCAAGTGTATGGCCAAGATTGTGCCCTCTTTTGCAAGAAATGATCCTAATGGTTGTGGAAAAACTATAAATACCCAACACCTTTCATTGTTGCAACTCACAAAATCTGATTCATTTGCTCTAAGTTGGGGTCTTGCACCTCATACCTGAGCAATTTGGATCAAGATTTCCTAGCTTGGACCCTTTGTAAGTATTCTTTCGTGCTTTTTATGTGTTTTTAGCACAAAAGTCAAACAGTGTTTGACTTTCTGCTTTGACCAGTCTTTGGTCAACACAAAGTTCGTTTGAACTTTGCAACGTGAGCGTAATCACGATGGTCATAGTCCTTTGTGACTATACCTACTGATTACCACATTGATTAGGTGTAGTGACGAGTCGTAGTTTCGGCCAAAATGCGTGTTCATGCGTATTTTGTAACCAAACTACTCTTGGGTATCAAAGCACTTTGTTTTGATATCAAAACCTGTTTTCTAACTTAACTAAACATGTTTTAACATGTTTAGCTCGTCACTTTTAGATTAGTGCTTGTGTAGAGTCGTAAGTCAAGCGGTCTAAACCACCGCTTAGACTTTCGAACTAGACCCGTTTGGTCGATCATTAGGATCCGACCAAGCATGTTAGTGACCATAGTTGTATAGGGAATAACCTTCCGAGGTTATACCTTATGGTCACATAGTTTAAGTAGTTATATGATAGGTAGTTTATATGCCTTAGGTAAAATGACCAAAATACCCTTTTCATGCATAATTGAATTTTAAACATATGTAACATAAACTTTTGTCACTTAATTGATTATGCAACATGTTTAGGCATATAGTACTTGTCATAGGACTAGTTAGACGTCTCGAACGCGCGTTTGCGTGAACGACGCGTTAAAGTAACGTAAGCTACTTTAATGGGTCGTAAGCACTTAGGTTAGGTTTCAATTTAGGATATAGGCTTTGTTAAACCATGTCATATGAGTTCCAATACTCATTTGGTTTACGAAACCTCATCCTATCCGATCTTCTGATTTAGGTCCGGTTTATTTACATAGTTACTTATATTAGGTGCCGATTGATTTCCGTGATCCCTCTAGCTTTGCTTGGTTGTTGTTCAAAGACTTCTAAGCATTCTCATGTGAGTACATAGTTCCCCTATTTTACTGTTTTCAAATGTTTTGGGGTGATTCATATGTGTTAAATGATTTCGATGTTTTAACGATGATTTCGAAAATTGTTAAAATGGTTTATATTAAATTAATAACGATTTTGATAAAGTGAACAAACATGTTAGTTGTATTTACATAACGAATAACATTCATTAGTTTTGGCCGAACCGACCAGTATTAGGTTATGCTACCATAGGATCTGACAAATCCCGTTATCAGACTGCACCCATGGTTATGTGTGGGTTAGGTGGGTAATGACTGTGTTAGTCCCGAAAAACCCGTGATATCACTCTACGGTTCGATCGAATGCGGAAAGTAAGATCAAACCGACAAGAACAAAAAGAAATATTTTATTAAAAAACTCAGTGCCGCTGCTTAGATCGCACACAGTCTCGAAGACTGTCTGGTACGATCTCCGAGAACCTTGCACACAATCTCTAGGATTGTCGGGTACAAGGTTCCCCTTTTGGGGATTACATGATTACACAAATGAGAGTTCTACTACTAACAATCTAATCAAGACTATTTATAGGAGCCACTACCCCATTGGCCCACATGGCCTAGCCCAAGCCCAATACATAATTTAAACCAAATAAATATGAATAAACGTAATAAAGATAAGCGTAAAACTCTGGACCTAACAATCTCCCCCTAGTTTTATGCTCTCTTTATTACGGTTTAGATGATCTCCAATCTTGGGTCTTCTCCTTTAGTGGCCCAGCAGTAAACGAGCCCATGAACGTATCTCGGATGATACGAAGTTGTTTCGGATGAGCTATAATGATAATAAATGATGTCGGACGAATGACGGAGGTCTTGGATGATGTCGGATACGTAGAAGTTGGTCTCGGATGATACGAATGTGATGACTGATGATGAAGAGATGAATCACGAAAATGATCTTCGAACGAAATCGGATAATCTTGAATGAAAGATACATTTGATCTCGGACTTGAAATATATTTCACATGAAAAATGTTATGTATCTCGAAGATGATCTTCCAAAAAGAATAATGCGAACACTTAATCCACCATCAGTGGGCCCACCATTCCATCAAAATATTATTGGTGAACCAATTAAAAAAAACTCCAAATAGAATTTGAACCAAAACTTTCTCACCAGTAAAATAGTAAAATGAAATCGTTGTCAACCATTCAAGGGCCCACCCATCATGCACCTCAAATCCATTCAATCATGCACCAAAAATAATTTAATTTCCTTACCTTTTGACCGTTGATTTTTCACCTCATCTGACGGCTCACAATTACTAGGGATTTTTAATTCCCTGATGTGATAACATTTGCAGCCGCCATCAATTATTGTCCCAAACATTCTGACCTGCTGATGTCATCAATGTCGTCTAATTCATTTGATTCATTTTGATGTTTCATCGGAAAACATCAACCTTATCCGAGATCATCATCCGAAACTTATCATCATCATTAACATCATCATTCATCATATTTTATCAAATATCTCGGATAACTATCATAAGCATCTGATCTGAGATACCTTTTTACGTCAGCAACATACATTTGTTTACACAATCCATCATCTGTTGACACAATTCATCATCATCCTTCTCGTTAGTTCATCATCGGAGCTCTGAGACTGTCAACAACCATCCGAGATAAGAACATCAACGACCGCCGTACATCCGACCATCATCTCCGACATACACCGTACAATCATCTTCAACGTCATTCGTCATCACTTACCTCTCACCGGCGACGACCTGCAACTGTCCTCTCCGTTCACCTTCATCACATAACTGTGCACTATCATCAACCCTCTCCTTCATCATCATCTTCGCCGCCAATCACCGTCATTCTCTATCTCTGGCGACCATCTTCACCGTGAACTATCTTCGTCATAACTTCCGGCGACAACCTCCGTCTCCAACTTCTGTTCATCTTCTACACCACCTCCATCTTCTTCAGTTTGGCGGCAGAAACATCTACAACACACACTCAGTAGTGTGTAGTTGGATGAACCAAATAAATAGCAGATCTTATAATTTCAGATCTGTGAATGAACATCAGATTTTACAAACCGAGATCTCTCCATTTGCGAACATTCGTCCCCCGACACGGTGCAAATATCTTCTCGTTCTTCGAGTGATATCAAAACCGAGCCTTTGAAAGACTTCAATGGCTCTGATACCACTTGTTAGTCCCGAAAAACCCGTGATATCACTCTACGGTTCGATCGAATGCGGAAAGTAAGATCAAACCGACAAGAACAAAAAGAAATATTTTATTAAAAAACTCAGTGCCGCTGCTTAGATCGCACACAGTCTCGAAGACTGTCTGGTACGATCTCCGAGAACCTTGCACACAATCTCTAGGATTGTCGGGTACAAGGTTCCCCTTTTGGGGATTACATGATTACACAAATGAGAGTTCTACTACTAACAATCTAATCAAGACTATTTATAGGAGCCACTACCCCATTGGCCCACATGGCCTAGCCCAAGCCCAATACATAATTTAAACCAAATAAATATGAATAAACGTAATAAAGATAAGCGTAAAACTCTGGACCTAACAGACTGAATCTGTGATTGTTAATTTACCTTTTGGTGGTTTATTAATGCGAGAAGTGAGATAGTCAAGTCGCGAAGGTTTGGATGTTATTAGCGAGACGACCAAAAGTAGTTCACAATTAAAACGAGAATGATTTAAACGACTGAAGCGATTTTAACGAGTTAAACGATTTGGGTAAACGATTGGTTTGTGGTTGGTGATTAGATAACGGGACGGGTGTGATGTGATCAAAACATGGTAGATACGCCGCTGGTACTTCTTATATATAAGTGTTTTCATCTTATTACACACCATGGTGTTATTTAGTTCACTTGGGTAAACGATTTTGAAACGATGTCACGCAATGATCTCTTCTGAATAATATAAACCATACAAGTTTTATTAACGAGTTTTGTTAACGAGTTTTATTAACGAGTTTTGTTAATGAGTTTTATTAACGATTTTTTTACGAGATGTTTTACAATTTGATTTAATTAAATAAATGTTTTGGGTTAAGAATCATGGCTACGAGATTTCATAAATTATAACCAACTTGATTTGAGTTGGTTAATTATGTCGCAATACTATACTTTTCAAAACAAGGTTTTTAATTAAGTATTGCAACATGTAAGCTAGCCATGAATCCGACACTCTTATAAACCTATGTGCTCGCCAGCATTTCTTTGCTGACTTTGTTTTCACATATGTTTCAGGTGTTGTTAAATGATGTTGATTGCTAGGATGCATGTTCACATAGGACTGCACGAGGCCTTAGTGACTTAATAACAATGATAGACTATGTTTAACTTGTTTATTTAAATTTCCAGACGATGTAAATATTTAATGTTTAATAAAACGAAACTTCAAATTTCCGTGTGTTTTGAAACAATGATTCTGTTACAACACTCCCCGACGATTCCGCCGCGATTTTTTGTTTTACACGGTCGGGTGTGACATGGGTAAACTAAACACATTCTGGATTTTGAGGTAAAAATGATAAGGTTTGACCCATTTCGGTCAATTTATGCAAACTAGTCACATAAACCGCACCGAACGCAAAAAATGTATAATAGGTAACCAAATGAGTCATGAACATGTTCCCTAAGTTAATATGCTTAAAATGTGTTATGATATCAGTAGGATATCTTCCATTATGCCCAAAACGAATTTAAAATCAATTTAAGCCCCGTAGGGGTATTTTGGTCATTTTAAAGTTTATAAAAGAGGTTAAATGACAATCTGAGGTTCTGGTCTAAAATGAACAGTAAAAATAATTATTTTTGCAGCTTATATCAGTAAGATATTAAACATATGTGAAATTTTATCATCTATGGCCAAACTATGCACCGTAGGGGCATTTTGGTCATTTCACATAAGCTTTAAGGGTCAAATTTGGAAATCTGATTTCAAAACTTTTACCTACTGTTAAAGTATAAAAATTTACTTATAATATCAGTAGGTAATGAGTTTTAGGTGTCAAATATAATTTTAACCCAAACTATGCGTTTGAAAAGCGTAAAAGTCGGTATTTTGACGATTTTCGGGTTATTTAAAGAAATCTGAGTTTTTGATCAGTTTATAAAGCTCAAAATATTTTATTTAACATATGAAATCAGTAGCAAAAGGTTTGGCATCAAAATATTATGTAAAACTCACTTTATCCAAGAAAAGGGCAATTTCCTCAATACCGAATTTACTTTAAAACTCTATAATATAATCAGTTTAAAATTCAATAAAATTTTCCAAAAATCCCTAAATATTATATTACATCAGTGAGTAAAAGGTTTGGTGTCAAATTTTGGGTTTAAACAGGTTTTAAGCGGATCATATGAAAGTAAGCATTATTATAGGGTTGAATATATATGTACGTTGAACTCTTACTAACCGGTCAAGGAAATGAGAAGGTTACGTGGAAGTATGGTATGGAAAGTATAGATTTGTTACAAAGAAGTCAATTGTATAAATACTTATGAATTGAGATAGGATGATTGCTTATAATTATGATGTGACCGTGAAGTCAAACATAGATATGTGTATGTGTAAACGGAAGTGAGAAAGGTTTCGGGGATGAAACCTTGTTTAGGGGGGTAGACTTGTAACACCCCAAAACCCGAATGTTTATAATTGTCGAAGGTTCCTAAATGACTTAGCATAAAATAAATAACTAGGCTATTTAACCTAGTTAAGTGTGTGGTTAAAAGTATTAAAAGACAAGAGTTTTACCAATATTATTTAGTGGAAAACTTTAAGGGCTAAAATGGGGTAAAATGAAAGTTAAATTTTATTTATGAAAAATACACATAAACACACACACGTATGTGTGTTCGAGAAGAGCCGGGAAGCTCCATGAGAGCTCTAAAACCCTAAGCATGAAGATCATCAAATTGGAAGGGTAAATGAAGTCTAAATCCATAACCGAGTATGGATTAATGATCACCTTCTCAATGGGATCATAAGGTATGTCTTAAAAGTTAGATTGGTGATCTTTCACGAAGTGGGTTATGTTGTAAATGACGAAATTGTATGAAATTAAGAATGAGTATGTGTTAGAATCATCATATAGCTCATGGATTGTGCTTGGTTTAGGTTAATTTGATGTTTAGAGATGAAACCCGTTGATTATGGTGATGATGACAACTTGAATGATCACCCGTTTCCAATTCTTGCTAAATATTGATGTTTTCTTTTGATTTTGATTTGTATGATGGATTCTTGTTAGAGGAATTGAAAGAAATGTGATACTAGTATGTTTGATGTTTATGAATGAATGATTCATGTTGATTAGAAGGAGGAATTTGATGAATTATGAATGAGATTTGAAGGATATGCATGAACTAGTTGTACACTATGCTTAGTAGGTAGTACACACATCATAAGTATGATGAAATTATGAAGAACATAGGTTTAGGTCACTTGTAAGTGATTTACAAAGTAGTTATGAAGTGGGTTTTTGATGATATGAAAGAAGTAATGATATACTTATGTTAATAATGTTGAAAATCATATTATGTGTAAGTATGTTTAAAGGAAAATTGGATAAGAAATGATGGATTAGCATGTTTTAAGGTTAAATAATAAACTTAATATGAGATCCGTGTGATAAAAAGGATTTGATGAATGATGAACAAGCTAACTATCTTGAGAATGATATGTGATAGTTGATGCTTGATAAGCGTCATGGAAGCTTGAGAAGGAAGCGGGTCAAACGGGACTAATGCGCAAGGGAAGCATATTCGGACGCTAGGTAAGTAAAGCTTACACCCCTTTTTTGTAGGATATTTATTCATGGTATAAATTAAGAGTATGGTAAGTTAAATATATGAGGAATGATATTTCGGCAAGTTTCAATACGGGTCGGAACATGTGTCTATGATAAGAAACTAAGTTGAGGGTGAAAGGGGGTAAAAAGGGTATTATGGTAATTTTGATTACGAGCTAACGATAGAATACGGTACATGGATGGGATAATGAATAATTACTATCCCATAAGGATGAAACGGTCTTTTAGACCAAACCGGTCAAATGTTGAAGATATCACCATTTGACGATGTCGACTAATGATTTTATTGTCAAGTATTATGAATTCACAGGGTGAATAGCGAAAGGATTTGCGTTGTTATTAACTAGCACTTTAGTGGATGAGGTATTAAAACGGGTCATAGCTTTGACTCGAGCAAGGTATGTATGATTAGAGTTATAGTTAAGTAGTAGGATTGGTTAAACATGCAATGAAGTCCTTTGTTGCAAATGATGGAGCAAAGTTGACAAAAACACCCTTGATAGGTATATCGGGCAAATGACCTTAAAAGTCATTTGGAAACGAGCTATTCGATTAGAGTAATGCTTTGGTCAAGTATGAAAGCGAAGGGTATGGTTTTGTATGTCATAGACCATTTAATGCGTAAATAGCCATAACGGGTCGAAATAAGCTTTTGAGCGAAAATGGGTTAAGAGGATGCAAGGCATCCGAGAATTTAATATCTTATGACAGTCGTCGTTGAAATTATTGAGTTCATATGAAGTTGAGGTCAAATCAACAGATTATTTTGATAAATGCATGACGGGTCGAATAATTTGTAAATGAATAATAAGCCGAAAACGTATAAGTCAAGAATTTCCTTAACCCGGATGTTGGATTTTAAGTTCACATGATAGAATGTTAATTTACAATCATGTAGGAAGAAACGGGAGGTTAAACGGGTAAACGGTTTAAAAGTTATGCGAGTTTTAGTGCGTACGAACGACGAAAAACAACACAGCAGGAAAACTGATTTTCGAGAGGCCGTAGCCTACGCCCTAATGGGCCGTCGCCTACGCCCCCTGGAAAGTTAGTTTTTGCTGACGGGTTATTTTGCTGCCTACGGAGGTTTTTGGCTACGTGTAAATGCAAGGGTCGTCGCCTACGCCCCCTAGGGCTGTCGCCGACGCCCTCCCCATGTCCTAAAAGCTGAAATTTTGTTATTTATGTGATTTATACATCGTAGGCTTCGGTATATTATCCGTGGAATACGGTGGGCCTCCCAAACATGATTTTCATCGTTCCTTTGATGTATATGGGCTATAAATCTAAGTCCAAGTCCCATGTGATTAATGTATGAGTATGTAAGAGGTATGCAAGATATTGAACGTGTACATAGGAACGTATGAACGTATGTAGATGTGTATTTATGTATATATGAAGGTACGTATGAGTGTATGCATGTATGTAGAGACATAGGAATATATGTACGTATGTAGTTGTGTATTTATGTATATATGAAGATACATAAGAGTATATGTATGTATGTAGAGATGTAGAAATGTAGGTACGTATGTAAATGTGTATGTATGTATGCATGAAGGTGCATATGAGTGTATGCATATATGTAGAGGTATAGTAAGGCATGTACGTATGTAGATGTGGATGTATGCATGAAAGAATGTATGTACGTATGATTTAGATGCGTTGAGTAATACGTTATTAATGGTGTGCCATGAGGATGAAAAGTAATGCAGGTACATTATTGAAGCCTCACCAGGATACAGATACGCAGATGAAATGCTTAAAGCTAGAAAGATAATGAAAGGGATAGTGTACAGGAATAAAGTTTGTTTATGTATTGTGTGCTAATGTTATGATTGTACGTGGTGAGTGCAGGTTGTGCAAATCATGGGCGATTATCACGAGGAGTAGAGATCGATGACCGAGTCACAAGATAGATTGTACGGGATTAATTGAGTATGTACTTTAGCAACCAGATGTTATGCTTTGGTTTTGTAAAACAGATATTTTTAAAATGAACTTTCAAGTAAGTCAAGACGTGTGAAATGAAAGAAATTTTACGGCACGAATTTCCGTTGCGGCTTTTGTCAAATATGTACTAGGGTCTTACAAGTTGGTATCAGAGCCCTGGTTTGAGAGAATCAAGTACGAGAGTATGGGTACTCGAACTCAAACCTGTGTGCTCTTGTGATAAGGAAACCGTACAATCCATGACTCGATCAAGATCTAAAGGTAGAAATGGAATGAAAACGCGTATGTATGCATTCATATGAAGAAACTAACGGTTATACTATGTGTAAGGTAAGCATAACTGCTTGGAAAGGACGATCCGTGAATGCGGTCTAGGACCGGCATCAAGGCAAGTGATAAGATAAATGGACCCCAGGTACGTAAATTTAACGTGTGGGCGTATGAAGTGGTATAATTAAGCGAGTGAAAGAAAATTTTAAATGAAATATAATAGTGATATGACAATGAAGTTTAAAAAAAATGATACACGTGCCGAAACTTAATTCTTCGGACATAAGGTGGCGATTACACGAAGACACGAAACTAGTATGTGGATTGTGTACCTGGCCAGTGCACAAGAGACATATGACGTTCGTGAGACCATGATAATTGTTACAGGTATGTCCGTTAGAATTAGGTAGTAGGTGGACGTGAGGGTGAAGAAAAACGTAAGGCTTTCAGGAATGAAAGTATTAATGATATGTTAGAATCCGCGAGACGGATTCGAAGCATGAAAGTAATGAAGTATGAATGACCTGTTTGAATCCGCGAGACGGATTCAAGGAATGAAAGGCATGAATGGAATGTTTGAATCCGTAAAACGGATTCAAGGAAATGAAATGTAGAAATGATATGTTTGAATCCGCGAGACGGGTTCAACACATGTAAGGAATGAAAGATGTGAATGATATGTTTAAATCCGTGAGATGGATTCAGAGCATAGAAAGAAGAAAATGTATGAATGGTATGTTTGGAACCGCTAGACGGATTCAAAACATAGAAGTAATGAAAGAACTCTTGACGCAATGAAACCAATCGAATTGGTGGAAGGATGTGTACAAGTGGGGACACCTTATGTGGATAAATGAAATCTAGCCTGGTACAGCTAGTGTTCGGGAAGAATGCGGATCAATCTGGATCACGGATTGTGGATTGATGAAATGAGACGAGGTTAGTAAAAGTTTAACTTATGTCGAATAAGTATGAATTGGTAAATTGAAAACAACCTACGAAATGAATGACGGAATGGGTATGGTATAGTATGGAATGTTGATTTCTAATAGTCAACATAAGAAGAAAATTATGCCATTAAAAAGTAAATTTCAAGGGTTTTGAGTGGAAGTTTTGCATATTGATTAAACTCTCGTGCGATGAACTAGTACGGCACATTTACTTATGCAAATTAAGTAATGCATGAAGTGAAAGCGATAGTAACGTGAAATGAAGGAAATGATTCAAAGGTAATGTAAAGGTACGCATAGTACAAATAACTATAGAGAACGAATAACGATGTTAACTTTGGAGTTAAGCACGAATGCACGACTATGAAATAGTAACTTCGTTGGGATAACGAAACAAAATTAAATATTATGTAATATATGTATAAAATGTGATCTTAAAGGATCAGATGAAGGTATTAGACCGGTTATAAGCGGATCATATGAAAGTAAGCATTATTATAGGGTTGAATATATATGTACGTTGAACTGTTACTAACCGGTCAAGGAAATGAGAAGGTTACGTGGAAGTATGGTATGGAAAGTATAGATTTGTTAGAAAGAAGTCAATTGTATAAATACTTATGAATTGAGATAGGATGATTGCTTATAATTATGATGTGACCGTGAAGTCAAACATAGATATGTGTATGTGTAAACGGAAGTGAGAAAGGTTTCGGGGACGAAACCTTGTTTAAGGGGGGTAGACTTGTAGCATCCCAAAACCCGAATGTTTATAATGGTCGAAGGTTCCTAAATGACTTAGCATAAAATAAATAACTAGGCTATTTAACCTAGTTAAGTGTGTGGTTAAAAGTATTAAAAGACAAGAGTTTTACCAATATTATTTAGTGGAAAACTTTAAGGGCTAAAATGGGGCAAAATGAAAGTTAAATTTTATTTATGAAAAATACACATAAACACACACACGTATGTGTGTTCGAGAAGAGCCAGGAAGCTCCATGAGAGCTCTAAAACCCTAAGCATGAAGATCATCAAATTGGAAGGGTAAATGAAGTCTAAATCCATAACCGAGTATGGATTAATGATCACCTTCTCAATGGGATCATAAGGTATGTCTTAAAAGTTAGATTGGTGATCTTTCACGAAGTGGGTTATGTTGTAAATGACGAAATTGTATGAAATTAAGAATGAGTATGTGTTAGAATCATCATATAGCTCATGGATTGTGCTTGGTTTAGGTTAATTTGATGTTTAGAGATGAAACCCGTTGATTATGGTGATGATGACAACTTGAATGATCACCCATGTCCAATTCTTGCTAAATATTGATGTTTTCTTTTGATTTTGATTTGTATGATGGATTCTTGTTAGAGGAATTGAAAGAAATGTGATACTAGTATGTTTGATGTTTATGCATGAATGATTCATGTTGATTAGAAGGAGGAATTTGATGAATTATGAATGAGATTAGAAGGATATGCATGAACTAGTTGTACACTATGCTTAGTAGGTAGTACACACATCATAAGTATGATGAAATTATGAAGATCATAGGTTTAGGTCACTTGTAAGTGATTTACAAAGTAGTTATGAAGTGGGTTTTTGATGATATGAAAGAAGTAATGATATGCTTATGTTAATAATGTTGAAAATCATATTATGTGTAAGTATGTTTAAAGGAAAATTGGATAAGAAATGATGGATTAGCATGTTTTAAGGTTAAATGATAAACTTAATATGAGATCCGTGTGATAAAAAGGATTTGATGAATGATGAACAAGCTAACTATCTTGAGAATGATATGTGATAGTTGATGCTTGATAAGCGTCATGGAAGCTTGAGAAGGAAGCGGGTCAAACAGGACTAATGCGCAAGGGAAGCATATTCGGACGCTAGGTAAGTAAAGCTTACACCCCTTTTTTTGTAGGATATTTATTCATGGTATAAATTAAGAGTATGATAAGTTAAATGTATGAGGAATGATATTTCGGCAAGTTTCAATACGGGTCGAAACATGTGTCTATGATAAGAAACTAAGTTGAGGGTGATAGGGGGTAAAAAGGGTATTATGGTAATTTTGATTACGAGCTAGCGATAGAATACGGTACATGGATTGGATAATGAATACTTACTATCCCATAAGGATGAAACGGTCTTTTAGACCAAACCGGTCAAATGTTGAAGATATCACCATTTGATGATGTCGACTAATGATTTTATTGTCAAGTATTATGAATTCACAGGGTGAATAGCGAAAGGATTTGCGTTGTTATTAACTAGCACTTTAGTGGATGAGGTATTAAAACGGGTCATAGCTTTGACTCGAGCAAGGTATGTATGATTAGAGTTATAGTTAAGTAGTAGGATTGGTTAAACATGCAATGAAGTCCTTTGTTGCAAAGGATGGAGCAAAGTTGACAAAAACGCCCTTGATAGGTATATCGGGCAAATGACCTTAAAAGTCATTTGGAAACGAGCTATTCGATTAGAGTAATGCTTTGGTCAAGTATGAAAGCGAAGGGTATGGTTTTGTATGTCATAAACCATTTAATGCGTAAATACCCATAACGAGTCGAAATAAGCTTTTGAGCGAAAATGGGTTAAGAGGATGCAAGGCATCCGAGAATTTAATCTCTTATGACAGTCGTCGTTGAAATTATTGATTTCATATGAAGTTGAGGTCAAATCAACAGATTGTTTTGATAAATGCATGACGGGTCGAATAATTTGTAAATGAATAATAAGCCGAAAACGTATAAGTCAAGAATTTCCTTAACCCGGATGTTGGATTTTAAGTTCACATGATAGAATGTTAATTTACAATCATGTAGGAAGAAACGAAAGGTTAAACGGGTAAACGGTTTAAAAGTTATACGAGTTTTAGTGCGTACGAACGACGAAAAACAACACAGCAGGAAAACTGATTTTCGAGAGGCCGTAGCCTACGCCCTAATGGGCCGTCGCCTACGCCCCCTGGAAAGTTAGTTTTTGCTGACGGGTTATTTTGCTGCCTACGGAGGTTTTTGGCTACGTGTAAATGCAAGGGCCATCGCCTACGCCCCCTAGGGCCGTCGCCGACGCCCTCCCCATGTCCTAAAAGCTGAAATTTTGTTATTTATGTGATTTATGCATCGTAGGCTTCGGTATATGTATTGTGTGCTAATGTTATGATTGTACGTGGTGAGTGCAGGTTGTGCAAATCACGGGCGATTATCACGAGGAGTAGAGATCGATGACCGAGTCACAAGATAGATTGTACGGGATTAATTGAGTATGTACTTTAGCAAACGGATGTTATGCTTTGGTTTTGTAAAACAGATATTTTTAAAATGAACTTTCAAGTAAGTCAAGACGTGTGTAATGAAAGAAATTTTACGGCACGAATTTCCGCTGCGACTTTTGTCAAATATGTACTAGGGTCTTACAGTATAATCTCATTGGGTTATAATAACATGTAATATGGTCCTAATGGAACCCTAAGGCATATCTAAACTAAGCTAAATCGGATCAGAACTGAAAGTCAAAGCAAAAGTCTACTTTTGCGACTTTCGGTTCCAAACCGTGCCTAAACTCAGGATGGTCGGGTTGAACATGCTTAGACATGTTCTTACATTATTTACCAAGTTATTTTAGTGTTAAAACATGTTCCTTAACATCTACATTATCAGTTATGAATTTATTTGCAAAAAATAGCTTATGTTGACTTTTTAATATTAAGTTTGACCCGACAATTGACCAAGTTAGAGTGAAAATCAGTAAGTGCCCTTTTAAGGGTTTATTACCTACATAATTACCAACTCATAACCACTTTCAATTCGAATAATGGCTGGACCGTTAGTGATTAATCACTAAGTCAAAGCTTAATTACGATGGCTTTGACTTTCGGTCATTAAACTAATAAAACTTGAACTTAGGAAGCTAAGAATACTTACTAGGACTCTTAGCACGAATTAGGAGCTGAGGAAAACTTGCTTGAGCTCCAGGAAGCTCCAGAGAATGAGTTATTAATAAAAATTTCAGTGAGCAAATGAACTCAGGAGCACAAGTCCCTTATATAGGATTTCTAGAGCTTCAAGATTGATCCACCTGCCCCTACAACTGATTTCTAATGATCCCAGGTGTCCCCTATGCATGAAAATCTGTTGGCTCAGTCCCTGGAACAGAAAACAAGCATGCAAAGGCGGTGGAACTGGCTGGACATGCACCTGTCCACATTTTCTGCGTCTGGCACACTTAGCAGCCCGCGTAAGAGTTGGCCTTATGTCTACGCGGCCCACGTAGAGTGCAATATCCGGTAAACAACTTTCAGATATTGCAATTTCAGTCCCTGGTCCATTTAAACTTTATTTAAGTTCCATTTATTGCCTTTTGTGTAACATCCCGAAAATACAAATCCTTAAATTTGCAATTAAGTTGCAATTAAATTAGTAGAATAAACTAATTAATAATGGCACTAACCTAGTTAGTGTAACACTTATGAGTAGTTAAAGACATTAAAACAAAATAAAAGAAACTAGAGGGACCAAAGTGTCAAACTTGAAACTAGTTTTAAGTTAACATTTTAATAAAACACAAACTCAATAAAATTGAGTCTGTGGATCGACCAGAAGCCAGGGAGGGGCGACCAAGCTTCTCCAAAACCCTAACAAGCACAAATCTCATAAGTTGAAGGTGATAATCTGGTCCAAATCAAAATCCGAACATAGATTAGTGATCCTCATCACAAGGGGGTTACAAGGTATGTAAAATTTGGTGTTAATTATCTGTTTGAAATTCTCATGAAATTGGGAAATCTGAAATTAGATGATCCATGTTTGTGATTTGGTTAGCTTAGTGATGAGATGGTGTCTAGAAGTAAAACCTAGACAACTACATGTGAAATCATGTCCAAATTCAGGAAATTCCATGAACACATTGAATGTGGGTTATGGGTTTTACAAGATAATGATGAACACTAGGGTTTAGAATGATTATTCTAGTGTAATTTGATCATAGAAAGTGATTTCAGAAAAAGTATGATGTTTAGGGATAAACCCTAGATGATTTCTTGTCAAAATCTTGCATGATACTTGTAGGGTTCATAATCACCATTGTAGGTGATTAATAAGTCGTAGAAACTTGGTAAACACTAAGATCATGATTCTTGTTCTAGTGTAATCTGAGTTTTATGAGGTACTTTCTGAAATTTGGAAGTTAAAACATATGTAAATGTGACTAATTGAAGTTGATTTAGATGATTATTACAAGTCATGAACTTGGCTTTGATGATGTAAAAATCTGACCCGCTAGGTGTTTGTTAAAATGCCTAAGTGGGGATTAAAATGTTAAAAATCAGATGAAAACGCAGATTTGATTATTATAGAGAATTATGCGTTAATGATTATGAAAAGAGTTCTAAGTTGATTGTGAATTGAACTCTTTATGCAAAGAATCCAGATCGTCAAGCGGACAAGCCGGAGCGGATACGGGTTTGAAGGGTGTGCTCTAAAGGTACGCGACTTGTCGTCTCGTTACATTTACGTAGATAAGCCTAGTCGTAAATATGTCTAATGTTGTTCTAGCGAAAATAGTTGCGTTTGGTAAGTCTAAGAAGTGATGGAATTCACTCGACAAACCAAACGGGTCAAAAGAAATAGTTGAAATAGGTATGATGTCGAAATAGTGAAATTGAAACCCTTTGGTTAGTCTAAGAAGTGATGGAATTCACTCGACAAACCAAGCGGGTCAAAATAAATAGTTGGTTAAATATGTTTATTGATAATACCGCTTAATTAGTCATAATGGGATGTAAGTAAAGTGATGTAATTCACTAGATGAAGAATGTGTTAAAATAATGGTCGAAATGGTAATGTTTGGAGTGACTCGAACGTCACTCGTTAAATTGAGTTATAAAAGCAGAAACCGAGGATTAGAAGGGATACGCTAAGGTCGACAAGCCCGGGAATGGGTAATTATGATTAGAAAGCAATGTCAACAAATTATGAAGATATGTAACTTGATTCGTTACATTTGGGTAAATTTTGATATTTAGCATATATGTAATTGGATTGTGTATTAAAAGGTGAGTTGGATTAAAGCGATGATATTCGCTATGTCGAATAATAGGCCAAGAATCTGGTTAGACCTCGTTGGTAATCATCAAAATGGAGAATTCCTTAGATGAGCCAAACGGGTCGAATAACCAAATAAGGCATGGTAATACATTGTAGTATGGTTACTCGGTCTCTTGTTATTATTGACAAATGGCATATTAGAATACGAGGGTTAAACATGTTAGTTTGTAGGATTGAAATCCGAAAACTTGATTCAAGTAAACAAATAAATCAAACCAAACATAACATTTCAGCGTCTACCGTAAATTACGGTATATACCGTAATTTACGGTAGACACCAAAAGTTTACGATGGGTTTCACCTGTTTACGGTGGAACCAGGATTTCTCAGAAGATACCGTAACTTACGGTATCTACCGTAAGTTACGGTAGAGCTTTAGAAATTATGATTAATTTTGTATTTCTTGTTAATTCGAATCCGTTTTAGACGTAGTTTCGAATACGTATCATTTCTAAGTATTCTAATACTAATGTTTAATGTAAACATTTCAGTTTCTAGGTATCCAAGGATTATGGATGACGGTCAAGCTAGCTTTTGAAGAACCGAACACAAACTTTTGAAGCTTCCGCATAAATTAACTCTGTTTAAACGATGTTATGATGTGAACCGTTTGTTAAACAAATTATGGATGTTTTAAATTTTTGGTAGATAACTAATGTTTGTTACCTTAGAACTTGGTTCTTGAAACTAAGGTTTTAATTTTTACGTCTTTTGTATATAATCTTATGAATTATTACTAAATTCAAGTAGAAATTTTAAGGGTGTTACAAGTTGGTAATCAGAGCTTAAGGTTGTCAACAAAGTGTTCGGTTCAAGCTTGATCGATCGTTCGGTAAGAATTAATTGCTTTAGTAGACTTACTAGAAAAAAAGGAAATTTGAATTGATATGCACGGGAAGTGCGTGTTTACACACTCAAACCCGGAAAAGTGCACTAAGCATAAATGGTTTAAGCAAGTGGTGAACTTGGCTAGATCAAAATGAATGACGCATATGTCATAAATGAAATGTTTAACAATTAGTGTAAACATTTCAATTTCAAGATGACGGAAAGATGGGAGGAGTGTATGAATACGCTCGAACCCGGGAAAATACACTAAGTAAGAAAGGTAAGGCAAGATATATACTTGACCAAACCGAAAAAAAAGAATAACACATTATTTATGATTGAGCGAGAGTGATATAAATTTCCGCATAATAAGATGGAAATGAATTAAATAATTATTGATAAATCGTGATGGATGTTTCAGTTAAAGAAATGTCCGGAGTAACCGGAGATGATTCGACATCTCAATTGACAGAACAAATGAAAGCTAAGATTTCCGAAGAGGTCGGAAAAGCTCTAGAAAATAGTCTATCACAGTATATTGATAGATTACAAACCACAATCGTGCCAGTGGTAAACGATATGATGACTGAATTAAAAGATAGCATACTACAAGAAATAGAAGAAAGGAGGGTGTTGGATATGAATCCAAGATCCGTAAAGAAGTCCAAGTCTAATAAAGCTCTCAAGAAGGGAGTTACAAAAAGTGTGTTACATCAGTGTAGATTTTGTGGAAAAATTCACAAGGGCACATGTGGTAAGCCAAGTGATGTGTGCAAAATGCAACATATAAATTACATCAATTAAGGCATAAAACTAACCCTTTTTAAGTACTAATATTGGAAAAAGAGTGTTTTTGTCTTCCTTTTGTATTTTCAGGATTAAATGAGCTCAAAAACGCAAAAGAAGCAAAAAGACAGCTAAATCCAACATAAATACAAGAAAAGGAACATTAGTGGACTGCCCGACCCCTCAACGGCACCTTCCAAAGCAAAATAGAGAAGACAGAAGGCTGAACACGCCCCGTGCTCAGCCAGCACGGGGCCGTGCCCAAGAAGCAGCAGAAAAGACAAACCTATAGAAGCTTCTATTGCCCACCACGGGGCGTGCCCAGCGGACACGGGAGCGTGTCGAAAGTACTGCAGGCGCATTAATTGTAATTGCGAATTACAATTAATGAAGAGAGAGAGTGTCAGACGGTCACGGGGCCGTGTTCAGCGGACACGGGGCCGTGCCCAGCTCTCTGTTCAGCCTATAAATAGGAGTGCTTGGATTCATTTCAACTCATCCCTTGGCACACCACCTCTCTCACACTTCATCCACCACCCACCACCATCACAACACCATCATCCACCACCATCATCCATTGTCCATCGTAGAGTGTGTGAGTCGTCTCGGGATCCAAGATTGATCGTAAGAGTTCTTGACAATCAAGGCCATGTTTGCCTAAGTCTCTTACATCACTTGGTGAAGACAAAGTGTCTAGTATAATACTTTTTATTTCTAATCTTTTGCACTTTTTATTTGGTTTTGTATTAATGACTTTAATAACTAGTTACTTATGTTGAAGGTGATCTTTCCTTATCGTTTGTCCGTGGTGTCTTGGCATTATTTTACTGTCTATATAAAATAAAAGATTTTCACCATTCATATCTCCACGGTCTATATGGAGGTATGTTGGCTACCTGGTCGGGGGTTAAGGGAACGGTTTGGTAAAGGTCTTGCCATTATTCAGCGTTTAGAGGTCCTGCAATGGACCTGGGTCAAATTTAGTAGGACCTCCTTCAATGCTTCACGGTATTGGATGGCGGGGGTCCAAACTCTTTGATCCCCTCATAAGTTAACTACTATTAATACTATAACCCGGCTATTTAGGACTGTATCCCTGCTGACTCAGACTACTTAGCCGAGGGTAACGTCACCGCCAAAAGCGGGGCCTACCACAATACTGCATTAATAACTTAATTCATTATCTTCCAATAATCCACCCCTTTAGGATTGTATCCTTGCTGACTCAAACTACTGGGGTGAGGGTAACGTCACCTTCAAAAGAGGGGCCTACTACAATAACTAAGATAATCTCTTAATTATGTGCAAAAGTGCGGAAATAATCAAAGGTTATACTAGATACGAGTCGGAACCAAGTGATTCATCTTGTCTATCTGTTTTTATTTTATTTTTATTTTCAGCATTTTAGTTAGTTTTTATTTTTCTTAGTTTAAAACCTTTTTTCTAAACTTTTATTTTGATTAGACGTTGAGGATAAACCGGTACTAAAAGCTCTTGTGTCCTTGGACGACCTCGGTATCTTACCAACACTATACTACACTCAACGATGGGTGCACTTGCCCATATGTGTGTTTAGTGTTAGTGAAATATCGTGTTTTATAAATTTAAAACTTGGCTAAAATAAGTGTTAAAAAGGGCTTAAAATATACACCTAATATATACGACACTTAAACGCGCATCAAGTTTTTGGCGCCGCTGCCGGGGACACAAGGATTTTAAGAAAGTTAGGAATCAACGGCCTAATCATTTTTTCCTTTTCTTTTTAATTTTTTAGGATTTTTCTTAGTTTTTCAGCTTCTGCAGAGCTCAGCACGGGCCGTGCCCGGTCAGACACGGGCCGTGCCCAGCGTCATCACTGGCAGTTTTTATTTTCTGAGTTACAGAGAGCTGAACACGGGGCCGTGTCGGTGCAACACGGGGTCGTGTCGGTGCAACACGGGGTCGTGTCCAACTCCCAGTAACTGGGATACAGAAAACGATTACTGTACTTCTGACCACGGGCCGTGTTCACTGAGCACGGGGCCGTGGTGAACATTCTGACCAGCGTTCTTTTCTGTTTTTGTTGCAGGACTTGGAACCCAGGCGCCACATTTGAACCTCCTACGTAGTGCATGAGCTCCAGTTCTAGTAGAGACATAAAAGAACCCCTAGAAGAACCCGAGCGCTTTCTCAGAAAAAGACTAAAAGCTAAAAATCAAGAGAAAGCTTCGGGGGACCCACTTCCAATGGCGGACCAACGTACCCTCATGGATTACCTACGGCCCACCGTAGGCAATCTTGGCGCCGCTATCAATGCACCGAATGTCGAGGCCAACAACTTCGAACTTCGGCCGCATTTGATACAAATGCTCCAAAACTCCGTAACCTTCCACGGGCTTGCGGACGAGGATCCCCATCTACATATTACTAACTTCTTAGAAATATGTGATACCTTTCGGATCAATGGAGCATCAAATGACGCCATCCGCCTTCGAATGTTTCCATTTTCACTAAAAGACCGAGCTAAGGCTTGGCTTAACACCCTCCCAGTTGGATCGGTAAACACTTGGGATGAACTTGCCCAAAAGTTTCTATATAAGTATTTCCCTCCTGCTAAAACGGCTAAATTAATGACTGAAATTAATATCACAAGAGGATGGGGAATCCTTATATGAAACTTGGGAAAGGTTCAAGGAGCTTTTAAGAAAGTGTCCTCATCACGGTCTAGCGGTGTGGCAACAAGTATCCACTTTCTACAATGGGTTGTTGCCACACACAAGACAAACACTTGATTCAAGCTCCGGGGGACTTTTAGTTAATCGTCGCCCGAATGAAATATATAATCAAATTGAGGAAATTGCTCAAACCAATTTTCAGTGGCACACTCCCTGAGGTAATAAATCTATTGCCCCGGGCGCCCATAAGGTTGATGAAAGCACCTCTTTACAAGCCCAAATCGAGGCCCTCTCTTCAAAAATAAAAAGGCTAGAAATGACAAAAACGGCCTCGGTTATGGCTTGTGAAGGGTGTGGTGGGTCACATGAAAATTGGAGTTGTATGAAAGAATTAGATGAACAAACAGAAACGGTAAACTACATGGATAATAGACCTAGGCCGTCGGGTCCTCCAACGGGTACCTACAACCAAGGATGGCGTAACCACCCAAATCTTGGTTGGAGAGATCCCGGCAATAGTAGTAACCAACAAAACCAACGAACTAATTTTCAACAACCGCAAAATTTCTCTCAACAACAAGGTGGAAGAGAAAGGCTTGAAGATACTGTATCTCGCCTCATCTCTGACACTGAAAAGAAAAACTCGGATCGATTTCAACAATTGGAATCGAATTTCAGAAATCAACAAGCTAGCATTCAAAACGTTGAAAAACAATTAAATCAACTAGCTCAAAATTTCTCCGAGAGACCACAAGGCGCGTTACCTAGTAATACCGAAACAAACCCGAAGGCACAAGTACATCTCATCACATTAAGAAATCGAACCGTGGGTCCCGAGGATGCTCCATTGCCGCCAAATGAAGGAAGCCATTCTAGCCAGCCTATGACTCCTCCTGCCCCAGAAAAGGCTTCTACACCAAATCAAGAGCCCACCAAGACTCCTCCAATTCCGTACCCCGGTAGGTTAAATCGTCAAAAGACCGATGAGCAATTCGCAAAGTTCGAAAGTTTACTAAAACAATTGCATGTTAATATTCCTTTTATTGAGGTCCTAACCCAAATGCCTAAATATGCAAAATTCATGAGGGATTTCCTCACTCACAAAAGGAAAATTGAATCATTGCAATTAGTTAACTTAGGCGAAGAATGCTCAGCTTTAGTACTCAACAAACTTCCACAAAAGAAAATCGACCCCGGGAGCTTCACAATCCCTTGCTCGATTGGGAAGTCCCCCGTCCGAAATGCTTTAGCCGATCTTGGGGCTAGCATCAACCTCATGCCCACATCAATGTTCAAGCGACTCGGCCTAGGAACAACAAGCCCTACAAAGATGAGCATTCAACTCGCCGATAGGTCCGTCAAATTCCCACAAGGTGTCCCCGAAAATCTGCTAGTCAAGGTTGACAAATTCGTCTTTCCAACCGACTTTGTCATCCTAGACATGGAAGAAGACACCAATGTCCCTCTCATCCTCGGGAGGCCATTTCTAGCCACCGCCCAAGCGTTGGTAGATATGAATGACGGAACTCTAACATTGAAGTTTGGGGATGAGGAAGTAAAATTTGAATGTGGAAAGCGAGTAGAGGAAGAAGATCCGGTCAACTACATGAAGGTCATAGACTCAAGCTTGGATGACGCTCTCCGACGGTGTAACATGGGATGCAATACATCCCACTTGGGTAACATATGACCAGGCTTTGGGTCTAGCCAAGGACCCTTATAAACGTGGCGCACCATGGAGGCATTCCACGGAACTATCCTTAGTTTAATTTAGATTAATTTTTATGTTTTCTAGTTAGTTTTAATTTTCAGGAATAAAACACACTCATGGTGGTAAAGGATGAAAAAGGGAACGAGAAAAATGAACTCATGCACAAGAACAAGGCAAACCGACAATTCTTTCCAGTTCAGAAGGTTCAACACGGGCCGTGCCCAACCAACATGGCCCCGTGCTGAACCACCTGCAGAAAAACGCCCAGTACAGGTACCTGGACACGGGCCGTGTTCACCCAACACGCCCCCGTGTCCAGACTTCTGCTCTTTTTATTTCAATTTTGTTACTGGCACTTGAACACGGGGCCGTGCCCGGATAACACGGGGCCGTGTTCAGTGCCCAGTAACACAAATTTTTGCTTTTTAAACACTATTTTACACATCTAATCAACCTAAAAACTTATTTTTGGGACACATTGAGGACAATGTGTAATTTAAGTGTGGGGGGGACGCTAAAACCTTGAATTTTGCAAGTCCTAAACACAAGCCTTACACAAAACTCTATTGGAACCGCTAATCACCCCAAATTTTTTTCAAAAATTTCATTTTTTTTACTTGTCTAGGTTTAATTCGGGAAATTCAAGTTCTCAAAAAGGTTATATTTTTACGAGTTTACAACCGATAGCGTAGTGATAAAAAGAACCAACATAAGAAAATTATGAAAAGGCATGACAAACTTAGTTAAAATTTGAATATATATATGTTTTGGTCAGAAAATCTGATGATGATAATGCAACCAAACTCTTTGTATAGGGGAATGATGCTTAAAATGTGTAACAACAATGAGGATCACTTCAATGTAGAATGCACAAACAACACAAGGATTTATACGGGGAAAAAGCCCTTGATCAAGAGTTGATCTCCGGCACAAAAAACCCCGGGTGATGGAAACTACCGATCACCAAGCTCAAATAAATGAATAAACGTTTACAACTTCGGATAGTAACGAGCTAGGTACAAGGATCACTACGGTGAAATGTGTAAAAAGTGTAAGTAATTGCTAAGTGTTTGAACGAGAGCTTGTATGAGAGCGTTTTCGAGTGTGTGAAACTGCCAAAAATGACTAACTGTCACTAACTAGCTCGTTACCCCTTTCAAATAAGAAAAATATCTAGTTAACAAACTCTCCGACTTTCGGGCCAAGCCTCCACGTTCTCCATAACGTCTAGTTTTGATCTAGCATGTGCAGAATACTTCAGGAATATTCTCCAGGAATGTCGCTAAGACTTGGTCAAGCTTGATATACCTGCGAGACATTTCAAAAACACAAGTAAACAATCGTCAGTAAGAGGATCCTTAAAGTGATCCATGATCCTGATCCTGAAGCTCTTCTGAGGATCACCACCTGTCACAGAAGTAAGGATCACTAGTTAGGATAACGAATAAGGATCACTAGTTGTTAGAAAATCCTCCCCTAACAATTGCCCCCAAAATATAAGGAGTAATTTGTAAAATTTGACGAGTTATATTTTCTTAATCTTATCCGTAACAAACTAACGGATATATAGCCGTTAATTTTGAACTAGCCGTTGCGATGATGATGTCACGGAAGTGACAACCTGCAAGATCATGATTATAAATAGAGATATAGATAGGATCACTATGCATTTAAATTCGAAAGAAACTCCCTTTATAATCTCAGTTGAAGATCGATCAGGTATCTCTTTCTCCTCTCTCTACCTTTCTTACTCTGTTCTTCTTTCTTTACCTTAATCACTTCAAGAATGTTGCTCCGAAATTCCCCGGCTAAGGATCACAAAAAGGATAGCCCTCTGAAGAGTCAGAAGATCGTCAAGGACTCGGTGAACGAGAGGTGCTGCTTTACCGATGCACAGATTGATACCATCCGTCACCGTTTTCCAGCGAATGTCTTTTTCAAACCCTTCGATTCAACTGTTCTGAGCGACTATGTTTCTGATACATGGGTCGCCTTCCCAGTCACTCCATTTGCTATAGGGTACACCTATCCTTTCCCGGAGTTCACACAATCCTTCTTTTCCCTTACCGACATATCTTACGTTCAAGCCATGCCGATGATCTGGAGGGTTTTATACACCCTAGAGAGGATCATCGAGCAGGAGAGTCTTGATTTAGGAATGTCAGAACTAGCGGAGTTGTATGATCTTACTACCTTCGGATCCCACCGTTATTTGTTTAAACGGAAACCCGGCGCAGATCACCCTCTTCTCAAAGTCACCAAAAACGATAAAGATTGGAAGCGTCGCTTCTTCTTTGTAAGGAGGGATACCATTTCAGATGGAGAGCATTTACCAAGAACATGGTCCACCCATGGTAGGCTGGAGGATCCTGAGAAGGATCACCAGATGGTCATGTTTTTGTAATAGGATCACTAACCCCTTCTTTGTCTTGTGTCATGCAGCCATCTCCTTTTCACGTCTCATCACAACACCTGCGACCAGGGAAAGACTTGCTACTTTCTGGGGACTTGACCCTGAAACTAGAACTTTTAAGACAACAACCCAAGACTCACAGGAGGTATCCTCAGGCTCTGTCACAATGTCGAGTAAGTATCCTTGTTTATAATTAAATAAATAATTAAATGTTTATTAAGAAAAGATACTTATCTTATTTTGGTTGTGTAGGCGCTGGAAAATCTGCCAAAGCCGCTTCAAGGTTCAGTGTCACCGATCTCACCACTGTTAAATCCTCCAAAAGAAAGGTTCCTACTAGCCCGACAGCCTCAATCCCCAAGGCACCCCTCAAAGGGAAGGGAATCAAGAAGAGAAAGACTTCCGAGGCTGAGGATTTGCAGGGCCTGCCCTTAATTCGCCACCAGTTCCTCGAGTGCTTCAATGATGTAAGGATCACTATCTCTGCTTGCATATCCTGCTGTTCTAAGGATCACTTGATCTTGCACTGCTTTACCCTTTTCTTTTGCAGAAATTTGCTGAGATCGAGGATTACGTTGGTCACGTTGAGGATCAAGATCAGAAGATTGCTGATCTCCAGCAGGTTGCTGTGCTCAAGGATCTTGCAATTGCTGATCTTCAGAAGGAACTCAAGGATACCAAGCAAAAAATGGCCAAGGTGCTGGTTAACTTTGATTATGAAAGGCAAGAGATCATGGATGATGCTAAAGTTTCTGCCGCCATAGCAATGTACAAAACCAAACTCCAAATGGCCTTGGAAGCTCAGGATCCTGCCTTCGACAAAGGCAACTGGGAGATTGAAGAATGGAAGGCAAGGCTGGCTGAATTGGGTGATGAAGAAGAGGCTGAGGAGATTCTGGCAATTGAGGCTAGTGGCAGCGGGTTGAAGGATAAAGCTGAGGATGCAGCGGCTGGTGGTGATGATGCAGCGAAGGTGTAGGCTGCACAATTGGGCGATGATGGATATATGTGCTGAGGCCGGAGCCCAATTTTTAGTTTGATGGTTGTTTTTGTGGTTGTGATGTTTAAGACAATTTCATGGGTTGTACTTTGAACAATAGGTTTTTAGGATTAAGGATCATGTATGATCCTTTGGACAATAGGCAGGATTGCAATTGGTGGAGGGATCCTCTGTTTGGGGGATGAAGCCATTGTGATCCTGCTGCCTTTATATTCCTGCACTACTTTTGAACTCATTATCATGGACACCCTTTACCTACCCCAGCGGACGGGCCACGTTTTGCTGGTAGAAGCTCGGGTAGGTAATTTTGACAACCTTTAAAGGGTTAGTCTTATGTTAATAAATAAAAACTTAACCTTTTGTCGCTTATCTTGTGTTGTTATCCTTTTTAGTATGTTATTTTCCAATTGTTATAATGTTCAATTTGTTTATACTTGTCAAGCCTTGAAAAACTAGGAAAGATATCCAAAAAGTTTAGGATATGAACAAGGATCACATATCCCATAACAGATAAGTTTTAAAAATTGACATGATTTAAAATTTATAAGTTCAGTTGTCAAGTATAAGGGTCATTTAAAAGAATAATAAATAAAATCCAAAGAGTTAAGGATCATACCTGAGGACCCAAGTTAGAATTCTAACCATAATAAGGATAACTATAAGATAAACCTTAGAGTGAAATAAGGATGAAGGATCCCTAACTGCCCACCTTCAAGGACCTGAAATAGAGCACAACTTGGGACTAAGCCAATATAAGAAAAGAGTTAGCAACTGGGGACAAGCCCAAGGATAACTGGGGACAAGCCCAAGGATAACTGGGGACGAGCCCAAGGATCGTATGTAAACTGGAGTATGGCCCTAACTGGCGACTATCCAAACTTAGTGACATGAAGATGCCAAAACCTTAGCTAACGTGAAAACGTTAGAAACCTTATGAACGGATGTATGGTACGTCTACCATTATACGTAGGATCCTAAGCATAGCCAGAACAATGGAATTATCAGCCCCTATAATGAGTACTGGTCCCAAAGCCTTGAACTATACCAGGATCATCGTGCGCTGCAGGCGGAATCTGGGGACAAGCCCAAATAACTGGGGTTAAACCCAAAGGACGGATTGCTTCTGTGGATAACCAATGTTGTGCTGAAGATACCTGATGTCACACCCCGATTTCCACGTGTCACCGGTGGGCCCGGTGGGGAGTATCGTGACGTCATGGTTGGCAACATAATAGTCAAACAACACAATGTTATTAAGCACAGCGGAAGCAATTGAAAATATAATACAACCGAATTTATTATTGTAATATCAATTGTCACAATATTCGGAAGTTTATCCACAGAAGGATCGAACATAAAATGGAAACAATAGTTCAACAGACTTTTAGGCATCTTAAGCTTGCGAGACTTCTATTGATGCTAAGGAGACATATCCAGCCAATTTCGTATAGTACCTGCATTTAGCCTTTTTGGAAAATACGTCAGTTTACACTGGTAAATACATTCAACTGACTCATTTTGGAAAAAGAGTTTGTAAATTGTTTTGAATGCACGTGGCACAAAATATCTTGACACATTTGATTAAAATGCACAGAGGCAAAATTAATCTTTTTAACTTGGGAGAATTATTTAATATTATAATCTTGAGAACGATTTACATGTTACTTATGCGTTCAGTAGCCCGGAACGTATCCGGGTTAAAGATCAATAGACACACCACTTTAAGTGAGTTATACACGGGAGTACGCCTACACCCCGTGCTCAGGTTGTGGCCATCTCGTAAGATGATGCCAGGGATATCCGGGACATGGTCATTAACCCCCCAAAGGCTGTAAAGTAAACAAATATGTTTAAAACGAGCCGATCAAATTATTCAACTACCCACTAAGCGTGGAGATTTGATGCTCGATCAAGCGGTACGCTATGTACCGTAACCCAAGCCCGTATAGGGAAAATAAGTTAAAAGTATTTACCTGAGCTAAATATAAATTCAATCCCAGCCGTATATCAAATCAGCAAGTACAGATAGCTTTTACTGGGCTCCTAATCTGGAACGAAGGTTTTTAATAACCTATTAGAATCCTAACGGGTCTTTAATTAAGCTTAAGCTTAGACCGGCTAGTTTCAAAGATACGGTTCGTACGCACGATTAAGCGAAGACCGGATAGAATGTGATTTAGACCCGACAAGTTTGAAGACTTGTTTAATATGGGTTTATTATTCACATTCTGGATTTTGAGATAAAATCGATAAGGTTTGACCCGTTTCGACTAATTTATGTAAACTTGTTACATAAACCGAACCGAACGCGAAATAAGCGTAACGGGTATCCGTAAGAGCCATATACAGGTTTCCTAAGTTAATATGCTTCAAATATGTTGTGACATCAGTAGGATGTCTTTCGTTATGCCCCGAACTAGTTTAAACACAAACTATGCCCCGTAGGGGTAGTTTGGTCATTTTAAAGTTTGTAAAAGCGCTTAGATGTTTAACTGAGTTACAGGTCTGATGTAAACATCAAACATACTCAATTTGATGAGTTATAACAGTAGACTAAAGCATATATGTGAAATTTATCATCTTTAACCAAACTATGCCCCGTAGGGGTATTTTGGTAATTTCACATAAGCCGAAAAGCTCAAAACTGAGGTCTGAGTTCATCAACCTTTGCTTACTATTAAAACATCATAATTTGCCTCATATATCAGTAGGTATCAACCCGGGTATGTCCAATATGATTTTAAGACATACTATGCGTTAAAAACGCTAATTATGGCGATTAAAGGCCATTTCCGGGTTCTATACTTAAATCTGATATTTTTATATTTCCAGAAGGCTTAAAATAATTTATTTAACATATGTGATCAGTAGCAAAAGGTTTGGAGTCGTTTAGATAAGTAAAACTCATTTTATGGCCCGTAAGGGCAAAACCGACAATTACCGGATTAAGCCTACGACTACTAGTTATGCTCGGCCTAAAATTGATTAAAAATCTTTAAAAATCCCAAAATAATATATTACATCAGTGGGTAAAATATTTGATATCAAAAAGTATGTTTAACTAGGCTATACGCTAATTACGCCATTTTGTTAACATAAAGCTTTAATTTAGCGACAATGAGCATAACTCTTAATCTACAAGTCAAACTGATGTCAAATTTTGCATACAAGTTTATATATCATTAACTAAGGTTTCTACACTTTTACATTTTCATAAATCATGATTTAAGGTAATAAGGGCATAACGGTCAACGTATGAGCAATTAACGGAAATATGCATATTAATTGGATAACTAGTGAACCAAGGTGTATGATCACAGAGGGTTGTTCTAAGATGTATCCTAATCCAATTAAAGCTCTGAGGCATTTCTAAAATATGCCCAAACGGGTCAGAACTGAAAGTCAACGAGAAAGTCAAACTATGTGACTTTCGGTTCCGAACCGGGTCTAAACAGGAAATAGTCGGGTTGAACGTGTTGGGACATGTTCTTACACTTATTTCTAAGTTATAACAATGTTCAAACAGGTTATATATGTTCTAGATAGCTAATTATACATAAATGACATTTTAAGCATTATGTTGACTTTTTAAGTAAAGGTTTGACCCGACATTTGACCTGCTTAGGATGGTGATCAGGGGAAACCCTTTTGGGGTTTTATTACCCACATAAATACCATCCTATAACTACTTTCACTTTGACTAATCACTGGACCATTAGTGATTAATCTTAAAGTCAACCGTTAATTACGACGGTTTGACTTTTAAGCTAAAACTAAGCTAAAACTTAATCAAGAAAGGTTTAGCAAACTTACCAAGGTCCTAAGCTTGATTAGGAAGGGCTTGGGTCTGCTTTGAAGCTCCAGAAAGGCTCCTCAATTGCAGATGAAGGTGTGATTGAAATGTTGCAACTTAAAGCCTTTATATAGTGATTTTAATCACCATAAGATGTTGACAACTAGGTCTATTACTTACCACAACTGATCAACATGTGTCCTACATGTTTAGGGAGTGTTTAGGGGCCAAGGGTGATGAGGAAAATCGATTAAAGATCAGTTGCAACCTTTAAAACAGCCAAAAGCCAAGTTTCTGTTACTGGGCACCCCTAGCGCACCGCTACGCTTCTGATGTAGCGCCCCGCTAGCCCTCCTCAGGGGCAATTCTTCCATTTTTCAGTTTGCATCCCTGGCTCTTGGTGCTCCGAAAGGTCAACCAAGCTTAATTCTTGCATTTTGACCCCTTATTATTTATATACAAGGGCTTTATGACTTATACTCACTTTGCCAAGTCCCTGGACACTTCCGGTTAACCCGAAAAGTCATAATTTTCACCGTTGACGCTTTAACCCCTCGTACACGAATTTGATCATAACTTTCTCATACGATAACGAAACTTTATGAAATTTTAATCGTGCATTCTAGTGAGCATAATTTATATTTACAAAGCTTCGGGTTTGTCAAAAGATCACTCAGAGGTATATCTTTAACATGTTGACACATTTGACCCCTGTAGTTTGTAATCTCTCACTTTTAGCTTCGTATGATCCATGATTTATTCGTTTGATGTTATAAACATCATGTAGGGTTATTATGAAGTATATTCATTCACTGTTGACACTTAGAATCCGTATAATTACATACTTTCCATGTTTGTCAACTTTAGTCCTTTTATAATATTCTTTCACACGTTCAAACTTTATGACACGTGTCAATACATTATAGGACGTGAATTTTCGAGGTGTTACATCCTCACCCCCTTAAAATAAATCTCGACCCGAGATTTACTGAAATAAGTAAGGGTACTTTTCTTTCATCGTGGATTCAACCTCCCACGTGAATTCGGGACCTCTTCGGGCATCCCATTTGATCTTTACAATAGGTACATGCTTCCTTCGAAGCTTCTTTACCTGTCGATCCTCAATCGACAAAGGTTTTTCAACAAATCTTAAGCTCTCATCTATATGCACATCTGTATGTGGTATTACCAGTGATTCATCAGCGACGCACTTCTTCAGATTGCAGATGTGAAACACATTGTGAATTCCACTGAGCTCTTCCGGTAAGTTTAACTTATAGGCAACTGACCCGACACGTTCGATAACCTCGAAAGGTCCTATGTATCTCGGGCTTAGTTTGCCTTTCTTACCAAACCGCATCACTCCTTTCCAGGGTGACACTTTAAGTAGGACTTTTTCACCCACTTCGAAGTGAAAATCCTTACGACTTGGATCCGCGTAACTCTTCTGCCTATCCCGGGCAGCTTGGAGATTTTTACGAATCTGGACAATCTTGTCCGTCGTTTCGAATACGATCTCTGGTCCTGATAACTGGACTTCTCCAACTTCCGCCCAACAAACTGGCGATCTACACTTTCTACCGTATAATGCCTCAAAAGACGCAGCCTTTATGCTGGTATGGTAGCTATTGTTGTAGGAGAATTCGATCAATGGTAGGTTCTTATCCCAGCTACCTTCCAATTCGATCGCACATGCACGTAGCATGTCCTCCAACGTTTGAATAGTACGCTCACTCTGACCGTCAGTCTGAGGATGGTAAGCCGCACTAAAGTTCAAACGTGTGCCCAAGGATTGTTGGAAACTCTTCCAAAAGTGTGACGTGTACCTAGTATCCCGGTCAGAGATAATAGCTACAGGTATGCCATGTAGGGCTACAATCTTATCAACGTATAATTGGGCTAACATGTCGGAGCTATAAGTCTCCTTGATGGGTAAGAAATGAGCTGACTTAGTCAGTCGGTCAACTATAACTCATAACGTATCATTTCCTTTCCTTTTCTTGGGTAACTTGGTAATAAAATCCATAGTTACCATTTCCCACTTCCACGTAGGAAGTTCAGGCTGTTGTAGCAAACCTGATGGTTTCTGATGCTCGGCTTTGACTTGCGCACTTGTCAAGCATTTAGCTACATAGGTGGCCACAGACTTCTTCAAGCCTATCCACCAATAGTTTGCCCTTAGATCCTGGGTAGCTGATGGAAATTCTTAATCGTTGCCTAATTAGGGTTGCGGCATGTATGCATAAGCAATATGAACCGTCTTTCTTATTTAATAACATAAAACCCTCAGAATATTGAGTCAGGCTTTATGTGCCTATGTTTTAAAACCTATTTAATCAAGGTTTCGATTATTCCATAATCAATATGGAGTTTTCACAATACTCCAGCCCACAGCGGGATACAATCTTAATTCTACCTACCTTCCCGGAGGTAAGCAGGGAAAACTTATGAGAAGATAATCAAGATTGCAAGGAGGCTACAGAGATTTTCCATATCTCAAGCTCCAGTTCATCCACTATTACTCGTGTCAAATAAGTGACACCTTTTTATTATAAGTCCACGAATTCCTTAGTCGGGAACATTTACTAAAATTTTTTTTTCCATTTTTGGATATCTTCTTTGAATACTACTAGTCGACTTTAGTACAATATGACCATTGGGATATCTCAGGGATTCCATGTATTAAACTTCCATGCTGATCAGACATGGAAATAATCTATGGGACACACTAGGATACGCCAATCCTCATATGACACTTTTATCAAACATAGTTTGGCATTCGCAGGCGATAGAAAACAATGAGAAAAATAATTAAAATAACATATGTTGTCGTACTCTATGCAAAGAAAGAATGCTCTAGATTTTCGGAAGGATTCCTTGTCGATTTCGAAGAATCGTTTACTAAGGTTTCCTTGGTAGTTATACCTTGTGGATGATAAAAAAAAATTTGCTAAGTTTATGGTTCATGAAGATTTATTATTGTCTGTATTAAAAACAGGACCCTTAGCAGAAATTATCATTGATAAATGATAAGGAAGTTTATTGTACAAGTGCTTATAATTAATCAATAATGGAAGTTTCACAAACTAGGCACCTAGCTCAGTTGGCTAGGCGCGCGAAAGGGTGCGGCCGGCCTAGACCCGGGTTCGATTCCGGGGACGGCCAGTTCCACCATTTTTTTATGTTTAATATTAATTACTCATACGGATACGTGTAATTATGAGAGTTGTCTCGTAAGGAGTCTTGATAATTAATTGCTTCTTATTACCCACAATATGGGCGTGATTTTATCACTAAATTGAGTCCTTGTATTTAACGGAACTAGGACATCAAAAAAAATGATTCCTAATGGATATAAAACATCCATCTATAAATGCTGAAGCAGTCTCAGAGGTATACCGGCTTCTTACCGAACTTTCGTTGCTTTTTATTAAGCCTGTACTTGCTCTCTTTCTCAGATTTCTGGGAGTTATTCTCCTTCTTTTGGTTCATCCTTCATATACGAAGTGTGAACAAAACCTCTTCTCATGAGTAATTGAACATGGTTTTTAAATGAAATTCAGAGCGAGGAGCATTCGGCTCTTTAGATTATTTCATGATCTTTCCATGGTCCTTTCAACTGCTGCGTCAACCACAGCTTGAAGATTAACTCCATTAATATTGAGGTTTACGTTTGTAGTTTTTTTTTTAACTTTCGTCGCCTTATTAGCATTGCGACTTTCGTCTACCACATCCGAGTTTTCCATACTCGAAACTTGGTACCAATCACTAAGATTTAACCATTATTAGTCATCATCCTGATGACCGGACTTAGGTTAGCCACGACATTCATAACCCGTATAGGCTATTCTGTTCCGAACATTCATAGTGAATGTTATTTGAACGTATTTCCATTATATTTAGCCTAGGTCACAACGGGACCATCAACGACATGCAAAGTTTGGAGCGAGTCCAATACCTGCTTGACAGGGGACTATAATGTCACAACTGTCTTTGTCACTAGGACGATTATAAATAGCTCAAAGGCTAGTCCTTACAAGACTTTTATTATATATATATACATATATGGCATAGAAGCCTGTCTCGGGGGACGTAGAAAAATATGGCATACAGCACAGTCATGAAGGACATAAGTAATCATATGGCGCGAAGGCCTTGTCGTGATGACATTTAGATATGGCACAAACGGCCTTGTTATAAGGACATTCATCAAATCTGGTACAAAGGCATGTCACCAGGAATGTTAACATTTAATATGTTAACTTGTCACGAATGACCAATTATAGCACATTGGCTTGTCATGAATGACTTTAAAACACGACTTGATGGTCTATTATCAAGGACCTGAATTTATAAGCCGCAATCTTATTAGATTAGGGCTTCAAGGTTTGAACGTGGTTCTTCACCTTTGGACAGGGAGTCGTAGACTACAACTGTCATCGTCTTGAAAGACGATTCTTTTGGCAGAAAATATGCTAAGCAACATCACTAATGGAGGTTTATATATAACCATCGTATATAATGATATTAGTCATGATTACATCGATCATATTGACTATTAGGTTTGGGTATAATCACACCATTTTTGAACAGGGGATCATAAAGATCACTACTATCTTGTCTTACCGACTCCAAAATAACGTATAGCCCGTAGGCATTTCATCACGAGGGATGTTAATATTATGATCAGCATACTGAGGATACTAGTCAGGATCGCACTGATAGTATAGACTATGGGAATCGAGTATAGCTCACCCCCTTGGCAAAGAATCACAAAAGATTACAATTGCCTTGTCTCAGTTGGACGATCTAATATAGCCCTTAGGCAAAACATCATTACGGATGTTTAAAATTTTTTAATCATCCTATCGATGATTTTTGTCATGATCGTATTGATCATATGAACTATTAGGCTTGAGCATAGCTCACCACCTTGGACAGGGAATCATAACGATAACAACGTCAATGTCTCAAATGGACAATATATTATAGCCCGTAGGCAAGACATCACTAAAGGATGTTTAAATAATATTACCATCGTATTAAATGGTATTAGTCATGATCGCATTGATCATATAGACTATTATGTTTGGACATAGTCCAATATTTTAGACAGGAGGTCAAAGACCACCACTGTCGTTGTCTTATCGGACAACAAGTTTACTCCGTAGGTGCTTCATTACTAACGGATGTTTACAATATGATCATCTTATAGGATGATATAAGCCATGATTCCTAGATCACTAGGCTAGATTTGAGAATTGGAAGAATCCAATATAAGGATGACTGTTGTGATTTTCTCGAATCACATTTGTCAGGGGTGCTAACACATTCCTAGGTGTTAACAAGGATTTGAATCCCTTGAGTAGGTTTCACCATCTTGGCCGCGTAGGCTAGGTTTCACCTTTAAGATTCCCTTCAATTGCATACTGACAGAGAAGGAAGGATATTTATTTTATCCAGGGTTTTTATCATAAATCCTAATTCATAAGTTATTAATAGCACCAATGGCCTTGTCGCGTAGACAAGTTAAATTCATAAGCCATGATTTCAGAGAATCATGGCCTTAAGGTTTGAATCAAAGTTCATTACCTTTTCTTGACAGGGAGTTGTAGGCTACCACTGTCTTTAGTCTCAGAGGACATTAACTATAGCCCGTAGGCACTTCCCTTATAAGAGATGTTTATTACTGGATTTCCCCCTTGGGGAACTTCATTAACCATGGTAAGCAGAGACCATATATGGTTAATTTATTAATCATATTTATTTAGGATTTCTATTATAATTTATCCTAATTATAAAACATTAACAGTTTTATTAGTGGCAACCAATGGCCTGGTCACATGGACATTTATAAATTATAAGCTTATGATTTCAGAGAATCCAAGCAATAATAACAGTTTTATTTCATAGCACAAAAGGCCTAGTCACAAGGACAAATTTTTAATTATAAGCCATGATTTCAGAGAATCAAGGCCTTTAAGTATATTAGCACAACTGGCTTAGTCACAAGGACATATATAATTTATAAGCTATGATTTCAGAGAATCAAAGCATGAAAGTATATTGGCACAATAGGCCTAGTCACGTAGACAATTATAAATTATATGCTAGGATTTCAGAGAATCAAAGCATTTGAGGTTTGAACCTAGTTCATTACCTTTATCTGACAGGGAGTCATAGCTACCACTGTATTTTGGCTCATGTAGAAATGAGCAAGGCCCGTAGGCACTATATTACCACGTATGGTTAAAATATGATCATCTTAATTGATGACGTAAACCCAGGATTCAGGGATCATTAAACTGGGTTAGGAATCTTTTGAAGAATCCCATGTAAAAATGACGTGTGTGATTTTAAATGAATCACATCTGCCAGGAGTGTTAACATGTTTTAAGATGTTAACAGGGAATTGAATCTTTTAAACAGATCTTACCATCTTGGCCCGGTCTTATAATTGACCCGAGGCTAGGTTTCACATTAAGATTCTTAATTAATGATTTGAATCTTTTTAACAGGTCTTACCATCTTGGCCCGGTCTTATAATTGACCCGAGGCTAGGTTTCACACTTAAGATTCTTAATTTATAATTAACGCAGAACAATTTTTAAATTGAGGTGTAAATATGGATCTGAATCTAAATTGCGGAACTGCCATCTTGGCCGGTCTTAATATGACCCGAAGCTAGGTCTTGCCCTTTTAGATTTTGCCATTTTATTATAATGGTAGATCTTGCAAAAAGGAAATATTATTTTTCCATTTATTTAATATTTCTTATTTAGAATGAAAGTTTAAACTTAATCATTCCATTTATAAAAATAAAAGTATAAAGTTGCCCTAAGCGGGACTTAAAAGGAATAATGTCGTCCTCGAAGGGACTGAAAAGGTAAATATGTCCTTATAAGGACTATTGAGGAAACTATCTTCAGCAAAGGAGTTTCTTCTTCATTCAATTCTTGAAGGCTTTCTCCTTGGTTGCACGTTTTATCCTGGTCGCGGTACAAAGCTCAGCATTTCAAGGCTCCAGATGTGGAGAATTCTTATTACAGCTTCTTCGCTTGGCGACGTATCCAATATATAAAAATTTGGAAGCAAAACTTCAAGATTAGGATTGAGAATATTCCTAAGTTAAGTCTAGACTCAGAAGTTTAGAATTGTGCAATTGTGTAACTGAGATTAAACACTAAGGCTAGTGTTGAATTCGCTCAGTGTTGGCTCTGATACCAACCTGTCACACCCCGATTTCCACGTGTCACCGGTGGGCCCGGTGGGGAGTATCGTGACGTCATGGTTGGCAACATAATAGTCAAACAACACAATGTTATTAAGCACAGCGGAAGCAATTGAAAATATAATACAACCGAATTTATTATTGTAATATCAATTGTCACAATATTCGGAAGTTTATCCACAGAAGGATCGAACATAAAATGGAAACAATAGTTCAACAGACTTTTAGGCATCTTAAGCTTGCGAGACTTCTATTGATGCTAAGGAGACATATCCAGCCAATTTCGTATAGTACCTGCATTTAGCCTTTTTGGAAAATACGTCAGTTTACACTGGTAAATACATTCAACTGACTCATTTTGGAAAAAGAGTTTGTAAATTGTTTTGAATGCACGTGGCACAAAATATCTTGACACATTTGATTAAAATGCACAGAGGCAAAATTAATCTTTTTAACTTGGGAGAATTATTTAATATTATAATCTTGAGAACGATTTACATGTTACTTATGCGTTCAGTAGCCCGGAACGTATCCGGGTTAAAGATCAATAGACACACCACTTTAAGTGAGTTATACACGGGAGTACGCCTACACCCCGTGCTCAGGTTGTGGCCATCTCGTAAGATGATGCCAGGGATATCCGGGACATGGTCATTAACCCCCCAAAGGCTGTAAAGTAAACAAATCTGTTTAAAACGAGCCGATCAAATTATTCAACTACCCACTAAGCGTGGAGATTTGATGCTCGATCAAGCGGTACGCTATGTACCGTAACCCAAGCCCGTATAGGGAAAATAAGTTAAAAGTATTTACCTGAGCTAAATATAAATTCAATCCCAGCCGTATATCAAATCAGCAAGTACAGATAGCTTTTACTGGGCTCCTAATCTGGAACGAAGGTTTTTAATAACCTATTAGAATCCTAACGGGTCTTTAATTAAGCTTAAGCTTAGACCGGCTAGTTTCAAAGATACGGTTCGTACGCACGATTAAGCGAAGACCGGATAGAATGTGATTTAGACCCGACAAGTTTGAAGACTTGTTTAATATGGGTTTATTATTCACATTCTGGATTTTGAGATAAAATCGATAAGGTTTGACCCGTTTCGACTAATTTATGTAAACTTGTTACATAAACCGAACCGAACGCGAAATAAGCGTAACGGGTATCCGTAAGAGCCATATACAGGTTTCCTAAGTTAATATGCTTCAAATATGTTGTGACATCAGTAGGATGTCTTTCGTTATGCCCCGAACTAGTTTAAACACAAACTATGCCCCGTAGGGGTAGTTTGGTCATTTTAAAGTTTGTAAAAGCGCTTAGATGTTTAACTGAGTTACAGGTCTGATGTAAACATCAAACATACTCAATTTGATGAGTTATAACAGTAGACTAAAGCATATATGTGAAATTTATCATCTTTAACCAAACTATGCCCCGTAGGGGTATTTTGGTAATTTCACATAAGCCGAAAAGCTCAAAACTGAGGTCTGAGTTCATCAACCTTTGCTTACTATTAAAACATCATAATTTGCCTCATATATCAGTAGGTATCAACCCGGGTATGTCCAATATGATTTTAAGACATACTATGCGTTAAAAACGCTAATTATGGCGATTAAAGGCCATTTCCGGGTTCTATACTTAAATCTGATATTTTTATATTTCCAGAAGGCTTAAAATAATTTATTTAACATATGTGATCAGTAGCAAAAGGTTTGGAGTCGTTTAGATAAGTAAAACTCATTTTATGGCCCGTAAGGGCAAAACCGACAATTACCGGATTAAGCCTACGACTACTAGTTATGCTCGGCCTAAAATTGATTAAAAATCTTTAAAAATCCCAAAATAATATATTACATCAGTGGGTAAAATATTTGATATCAAAAAGTATGTTTAACTAGGCTATACGCTAATTACGCCATTTTGTTAACATAAAGCTTTAATTTAGCGACAATGAGCATAACTCTTAATCTACAAGTCAAACTGATGTCAAATTTTGCATACAAGTTTATATATCATTAACTAAGGTTTCTACACTTTTACATTTTCATAAATCATGATTTAAGGTAATAAGGGCATAACGGTCAACGTATGAGCAATTAACGGAAATATGCATATTAATTGGATAACTAGTGAACCAAGGTGTATGATCACAGAGGGTTGTTCTAAGATGTATCCTAATCCAATTAAAGCTCTGAGGCATTTCTAAAATATGCCCAAACGGGTCAGAACTGAAAGTCAACGAGAAAGTCAAACTATGTGACTTTCGGTTCCGAACCGGGTCTAAACAGGAAATAGTCGGGTTGAACGTGTTGGGACATGTTCTTACACTTATTTCTAAGTTATAACAATGTTCAAACAGGTTATATATGTTCTAGATAGCTAATTATACATAAATGACATTTTAAGCATTATGTTGACTTTTTAAGTAAAGGTTTGACCCGACATTTGACCTGCTTAGGATGGTGATCAGGGGAAACCCTTTTGGGGTTTTATTACCCACATAAATACCATCCTATAACTACTTTCACTTTGACTAATCACTGGACCATTAGTGATTAATCTTAAAGTCAACCGTTAATTACGACGGTTTGACTTTTAAGCTAAAACTAAGCTAAAACTTAATCAAGAAAGGTTTAGCAAACTTACCAAGGTCCTAAGCTTGATTAGGAAGGGCTTGGGTCTGCTTTGAAGCTCCAGAAAGGCTCCTCAATTGCAGATGAAGGTGTGATTGAAATGTTGCAACTTAAAGCCTTTATATAGTGATTTTAATCACCATAAGATGTTGACAACTAGGTCTATTACTTACCACAACTGATCAACATGTGTCCTACATGTTTAGGGAGTGTTTAGGGGCCAAGGGTGATGAGGAAAATCGATTAAAGATCAGTTGCAACCTTTAAAACAGCCAAAAGCCAAGTTTCTGTTACTGGGCACCCCTAGCGCACCGCTACGCTTCTGATGTAGCGCCCCGCTAGCCCTCCTCAGGGGCAATTCTTCCATTTTTCAGTTTGCATCCCTGGCTCTTGGTGCTCCGAAAGGTCAACCAAGCTTAATTCTTGCATTTTGACCCCTTATTATTTATATACAAGGGCTTTATGACTTATACTCACTTTGCCAAGTCCCTGGACACTTCCGGTTAACCCGAAAAGTCATAATTTTCACCGTTGACGCTTTAACCCCTCGTACACGAATTTGATCATAACTTTCTCATACGATAACGAAACTTTATGAAATTTTAATCGTGCATTCTAGTGAGCATAATTTATATTTACAAAGCTTCGGGTTTGTCAAAAGATCACTCAGAGGTATATCTTTAACATGTTGACACATTTGACCCCTGTAGTTTGTAATCTCTCACTTTTAGCTTTGTATGATCCATGATTTATTCGTTTGATGTTATAAACATCATGTAGGGTTATTATGAAGTATATTCATTCACTGTTGACACTTAGAATCCGTATAATTACATACTTTCCATGTTTGTCAACTTTAGTCCTTTTATAATATTCTTTCACACGTTCAAACTTTATGACACGTGTCAATACATTATAGGACGTGAATTTTCGAGGTGTTACACCTGAGCTTTCAAAACTTGAACTCACGTGAGAGATGGATAAAGGATACATGATCCTTATCCTTAGATGAAAAAAATTAAGAAATGAAATAGTTCAAGATTAGGATATTACCTGAGTAAGGATCACCGATACTTTGAGGATCCTTTAAGGATATCTCTTTGATGAGGATCACCTATAACATAAGGATCCTGCTTACATGAAATATTTCTTCAAGTGGACAGCATTCCAAGCTCTTGGTAGCAATTCACCTTCCATGGTTAGCAACCTATATGCCCCCTTTCCTGCTTCAGCTTCAATCAAATAGGGGCCTTCCCATTTTGGAGCCAATTTTCCATCAGCAGGATTGGTGGTATTCTGAAATGCTTTCCTTAACACCATATCTCCAACTTGAAACCTCCTGATCCTGACATTTTTATTGTAAGCACCAGCCATTCTTTGTTGATAACTGGCCATCCTGATCCTAGCCATATCCCTGATTTCTTCAATAGTATCCAGGTCTTGAGCCAAGTTTTCATCATTTTCCTCAGGATCACGGGTACTTGTTCTAGCAGTAGGAACCACCATTTCTGTTGGGATCACTGATTCTGCCCCAAACACCAAAGAGAATGGTGTTTGACCAGTAGCATTCTTAAGGGTTGTCCTGTCAGCCCAGAGCACATAGGGTAGCTCTTCTGCCCATTTTCCTTTCTTGGATCCAAGCTTCTTCTTCAAGTTGTTGATGATGATCTTGTTGGATGATTCTGCTTGACCATTAGCTTGTGGGTGGACTGGTGTTGATGTTATCATCTTAATCCCCCAGCTGTCACAAAAGTTAGTGGTTCTGCCCCCAATAAATTGGGAACCATTATCACATATAATCTCAGAAGGAATTCCAAATCTAGTTATAATATTTCTTTTAATGAAGGATATAACTTCCTTTTCTCTGACTTGGGCAAAAGCTTCAGCCTCTATCCACTTGGAGAAGTAATCAGTCATAGCTAACATGAATACTTTCCCACCAGGTGCCTTAGGGAGCTTACCAACTATATCCATACCCCATCTCATAAATGGCCAAGAGGAGGATATAGGATGCAATAATTCAGCTGGTTGATGAAGGATATTGCTGTGTCTCTGGCAAGGATCACATCTTCTGGCATACTCCACAGCATCTTTCTTCATGGTTGGCCAATAATATCCTGTCCTCAGGATCCTTGAAAATAAAGCCCTGCCCCCAGTGTGGTTTCCACAATCTCCTTCATGGAAGTCTTTTAAAACTTCCTGAACTTCAGGATCCTCAATGCATCTCAAGTATGGTCCTGCAAGAGATCGTCTATACAACATATTATTCATAATTGTGAATTGAGATACCTTAGATTTGAAAGCCCTAGGGTTTTCTCCTGTAGGAATCTCTCCATGTTGTAAGTATCTCATAATTGGTGAGATCCATGATCCGGATCCTGAATAGGATTGAGTATCCTCAGTGGGGATCATTGCAGAATTATTCCCTATCTCCATAGCCACATGATCCTCAATAGCTGGGGTTAGGATATGGATAATAGGGATCTTGATATCCTCTGGGATCTTCAAAGATGATCCTAAGTTAGCCAATGCATCAGCTTCTGTATTTTCTTCCCTTGGTACCTGTGACAAACTAAAGGAAACAAAAGAGAGTGCCAAACTTTTGACTATCTCCAAATATTTGGTTAGCTTTTCACCTTTAACAGCATATGATCCATTAAAGTGATTTGTAATTAACAAAGAATCTACATGTACCTCAAGATACCTGATCCCCATATGCTTTGCAATTTGCAAACCAGCAATTAAGGCTTCATATTCAGCCTCATTATTAGTGGTTTGGAACTCACAAGCTATAGAATGGGGTATTATGTCCCCCTGTGGCGATTTTAGTAGTATTCCAAGCCCTGTGCCTTTGACATTTGAGGATCCATCAGTGTGGAGTATCCAAGGATCCTTGGTCTCTTCTAGCTGCTGGACTTCTAACTCAGCTTCTTCTTGTAAATCACTACTGAAATCAGCCACAAAGTCAGCTAATGCTTGGGATTTGATAGCTGTCCTAGGCTCATATCTTATATCATAGGCACTCAGCTTCACTGCCCACTTAGCCATCCTTCCGGACATCTCTGGTTTCCTGAGGACATTCTTAATTGGAAAATTAGTTTTGACAATGATAACATGAGTTTCAAAATAATGTCTTAATTTGGTAGATGCCATTATTAGTGCAAGGATAAGTTTTTCAAGGTGTGAGTACCTGGATTCGGCATCAAGTAAACTTTTACTTACATAATAAACGGGATGTTGTGTACCTTGATGATCCTTAACAAGGACCGCACTTACTGCTTTTGAGGATACTGCGAGATACAAGGATAACACTTCACCTTTTTCTGGTTTCATTAAAGCCGGGGCCGAGGATAGGTAATCTTTGAGGGCTTTTAAAGCATTTTCATGCTTCTCCGTCCACTCAAATTTCTTGTTCTTCCTTAGGATATCATAGAATTCTTTACATTTCTCGGAGGACTTGGATATGAATCTGTTCAAGGCTGCTATCCTTCCTGTTAACCTTTGAACATCCTTAGCATTGGCCGGAGATTTGATGTTCACTATTGCTTTGATTTGTTCCGGGCTAGCTTCAATGCCTCTCTTAGTCACCATGTATCCTAAGAATTTACCTGCTTTGACACCAAAATGACATTTTGAAGGATTAAGCTTCATATTATAGTTGTCAAGGATATCAAATGCTTCCTCCAAGTCTCGCAGGTGATCCTCAGCTTTTAAGGATTTCACCACCATATCGTCTATGTAGACCTCCATAGTTCGTCCAATCTGATCCTTGAACATCATATTCACCAGCCTTTGGTATGTTGCACCTGCATTTCTCAATCCAAACGGCATAGCAATATAGCAATATATACCAGTTGGAGTCATGAAGGCTGTATCCTCTTGGTCGGATGGTTCCATTTGGATTTGTTGAAATCCAGATGAAGCATCCATGAAAGTTAACAGTTCATGACCCGCAGTCGCATCCACCATGGAGTCAATGTGGGGTAAAGGGAAAGGATCCTTGGGACATGCCTTATTTAAATCGGTAAAATCGACACATACCCTCCACTTTCCGTTTTTCTTTTGAACAACAACCACATTGGCCAACCATCTTGGATACTTGACCTCTCTAATCATACCTGCCCGGAGCAATTTTTCTACCTCTTCCTGGATAATGGCATTCCTTTCTGGTGCAAACTTCCTTCTTCTTTGATGTATTGGTTTGAAGGATCTGTCGATGCCGAGTTTATGGGTGATAACATCTTTGGATATACCAGTCATGTCTTCATGTTTCCATGCAAAGGTAGTCTTTCTCCTTTTGAGGAAGGATATGAGGTCTTCTTTCATTTCGCCAAGGATCCCTGATCCGATATAGATTTTGGATTCAGGATCATCAGGATCCATGAGGATTTCTACCACATCCTGCTCTCTGGCCTCCAGGACATTCCTTGGAGGATACCTTGATTGCTATTGCTCCCTTGACTTCGAAGCTGGTTTCATCGATGAAGTGTAGCAATTCTTAGCTTCCTGCTGATCACTATCGATCTTTACTATTCCCCAAGGACTAGGGAGCTTCACACATTGATGGTAAGTAGATGGGACTGCTTTCATATCGTGTATCCAGGGTCTGCCAAGGATAACATTACAACAAGATAAACAGTCAATAACACAAAATTTTTGATAAGAGTGTAAGCCTTCAATATATATTGGGAGCTTAATGTCCCCCAGGGTGTTCTTAGTTTCGCCACTAAATCCCACGAGCACGGAGGATCTTGGTATGATCTCTGATTCGGGGATACCCATCTTCTTTAGAACGTCAAGCTGGATAATGTTCACTGAACTTCCTCCGTCTATTAGGATCCTGCGGACAAAACAGTTAGATATAAAAAGAGTAATAACTAAACCATCGTGATGAGGATCCTGGATATCAGTACGATCCTCTTCGTCAAAGGTTATGACTTTTCCTTCGGAGACACTCGATGTTCGAACTGGCCTTTCTCCATTATCCATTTTAGTTTCCTTCGCATGCCTCTTAGCTGCTGAGAAGGATGTGCCACAAATGTCGGATCCCCCAGAGATAAAGTTTATCACTTGTGCGTCTGCTGGAGGGGCTGGAGCCTTCTCAGGGATCCTTTCAGGATCCTGAGTCCTTGACTTTTTCCTACCCAACAACTCTTTTAGATGCCCTTTGCTCAACAAGTACCCAATCTCCTTTCTTAGTGCAATGCATTCTTCTGTGAGGTGCCCAAAATCTTCATGATATGCACACCACTTTGATTTATCCTTATTTGCAGCTGGCCTTTCATTCTTTCTTGGCCATCTAGCTTTATCACCTAGGTTCTGCAAGGCAAGGATTAGTTCATTGTTATCAACACTAAAGCAATATTCAGAGATTGGAGGATAATCCTCATCGTCCTCTTCTTGATCAATAGAATGCACGTTCTGATTATCAGATTTGTTGTAGGATCTGAACTTGTTGTTTCTGAATGAGGATCCTTGCTTATCCTGCTTTGAGGATCCTGTTATCCTCTCCTGAATCCTCTTATCATCCTCTAGCCGGATGAACCTGAGGGCCCGGGTTCTTACCTCATCTAGGTTCCTGCACGGTGTCATAACAAGATCATCATAAAATAAGGAATCCCTAAGTAATCCCATTTTGAAGGCCTCAACAGCCGTGGCTATATCTAAGTTGGGAATGTCTAAGGATTCTTTACTAAATTTGGTAATGTAATCCCTTAATGATTCATTATGACCCTGGGTTATCCTATATAAATCACTAGTTAATCGTTCAAATTTTCTACTACAAGAAAACTGAGTATTAAACAAGTTAACTAGGTTTGCAAATGAGGTAATAGAATAGGGAGGAAGACTTAGCAGCCACTTGAGTGCTGATCCAGTAAGAGTGGATCCGAATCCTTTGCATAGGCATGCTTCCTTTAACTTTTCTGGGATTGGATTGATCTCCATCCTCTCCCTGTATTGTGCTATGTGTTCTTCAGGATCCGTCGAACCATCGTACAATTTCATTGTAGGCACATGGAACCTCTTGGGTATCTCAGCATCACAGATTGGTGGTGCGAAGCGAGATATCTTGTGGCTCCCATCTGCAATCTCTGGAATAGGTTTGACTACCCCCGGGACACTCGAGATCATATCCTTTAGCTTTTGCAATTCTCTGGCCATGGCATGATTGATACCTGGATCCTGCATAAAACCATGGTTAATAGTATGAGGATTATTAAAAGTGTTACCTCCCATTGGATTCAAGTTAGGAAATATGGAGGTTAATCCATATTGTTGAGATTCTGGAATGATCGAAGGTCCAGCAGAGGCATTGGTCTGCATTGGGATAAAATCTCCTTGATGAACATCTGAACTTCCTGTTTGCAAACTCCTCAAGGATCCTGGCATCTGGAAGGATCCCTGAAACTGGGATGATCCTGGAACAAAGGAGGATCCTTGAACCTGGGATGATCCTGGAACGAAGGAGGATCCTTGAACCTGGGATGATCCTGGAACGAAGGAGGATCCTTGAACCTGGGATGATCCTGGAACGAAGGAGGATCCTTGAACCTGGGATGATCCTGGAACGAAGGAGGATCCTTGAACCTGCTGCATTCCTGAATATCCTCCTGTACTCGTGAGGGATCCCATATGCTGGGGATAGGATCCTGCTGGCTGGAAATATAAACCTAGTGCCTGGGTCATAGCTGTTGTTCCGTAGTGCACTCCCTTTGGTCCACCCGCATATTGAATGTTTGGAACCACTGAGGGCTGAGAAGTAACCACCGGAGTGTCAAAATTCAAAGATCTGGGCATCAGTGGAGAATGATCCTCTGCCGTTTTCTTCTGTTTCTTAATTTCATCAATCTCCCGGAGGATCCTTTCGTTGGTCTTATCCTGCTCTTGTGCATGATTCCTCATCTGCAAAATCAAGGTATAGAGATCATTAGTAGTAGGATTAGTTGAAACAGAAGAAGAAGGTGGTTTTGAGAAAATGGGAGTCGGTTTCTTCGCAGCATTTTCTGTATTCTTCTGGGATCCAGAGGGTGGTGGAGGCAAAGGAGGAACGCCTTGTGAGGAAGTGAATGAGGGCATCAAGTTTGAAGCATTCTTCGCCGAGGAAGCCATTTGCTTGATTGTAGTGAACCGGAATGAGCACAGAAATGCGAATTCTTCTAAGGCAAAGCACCAATTGCCCCACGGTGGGCGCCAAACTGTTTTGGTCAGAAAATCTGATGATGATAATGCAACCAAACTCTTTGTATAGGGGAATGATGCTTAAAATGTGTAACAACAATGAGGATCACTTCAATGTAGAATGCACAAACAACACAAGGATTTATACGGGGAAAAAGCCCTTGATCAAGAGTTGATCTCCGGCACAAAAAACCCCGGGTGATGGAAACTACCGATCACCAAGCTCAAATAAATGAATAAACGTTTACAACTTCGGATAGTAACGAGCTAGGTACAAGGATCACTACGGTGAAATGTGTAAAAAGTGTAAGTAATTGCTAAGTGTTTGAACGAGAGCTTGTATGAGAGCGTTTTCGAGTGTGTGAAACTGCCAAAAATGACTAACTGTCACTAACTAGCTCGTTACCCCTTTCAAATAAGAAAAATATCTAGTTAACAAACTCTCCGACTTTCGGGCCAAGCCTCCACGTTCTCCATAACGTCTAGTTTTGATCTAGCACGTGCAGAATACTTCAGGAATATTCTCCAGGAATGTCGCTAAGACTTGGTCAAGCTTGATATACCTGCGAGACATTTCAAAAACACAAGTAAACAATCGTCAGTAAGAGGATCCTTAAAGTGATCCATGATCCTGATCCTGAAGCTCTTCTGAGGATCACCACCTGTCACAGAAGTAAGGATCACTAGTTAGGATAACGAATAAGGATCACTAATTGTTAGAAAATCCTCCCCTAACAATATACTTGATCACATAAAAACCCATTCCCACAAAAGTGAGTTTTGAGCCTTTATTGAGCATACAAATTTACATCTTTAGACTAAATGCTCATTTTTCGTTTCTTGTGTGAATAGCCGCTTGGTTCTTACAACTCTAGAACTTGCCATGACGATACATTCCCGGTCCTTATCAACTTAAACCCGAGTAAGTAAATGATGGAGGCATTAGGACTAACCCTTTTTATTTCTACACCATTATTTTTCTTTTTCTTTTACCACCTACCCAAAAATCCCCCTAGTTAGCCCCTTTGAGCCTAAACCTTTTCATTTCATCACCCAAACCAAAAACCCTTTTACCCACCAAAACCTTTTTCATTTTTAACCCTTTGTTTTAGTAACAAGTTGGGTTTTTCGTATGAAAAAAAAAATGTGTTGATGATGAAGCAAAAAAGAAAAATAAACAAACAAGTTCATCAAAAATAACTTTGTTTGAATAAAAGCTTCATCAAAATAAAAAGTTACAAAAATAGAAAATCTTACGAAAACCGACACTTGTTACGCTTTTTCGCCCTTTTTCTACTAACCACTAACCACTTTCCCAACCACCTACCTTTAACCCAAGCCTAACCCTTAACCCACCAAGTCCTCTTGATATTTACAAAGGTATAAAAGTTAAAAAGGAGGAGGATTGATTGCTTGGCAAGCTTATGGTAGGAATAAGTTCCATGCCGCTCTCGAGTGATTCACTAAAAAAATACACCTTCGGCCGAGTGTGAGTGATTTCTCACGTGAGGTATGTGAACTTGTATATAAATAGAATTTTAAAAAGGCATGTTATGCCCAAATAAGTAATTTCTCCTATGAAACGTTCTAAATAAATCATTACGAATAGGATTGTAAATAAATAAAAATAAAACCCAAAAAGATCTTGGACATCCCGACACTCTACGACAAGCCCAAAACCTTCTCTTCTACCTATTCCATTTGGGAGTGTAAGCCACATATTAAAGAGTTTTGCTTGAGGACAAGCAAAAGTTCAAGTGTGGGGGTATTTGATGTGTGCAAAATGCAACATATAAATTACATCAATTAAGGCATAAAACTAACCCTTTTTAAGTACTAATATTGGAAAAAGAGTGTTTTTGTCTTCCTTTTGTATTTTCAGGATTAAATGAGCTCAAAAACGCAAAAGAAGCAAAAAGACAGCTAAATCCAACATAAATACAAGAAAAGGAACATTAGTGGACTGCCCGACCCCTCAACGGCACCTTCCAAAGCAAAATAAAGAAGACAGAAGGCTGAACACGCCCCGTGCTCAGCCAGCACGGGGCCGTGCCCAAGAAGCAGCAGAAAAGACAAACCTATAGAAGCTTCTATTGCCCACCACGGGGCGTGCCCAGCGGACACGGGGGCGTGTCGAAAGTACTGCAGGCGCATTAATTGTAATTGCGAATTACAATTAATGAAGAGAGAGAGTGTCAGACGGGCACGGGGCCGTGTTCAGCGGACACGGGGCCGTGCCCAGCTCTCTGTTCAGCCTATAAATAGGAGTGCTTGGATTCATTTCAACTCATCCCTTGGCACACCACCTCTCTCACACTTCATCCACCACCCACCACCATCACAACACCATCATCCACCACCATCATCCATTGTCCATCGTAGAGTGTGTGAGTCGTCTCGGGATCCAAGATTGATCGTAAGAGTTCTTGACAATCAAGGCCATGTTTGCCTAAGTCTCTTACATCACTTGGTGAAGACAAAGTGTCTAGTATAATACTTTTTATTTCTAATCTTTTGCACTTTTTATTTGGTTTTGTATTAATGACTTTAATAACTAGTTACTTATGTTGAAGGTGATCTTTCCTTATCGTTTGTCCGTGGTGTCTTGGCATTATTTTACTGTCTATATAAAATAAAAGATTTTCACCATTCATATCTCCACGGTCTATATGGAGGTATGTTGGCTACCTGGTCGGGGGTTAAGGGAACGGTTTGGTAAAGGTCTTGCCATTGTTCAGCGTTTAGAGGTCCTGCAATGGACCTGGGTCAAATTTAGTAGGACCTCCTTCAATGCTTCACGGTATTGGATGGCGGGGGTCCAAACTCTTTGATCCCCTCATAAGTTAACTACTATTAATACTATAACCCGGCTATTTAGGACTGTATCCCTGCTGACTCAGACTACTTAGCCGAGGGTAACGTCACCGCCAAAAGCGGGGCCTACCACAATACTGCATTAATAACTTAATTCATTATCTTCCAATAATCCACCCCTTTAGGATTGTATCCTTGCTGACTCAAACTACTGGGGTGAGGGTAACGTCACCTTCAAAAGAGGGGCCTACTACAATAACTAAGATAATCTCTTAATTATGTGCAAAAGTGCGGAAATAATCAAAGGTTATACTAGATACGAGTCGGAACCAAGTGATTCATCTTGTCTATCTGTTTTTATTTTATTTTTATTTTCAGCATTTTAGTTAGTTTTTATTTTTCTTAGTTTAAAACCTTTTTTCTAAACTTTTATTTTGATTAGACGTTGAGGATAAACCGGTACTAAAAGCTCTTGTGTCCTTGGACGACCTCGGTATCTTACCAACACTATACTACACTCAACGATGGGTGCACTTGCCCATATGTGTGTTTAGTGTTAGTGAAATATCGTGTTTTATAAATTTAAAACTTGGCTAAAATAAGTGTTAAAAGGGCTTAAAATATACACCTAATATATACGACACTTAAACGCGCATCACCAAGACATAAAAAGTCTAAATGTCCAGAGAGGCTTGGAACCAAGGACACAACCGACACAAAGTCTGATGCCCAGAAATCAAGGACAAAGTTGTTTTATATAACAGCCATGGAGGCTAAAGCTGAACCTGATGTCGTTTCAGGTATACTCTTGTAAATTAAATTTCAGCATGAATTTTTAATTATTACGAGTGCAAATAAATCGTTTGTTTTATATCGATTTATTTAACATTCTACATTAATGTTAACGAAATTACCAAGGCTTTGAAAAATAGAAAGAGGTAATAATAAAAGTTCTATTGTTTATAAGAGGTGCTGAAACTGTATGTTGAGCATCGAGGTAAAAATAATCATGATAAATATTGCCTTGGGAAGGGGTGCGTGCACACTCGAACCCGAGAACGTAATGAAAGATAAGCGTCATAATAGGGAGGAGTGTAATAACACCCGAACCCTGGGAGTTTACAATAGTAATAGATGACAAGGACATGGTTATAGACTAAGCTAAACTAAATGAAACAGATAGAAACATCGTTTATGTCAACAAACGATGTGGATAAATTCCATACAATGATATGAAACAATAACATGAAATGAATTGATTTTGTTATTGTAACAATGGGTTAAAGTCAGAAATCAAGAGATTAAGATTTGGATAGGAATATCCTCGAAAAAGAAACTAAATGGACAATATGTATTAATTGTTGCTGTAAATAATGAAATACCAATAAATTTGTATTTAAAAGCTCGGGTATGGGTAGATACCCAGGTAACATGTTATTAATAAATTCCTCCTGAGGAAGAACGATAATCACCTTGATGAGGGTGAATATGTAAAAGATTTAGTAAGACAAACATTATGAAAGCGTTAGAATAAGAACGAGTAAACCCCAAAGGCCGAATAACAATAACAGTAGTTTACCAAATAAGACTTGAGACATGGGCCTTCGGGACATTTGTAAAAGAAACAGACCTAAGGGTCGCTGATAAAAGAAAGGTGGTGTATGGATTAATTAAGTAAAGTACTTGATAATAAAAGTAAACGGAAGCCGGATAATGGGAGCATATTACATTAAGATAATAAGCCCAAGGGAAGGGATATGAATTAAGTAAACGAAAATATGAATCGACAATTTAGAATGTCAAGGCATAAGGATAAAGTTGACTGTCATAGGAGATGGAACTCACACGAACAAGTCAAACCAGACGAGTGAAAGAATAAAAGACTTGATTGAGTAAAAGCGGTGGGTTTTGCTGATACGACCAAATTAATCGAGAAACAAAGTTTTAAGGAATGACGGAAGGGTTGCTAGGAAAATAATATCGATAAAATACTCAATTAATAGGTATGTTTTCAGATAAATGCGTAACCAATAGTCAAGAACGCGAATTAAAAGTCAAGAGACTCGGATTAAGAGTTATGACTGAGAAAACAATAAAATTTTGCAAAAACAGAAATTTCGATAGTTATGTTCAACTACTTTAATGTTGGGCGGGTTGAATAAAGTATAGTAGTTGATATCCCAAGTAAGCGCAACCTGGATAATGAAAGCGTAAAATATTACTGAATCTATGGGATAGGTCATAAAAGAGTATAAAAGGGAAAATGCAAACCAATGAAACCGGAGTGTTAAAATATATATATATATCAAGATCAAGAACCTGGGTAATGGGTTGAAAGGAAATAGAGGCATAAACCAAATAACGGCATGAGTAAAATAAACCGACACGAAGGACACATAAGAAGTCATAGAGTCGGAAAGATAATCCGAAAGAAAATGAGTGTAGCCTTAGACTAAGGTCAAGGTAAAACTAAACATGGCGTGATGTGATCACGGACACAAAAGTAATATAGAATGTAATCACGTTATAGTGTAAATGACTAGATATGGAAGTATAAACACGCAAAAGGGCCGATGATGGCAATATTGCATACCCGAATGACGAGGTATGAGGTAAAATGGTGACCAATTAGTTTAGGCAATAAAACAAGTTGTAGCCTAAATAACACTGTGACCTAGGTAGAGCGCTTGTTAATATAAAACTAGCGTCAAGTAAGTATGACTTACACTAGTCTTATATTTTAGAATATTCTCTATCGAATTAGTTACGAATAAGATAAATACATAGTTGAGGTATGATGTTTCGGCGTGTAGACGTACGGAACAAGATAGTTGAGCATGACAAGAAACCATGTGGAGGGTTTAAAAGGAGTTAAATCGGTAATTCGATCATTTTATGACAAATGGAAAATGAACTTTTAAATGATTACCTTATTGGGTAAACTGAATGTTTTAAAAGAGGGTCGGGCGTTTCGAAAAGCATAATGACTTTTCAAACAAGATCATAACTCAAAAGAAGAATTATGGGTCAAACAGGCTCTCAAAAGACCTTGTGGTAATTGAAAGACTAAAAAGGACCAAAACGCCCTTGTTAGCTAATTAAAACAAACAACCTTTAAAGGTTGTTTGGAAACGAGTTTTATAATAGGTAAATACTTAGAATAAGTATAGAAGCTGAAAGAGGTATTATATTAGTCAAATCGCACTATTTGAGTTTTTGCCGTAAAATAATGATTCGAGAGGTAAAATTTGGTTTATATAGATCACCACATTAAACCCACCGTAAATACAGTTGTGGTGGGAGATTATAGGATAAGAAATGTGGTGATAGAATGCTAGAAGCAATTGCGAAACAAACAAATTGATCAAGTCAAGATCAAGTAGGAGCATAGGAAAGGTTCAGACTCTACGTGGGAGTCTGAAGAGGAGATGCGACGTCTCTACCCTACACTATTCGGTACGTAATTTGGTTTCGGGGACGAAACCCTTTTTAAGGGGGATGGACTTGTAACATCCCGAAAATACAAATCCTTAAATTTGCAATTAAGTTGCAAGTAAATTAGTAGAATAAACTAATTAATAATGGCACTAACCTAGTTAGTGTAACACTTATGAGTAGTTAAAGACATTAAAACAAAATAAAAGAAACTAGAGGGACCAAAGTGTCAAACTTGAAACTAGTTTTAAGTTAACATTTTAATAAAACACAAACTCAATAAAATTGAGTCTGTGGATCGACCAGAAGCCAGGGAGGGGCGACCAAGCTTCTCCAAAACCCTAACAAGCACAAATCTCATAAGTTGAAGGTGATAATCTGGTCCAAATCAAAATCCGAACATAGATTAGTGATCCTCATCACAAGGGGGTTACAAGGTATGTAAAATTTGGTGTTAATTATCTGTTTGAAATTCTCATGAAATTGGGAAATCTGAAATTAGATGATGCATGTTTGTGATTTGGTTAGCTTAGTGATGAGATGGTGTCTAGAAGTAAAACCTAGACAACTACATGTGAAATCATGTCCAAATTCAGGAAATTCCATGAACACATTGAATGTGGGTTATGGGTTTTACAAGATAATGATGAACACTAGGGTTTAGAATGATTATTCTAGTGTAATTTGATCATAGAAAGTGATTTCAGAAAAAGTACGATGTTTAGGGATAAACCCTAGATGATTTCTTGTCAAAATCTTGCATGATACTTGTAGGGTTCATAATCACCATTGTAGGTGATTAATAAGTCGTAGAAACTTGGTAAACACTAAGATCATGATTCTTGTTCTAGTGTAATCTGAGTTTTATGAGGTACTTTCTGAAATTTGGAAGTTAAAACATGTGTAAATGTGACTAATTGAAGTTGATTTAGATGATTATTACAAGTCATGAACTTGGCTTTGATGATGTAAAAATCTGACCCGCTAGGTGTTTGTTAAAATGCCTAAGTGGGGATTAAAATGTTAAAAATCAGATGAAAACGCAGATTTGATTATTATAGAGAATTATGCATTAATGATTATGAAAAGAGTTCTAAGTTGATTGTGAATTGAACTCTTTATGCAAAGAATCCGGATCGTCAAGCGGACAAGCCGGAGCGGATACGCGTTTGGAGGGTGTGCTCTAAAGGTACGCGACTTCTCGTCTCGTTACATTTATGTAGATAAGCCTAGTCGTAAATATGTCTAATGTTGTTATAGCGAAAATAGTTGCGTTTGGTAAGTCTAAGAATGTAACACCCTTGCTATTATTTTAGGGTTTTCGTATTATTTACGTAAATAAACATGTAATTATAATTACATATACATTGAAAAATAATATCAAATTAAAACATTTTCGGATTTGAAATAATACAATACAATATGTATAAATTCGTCGTTTTTAAATGACGACGAAACCATGTGTGGAAGCTTGTATCTTGATCGTGTTCGGTTCTTCAATGAGCTTGATCTTCATCCGGGACATCTTCACATTCACCTATGATTAAAACCAACCTAAAAGTTAGTTTCGATATCTTAAATATTAGTATAATCAAGTTCTAGTAGCGAACAATCAAAAACAAAATAAAGTTTCGGAATATAGTCTGTCGCGCCAGGATTACTGCTCCCTGTCGCGTGTCGCGGGGGAGATGATTTTCCAGCAGTTTTGTTGCTGAAACCTGCATTTTTCTCAGCTATGGTTTTAATCGTAAAACGGTCTTTAAAGTGTCATAACTTTTTATCTACAAGTCCGTTTTAGGTGATTCTTTTTCCTACGCGTTTGTAATAAAAATACGCATCAATTTATCCTATTTTCCGCATATGAAACCTGAATTATAAACGATTAGTTTATAATTTCTTATTTCATTTATTCGGCCCATTTGTTTTAAAAGTTTACAACCTTGTTTCTAATTAACCATTTAGCATACATCAACATGCTTAACTCAAAATCTATAGTTCGGGTTTGTAACTTTTATGAATTACGCGGCTAGTACTCAATCTATGCGCATAATTCTTTTGACCCGTTTCGAAGACTTAAACCTTCTAAGTTTAAAACTTTCCCTTTTGTTATGCACAATCCACTTTATACTTATCTATAACTTACATTATCATAATACACGATCTTAAACGGCTCATAAAGATCGTTTACCCGGTTTAGCGTTCATGGGTATTTTGGTCAATTTCAGTCCCTCATTTTACGACGAAGGGCTTTCACTGATATTTGACCAACATATTACTTCTAACTATAATTTAAAATATGCGTACCTAGCTCGGGTCAACATATAGACTCGTTTTTACCTTTCTTTTATTAGCCGCTACTTTATAGCGACGCAATAATCCACTTCCCGTTCACTCCTGTGAACATCTAACTTGACAACCAAACATTAGTCGATATTGTCAAATGGTGTCGTCACCACCATTTGACCCATTTAGTCTTTATGATCAAACATTTATACTTATGTCAAAACATGGTTTTTAATTACCCATTGACACATCCGACCCATTTCGGATTTTACCACAAGATCCTTTTTCTTACGTTTTTAACCCGTTATGGCTTACGCCATGGGTATCCTTTTAATCTCAACTTACATTTAGTCAACACGTGACTAATTTACCCTTTTCCCCTTTTTCCCATTACTAGTTACGCTATAAGGTAACCTTAAGGAAAACTTAATAACTCCTAGTCAATTCACGACTAAATTACCATTTTGTCCATTTTTACCATTAACCATGGTTTTGATCGTTTTTATTCATTCCGACTCATTTCGTTTCGTGTCGGAACTCAAATTTCGAATATAATCGGTTGTCACCTTTATCACCTATAAAATACATACGTATACTACAATGGGTGTAAGCTTTACTTACCTTGCATCCGAAGTACGCTTTCCCTTTACACTTGATCCGTTTGACCCGCTTCCTTTCCAAGCCTCCACCTAGCTTGTCAAGCGCCAAACTATCATCATGATTCGTAAGACGGTTAGATTAGTCATAATCATTTACGACTATACCATCCTACGGGTTTTATGTCGAATTTATCATTCGACCATATCAAAATTATCATTCGATCTAATCATTGGTCGGTTTCACTTTTTAAAAGTCAACCGACTTATCAACATATTCATATGCACATTTGGTTCATTGAACTCACCTAGGCTTATTTCATCCCAACTCTTAACGAAATCAAATTTTACATACTAACTAGTAGGCCACGATTTCATTTAGGCATTCCATATCAATGAAAATTGGCTGTTTTTGGTGACTTGTTTAACCTGTTTACAAGTCTTCAAAAATTATGATTTTTTTTATGTGGCATACCTCTCGGAGGGTTAGACATTGTGTTAAAATTTCAAGATCTAACTCTTTACCAAAAATTCGTAAAAATTCATTTACTAAGCTGCAATCAGATTCGTCACTTCTGACTGCAGCTTACGGAAAAATTCATTTAAAATTCCTCGTTTATCCGATTGACGAAATTCCAATCGGCGATTCTTTTAATCACTTAAAACTTTCTACAGTAAGAATTTGAGATCATAACTCAATTCCTAAATTGAGTTATGACATTCGTAATGGGCTGCAAATTCTGCCAGAAAACGCAGCTTGAACCTTTGATACGGAAAAATTCATAAAACGCTCAATTTTCTTCGAAAAAATGCGATTCCAGTGGGGTTTTAAAGATATTTCCTGGAATTACATTTTAGGCTCAAGAAACACATGTTTTTGTCAAGTTTTGTCCAGGTTACAGCCGATACAAGTCGGCTGTAAATTCTGATCAGAAGCTGTTTGAATTCAGCTTTCAATTTGAACATGTTTATGACATTATAACTCTTATTCTTAGCAATCAAAACCCGTAAAAGCATCACATACACGAATTTAGTCAAAACCCACTTAGCACATTCAAGAGTAATCATCAAATCCCTAGTCTTTAATACTAATTCATCAAGTTTTTCAACTAGGGTTTGTTTCTAAACATGAATTCATCCTAGTTTCAGCCAAACATCAATCATTCAAGCTTGAATTTCGATTTTTCATAAGTTCATCAAAAATCTCAACTTCATAAATATCAAAAATTTGACATACCTTACGATCCCCACGACTAGGTGATCGTTTCTATGTGTTCATGCATTTGATTCGAGCTAATCTTGGCCTTCAATTTGTTGAATTTGGGTGAGCTAGGGTTTCACCCCTCTTTCTCCTGCTCCTGGTCGATCTACGAACACACACTGTGTTTTTTTTTTTTTTTGTTATTTATTTAGTTAACTTTCAAGTTAACCCTTTTGGCCCCTCATGTTTATTTTGTTTCAAAAGAAGCTATAATTTATTATTCATCACTTAATCATATATTACTAACTAGGTTAATTATTCCTAGTTAACTTAATGGGTTCGGGGAGTTAAAATCCCGTTTTATTTTGAGTCCCGTTAACTCGGGCCTTCTATATACTTTGTTTTCTCAAAGTATTTATCCTCGTTTTATTTATTATTAAACTTATTTATTTAAATCCTAATAAGTTCCGGTTTAATCTTTTCTGCTAACGGTATTATACCCGCTCTTTAGTATTAACGGGGTTTAATTACCAAACCCGTTTTCGGGGTGTTACAAAGAAGTGATGGAATTCACTCGACAAACCAAACGGGTCAAAAGAAATAGTTGAAATAGGTATGATGTCGAAATAGTGAAATTGAAACCCTTTGGTAAGTCTAAGAAGTGATGGAATTCACTCGACAAACCAAGCGGGTCAAAATAAATAGTTGGTTAAATATGTTTATTGATAATACCGCTTAATTAGTCATAATGGGATGTAAGTAAAGTGATGTAATTCACTAGATGAAGAATGTGTTAAAATAATGGTCGAAATGGTAATGTTTGGAGTGACTCGAACGTCACTCGTTAAATTGAGTTATAAAAGCAGAAACCGAGGATTAGAAGGGATACGCTAAGGTCGACAAGCCCGGGAATGGGTAATTATGATTAGAAAGCAATGTCGACAAATTATGAAGGTATGTAACTTGATTCGTTACATTTGGGTAAATTTTGATATTTAGCATATATGTAGTTGGATTGTGTATTAAAAGGTGAGTTGGATTAAAGCGATGATATTCGCTATGTCGAATAATAGGCCAAGAATCTGGTTAGACCTCGTTGGTAATCATCAAAATGGAGAATTCCTTAGATGAGCCAAACGGGTCGAATAACCAAATAAGGCATGGTAATACATTGTAGTATGGTTACTCGGTCTCTTGTTATTATTGACAAATGGCATATTAGAATACGAGGGTTAAACATGTTGGTTAGTAGGATTGAAATCCGAAAACTTGATTCAAGTAAACAAACAAATCAAACCAAACATAACATTTCAGCGTCTACCGTAAATTACGGTATATACCGTAATTTACGGTAGACACCAAAAGTTTACGGTGGGTTTCACCTGTGTTACGGTGGAACCAGGATTTCTCAAAAACTACCGTAACTTACGGTATCTACCGTAAGTTACGGTAGAGCTTTAGAAATTATGATTAATTTTGTATTTCTTGTTAATTCGAATCCGTTTTAGACGTAGTTTCGAATATGTATCATTTCTAAGTATTCTAATACTAATGTTTAATGTAAACATTTCAGTTTCTAGGTATCCAAGGATTATGGATGACAGTCAAGCTAGCTTTTGAAGAACCGAACACAAACTTTTGAAGCTTCCGCATAAATTAACTCTGTTTAAACGATGTTATGATGTGAACCGTTTGTTAAACAACTTATGGATGTTTTAAATTTTTGGTAGATAACTAATGTTTGTTACCTTAGAACTTGGTTCTTGAAACTAAGGTTTTAATTTTTACGTCTTTTGTATATAATCTTATGAATTATTACTAAATTCAAGTAGAAATTTTATGGGTGTTACATTTTGGACCCCCATAGTTAACTTTTAAGGACGTTGGGTCATAAACTAACTCCGTTAAGCTCCCGGTTAGTTGAATGATCACCCGAAAAGTCTTGTATACTTCGAAACTCCACAACATTAATATGCACTATTCTTGAGAGCGGAATATGTAATTATTACAATGCTTTTAGGTTCGTTAAAAGGTCACTCAGAGGTTACTTTGAACACATTGTCACTTTTAACCCCTATCCTTCGTAAGATCCTTATATTAAGCACAAACGACTTTTTAAGTTCGATAAATTATTCATTAAAGAATACGAACATCGTGTGAGGTCAATCAGAGGCACAAGAATGACATGTTGACACTTTGGATCCCTTTTACTTACATATTTACATTGTTTGACAATTTCAGTCCCTCGGAAATATTTCCTTACACGTTTAAGCCCATGACACGTGTCTTTATTATATTAGTCGTGATTTTACGAGGTGTTACACTAATATTCACCGGGTTTACTTTTACCACCAACAATATTTTACCCGTTTATTTTTTGTTAATTTAGTATAATTAACAAACCCGTTTTTGGGGTGTTACATAGGTATGTTGCTAGATGGACAGAGTCCAGAATTGTTGAAACATACAAGAAACTGGAACAACTGAGAGAAGGATCCTACAGTTCCAAATAAGCCAGTATATCCAACAGTGGTTGTCCCTCAACAAACCCTTACATTTAAAAAGCAGTCCTCAGCATCTGGCTTATCCATAGCTGCCTTAAATTAAGCAAAAAGGCAGAAGCAGATGTCTGAGGCTGATGCAAAGATGTATGCTCACTACTACAGGAAATTGGGACTCGAAAACCAGCTGTTATATCACACAGATCCTGTCAGTGACCAATTGCGTGAAATACTTACTAATCTTATGAGCAGGCCACAATCACAAAACCTATAAAAAATAATCCTTCACCCAAGAAAATCATTTGATTCAAAATTCAAAAATGGAAGTCATCCTCAAACACCCACGAATTGACATTGCTCAGATCAGATGGTGATGTTCAAAGGATAAGAATGGAGGATGCATATGGTCTGGATGCAGATGACCTCTAAGATCTATTGAACCCTAAACTAGAAAGGGATTTTGAAGATATGGTTTCCATGAACTTTGAATTACAAATTCAAAGGCCGAATCAAGGAAACGCTGATGAGAAATAAAGATCAGAAATAAAGAAGAGTTTTGACATCATCTGTTCTAGGGGAGATTGTTGGATCTAGTGGACCCCACAAAAGAACAGATGATTGGAAAACCAAAATAGTCTACAACATCTGATTACAAATAACAATGCTTTGAAGATCTGCTCCTCCCAAAGGCAAAGACTCAACATCTGCTTTTCTAAAGTCTGCCAAAGCCAAAGGTCTGCCAAAGAGAACCTCTACTGATGAAGACAAAGTTTGATGAAGCTAAGGTCTGCTGTGGATCAACAAACGATAAAGTTCAACAGAGGATCTTTAACAAATGATGATCAACAGAGTTTACTTGTATTATTAATGTAACAGTGCTTAGGCTCTAGCAGATGTTTGGAGTTTGTTAGGCTGTTAGATGTCGCTGTCTAGGTGACGTCAGCTTAGATGCTTCAGATGTTTTGTGTGTACTATAAATAGAACAGTTCCTGTACTGTTCTAATCATCACTTTCACCTTGACATTTTTGTACGAACAAACAAGGAGTGATCATGCTGAGGGGGAGTTGTATTCTTCATGCATACGTAAACTTGTGATTACGAATTTATAAACGCATGTTGATGAAAGCAATATCCTCATTGTTGTGATTGAAAAGTTAATTATTTTGCTGCATATTTCATATCTGTTTTATCTCCCTTATTTTCATCTTAACTATCACAATAATCAAACTCAGATCCTAACAGAAAGGTTTTGCTCTTTTAGTTTGCCCTCATTTTCCTATGTTGCTGGTTTAATTATAGAACCTTATTGATATTTATCCATATTCGAATAACATCTAATCACAAAAATCACTACCTCACACACTTCAATTCACATCATCATTCTTTTTGTAGATGCAGAAGAGAGAGTATAGGCGATGATGATGTACTGATGTAGATGTCTCAAAAATAGTGACTACATCTGGTGATTCTTAAACGTCTACATCACCATCTAGTTTAAAATATGGTTTGTTAGGGTTTCAGAAAGAATCAGACATTTAGAAGATCATGTACCGAACAGAGTTCCCATACCAGTTTTTAAGGCTTCAATGAGTTCTAGAGCTCTTCGATTCATTTCCTGGAAGTTCTAGTGTTCAAATTTTCGCCATAAAGAGAGGGGTCAGAGACAACGGGTACAGAAAATGAATCGGTGGCTTTCAATTAATCGGTAATAAAACCTAAAAACGAATGGTTAAAGACAGTTGTGGAACTGATATTATAATTTGTATATATAAATTCACCACTTTATCCCTAGAGTGTCTTAAAATTTTAAGCTATTTACTATTCTACCCCTCTCAAATACCTTGAACTCCTTCGTACATGTTGTTTCAAAAGTTGTACAAATGGTTAAATTACATTTTCGTCCGTTAGATTTGCTTTATATAGTTATATATATTTATTTGTTTTTTTATATAAATTGTGTATAGAAAGTAAGGTAAAAGAGTGGGTTTAATAAAATGTTTAATTAATATAAAAGAGGAAATGATAAAATTGCCCCTGTCTTACTAAGTTAGTGGATGAGGTTAAGTCAGTTAGACTAAAACGGTAATATTAAAAACTTTTTGGACGCACAACCACTAAATGAAATTTTTAGACTAAAATGACAAAATAAACCAAATCTCATGGACTAAAATGATATCCCGATTAACATTTAACACCCTAGGGCATGTTTGGCTAAGCTTATTATAGTTAAAAAAGACTTTTGGAAAAGAACTTTTGGAAAAAGGATTTTTTGAAAATGAGTTTTTAAAAAAAATGTTTGGATTAGCTTATTGATGTAAAATGACTAAAATGAACATTCTTTTAGATATAAAAGGGTAAAGAAGGGGTATATTGGTAATTTGTAGTTTGAAAAGTTAAAAGCTGGCCAAGAAGTTACAATATTGTGACTTCTTGAAACCTTCTTTTTCTTCTTTGCAAAAAGCCATTTCTAAAAGGACTTTTGACTTAGACAAAAAGCCAATAAGTTGTTTTGAAAAGCTTAGCCAAACATGCCCCTGAATCAAACTTTCTAATCCAAACATGTAAAGGTATGGTTGAAGGAATCAAGGGAGGACCCAGACACATAAACTCGCGGGATATCCAGAAAACGGATGGACGAAACAAGCTAATTGAGTTGCTTACTCCCTGATCAATCAATGGCGACCGTTCTACCTTCATCAATATCTTCATACAAACTCTTACATTCTTCACACGATAATCTTCTCACAAATTCCACTTCCTCTATCTCCCTCACCAATGCCAGAAAGCGCCCCATCCTCTGCTTCTCATCCAAGAAACGAAAACCGGGTTTTTTCGACGTTATTCTCGACTACATCGAAGGTATTACTATTATTCCTGCATTTTCTGCTACTTCTACTGATCAATTCATTGTAATGTTCTTGTCACTGTTGGTTTGTTACATTTTATTATTATTATCCTTTTTGTTACGAATTTGCAATTATGTTTAAGTTTTATGATACTATATTAGTTGGATAATCAGGGCATAAATTTGATTTCACAGGGAAGATGTAAACTATGTAGTAAATATTGATATATCTGTGCAAAATATCGGTCAGAGAATATCGGTACCGATGATATCGGCTATATTGACCGATATTTGACCGATTCTCCCAATATCGGTATCTTTCTTCTTAGTTCTACCATTCGTCTTTCATCTTATTGTTGCTATTAGTGTTTTAATGTTGATCAGTGTTATGGATCGAAACCATTGCAAGGTATGGGACTTGTCCCACATCGGTTGTATGGGCAATCAATGTGGGGTTTATTTACCAAATGGGCTCTCTCACCCACTAGACTAGTCTTTTGGGTTGTGTTCTCCTGTTTGGTATGTAACAGTGGTATCAGAGCCAAACTCGGAGTGGTGGCCCACGGAGTGGTGGCCTGGAGAGAGCCAGCCGTGACCAACGTGGCCGTGACCAACGAGGACGTTGGCCCTTAAGGAGGGTCGATTGTTATGGATCGAAACCATTGCAAGGTATGGGACTTGTCCCACATCGGTTGTATGGGCAATCAATGTGGGGTTTATTTACCAAATGGGCTCTCTCACCCACTAGACTAGTCTTTTGGGTTGTGTTCTCCTGTTACTATTCTTTTTAGGTTCATGAACACTTGGTTTAATATAAGGCACCATTGCTTTGCTAGTATTAACATTCGGATTTGGAAGAATAGGTGCTTTATACCCAAACCTAGTTTTCTTAGCCTTAATCGTAGCTTCTTGTAATTTTGCTAGGCAAAATGCTTCTTGAATATTCTTTGGATTAAACATTCTAACCTGTAACTGTATTTCCTCTTCTAACCCCGCAACAAAACAGCTCAATGCATAAGCAACCGGCAATTGTAATCTACTTATAATTGCATCAAAAGCATCATGATATTCTTGAACAGAAGTCGATTGTTTCAAATTTTTTAATTCAGTCATAGGATCATCAAACAACTTACCAAATCTTGTTTTAAGAGCTTCCACCAATTCCCCCCAACTCAGAATTGTGCCCTCATCTCTTTGACTGGTAAAAGATTGATACCACTGCAACGCTTTATCTTCGAAGTGTATTGCAGCCAACCTCACCTTGGTGGCATCTGGGATTTTATCCAATTGAAAGAACTGTTCTGCTTTGAACAACCAAGAAGATAATTCTTCTCCTCTGAATTTTGGAAATTCAATTTTCGTAAGCCTGGCTGCGTAATTGTACCCTTCACCTTCATTCTGTACTTCTTGCCTTTGGTAACCCACATTTCTTGTTGTATTCTGATTGTTGACTATTTGTGTCAATTGAATCGACAATCCTGTCATCATATTCCTCATTTCCTCCAAGGCTTTAGCATTCTCTTCTATTCTATTATTCATTTGAAACTGTTGACTGCTTTCAGCTTCATCTCCATCTTGATTTCCCTGTCTTCTCGGCATTTTTAAGTTGGAATTGATCGAACGATGATCAATTACGGAATTGAAATGAATCGCACAAGAATTGAACGGAATTTGATCGAACAATTGACCAAATTCAAGAGTTTGAATCGAACAGCAATTAGCCCTAATTTGAACGAATTAGGGTATGGAATTGAGAGCGTCCAAGGATAGACAGCTCTGATACCAATGATAAGGGTTCAAATTGTTCAGCTCAAGATTGTTATTACAATGGTTGAACTGGCTTAACGTTCAGAAGAACCAGATTGTTAGGGTTCTTGAGAGTTGGTTAAGAAAGTTGTTGAGAAGAGTTTAGAGAAGAAAGTGTTATTATTTCAATTGATACCTTTTACACTCTATAGGCTCTGTATTTATAAGCTCACACTATACAATTGACTATTTGACTTAACTACTTAACAGACTACTAACAACTATTTAACTGCCATTCATTCTGTTAAGCTACACATCCATTGAGTACAGGGTCGATTGTTATGGATCGAAACCATTGCAAGGTATGGGACTTGTCCCACATCGGTTGTATGGGCAATCAATGTGGGGTTTATTTACCAAATGGGCTCTCTCACCCACTAGACTAGTCTTTTGGGTTGTGTTCTCCTGTTTGGTATGTAACAATCAGTTCTGTTTTAGACATAATGGAAAACATAAAAACATACCTTTGATTGCAACAGACAGGTCAGCAGAGAATCCAGTCAGAGACACAGCCATGGAGTTCGACATAGATGTCAGCTTGATCTGGTCCCCTTTAGGATGTATGTTCTTGATGGTAGTACCGAGTTCTTTAGGGTTGAAGAACTCGTAGTAATGGAGAGAGAGGATGAGGCGATTTTAGAGTGATGTTATGAAAGTCTAACCCTAATCCCTCTCTAGTAATCTCCTAATATACACCCAAGGGGAAACCCAATTAGTTAATTAGGGTAATTTGGCTTACCAACTAATTTATTATAGGTTTTAATATATTTTGATCCATATTATATAAATGATAATGATGGCTACTAGATTAAATACATATAAATAAAATATTTAATCTTACATTTAAGTCTTAATTGTTAGTTGTTAGTGTTAAATGGTAGTGTTTTAAGTCTTAGTTCCTACTCGCTACAATTGTTAGTGTTTTGCAAGTTGCAAAAGGTTAATTTGTTAATGGTAGGAGAGTATACAAAATTGTTAGTGTTAAATTGCTATATATATAAATTTAGCATGATATTAAAATTACTGATATCCCACCGTGATAACCGATATCTCAAATATTGGTCCCTGATCTATATCCGATATTTTACCGCATTAACTACTTAGGATGTAAACAGTGTTACAGATGAGAAGTCTTTTAAGATATGCTTAAGATCCATGATCTTATAAACGGTTGTGATGATTACATGAGTTTTAAAAGATTATAATTCATAGAGTTCCCGAGGGATTTTTTTAGTATTCAGGAGTGAATAATAATTTGTAAATGGATAACATGATAACCTGAAATGGTTCAAGGGTAACCGATACGGTCAGTTAGTCTTGTTATTCTGTGCACTTACAAGTTACCTGAAAGGTAACCCTTGCTTTTTTTTTTAGAAAAAAAAGAGTTACATCGGCTACTTTAGATAGCGAAGTAGCAGACCATGTAAAACCTTATGTTTAACACGTGTTTAGGTCTCCTCACTGGTGTGAGGAGGAATTTGGCTTAGTTTAATGGCCAAAATACCAGGACATATGTTGAAGTTGGATCGAGCACAGGGACGTGCACCTTATTCCTTATAAGACATTTAGTCTAAGTGTCTAACCAACTGTGCCTATGTATGACTTGGTTTTTTCATAGTGCAGGGGGGCCAAAGTTAAGGAAGTGGTATGGGGCACCTGATCTTTATGCAGATGATGGATCCAATTTGGAGGAAACAGATAAATCTTCAGGTAATCTACTGGAGACTGAATAAATTATTATTGTTATTTTAGCTTTCATTTGTTAACTAAACCATTTGCATCACTATGAAACGCAGAAGAAGATGAAGTCCGGGATGCAGTTTTGGTAACTGATGGTGATAATGAGATTGGTCAGGTTTGTTTTAGAAGATGGTTGTCAATTGCGAGAGTAGCAATCGCTATAGCGCGCTAACTAGTGTATAGGTCTAGGCTCACTATTAGGGTTGTAGCAATAGATAGCGATAATGGCGACATTTTTTTTGTTATTTCTTTAATATAGATAACAATTAAATATAGCTATAAAATAGCTGGATTTTAGGTTTTTTTTAAGATACATGTAAAATAGCATATATACTAGGGTATTTTGATATAATATACATATAAAATTTTGTAAATTTTTTTTCTAGTGTATCGCTATTTATAAAATAGGCGCTTGCTATTTATCGTTGTTCGCCATGTAGCATATAGGTACCTTATTGGTATTTGTCGCCATTAACAACTATGTTTTAGAAAAGAGATTATTCACCTGTTAATATGCATGTATTAAATTAATTTTTAGATGTGTAGTTTCTTGTTGCCCTAGTGCTTCGAGATGAAGTTAAATTCCATACTATTTTGACGTTTGCAGACTATTATATTGTCTTTAATTATCAAACGAATTAGAGTTAAAGCACTTGTGAAGGACAAGCGTGCCGCAATGGAATCATTCGGTACTTATGTTGAGGTCAGTGGCTATACCTTCTCAATTGTCATTAATTCTGTTTACTTTAATCAAACACTATGTATAATATTCAATTCTGGTTATCGTTGAAGTCAATTTCCGGAGACCCAAAGGATTCTTCTTTCTTAAAGAAATCGCTAAAAGGTGTTCGTGCAGTTATTTGTCCCAATGTATGATTTTCTGGAATCCAACTTTTTTCTTTTCACCTTCAACTTATATGAGCGTTTATACAGGCTGATAGTAGTACATGATTCTTTGCAGGAAGGTTTTCTATCAAAAGCTGAGAGCTTGAAGGGGGTACAACATGTGGTTATATTATCTCAGGTACTCTTTATCTCCTTATCAGAGATGCCAATTTCAACCATTGAGTCATTTTAGGTAGGAGTGTTCAAGGTCCGGTTTGGAAGGCTTTTGGGTTAAACTGTAAGCCAGACCTTAGTAATGGTTTTTGGTATTTGAAAACCAAAACTGAACCGTTGAAAATTAAAACCATACCTAACCGAACCGTTACTAACGGTTTGGTTTCGGTTTGGTTTTACGGTTTAGCCTTATCGGACTTTTATATAAAAAAGTGGCATAAAATATAAAAACATGTTGAACCACAATTTACAAATGAAATAATATTTGGAATTTGGGAACAACGCAGTCTTTGGTTTTAATTCTTTAACTCTTTAAAAGCATGTAAATGAGTTTCTTCACTAATCACAATTAGTAAAAAGAAAGAAGACATGTAACTTATAAGTATGAGATAATCTTAGATTTATTTAAATTAAACCTAATATAAAATATACATATTTAAATATGTGTAAGATAAAATATATAAAAAGACTAAAATATGTTATCAAAATGTTACGGTCCGGTCCGGGTTTATACGGTCGGTTTTTGGTATAAACCGTAAACCAAACCGTTCACTGCGGTTTGAAAATTTTGAAACCGACCGACCGGAAGGTAAAGAAAAAAACCGACCGTGAAAAACCAAACAGATGACCGGTTTGGCGGTTTGGACGGTTTGAATCCAAATCACGAACACCCCTAATTTTGGGTTGCTTAAAAGTTAAAAAGGGAATGTGTCAAATTATAAGAATTTAAAGGGAAAAGGGTTAAATAGATTGGATGGATGGTGATTTAACGATGTTGCAGTTGTTTATATTCCACTTTTTGATCTGTATTAAAAATTGCATGTTTTAGCCCGAAGCTCATTTTTGCCACCTATACTCCAGATGCAATGTTTGTTATAGATGGTGATTTAACGATGTTGCAGTTGTCTGTTTATAGAGCAAGTAGTGGTGTTCAAGCAATGATGAGCAGTAATGCAAGAAATCTTGCTGAGCAAGATGAATCCACGGTAATCGCGTCGGGAATTCCATACACTATAGTCCGAACTGGGGTGCTAACTAACGATCGCGGGGGCAAGCCAGGTTTCAGTTTTGAAAAGGTATATTTTAGTCTATTTTCGGTCTCAAAAGGTTGTTTTTTTTTTTTGAAAATTGGTTTAATATTACAAATTACAGGGTTGTACAACAAATGGAAGCCTTAGCAAGGAAGATGCCGCATTCATATGCATTGAAGCTCTTGATGTAGTGCCAGAAAAAGAACTGGTATTTGAGGTCGGTTAATCCTACCTTCTTTTAAAATGATAAGCCTATGCTAGTTGCTTGGATTATATATATTATCATTTTTTGGTGACCGTGAGAACCTGTTACCGGAAAACTCACAGGGCCCCACCAATACCCTGCTAACCAGTGGGATCAGGTGGGCAGATGACCCTTAAGGGGGTTTTAGGCATAAAACCAGTGGAAGCTGGATTCAATCATGAGATCTCTGCTAGAAAGGCTTAACCGCTTACCACTGGTCCACTGTGCTACCCTCTTGAAAGTTGGATTTTAATAAGGAATCATGTATATATTTTCAATTACAGGTTGTTAATGGGGAAGAAAATGTTTTGAACTGGAAAGACCAGTTTGAAAAATTGAAGGAGCAAGAGTAGCAATGACTTCCGGCACTTTGATTTCTCATTTAAACGACTTAGGGACCTTGATCTGTGTCGATCTGTTGGCCTGTTCTGTTGGGTTGTATTCAAATTTGTTCTTTGAATAATTAAAATAGTTTATGTTAATGATTTAAATCCTTGTTTTCTACACTCATAACAACCCAAACCATATGGGTCATCTACACATCCTTTAGGCGGATTTCCGCTTTTTATACATTCATTCCAACCCGAGCTATTTGGTCCATGTTCTCTCCTTTTTTCACCGGTGCTGCACCCACGGTTGTACCCCCTTTCTACCATATGTCTCATCCTTCCTCTGTAACCCAGTCTTCAATGCCGGCCACTCGTAACTCATGTCAGCCCTCTGTAAGAAATGTCGGTTTCTCCACCCTACCTTCTCTGTTGTTTCTCTGCCTACATGGTGGTCCCATGTTTTCAGACATTGAACTAGATCGAAAGCATGTTAACAGAGTGAAAATCTGGGAGATGGATGTTTGAAACTATGAGAAAAGAGACTGCAGTTTTCAAAAAAAATTAAGTGTTTGTGAGATATCTATCATATTATTCATATCTAGAGCTATGCGGTTAATGTCGGTGGTATACTGGTGATATATCATATATCGGTTGTCGGTCCTCATGTAAAATATCGGTCAAAATACCGGTACCGATATTATCGGCGATATTTGACCGCATAACCGATAGTTGACCGATATAATCGATATATCTCCTGATATATCACTGAAGTGTTAAGTGTTAAATTGCTATATATATAAATTCTGAATGATACTAAAATTACCGATATCCCACCACGATAACCTATATCTCAAATATTGGTCGTTGACCGATATCCGATATTTTACCGCATTAAATGCATAGATCTAGAGGTGAACAGAAAACTAAAATTTAACTGGAAAAAAAAAACCTAACTGAATTAATCAATCAATTTAGGAGCTGATGGTTCAGTTATTGTTTTCTCAATATACTTGACGAGAGTCGTATTTTGCACTTTTCCACGAGTACAACCCATTTCTATCAATTTAAAAAGTTAGTTAAAATATAAAATTCTTAGGCTGGATGATCCGGCTCGGACCCATAGCGCCCTCTGCACCATCTCACCGGTGCCAAAGAGGGGGGCGCTATGGTGTGGTCCGTCAAGTCCTTAGCGGGCGCGAGAAGAGAAGAAAGGGGGGACCCACACCATCACCATCCGTTTACCCGCCAACCACTATCATCTCCACCACACTCTGTCTTTGTTGATAAAAAAACGGCTGGAGAACTGATGACAGTTAAAAATAAAGCCCCCTGCTAAGTTATCCTCTACGTGACACCAAGATAGCTAAAGGCTTTATTCCACACCATGTTTCGATCTTCGAAGTCAGTGGAATTTATTCAACCGGGTCAGCTCACCAAGCTTAACTAAAGTTCCAGTAATAAGCTATTAGAATAATTATTTAAGTCTTCACCTAAGTTATCCAAAGATGAAACAAATATGGATCAATATTAAGCTATTCAAATAATTTATTCAACTTGGTGTTACACTAAAGTTAATAAAAAAATTGGAAACTTAATTCTATGATGAGTTAAGAAATCACAATTTTACCATGGGGTGGTGGTTAATTGACAAAGACAAAACCCTTAAACACTTTGGGAGGGGGAGGTATTGGGTTCGAATCTCACAGACAACATAGATTAAAGAAAGATATTTGCCGTTCAAAAAAAAAAAGAAATCACATTTTGAATTACTAATTATGTTGGTTCAACCAACCAATCCAAGACACAAAAATAGAAGAACAATTAAATATCTACAAGGCATCTTGATTTGAAATATAATCAGTGCAAGAAAATGAAAGTAAACTAAACGTTAACTAGTTTGTCATCAGCTAAGTCTGGACGGTATGGAGGTTCGTCCTCCACCGTCCTGGCCCGGCGCCGTTCCTCCCCCCATCTCGCCCCCCCTCCGTCTCGTCCTCTTCGTCTTCTTTTTGCCGTTCAGGACGGTCCATATGAGGACAAAACTTCCTCACAGACACATATATACGTACAATATATAATATATATTTTAGGATCATCCCCCATTTTCATACCTCCATCCTCTTTGCCCCATCCTCATGCCCATCCTACGTGGCGCTTACGTGACGAACCATCCTCCAAGGGAGGACCATCACCATACCAGCATACCGTGTAGCCTAAATGGAAATAAATAAAACAAAAAATGTCTAGTCTTATCACAAAAGAAATCCAATATATGGTGGTGGATGTTTGAACTAACCAAGGTAAACTTATGTTAAATCGTGTCACTTGACTTTCAAATATACAAAATTGATAAAAAGAAATAGACTAAATTACAAAATTGTCCATTATGTATGTCACTTATTGCAAATTGTGTCCTTTGCCTTCAGTAATTATAGAAAACGTACTCGATGTTTGCAAACCCTTGCAAATTATGTCCTTTAGTCCTAACTTAGTTAATTTTTTGTGGTTAAATCTGAACAAATGGACCCCATATGATGGTATGTTAGTCATTTTACTCTCATGTGGGGTCCATTTGCTCAGATTTAACCACAAAAATTAACTGAGTTAGGGCTAAAGGACATAACTTGCAACAGTTTGCAAACATCGAGTACGTTTTCTGTAATTACTGAAGACAAAGAACACAGTTTGCAATAAGTGACATATATAAAGGACGATTTTTGTAATTTACTCAAACAAATATTATTTTTTGACCAGTGTCACGCGAAAGCAATTCAAACTAAGACCGTGTAGTGGAAGACACAAATAATGCTCCCACATTTGGGCGTTTTGCGTCATGTGGCAGTCCAGTCAGTAATGAGGCATTATGGAGAGTTTTTCTAAAATAGGTGTAGTGGAGATGTGGACATTGTGGGGCATTATGTTAAAATGGGTGTTAAACAATTAAATAAAAAAAATCCAAAAAATGTTGTTGGGCAAACAAAAACAAGAATACCTGTCATTGGCCAAAGAATTGAACGAAAGGCGTGGAAAAAAAGAATGCTCTGGGTTTTTTTTTTTTGAAAAAAAACGTCTAGGGGGCGGTCTAGGGGCCCCCAGGTTAGGGTCAAAGGACGTATGGTGTAATGAGTTTTACAAATAAATGATTGTGACTGTATTATTGAAGTTAAAGGGTATATGTTGCAATCCAATACAAACATAAAGGACGAAAAGTGTAATTTACCCATTCATTTACCTTTACTTGTATTTAAAACTTACTCGATTTGAACATCAATATCAAAACGAGTATATTGTACGCTCCGCAAATAACAATTCTAAGATCTTTTGAAATATCAAATAACACCAAGTGGGAAATTTTGTCTTTGATTGGCCACCTTACCCGGGGGGAAATAGATATATGGCCATACGTTAATGAAGAAATACTATAGAATCATAGTCTCTTATTAGAAATTAGCTGTCTAACTATGTCTTCTTATGAACTTTCAACTCCATTGCCATGTGCACTCAAGGACCACAATATGCACCACCTTAGCCTCTCCTAGTTATACCATAGGTAAGCTATTATAACTTTGAAATTACGTTGGTGTTTTTAGTGTTATCAATCATTTTCGAATAGATATTAGGTTAAGCTCTAATACGAGTTAGAAGACATTAAGTGTTGGGAAAATTAGTGAATGGATATTTAGTTAATTTATAATTTAGTGAAATTATAATTACATATTAAACTCCTTCATATGGTGAAACTCTTGAGTAGAGTTTTATATCACTTGATTAGCTTTTATTAGAGTTTTTATGGCTCTAATTAAATCACTAATTAAGTGAAACTTTTATTAGAGTTTTATGTCTCTAATAAAATCACCACTTAAGAGAAACTCTTTATAACACACAACTCTTGTAAAGAAAAAAGATGGTAGGCTATGTGACCGATTGGAATGATGAGAAAACTACAAGAGAAAGATAATATGTATGAAGAATTCTTGGAGAAGTGGTGAAGACTTAAACATCCATATGTTAGGAATTATAGAGATATGAGTTTTCTCTACTCGATTCCATCACCTTCGTATCATTAGTTTTCCACAAGTTCAAACACTATAATTCTATTCGGTGTAACCTCGGGCCCGTGGCCATTTCCCGCAGTACAGACTGCTTCGGCTGTTGTACCCTGGGAGACAGACGCGTCGTCTTTAGTAGAGGCGCGAAATCTGTTTTAAGGGAAGCGTGTTGAACACGTGCCTCAGCCATAATCGTCAACATTTGTTTGTTCTTTTTGTAGGAAATTATTGTACAAGAAGACGTAGTTCAAGACCTCGTTGAAGCCTACACAACGGACTGAAAACACAACGAACCATACAAGTAGACGCAGTTAAAGATCAAGTTGAAGACTTTATCTTTTGAAGATATTGGTTTGAATCGATTGTTTTATTAAATATGTTGTAGTTCATATTTATTTTCGTTTGAATGTGTACATGGTTCATGTACTACGATTTCCCAAATGTTTAAAGAGAGTATCTTTATTTTTTTATTATTTTTATTAACAAAATTGTGACCCATTTCCTACAAACTTGAAACAGATTTCATGAGATTGTTGGTACAATCTTAAAAATCTTATTTATAAGGATTTTGGGTTTACAAAAAGATTTATAATAGAATAAAAAATAATATTTTTAGAGGTTATGATCTTATAATATTTATTTTGGGAAATATGTATTTAGTACAACTTGTTGCGTTTGGATTTTTTGAGATTGAGATACAATCTTATATCCTATACCGTGGTACAAAACGAATAGTTTTGGTTCCAACGTTTGGTTTTGAAACGATTTTGGGAATCGTTATTTTCTAACTTTTGTGTTAGATCGGGTTTATTAGTGTAAACCATACGTTTTTTTGTAAACGTTAAATTCTCTAACATATGTGTTAGACCGGAATTATTGGTGTAAACCATACGTTTTTTGGTAAACGTTTAAGTCTCTATTTAAAGTAGACTCTTCATCCACCCATTGATTGATATGAACAAATAAGTCTTATAATGATTTTTGTAATCATTTGTCTTCTAACATGTGAGTTAGAAACGTTCATGAAAAGGGTTACTTTGGAAGCAATTTTTTAATTGTTTAGTTTCTAACGTGTGTATTAGAAATGACTTATTATTTGAACCATATATGTGTTTTTAGCAAGTCGAATTAACATTTTGTGAAAATGTTAATATTTCTAACGTGCGCGTTAGAATTTCTTTCATTTTAACATGATTGTTAAAAATGGTTAAAATACAAATGCTTTGAAATGTTTTATGTAGACATTTTATATAAGCAATTTGTTGTAGCATTTTTTTAATGCTTTGTATGATTTAGAAATAAAATGTCATACATTGAAGTTGATGTTTGATTGGCTTCAAGGAATTAAATCACCATAAAGTGATGGTGTGGTATTTATATGAATTTAATAAAATTAAAATCATTTACTAGACTCTTCATATGGAAGATAAACTCTTAAGGAGAGTTTCATGTCAATTTATTAGTTTTTATTAGAGTTTATGTCTCTAATAAAATCTTTAATTAAGTGACTCTTAAGGAGAGTTTCATGTCAATTTATTAGTTTTTTATTAGAGTTTATGTCTCTAATAAAATCTTTAATTAAGTGAGACTTATCTCCACCCCATGTCTCTTGTATTAAAAGTAGGCTATGTGCCTAACTTGATGAGAGTGGAAAAACAAATACAAGAGTAAGAATACAAGAATTAAATCACCATAAAGTGATGGTGTAGTTGTGTGTGATTTTATCACCAACTTTAATTTGTGATTTGTCATGTTTTATATAAAATGACTTAAATTTTCTAACACGTATGTTAGAAAATGTGTATCACGAATACGAGGTTAGAGATTGTTCATAATGAACAGAAATGTTTTATGTAAACATTTAATTGCCTATAAGTGCATTAAAAATGATGAGAAATGGTTTATCTTATAAACTATATCTTTGGAAAACGTTTTATGTAAACGTTCGATTCTATAATGTGCTTGTTATAACATTTTTTTTCTAACATGCGTGTTAGAAAATGTTTAGTATATGTGTAGTAAGACTAAACAATATAAAACCATTTGATATTTTGGGTTTGATCGATGTTTTCATAACCCTAATTGATATTATTAGTATTGTATATTGCAAAACTAAGAAACTGTTTTGAATTATTTTTAAAACAAAGTTTTGCATAATATTAATAATTCAAATGGTTCGCTACTCTTACTAGAAGTAGCATATGGTGAACAAAGTAACAGCCTAGTGGTTGTTATTTGGTGAAAAACAACTTGGTGTTGTTGTGAACAAATTTAATTGTTCAAGTTTACTACTTAAATGTAGTATTTGTAACAACTTGGTGTTGTTTTGAGCAAAATTGTCCAAGTTTAAAGTTTCAAGAAGAAATGGGGAACTTGTACTTACAAGTGCATGGAGTCTTATTGAGGGAGTACCTCAAGACATGCCATGGGACAATATTGTTGAGAAGATTTCGATCAGATTATAAAGTGTTGAAGATAAAAGCACTTTGTTATTTGATGTCTACATATTGTCTATGCTTCCGTTTAAATTTAAAAAGTGATTGACACTTATGATTTAGTTTCCAATGTATTTTATTGTTTGGTGTTCAATATCTTCGGATAACACATTCAATTTTTTACAAAGAAATAAATCACTAATGGTTGTGACGTATAAATTATTTTGTGGAAAATAATTATAACGTCGGTTATACATTGCTTAAAAGAATATGGTTTTAAACGGATGATACATGAAAATACTTGGATATAAACAACTTGAGAGTTGTTACATTGACTAAAAGTCAAAGACGAAACATCAAATGTATAACCACATCATGAGTGAGTAATGAAAGAACGTAGTGAGTGTATTGAGATGAAATACACTAACGACATTCATGTCGACATACTTCATTAGAAGTCATTGAAAATTCACAAGTGTGAATTCTAACATATGAAAGTAAAAGTACTATATGTTATTGTATACCTTTAATAAATCTTGCGAGATTTATAAGTAGATGCGTCTACCATTTTATTATTGTTAGATCAATATAGATATTTTACCTTCATTTGGGAGAGCATCCTAAATATACATATCTCCTAATGAATAACAATAGATGTGTGCAAATCACTTATGGCAAAATTATGAATGCCATGTTGTTGAGTGTCGATCTAGTTGACTCTATCTCACACATAACAGTGATTGTAGACGAGAAACATTCATCTTGTTGGTGATGAATGTGTTCACCAAATGACTTGGATTAAGACTTATGTTTAAGTACTTATGAGTCAATGGTAGCTCGTTGGAAATCAAAGGTAAACAAGTTATGTTCCTTAAATGAATGATGAAATTTAGCTTTGTGCTATATACAATAATTTGTGAGACCTTCCTAAATATTGATGTTTTAGGATTATGAATAAGTCTCATTATTTTGTCTTAACAAGGGATGAATGTTGCAAAGTGATATTATGATATCCTTAGGGCTGTGAAGAATCAGAATGATGCATCTTCTGTTCACATGCTAAAGTATTGTAGTCTAAAGCATGCTAGACTAGTACTTGGTTAATTATGGGTCTTGATGGAGACTAATTAACTCTAAACATTCAAATGTGTATGAACACAAAAAGAATTTGTGTATGGACAAAGTTGAGAGAGAATTTTCATTCATTATAAGGAAATGACATGTAACTTTTAAAAGTTTGTTCGAAAAGCTAATGAGGAGAACTCATTGTCTAAGCTTATTCTAGATGTTAAATTAGAATTATTCTAAGTTGGTGACAAACTTATGACAATGGCATGTGTTGCTTTGGTCAGCTCGGAAGCTTGTGTAAGCTAATGCAATATGAGTTGAATTCACTGATACAATAAGGTTGGTCTTGTTCAATCATATGTGTATAAATGTCGCCATAAGTGGTGTTACGGAAATGTTGATCAAATGGCAAGAAATGTGGGGGAGGAACCATTTAAGAAACAACCCTATAAGGGTATGTAGAAATGGTTCTCATTAACACATCTAAATGTTATCCAATAACACTTAAATGTGGGGGGTGTCTTGCATTTGTTTTTAGCAATAAGGATTTTGTAATCCAATCTAACATTGCAAATAGACGACTAAGTGGAGGACACAAAGGTCGTAGTGCATAATGGAGATGTGTTTGCCTTAAATGATACACGTATATTACAAAGACATATGTTATAACCAGATTCAGATGGCCACTGAGGTTATAGTCTTAGAAGTTGACAATAGGCAAAATTAACTTACGAGTTAAGAACACATCATGACAACTGATCTCAAATACGCAAAGTTATTTGCTAATGTTATGGATCCAACAACCTGAGGGTTTATTAGAGATCAAGTTGTGGAATGGGACTGAAGCCCTTGAAAAATGAAGTTCATATGATGGAAACCTAACTCAGTAGACTGGAGATCCCAAGAATTGAGTTCAATAGGAAAACCTAATTGTATGAATAAGCGAGGTCACTGTGGGGGAATAACCCTACGCATTTAATAAGGTAGTTTATTATAAAGATTAATAAACTTCCTAGTCCATTCCTAAAAGTGACAAGTGTGAGGCTAAACATAATATGTGGTAAATGATTTGGATAGATCACAATAACCACAATGCTTTTAATGATCTAAGGAGAATCACCTATGTTAGAGAGAAGTGGGGTCGCTTTGAATGGAATTGAGGGCACAATTCCTAGAGCTCTCGCAGAACCAGGAAAGTGTTCCACGACCATTATTGGACACGACTATGAGGAGATGACCCGGCTAGGGAGAGTCTTGTGTGAAGTGTATTGTCGTCTACACAAACGGCAGACGAGTTCAAAGACATCGAGATCTACTCAGAGCTAGTGGGCTAAGTGCATTTCATGAGCGAAGGTTCAAAGGGTAACACCTACCTATCGTATGCAAAACTCAACTGTCGAGGTTCCATTGGAAATTTTATGTGTTTTGAACAATCTCCATTCATGTGGGGGATTGTTGGGAAAATTAGTGAATGGATATTTAGTTAATTTATAATTTAGTGAAATTATAATTACATATTAAACTCCTTCATATGGTGAAACTCTTGAGTAGAGTTTTATATCACTTGATTAGCTTTTATTAGAGTTTTTATGGCTCTAATTAAATCACTAATTAAGTGAAACTTTTATTAGAGTTTTATGTCTCTAATAAAATCACCACTTAAGAGAAACTCTTTATAACACACAACTCTTGTAAAGAAAAAAGATGGTAGGCTATGTGACTCATTGGAATGATGAGAAAACTACAAGAGAAAGATAATATGTATGAAGAATTCTTGGAGAAGTGGTGAAGACTTAAACATCCATATGTTGGGAATTATAGAGAGATGGGTTTTCTCTACTCGATTCCATCACCTTCGTATCATTAGTTTTCCACAAGTTCAAACACTATAATTCTATTTGGTGTAACCTCGGGCCCGTGGCCATTTCCCGCAGTACAGACTGCTTCGGCTGTTGTACCCTGGGAGACAGACGCGTCGTCTTTAGTAGAGGCGCGAAATCTGTTTTAAGGGAAGCGTGTTGAACACGTGCCTCAGCCATAATCGTCAACATTTGTTTGTTCTTTTTGTAGGAAATTATTGTACAAGAAGACGTAGTTCAAGACCTCGTTGAAGCCTACACAACGGACTGAAAACACAACGAACCATACAAGTAGACGCAGTTAAAGATCAAGTTGAAGACTTTATCTTTTGAAGATATTGGTTTGAATCGATTGTTTTATTAAATATGTTGTAGTTCATATTTATTTTCGTTTGAATGTGTACATGGTTCATGTACTACGATTTCCCAAATGTTTAAAGAGAGTATCTTTATTTTTTTATTATTTTTATTAACAAAATTGTGACCCATTTCCTACATTAAGTGCATACTTAATAATAATGGTTGATGTGATTCTTGACCAAACAACAAGTCTCAACAACTTTTACAACGACTCATCGCACCTATCCATTGGAGGCTCGGTTCCACTAAGGCCAGACGATCGTTCATTACAATAGGGCCTACGCTGGTACAAAGAATGAGACGACGTTCAACTAGATAAAACCCCCCAAATACTACCAAGCCAGTCGAGTGCCCCCACCCAAAGTGCAATGGGTGAGACTTGAACCCGAGCTTCAAACAATTTAACACACTTAGGTATAAGTTTAGTAATGATTTATAAATCCACTTAATTTTTATTATATATTACTAGCTAATTAGTTATGAATCCACTCAGATTGTTAGGCTGTTAGCATGTGATATTATGTGTTGGGTACACTATAGTTTAACTCAAGATAAGAGGAAGAAGATGAATTTCAAGAAGTCTACCATTAAAAAGGAGTGGGTCTGTAGCTAGAGATCAGTTGTGCCCATAGATATTTAGTGCAGGAAGAAAACTCTTAACCATTCATACATTATCTTCCCCAATAATATTGTTCAGGCATCCTCTTTATCACTTTGGTGGAAAAAAACACCATAAACACCATTTGTAGCTATGGAACTTTTCACAATTCTTATTTTGAGAGGTGGTGGCAATTCTTAAGAATTTAAAATTGACAACACAGTCTATTGGAATTTGGACAAAATAATTATTATATTTTTTATTAATATAATTATTATTTAGTATATTTGTGTTCCACTATATGAGAGGATTATAACGAATCAAACGGTGCCCAAAATAAAGCCAAGATGAATGGATATCGAAGATTTAAGATATGTGGTTGGAACTTTAAAACCTTTGACGAATTCCCTAACTTTTCTGACCTTCAAGCTCTTGTTTCAGGTGCTAGGCTAATCCCGGTAGTAAAATCTGCTTAGGTTGTTGTACCTTGGGAGACAGATGGGTTTACCTGGATGGCCCGAAATCAGTTTTAAGGGACCTCTGTTGAACAGAAAGCCTCAACAATCACTTTGTTTTCTTTACTGTTTTCGTTTATTTCTTTTTGTAGTCTGTTTGCAATTTCTATTTCTAGATTGTAATCCGTTTTAATTTCAGATTCTGTATTGTAATTTGTTTTTTATTTAATTAATAGTAGTGTTATTTTATTTTATGAAAGGTTGTCCTACACAGTCTTGGAATTGAATGTTTGAATAATGCGTAAACAATTCATGTGCTTTCAAAGAAAAACCAAAACCGTTAACATTAGAAAAAAACCTATTAAGTTAAAGTTGAGCAAATCAAAAGTCATATTTCTTATAAGTTTAACCAATTGTTTAGCTTACTTAGACCAAATGTAATGGTACGTTGTTGGCCAACAATGAGCAAACCATCAGGACTACCGCTGCCCTCCCTCACGTGAAACAATAAAATGGGCTCCCCTTCGTTGTTCAAACCATGAGCTCAATTTTGTGTAAATCAAGGAAACTAGCCGTTGGCTCGTATGTTACCCAATCTTTTTTTTTTCAATTCCAAACCTACTAATTTCACATGCCTCACCATTACACTATTTTACCTAGTGAAATGCCTTTGATGATGTGGACGACACATGGCGGAAAATGACATTTCACCTACCTTACCACTACACATGGTCTTACTTTTATGTCACACCCCGATTTCCACGTGTCACCGGTGGGCCCGGTGGGGAGTATCGTGACGTGGTTGGCAACATAATAGTCAAACAACACAATTATATAAATGCACAGCGGAAGCAATTTAAAAGATATAATACAACCGAATTTATTATTGTAATATCAAATGTCACAATATTCGGAAGTTTAATCCACAGACGGATCGAAAATAAAAATAGAAACAATAGTTCAACAGACTTTGACATCTAGAGCTTGCGAGACTTGAGTAATGATGCCTGGAGTAGCCAGCCTATTTCGTCTAGCACCGGCACTTAACCTTTTTGGAAAATACGTCAGTTTACACTGGTAAATACAACTCAACTGACTCATTTAGAAAAGAGTTTGAAAATTTATTTGGATGCACTTCGGCAAAAATATCTTTATAACTTGGGACAATTATTTGTATATAATCTTGTATACAGATTTACTTATTTGCCGTCCATTAGCACCGGTTAGAAGAGCCGGTTTAAGTTAACTGACACGCCACAGGTATAGTGCCCACAAGGTTGATTCCTTTAGTGGATTACCAGTTTTTACATAATGCATCTGTCAGGTGTACGCCTACACCCCGTGCTTAGGTCGTGGCCATTTCGTAAAATGATGCCAAGGATATCCGGGACATGGTCATTTAACCCCCAAGGGCCATACATCAAATAATACAGAATAAAGCGGGTTATGTAAATACATTAATCACAATCCGATTTAAATGACTACATACCCGACCAAGCGATACTTTTATAGTACCGTACCCCAAGCCCGTATAGGGAAAATAAGTTAAGAGTATTTACCTGAGCAAAGTATCAATCAAATACAGCAAAATGCAAGTACTTTTACTGGGCTCCTAATCTGGAACGAAGGTTTATAATAACCTATTAGATTTCTAACGGGTCCTTAATTTAGCCTTAGCTTAGACCGGTTAATTTCAATGATACGGTTCGTACGCACTATTAAGCGAAGATCGGATAGAATGTGATTTAGACCCAACAAGTTTGGAGACTTGTTTAATATGGGTATTTCATACACACTCTGGATTTTGAGATAAAACCGATAAGGTTTGGCCCGTTTAGGCTAGTTTATGTAAACTAGTTACATAAACCGAACCGAACGCGTAATAAGCGTAACGGGTATTCATATGAGCCATTTACAGGTTTCCTAAGTTAATATGCTTTATATATGTTGTGACATCAGTAATTTGTCTTTCATTATGCCCGTAACGAGTTTAAACACAAACTATGCCCCTTAGGGGTAGTTTGGTCATTTAAAAGTTTATAAAAGAGTTTAAGTATTTATCTGAGTTACAGGTCTGATGTAATCATCAAAAATACTTATTTTACCATGTTATAACAGTAGAGTAAGGTATATATGTGAAATTTATCCATTATAACCAAACTAGGCCCCGTAGGGGTATTTTGGTAATTTCACATAAACCGAAAAGCTCAAAACTGAAGTCTGAGTTTCACAACCTTTGCTTACTGTTAAAATATTATAATTTGCCTCAAATATCAGTAGGTATCACCCTTGGTATGTTTAAAATAGTTTTAGTACATACTATGCGTTAAAACGCTTAAAAAGGCGATTAGAAGCCGTTTCCGGGTTCGATACTTAAATCTGATATTTTTATATTTCCAGAAGGCTTAAAATGATTTATTTATCATATGTGATCAGTAGCAAAAGGTTTGGAGTCGTTTAGATATGTAAAACTCATTTTATAGCCCGTTAGGGCAAAATCGACAATTACCGTATTAAGCCTACGACTATAAGTTATGCTCATCCTAAAATTTATTAAAAATCTTTAAAAATCCCAAAATAGTATATTACATCAGTGGGTAAAAGATTTGATATCAAAAAGTAGGCTTAACTAGGCTATACGCTAATTACGCCGTTTTATTAACATAAGGCTTTAATTTTACGCTAACGAGCATAACTCTTATTCTACACCTCAAACTGATGTCAAACTTTGCATACAAGTCTATATATCAGTAATTAAGGTTTCTACTCTTTTACATTTTCAAAAATCACGTTTTAAGGTGAAAAGGGCATAATGGTCAACATATGAGCAATTAACGGAATCATGCGTATTAATCGGTTAACTAATGAACCATAGTGTATAATCACAGAGGGTTATACTAGCATGTAACCTGGTCCAAATAAGGCTCTTAGGTATTTCTAAATCATACCAAAACGGGTCAGAACTGAAAGTCAAAGTATAAGTCAAACTATGCGACTTTCGGTTCCGAACCGGGTCTAAACAGGAAATTGTCGGGTTGAACATGTTTGGACATGTTCTTACACTTATTACCAAGTTATAACAATGATCAAACAGGTTGTATATGATCTACATTGCTAATTATGCATAAATTGAAATTTAAGTATCCTGTTGACTTTTTCTTAGCAAGTTTGACCCGACTTTTGACCTGGTTAGAGTGGTAATCAGGGGGAACCCTTTTGAGGGTTTATTACCCACATAGTTACCAACTTATAACTACTTTTAATTCGAGATATGACTGAGCCATTGTTGACTAATCTCGAAGTCAAACCGTAATTACGACGGTTTGACTTTTAGCTAAACAACTAAGCTAAACTCAATTAAAGAAGGTTAAGTAACTTACTGAAGTCCTAAGCTTGATTAGTGACCACTTGGAAGCAGGCTTGAGCTCCAAGAATGATCAGAAAACTTGAAGAAGATGTGAAGAACAAAGGTTGCTACTCATGGCCTTTTATAGTGATAATTTCACCACAAATCCTTGACACTTGGGGTCTACAACTCACCATACCCTTCCAACAAGTGTCCTAGATGTTTAGGGGTCGTTTAGGGGTCAAGAGGAATGTGGAAAATCGGTTTAAGGCGCGCATAAAGGCAAGGGCAGGCAACAGCCAAAAATTTTGAAGCTGGGCACCCCTAGCGTGACGCTAGGCCCCCCTCGCGTCGCACTAGGCCCCTCCTGCACAAAATCCACATTTTTTGATTTTTTGCGATTTGATCCTTGGCTCTTCAAAATTCGATTAGGCACTTGTTTTCTTGCATTGTAAACCCTCATATTTGATCTATAAAGGCTTTAAAACATATACCCACTTTTTTAAGTCCCGGGTTAACTTAATTGTTACCCGAAAAGTCCTAACTTTCAACGTTTACGCTTTAACCCCTCGTACACGAATTTGATCATAACTTTCTCATACGATAACGAAACTTTATGAAATTTTAATCGTGCATTCTAGTGAGCATAATTAACCGTTACAAAGCTTCGGGTTTGTCAAAAGGTCACTCAGAGGTATAACTTAAACATGTTGACACATTTAGCCCCTGTAGTTTGTAATCTCTCACTTTTAGCTTCGTATGATCCATGATTTATTCGTTTGAAGGTATGAGCATCATGTAGGGTTAATGTACATTATATTTATTCACCGTTGACATTTAGAATACGTATATCCACATACTTTCCATGATTGTCAACTTTAGTCCTTCTATAATATTTCTTTCACACGTTTAAACATTTGACACGTGTCTACACATTATAGGACGTGAATTTTTCGAGGTGTTACATCCTCACCCCCTTAAAATAAATCTCGACCCAAGATTTACTGAAATAAATAAGGGTACTTTTTCTTCATCGTGGATTCAACCTCCCACGTGTATTCGGGACCTCTACGGGCATCCCACTTGACCTTTACAATAGGTACATGCTTCCTTCGAAGCTTCTTTACCTGTCAATCTTCAATCGATAAAGGTTTTTCCACAAACTTTAAGCTCTCATCTACATGCACATCTGTATGCGGTATAACCAGTGATTCATCAGCGAAGCACTTCTTCAGATTGCAGAAGATGAACACATTGTGAATTCCACTGAGCTCTTCTGGTAAGTTTAGCTTATAGGCAACTGACCCGACACGTTCTATAACCTCGAAAGGTCCTATGTATCTCAGGCTTAGCTTGCCTTTCTTACCAAACCGCATCACTCCCTTCCAGGGTGACACTTTAAGTAGGACTTTGTCACCTACTTCGAAGTGAAAATCCTTACGCTTAGGATCAGCGTAACTCTTCTGCCTATCCCGGGCAGCTTTGAGACGGTCACGAATCCGGACAATCTTGTCCGTCGTTTCGAACACGATCTCTGGTCCTGATAACTGGACATCTCCAACTTCCGCCCAACAAATAGGCGATCTACACTTTCTACCGTATAATGCCTCAAAAGGTGCAGCCTTAATGCTGGTATGGTAGCTATTGTTGTAGGAGAATTCGACTAATGGTAGATGCTTATCCCAACTACCACCCAAATCGATCGCACATGCACGTAGCATGTCTTCCAACGTTTGAATAGTACGCTCACTCTGACCGTCAGTCTGAGGATGGTAAGCCGTACTAAAATTCAAACGTGTGCCCAAAGATTGTTGGAAACTTTTCCAAAAATGTGACGTGTATCTAGTATCTCGGTCAGAGATAATAGCCACAGGTATGCCATGTAAGGCTACAATCTTATCAACGTATAACTGGGCTAACATGTCGGAGCTATAAGTCTCCTTGATGGGTAAGAAATGTGCTGACTTAGTCAGTCTGTCAACTATAACCCATATCGTATCATTTCCTTTCCTGGTCTTAGGTAACTTGGTAATAAAATCCATGGTTACCATTTCCCACTTCCACGTAGGAAGTTCAGGCTGTTGTAGCAAACCTGACGGCTTTTGATACTCGGCTTTGACTTGCGCACATGTCAAGCATTTAGCTACATGGGTGGCTACAGACTTTTTCAAGCCTATCCACCAATAATTTGCCTTTAAATCCTGGTACATCTTATCAGCTCCAGGATGAACGGAGTATTTGGAACTATGGGCTTCTTGGAGGATGACATCTCGAAGTCCTCCATAAATTGGAACCCATATTCGTCCATTTAATCGTAAAATTCCGTCCTTGCTAAGAGTTAACTGCTCCTCAGTTACTCCTAGCTTTTCATTAGGATAGTTAGCTTCCAACACAGCTTCCTTCTGTGCAGCTAACAACCTTTCAATCAAATTGTTCTTTATCTCCATGCGCTTGGCATTGATTCGGATGGGTTTCACCCTTTCCTTCCGACTCAAGGCATCGACGACTACATTCGCCTTGCCGGGATGATACTTGATTTCACAATCATAATCATTCAAGGTCTCCATCCAACGGCGTTGCCTCATGTTTAATTCTTTCTGATTAAACAGATGCTGGAGGCTCTTGTGATCAGAATAGATCACACACTTGATCCCATATAAATAATGCCTCCACAGTTTTAGTGCGAATACAACGGCACCCAATTCCAAGTCGTGGGTGGTGTAATTCTTTTCATGCACCTTTAACTGTCGTGAAGCATAGGCAATAACCTTACCTTTCTGCATAAGCACACACCCCATGCCCGTGTGCGATGCATCGCAGTAAACCACGAACTCTTCTATTCCATCTGGCAACGTCAGTACTGGGGCGTTGCTCAACTTTTGCTTCAAAATATCAAAGGATTCTTGCTGCTTAGGGCCCCAAATGAACTTTACTTTCTTCTTAGTCAAGGAAGTTAGGGGTGCAGCAATCCTTGAAAAATTTTCAATGAAACGCCGGTAATATCCTGCCAATCCCAGGAAGCTACGAATCTCTGTAGGCGTCTTTGGTTCTTGCCAGTTCATAACTGCTTCAACCTTAGCGGGATCCACTTGGATACCACGCTCACTAACCACGTGTCCAAGGAATTGGACTTCTCGAAGCCAAAATTCACACTTGGAGAATTTGGCATAGAGCTTCTCCTGATGCAGTAGCTTGAGAATACAGCGAAGGTGTTTCTCATGGTCAGCTTGATTCTTCGAATAGATAAGAATGTCGTCGATGTAAACGATGACGAATTTATCTAAGTACGGTTTGCAAACGCGATTCATGAGATCCATGAACGCGGCCGGTGCATTAGTGAGCCCAAAAGGCATCACTAGGAACTCGTAATGACCATAACGAGTCCTAAATGTTGTTTTATGCATGTCTTCATCTCTAACCTTCAGTTGATGGTAGCCTGACCTCAAGTCAATCTTTGAGAAATAACTTGCTCCTTGCAATTGATCGAACAAATCGTCGATCCTAGGTAAAGGATACCTATTCTTGATCGTGACCTTATTAAGTTCACGATAATCGATGCACAGCCGCATCGATCCATCCTTCTTCTTGACAAACAGGACTGGCGCTCCCCATGGAGACGAACTAGGTTTAATGAAACCTTTAGCTAGCAGTTCATCTAGCTGTGTCCTCAATTCTTTCATCTCCGTTGGAGCCAACCTATAAGGTGCTCTGGCAACTGGTGCTGCTCCGGGGATGATATCAATCCTGAATTCCACTTGCCTATCTGGTGGCAAACCAGGTAGTTCTTCCGGAAAAACTTCTGGGTATTCAGAAATGACAGGGATGTCTTCTATCTTCGGTTTCGGTTCATCAATAGTCACCTGTGCCATGTAAATGACACAACCCTTCTTCAAGCACTTGGAAGCCTTGAGCATGGTCACTTGCTCAGGCAATCCATACTGTGTATCTCCTTGAACGGTAAGTGATTCACCAGACGGAGTCTTTATCACTACCTGCTTTTTGTTGCAGACAATTTGGGCCTGGTTATGAGATAACCAGTCCATACCCAATACTATGTCAAAACCGGCCAAATTAAAAGGAAGTAGAGATAGAGGAAAAGAGTGGTTCTTAATGGATATCACACATCCGTCTAACACAGTTGAGATGGTTTCTATGGTGCCATCTGCTAACTCCACCTCATAATCCACACTTAAGGTTTTGACAGGTAAATTCAGCAATTCACAAAACTTATTATCTACGAACGACTTATCAGCGCCTGAATCAAAAAGTACTCTTGCAAAGACATCGTTTACAAGGAAAGTACCTGTAATAACGTTGTCGTCTAGGACCGCTTCTTTGGCATCCAATCGAAAGACTCTAGCATTAGTCTTCTTAGCCTCTTCAGGCTTCTTGGCGTACTTAGGGCAGTTGGTCTTTATATGCCCCTTCTCATTGCAGTTATAGCATGTGGCATCTTTTATCTTCTTGCACTCTATCGTCTTGTGCTCTTTAGATTTGCATATCCCACTTGCAGGTGCTCCTGACTTAGAATCAGACTCAAGTCTGCACTTTCCAAAGTGGCGTTTCTGGCAATTCGTGCACTTTGGCTTTTCCTCTGTTCGCTGACTGTTCCTTCCAGACCCAGACTTCTTAGAGTCGGTGTTTCCCTTGTGCTTCTTCTCTGACCCTCTTGAGTTATCATCCTCACGCTTCCTCTTACTTTCTTCAGATTTCTTTAGCGATCTCAACCTGACCGCATCTAGAGTAAGGGATAAAGAGAGATCAGCTGCCGACCTAAACGTAGCAGGTCTTGAAGCCTTAACACTGGCCTTGATTTCTGGGGCTAAACCCCCAATGAAGCGAGCAATTCGCTTGGGCTCTGGTGTTACAAGGTAAGGAACCAGTCTGGACAGGGTGTTGAAACTGGTGAGGTAAGCTTGACAATCTAAGTTTGTCATCACCAATGATAAGAAATCAGATTCAATTCCTTCGACCTCATGTTGAGGGCAGTAGTTTTCCATAATGAGGGTAACAAACTGCTCCCATGACATGTTGTAGAGCGGGATCTTCCCAGCAGCTTGAATGAGAGACTTCCACCAAGCTAGTGCCTCTCCCTTGAACGATTGGGATACATACTTTACTACATCCCTTTCAGCACAACCGCTGATGTCTACCACCGTGTCCATTTCATCCAACCAGGTCATACAATCTACTGCTCCTTTCTCCCCAGTGAAATCTCGGGGTTTACAGGAAACAAAGTACTTATAGGTACAAGACTTGGTATGTGGTTCATTATCGAACGCTATCTTCTTGGATGGAACACTGTGTTCATTTGATGAATGTCGATCATCATCCTTCCTTGGCCCTTCATTCTTAGAGGGCGGCTTGTTATGAGGCTCTGAATGAGTTTTAGGGACAGACTTAGAGTGGGGTATAGATGAGGCTCGACTATGCGTCCCACTATACTCCTTAAATTGTTCTTCTACAGCTTTAGATACAGCTGTGTCAATTAGTGAACGAAGCTCTCCTTTGGTTATATTAATCCGATCATTATCATCGCGGTTTTCCAAAGGATGACTGTTTATCTCGTCAGAGTCAGCCATGTAGTCTTAGTTGCTACAAAAAGAAGATAAGGGCAAGGTTTATTTAGAAGCCCTTACAGTACTATCGTTCTTAAACGATTTATTAACCATGCTTTTAATACACATTTTAGTTAATTTGTTAAATATAAAAATTGTTCAGGATCTTTATCATAATCCTAAATTATAAGTTAATAATAGCACAAAAGGCCTAGTCACGTAGACAAGTTTAATTTATAAGCCATGATTTCAGAGAATCAAGGCATTAAGGTTTGAATCAAAGTTCATTACCTTTTCTTGACAGGGAGTTGTAGGCTACCACTGTCTTTAGTCTCAGAGGACGTTAATCATAGCCCGTGGGCGCTTCATCCATAAGGGATGATTATATAAATAAGGGATTTTAGAATAACCCAAAGTGACTTATGTGATTTTATCATATCACATTTTGTCGAGCATGTTAATATGCTTTCAATCGTTTAACAAAAATTTGAATCTCTTAAATAGGTTCTACCATCTTGGCCATGTCTATAATGACATTTAGGCTAGGTTTTACTCTTTAGATTCTTTTTAATAATTAACGCAGAACAATCCTTAATTGGAATGTTAACAAGGATCAAAATCTAATTGTGGAACTACCATCTTGGCCCTGCCTTAAAATGACACATGAGCTAGGTCTTGTCCTTATTAGATTTTGCCATTTTATTATAATGGTAGATCTTATAATATAGGAATGATGTTTTAAACATAATCGTTCCTTTAAAATTTAAACAAGTATATGGTTGCCCTAAACGGGACTTCTAATAAAAAAAATGACTTGCCCATGCAAGGGCTAATCAGAAAATAACGAAGAAGTAATTAAAAGACAATGAAACAAATTTAGATTTGTCTTATGTTCTTGTCTAGACTCAAGAATGTGCAACTGTGTAACTGAGATTAAACACAAAAGGCTAGTGTTTAATTCACTCAGTGTTGGCTCTGATACCAACCTGTCACACCCCGATTTCCACGTGTCACCGGTGGGCCCGGTGGGGAGTATCGTGACGTGGTTGGCAACATAATAGTCAAACAACACAATTATATAAATGCACAGCGGAAGCAATTTAAAAGATATAATACAACCGAATTTATTATTGTAATATCAAATGTCACAATATTCGGAAGTTTAATCCACAGACGGATCGAAAATAAAAATAGAAACAATAGTTCAACAGACTTTGACATCTAGAGCTTGCGAGACTTGAGTAATGATGCCTGGAGTAGCCAGCCTATTTCGTCTAGCACCTGCACTTAACCTTTTTGGAAAATACGTCAGTTTACACTGGTAAATACAACTCAACTGACTCATTTAGAAAAGAGTTTGAAAATTTATTTGGATGCACTTCGGCAAAAATATCTTTATAACTTGGGACAATTATTTGTATATAATCTTGTATACAGATTTACTTATTTGCCGTCCATTAGCACCGGTTAGAAGAGCCGGTTTAAGTTAACTGACACGCCACAGGTATAGTGCCCACAAGGTTGATTCCTTTAGTGGATTACCAGTTTTTACATAATGCATCTGTCAGGTGTACGCCTACACCCCGTGCTTAGGTCGTGGCCATTTCGTAAAATGATGCCAAGGATATCCGGGACATGGTCATTTAACCCCCAAGGGCCATACATCAAATAATACAGAATAAAGCGGGTTATGTAAATACATTAATCACAATCCGATTTAAATGACTACATACCCGACCAAGCGATACTTTTATAGTACCGTACCCCAAGCCCGTATAGGGAAAATAAGTTAAGAGTATTTACCTAAGCAAAATATCAATCAAATACAGCAAAATGCAAGTACTTTTACTGGGCTCCTAATCTGGAACGAAGGTTTATAATAACCTATTAGATTTCTAACGGGTCCTTAATTTAGCCTTAGCTTAGACCGGTTAGTTTCAATGATACGGTTCGTACGCACTATTAAGCGAAGACCGGATATAATGTGATTTAGACCCAACAAGTTTGGAGACTTTTTTAATATGGGTATTTCATACACACTCTGGATTTTGAGATAAAACCGATAAGGTTTGGCCCGTTTAGGCTAGTTTATGTAAACTAGTTACATAAACCGAACCGAACGCGTAATAAGCGTAACGGGTATTCATATGAGCCATTTACAGGTTTCCTAAGTTAATATGCTTTATATATATTGTGACATCAGTAAGTTGTCTTTCATTATGCCCGTAACGAGTTTAAACACAAACTATGCCCCTTAGGGGTAGTTTGGTCATTTAAAAGTTTATAAAAGAGTTTAAGTATTTATCTGAGTTACAGGTCTGATGTAATCATCAAAAATACTTATTTTACCATGTTATAACAGTAGAGTAAGGTATATATGTGAAATTTATCCATTATAACCAAACTAGGCCCCGTAGGGGTATTTTGGTAATTTCACATAAACCGAAAAGCTCAAAACTGAAGTCTGAGTTTCACAACCTTTGCTTACTGTTAAAATATTATAATTTTCCTCAAATATCAGTAGGTATCACCCTTGGTATGTTTAAAATAGTTTTAGTACATACTATGCGTTAAAACGCTTAAAAAGGCGATTAGAAGCCGTTTCCGGGTTCGATACTTAAATCTGATATTTTTATATTTCCAGAAGGCTTAAAATGATTTATTTATCATATGTGATCAGTAGAAAAAGGTTTGGAGTCGTTTAGATATGTAAAACTCATTTTATAGCCCGTAAGGGCAAAATCGACAATTACCGGATTAAGCCTACGACTATAAGTTATGCTCATCCTAAAATTTATTAAAAATCTTTAAAAATCCCAAAATAGTATATTACATCAGTGGGTAAAAGATTTGATATCAAAAAGTAGGCTTAACTAGGCTATACGCTAATTACGCCGTTTTATTAACATAAGGCTTTAATTTTACGCTAACGAGCATAACTCTTATTCTACACCTCAAACTGATGTCAAACTTTGCATACAAGTCTATATATCAGTAATTAAGGTTTCTACTCTTTTACATTTTCAAAAATCACGTTTTAAGGTGAAAAGGGCATAATGGTCAACATATGAGCAATTAACGGAATCATGCGTATTAATCGGTTAACTAATGAACCATAGTGTATAATCACAAAGGGTTATACTAGCATGTAACCTGGTCCAAATAAGGCTCTTAGGTATTTCTAAATCATACCAAAACGGGTCAGAACTGAAAGTCAAAGTATAAGTCAAACTATGCGACTTTCGGTTCCGAACCGGGTCTAAACAGGAAATTGTCGGGTTGAACATGTTTGGACATGTTCTTACACTTATTACCAAGTTATAACAATGATCAAACAGGTTGTATATGATCTACATTGCTAATTATGCATAAATTGAAATTTAAGTATCCTGTTGACTTTTTCTTAGCAAGTTTGACCCGACTTTTGACCTGGTTAGAGTGGTAATCAGGGGGAACCCTTTTGAGGGTTTATTACCCACATAATTACCAACTTATAACTACTTTTAATTCGAGATATGACTAAGCCATTGTTGACTAATCTCGAAGTCAAACCGTAATTACGACGGTTTGACTTTTAGCTAAACAACTAAGCTAAACTCAATTAAAGAAGGTTAAGTAACTTACTGAAGTCCTAAGCTTGATTAGTGACCACTTGGAAGCAGGCTTGAGCTCCAAGAATGATCAGAAAACTTGAAGAAGATGTGAAGAACAAAGGTTGCTACTCATGGCCTTTTATAGTGATAATTTCACCACAAATCCTTGACACTTGGGGTCTACAACTCACCATACCCTTCCAACAAGTGTCCTAGATGTTTAGGGGTCGTTTAGGGGTCAAGAGGAATGTGGAAAATCGGTTTAAGGCGCGCATAAAGGCAAGGGCAGGCAACAGCCAAAAATTTTGAAGCTGGGCACCCCTAGCGTGACGCTAGGCCCCCCCTCGCGTCGCGCTAGGCCCCTCCTGCACAAAATCCACATTTTTTGATTTTTTGCGATTTGATCCTTGGCTCTTCAAAATTCGATTAGGCACTTGTTTTCTTGCATTGTAAACCCTCATATTTGATCTATAAAGGCTTTAAAACATATACCCACTTTTTTAAGTCCCGGGTTAACTTAATTGTTACCCGAAAAGTCCTAACTTTTAACGTTTACGCTTTAACCCCTCGTACACGAATTTGATCATAACTTTCTCATACGATAACGAAACTTTATGAAATTTTAATCGTGCATTCTAGTGAGCATAATTAACCGTTACAAAGCTTCGGGTTTGTCAAAAGGTCACTCAGAGGTATAACTTAAACATGTTGACACATTTAGCCCCTGTAGTTTGTAATCTCTCACTTTTAGCTTCGTATGATCCATGATTTATTCGTTTGAAGGTATGAGCATCATGTAGGGTTAATGTACATTATATTTATTCACCGTTGACATTTAGAATACGTATATCCACATACTTTCCATGATTGTCAACTTTAGTCCTTCTATAATATTTCTTTCACACGTTTAAACATTTGACACGTGTCTACACATTATAGGACGTGAATTTTTCGAGGTGTTACATTTTATCTAATTTGCGCAAAATACAAGTTCCTGAATTTTTAGAACTCCCTATCACAAACTGACGCTCTAGGTAACCGGATTCTTATCTTGTATAAATGGGCATTAATAGAGGTGAAACAAAGTGTTTCTCTTTTTGGTTTAGAATATAGAGCTTATATTTATTTGAGTAAACTGCCATTTTGGTCCCTGTGGTTTGGCCAGTTTTGCCACTTTAGTCCAAATCTCAAACTTATTACATCTGGGTCCCTGTGGTTTGCATTTTGTTGCCATTTTAGTCCAAAATCCAAAAAACCCCTTTTTGACTGTTGAGAGCTGCCTATTTTGTCATTTAGTGCAGGGGCATTTTGGTCATTTTTTAAATTGAAAACTGATTATTTTTTTTAGCTCTCTCTCTCTCTTATTAAAGATTATCAGCTCTCTCTCTCTTATTACCCAGATCAATGAAATATGCTCTCTCTCTCTTCTCTCTCTCTCTATAGCACCACCACCACCGCCACGGCGCCACCTCCTCCCTCTCTCTCTAGAAAGAAACTCAGCAGCACACTGATTTGCGGAAGGAACTCCGATGACGGATCTGAGATTTGGGGAAGAAAGACGGTGGTGGCGTACAGTCGCTTACCGGAGACGAGGATGGTGGAGACGAGGATGGTGGAGACTGGATCTTAATGGTGGAGACGATGGCGGTGGTGGATCTTAATGGTGGAGACGATGGCGGTGGTGGATCTTAATGGCCGTGGCAGTGTTAAGCAGCAGGGGGCGGATGAGGCTGATGTGGTGGTTACGGCGGTAGTGGTGGCCTGCCCGGTGGTGGAGGTGTTCGTTGGTGGTAGTGGTGGCCTGCCCGTTGGTTTCGGGTGTTGGTGGGTGTTGATCTGTGATTTTGTGATGGATGATGATCTGTGCACCCAGTCCTTTTATTCACCACGAGGCTGTGATGATTTCACTTAATCCGAGTCAAAATTGGGTCAACATTTGAGATTTTCCGCAGCTTGGCGTGGCAGAATCGGAGGAGGGCAAGTGCGCTTGCAACCTCTGTTTGCAGCCATGGCGGTTTTGATTTGTTGTTGGAGCCTCGTTTCTTTTTACAAATCGGTTTTTGTTTTGATTTGTTGTTGTCTGTATTTTGATTTTTGTGATGGTTTCTGGTTTTGTTCTGGGTTCTTGATTTTCTTGAAGATGATGTTCTTGATTTTCTGGATTTTCTGGGTTTTGATGATGATGTTCTTGAAGATACAGATCTGAGCCTCGTTTCTTTTTACAAATCGGTTTTTGTTTTGATTTGTTGTTGGAGCCTCGTTTCTTTTTACAAGTCGGTTTTTGTTTTGATTTGTTGTTGTCTGTATTTTGATTTTTGTGATGGTTTCTGGTTTTGTTCTGGGTTCTTGATTTTCTTGAAGATAATGTTCTTGATTTTCTGGGTTTTGATGATGAAGTTTGATGATGTTCTTGAAGATGATGTTATTAATTATTGAAATGTTATAATAAATTAACATGGACCAAAATGCCCCTGCACTAAAGGACAAAATAGGCAGTTCTCAACAGTCAAAAAGGGGTTTTTTTGGATTTTGGACTAAAATGGCAATAAAATGCAAACCACAGGGACCCAGATGTAATAAGTTTGAGATTTGGACTAAAGTGGCAAAACTGGCCAAACCACAGGGACCAAAATGGCAGTTTACTCTATTTATTTTAAGCCAATTTCTTTAATGCTATTCAGGGGCTGTTTGGCTAAGCTTATTTTGGGCTACTTATAACTTATTTGCTTATTTGAAAGGCAAATAAGTTATAATGGAATGACTTATTTACTTATTCCTCTCACATAATAAGCTAACCCAAACACCTTTTAACTTTTCAAAAAGTCAATAAGTAAATAAGTCACTAAAATAAGCTTAGCCAAACATCCCCTTACTATCGGATTTGAAGCCAAAACCTCTAAATCCAAGTGTTCCTAAATGCTGCAACTAACCCCCCATTGGTAAATATAAAGCTTAATGATGTAAAAAATTAAAGCTTGTATGATAGAAAGGATCACCACCCACTAACTATTTGTCACAAAACCAAAAACTAAGAAATCTATCAGAAGATCGTATCGTGGTGTTAATTTTTTAAACCAGACATGAAATGAAAAAGACCAAAACTCAAACCATACCGAATTCAAATTATAAACTCGAATTCGTTTTTCGAATTTTTAAATCAGGTTAGCATCTAAATTGAATTCTGAATTTGTTTTTTAATGAATTTGTGATTTTCGAACGGGTTTGACCCAATATATGAATTCAAACTATATATACAATTTATTCTTTTATAAAAATACATTTTTTATTTATTATATATCATTTATTTGATTTAATCTTAATTTTATTTGTTTGTTTCTTGGTTTATTCAAATCAACTCTAATTTAATTTACCTTTTTTCTAATTCTAAAATCAACTCTAATTTAATTTACCTTTTTTCTAATTCTAATTCAATTTGGTTCGAGTTAAAATCTTTCAAAATAAAATAACTTGAAAATCGCCTATAGCAGTATAGCCTAGTGACATCTTGTGAGTGTGATAAAACTTAGGGACAATCAGATCCTGGGTTCGATTCTCATAAGAGTAGTTTTCCTAGATTTATTGGGTTTTCTTTTGAATTGGTGTATATGCATTATAGTCTAGTGGTTTGGTGTATAGGCATTATAGTCTAGTGGTTCCGCTGATAATATAATGATACTTTTGTGGTCCGTCAGTAATATAAATTTACAGTTAAAAAATAACTTGAAAACCAAATGGTAAACACCTTACAAAAACTCTGTATATAATAGTTTGCCAAACAATCAAGAATTCATGGTAAAAAAAGAGAGATAAATAACTACCAATCATTGTAAAATCTTAGCAAATATAAATATTGGCTTTATTTCTACCAACTTTCTTTTAACAAAAAAGGTATAACCTGTTCTTGTCTATATTAAAACACATGGAGGTCACTACCACACCAGCTTGCATATACACTTTTTATGTAATCTGATCCGACGACTTGCTTTGCATGGTTCTCCCTTTCAACTTACCCTAAACCACACTCATAATATCCTTTCAAAAAGAAAAAAATATCCTCACTATATAACCCTACTCCAGCATACCACAAAATCCCATCATTCTCATCAACCTTTAATTAATACAAAAAACTTGAAAATGATTCACATTCTCTTCATCCTATGCTCTCTCCTCACCTTCTCCGCGAATGCCGCGGTGCAAGACTTTTGTGTTGCGGACCTGAAAGGTCCAGAAAGCCCAGCAGGCTATTCTTGCAAGCCTGCTGCGACAGTAACCGTAGATGACTTTGTGTCATCTGGTGTAGGCTCTGCTGGAAACACTTCCAACATCATCAAAGCCGCCGTCACTCCAGCATTTACTGAGCAATTCCCAGGTGTGAATGGGCTCGGGATCTCCATTGCCCGGTTGGATTTAGCCGTTGGTGGTGTGGTCCCGATGCACACACACCCGGGTGGTTCTGAGCTCCTTTTGGTGACACAAGGGTTTATTCAAGCCGGTTTTATCTCCTCGGCTAATGCGGTTTATGTGAAGACATTAAAGAAGGGTGATATTATGGTGTTTCCTCAAGGGTTGTTGCATTTTCAGGTGAATGCTGGTGGTGTTACCGCGGTTGCATATGCGAGCTTCAGTAGCGCGACACCGGGCCTACAGATTCTTGATTTCGCATTGTTTGCTAATGATTTACCGTCGAAATTGGTGGAGGCGACTACTTTCCTTGATGATGCAACTGTGAAGGCGCTCAAGGCTGTTCTTGGTGGAACTGGCTAATTAAACATATCATAAGTTCATGTTCCCACCATTCTTTGTGTTGATTATATTACCAATATATGTTTTGTACGTCATTGTTATAACTTAATAATCATGATGTTCTATGTTTTATATGAATATGAGGACATCTAGCCAGGGGCGGATCCAGCCCATATTTGTGGGTTCCCAGGAATCCAGTGCGTTTGGAAAAAAAACGGAAAAAATTAGTGAGAACTTTGTAGAATTTAGAAAAAAATAGTGAGAATTAAAGAGAATTATCAAAAGGAACCCATTAGAATAAAATCATGCATCCACCACTGCATCTAGCAAGGGTTAATAAGTGATATGGAGTGTTCATTACATACAAAGAAATATATGTAGTGACCCTTTAGAGCGTCTCGAACGGGTTCACAGACGACCCTCTCTCTCCTCCGCGTTGGGTGAACCGCTCGTTCCTCCTTCACGGACCGCCATTTTCTCTCTCCCCCTCTAATAAAACGTAGACGACCCTCTCTCGCCTCCGTGTTAAGGATCTTAAAGAGTGTTTGTAGGTGGCTTACAAGAATATAACTGTTTTTAGGTAGTTAATTAGCTAATGGTACAATTGGACTTTGACGTTAAATATGACAAAGTTTACTTATGGTACAAAAGGACTTTAACCACTTTATTCACTAGCTAAAGTTCAAACAAGCTTCGAAAAGGTTCGCTTGTACCATGTGCGGACTATGTCAGATTTGATTAAAATCCGTTTTGTATCACTAACGGAATATCTAGAAACACTAGTTTATATCCCATAAATCATCTACAAACACTTTTAAAATCCTGAAACACTTAAACAGCCTAAAAATTCCCCGACTTAGCAATCGGGAGATAAAAGTTGATGAGCCGGTTGGTTGCAAGGAACCAAGTAGATATTAAAACTATATTTTTTTATAATTAAAATGAATAGAACCTGGTTCTTTTCAAATACAATACCGAACTCATCTCTAACTTGCGTTGTGAGTTGCTTAACTCATGTAATAAAGATGTTAACTTCTTTAAACAAGTTTTTTTTTTTTTTTTTGAAATGTGTGAATTATTTGTGAATGTCGAGAGGTCTAGAATACGTTGTCTTAACCAGGTCTGCGCTAGAGAGCTCCCTCGTACAGTAGATCCTCATTTTTAACCCCTCAATAAAAAACACCTGTCACCTAGACTTGAACTTGAGACCTGAAGGAAAAAACTCATCCAGACCCATCATAGGTGAAACTTAAATACCTGTGACCACCACTAGAGCACTAGTGATGGTTCTTTAAACAAGTGATGATCTCAGACTTATGCAACGTTCCAACTTGGTTTTTAACGAGGCATACAATTGACTGAAACAAAACCGAAAACAATGTCATACAAATGCAATATTTATTTAGAGCTATTTATGAAAATAGCCATTGACTCACACCAATTACGAAAATAGCCAGCTGAAGCGTCCGTATACAGACTCCTCAAGCATTTGATGCGTCTTTTTTGAAAATGTCACTGAAACCCAATAGAAATTGGACAAATGGCATTTTAATAATTAAGGCTTGCAGTCTTTGTCTGCAAAAAGATAATTAAAAAAGAAAAGTAGGTGGAACAAGTTTCAAGATTAAATTTGCACTATTGAAGGGTCTTTTCGTAAAACACATTCTGAACTTTGTACACTAACTCTTAAATTCCTTGTAATTAAAGATGACATCCCACCCTTGAAAGCAAAACTTATGATTCCAGTTTTAGTGGAAGAGAGATGATGAAACATGATAAGGAGGTTAAAGATGACATTCCACTGAACAGTAGGTTTATACTTGCACTTGCCGGAAAAAAATGGCAGAAACCTGCAACTCGCCGGAAAAAATGGCGGAACTCTGCAACTCGCCGTAAAACATCGCCGGAAACTATCCCGACGCATCCCGTGCATGATGCCTCGCTCCAAGGACGCATCCCGTGGCCATGTGTCCATTTTTTATTGGGTTTTGATCCAAAGACGCATCCCATCTTTCAGATGCATCCCATATTCATATCAGACGCATTCCATCTTCATCTTAGACGCATCCCGTTTTTAGACGCATCCCGTGCATTTGGATCCGTGATGCCTCGTTCCAAAGACGCATGAGTTGGCCATTTTGATAAGTCAACCATTTTCCTGGCAATTTTCGTAATTTTCTCATTTATTTATTATAATAAGACAAATTTACATATTATACAAATCTCTTAAGATAAAGAGCCTAATTTAGTATGAGTATATGAAGGAATATTTCTTATTAAATATGAGACCATGTGCCACTTGAGTTCCCACATGTATCTTAAAATTATACCTTATACCTTATAATTTATATATTGCAATCTTAATTTAGCTGAAACATGATGACATTATCTCATACAGTCAATTGTTTAAAAACCCGACAATATATGATCAGAGAACCAGTACAAAAATACTATATTCTCTAATAAGACAGAAATAACTAAACTCAAACAATTTAATTGCTAATAAGACAGGAATAACTAAACTCAAATAATATTTACTCATTTGTTAATTGCTAATTATCTAAACAAGAAAACAGAACTGCCGTCCTGTTTACATATTTATAAATCAAATTACTCATTTAAGACAACATCATATCTTCCAAAACACAGCACATAAATGATCAACCACATATGATCAAGCATTGTTCAATGTTCTAAGTTCTTACCTTGTTTTCCACTAAACACAACTCCAATCTCTGAAACCATGTCGTTTGGAGAACCGGATCCGGATCTGAACTTGGATCAAATCTTGGATTGGTTAGAAGATTCAACGCCGCACTCGCCATTGATCCTAGATGATCTATATTGCTCCATGGATGATCCTTGGTTCGGTTTGGATCCCATTGATGCTAATACTATTTCATCTTCATCTTCTTCTTCACCTATTGTTGATCTCTTTATTACGGATCAGCCACAACAGGAAGCGTCTGAGCTGTCGAAGAAACAGAAAGCACCCGAGGATCATACGCCACGTGTTGGGAAAAATTCATCCGGAAACAAGAAAGGCGCCGGAAAATCAACAAAGGGTGATAACAACATTGGTAGTAACAAAAACGGCCGGTGGGCAGAACAGTTGCTGAACCCATGTGCTGCAGCGATCACAACTGGAGACATGACACGTGTACAACATCTCATGTTTGTTCTCAAGGAACTGGCGTCCCCAAGTGGGGACGCCAATTACAGGCTGGCAGCACACGGGATGCAAGCCCTCCTCCACCACCTTCATTGCTATCAGTATCCGCACAGACCGGATGGTGGATTAGAGAAAGCACTAAGTTTCACAACATCAACGCCGAAACTCTTTAAACAATCTCTAATCAATTTTAACGAGATTAATCCATGGTTTACTATCCCTAACAATATTGCTAACAACGCGGTCCTCCAGGTGTTGTCAGAGCAAGATCATGGTTCGTGCAAAGCGCTTCACATACTAGATATTGGTGTCTCTCATGGGTTCCAATGGCCCACGCTTCTAGAAGCGTTGAGTCGTAGACCAGGTGGCCCACCACCGCTGGTTCGAATAACTGTCGTCCCACCAACGCTCGACAATTACCATCAACTTCCCTTTGCAAGCTGTCCACCTGGCTACGACTTCGCCTCTAACATTCTCCGTTTTGCTAGAGATGTCCATATTAATTTACAGTTTAACAAACTGGACAATATTCCTATGCGAAATCTAAATGCATATGCCATTAGTTTATCCGAAGATGAAACTTTAATCGTCTACGCTCAGTTTAGATTGCACAGCCTCAGTCATAGCGAACCAGACGACAGAACTGAGTTCTTGAAGTTGATGCGAAATATGAATCCTCAAGGAGTGATTTTGAGTGATAATAACATGGACTGCAGCTGCAACAACTGCAGCAGCTTCGATTCAGGATTCGCTCAAAGGTTAGACTATTTATGGAGCTTTTTGGACTCGACAAGTGTAGCGTTTAAAGGGAGAGACATGGAAGAAAGAAGTCTTGTAGAAGGTGAAGCTGCGAAAGCATTGATTAGCATGTGTGAGATGAATGAAAGGAAAGAGAAATGGGGCGAGAGGATGAACGGTGTGGGGTTTGTCGAACACGCGTTTGCAGATGATGTTGTGGATCAAGCGCGTGCGCTGTTGAAAAAGTACGACAGTCGCTGGGAAATGCGAGTTGAAGATCGGTCTGTTGGATTATGGTGGAAAGGGCAACCAGTTTCATTTTGTTCTCTATGGAAAACGGATTAAAAACCTTGTGAATCATAGAATCATTTGTATATAGTTCTGAATTGTTCGGTTATTGTATCAGATCTATCAAGTGTAGTTAATCTCTACTTTATGATACTACACAAAATTGTTATGTAATCGCTTACTTCACACTTTTTCTAACTCTTGTTATATAAGCCAAACACTACATACAAATACACTACATAATAGCAAATTACGTCCGGAATCAAAACGGTAAATTATTGGGGAGAAATCCTATTTGATATATAAATAGTGCCCAATTTTAGAATTTTTTGGTTGTTTAGGATTTTGAAGAGCGTTTGTTGGTGGTTTATAGGAATACAAGTGTTTTTAGGTAGTTCGCTAATGATACAGCGGCCTTTGATGATTTTGAGACCAAAATATATTAAAAAACATAAAAGGGATAGTGTTTTTGGTCATGACCACACCCTTAGGGCAGGCAGGGTGGAGGTTGTTTCACCCGTGATAGAATTTATTCAGTCGTGGAAAATAACAAAACACCACCGCCACCTCTATTTTTAACGCGTAAAATTGAACACGCGTGGTATTTTTCACGGGTGACGGTTTTGATTGCTTGAAGGAAATTGTTGGGTTGTGAGGGAAAATTGTTGGGTGTGGTGAGTGATGACCATTTCCACTAAAAAAGGTTGTGAGTGATGGAATAATGGTTGATGACATGGCGGAACTTGATTGGATGTTGTGAGTGATGAGTGATGACCACCCCCTCCCCCTTTAGGGTTAGGGGTGTTCATCGGTTCGGTTTATGGTTTATTTGGTTTTCAAAATTTTATACCCAAACCAAAAACCAAATCAAACCAAATCGGGAATATGCAAACCGAACCAAACCAAACCAAATTCAATTCGGTTTGGTTTCGGTTAGAAACCAAATAAACCGAATTCAACCAAATTTAGACTGCAGGGAGTGGGGGCGAGGGTTGGGCGTGGGAAGCCCTCCAACGCCAGCTGCTCCACTCTGGGTTGGGCTTGGGCATGGCGTTGCCCCTTTGGCTTGGGAATTCAGCCTGGAGTGAGACGGGGGGCAGGGTGACTTGGCTGGTTGGCTACTTTAATTAAAAAAATTCACATGGCTGGTCACGCCAAACCACACCCCTCATTTTTCACCATAAGCTTGTGGATCCCACCCTCGTCACGTGTCGAGCAATGCCCCCAACCCAAGCCCATCCACTCCCCGCAGTCTTAACTAAATTGTACCTAAGTACTTTTTTTCCTAATTTATATTTATGTTTGTGTTCCAACTTCCGAACATCAAATCAGCAACTAATTTAACCCTAACGATATATAAATAAAAGACATAGCAAAATAAAACAAACATATCCATAAAATAGTCGTACACACAACCACAAAGTTAAAACTTCAAAACAGCGGCCTTTGATGATTTTGAGACCAAAATATATTAAAAAACATAAAAGGGATAGTGTTTTTGGTCATGACCACACCCTTAGGGCAGGCAGGGTGGAGGTTGTTTCACCCGTGATAGAATTTATTCAGTCGTGGAAAATAACAAAACACCACCGCCACCTCTATTTTTAACGCGTAAAATTGAACACGCGTGGTATTTTTCACGGGTGACGGTTTTGATTGCTTGAAGGAAATTGTTGGGTTGTGAGGGAAAATTGTTGGGTGTGGTGAGTGATGACCATTTCCACTAAAAAAGGTTGTGAGTGATGGAATAATGGTTGATGACATGCGGAACTTGATTGGATGTTGTGAGTGATGAGTGATGACCACCCCCTCCCCCTTTAGGGTTAGGGGTGTTCATCGGTTCGGTTTATGGTTTATTTGGTTTTCAAAATTTTATACCCAAACCAAAAACCAAATCAAACCAAATCGGGAATATGCAAACCGAACCAAACCAAACCAAATTCAATTCGGTTTGGTTTCGGTTAGAAACCAAATAAACCGAATTCAACCAAATTTAGACTGCAGGGAGTGGGGGCGAGGGTTGGGCGTGGGAAGCCCTCCAACGCCAGCTGCTCCACTCTGGGTTGGGCTTGGGCATGGCGTTGCCCCTTTGGCTTGGGAATTCAGCCTGGAGTGAGACGGGGGGCAGGGTGACTTGGCTGGTTGGCTACTTTAATTAAAAAAATTCACATGGCTGGTCACGCCAAACCACACCCCTCATTTTTCACCATAAGCTTGTGGATCCCACCCTCGTCACGTGTCGAGCAATGCCCCCAACCCAAGCCCATCCACTCCCCGCAGTCTTAACTAAATTGTACCTAAGTACTTTTTTTCCTAATTTATATTTATGTTTGTGTTCCAACTTCCGAACATCAAATCAGCAACTAATTTAACCCTAACGATATATAAATAAAAGACATAGCAAAATAAAACAAACATATCCATAAAATAGTCGTACACACAACCACAAAGTTAAAACTTCAAAACATAGATCGTAAAAATTATAAATAGTCAACAACTCTAATGGCACAAAGTATAAATAATCTTCAAACCATGGAGATACATATACTTAGGGTATACGGGGCACCAGCGGGGAGTGCCTTCGGTGACCCAATTCCCCTAGCGGGAACACCGCCGCCATCCCTGCGGTGACCCAATTCGGGGAGGGGGATCGGGGAGGGTTCACCGCACAAGAAGCACAAGGATCGATGATGTATACGTTGGGCAACGGTCATTTTTAAAAAAAATCAATTTTAACAATATAAATAACCAACTTAATCTAATTTTTTACCACACCCATTCTCAAACTCACTCTAAAAATCTATCAAATACAACACAAAGCCAAACCAATCTTTAAAAAAATGGATTCCAAGTTCCCGTTTTTTTCTCCCCTACCCGACTTTCCCGACGATGAAGATTCATCGTCAAGCGATGGTAGTTTAATTTTCTTCCAAAATCTCATCCAACAAGCGGAGCTACTAGACACGGCATCGTCTACTAAAAAAAATTGTCCGTCGAGATCGTGTGGGAGGCCACGAAACACTCATGGCCGATTATTTTGTCGAAAATCCAAAATTTAATGCCGATATTTTTCGTCAGAGGTTTCGTATGTCCAAGTCTTTGTTCCTAAAAATTGTTAGTGACGTGAAAGCGAATAACGAGTGGTTTCAAGAGGGCTTGGACGGGAGAATGAAGAAAAGTTTCACGCCGTTGCAAAAGGTTACTTCTGCGATTAAACAACTTGCAACTGGTAACCCACCAGACGAAAACGACGAGTATTTAAATATGGCTGAAAGGACATCTCGTGAGTGCCTTGAATATTTCTGCGAGACGGTCTGTACAATGTATGCCGGTGAATTCTTACGTAGACCAACGAGCCACGACGTTGCACTATTGTATCAGGCTCATGAGGAGAGACATCACCTACCTAGTATGTTGGGTAGTCTGGATTGTACACACTTCGTCTGGAGAATGTGCCCCACAGAATTGTGTGGACAATATATGAGAGGCTTTCATCAATACCCGACAGTTATGTTAGAGGCGGTGGCGTCTCAAGATTTGTGGGTTTGGCATGCTTTTTGTGGCCCGGCGGGTTCACAAAACGACATCAACGTGCTCCAACAATCTCCGTTATTTCTTACTCAACGAAATGGAACGGCGCCAAATTGTCCATTTCAAGTGAACGACCACTTATACAAACGCGGGTATTATCTTACTGATGGGATCTACCCTAGCTGGTCCGTGTTTGTGAAGTCTTTTCCATATCCTCACATCCCGAATGAAAAAAAGTTCAAGAGGCAACACGAGGCCGCAAGAAAAGATGTGGAACGGGCGTTTGGTGTGTTAAAGGCGAAGTGGGGAATACTAAATCGTCCAATGCGTTCCAAAACGGTGAAAAAGATAAGGTCCATCGTGTATACGTGCATTATTTTACATAACATGATTATAAAAGACGACGGAAGGGCGATAGCACCGGTACACATTCAAGATCCTCCAGTCGAACCCGTCTTCAATGATACAGCTTATAGCGAGCTCATTGACGAAGAAACGCATTGGAGACTAAAACACGATCTCGTTGAGCATCTCGGACGTTTAGATCTACCTCACCTTGAAGTGAGTTCCGACGACGAGTAGTTTGTTTTTTTTTATTTTTCTAGTTTGAATGTAATTTTTATTTTTAATTTAATGAAATGTCTTTTATTAAATTTTATTTAATTTTTATTAATATTTGTTTAATTTATAAACATGCATAATTACAACAAATAAAAAAAAAAGCAAGTCCCCTAAGAGGGGAGTGCCGCCATCAAATTGAGGGTGTGAGGGGAGTTGACGTGGCATAACCTGATTGGGTATGTGTAAGAGAGGGGACTCCCCTAAGAGGGGAGTGCCCCTCTCACCCTTAGATATTAGACTTAGTATTTGGGCTAATAAATTGCATATAGTTTATTAAGCATTATTATTTTTATTTAATAATTAATTAAATTGACGGTTTATTCGGTTATCCAAATAAACCGAATAAACCAAATAAAAAAAAGTGGACCCAAAAACCATATTCACAATTCGGTTTCGATTAGAAACCAAACCAAAAACCGAATTCGTTGTTCGGATCAGTTTATTCGGTTACGATCACAGTTCGGTTTACGGTTTTTTATTTGGTTACAGTTTTTTCTGAACACCCCTACTTAGGGTAGTGGTTTTGGATGGTGGATTAGATATGAGTGACATGACGCCCATGTGGAGGTCATGACCACACCCTGGCCTAAGCGGCATTTGTAGGTATGGCTAAAATGTGTATGTACTTTGTATCAATCACATTGAATTATTCGTATTATTACATTAAAAATCACTATTTTTCTCTCTTATTTTCGATTAAATAATATTTTTTATACATTTATCATTACTTTTCTCTTTTCTCCACTCATAACCACTTTAAAAAAATATTTAAAAAATTATAGGGGTGAACAATATTTCTCGTATATTTACAGATGAACAGTAATCCACTTACAAGGAAACCATTGTGAATGCTCTAACGAGATATTTAGAAACACTTATATTCCCATAAATCATAAACACTCTTCAAAACCCTAAACCACCTAACCGACAAAAAAATCCCCGATTTAGCAACCGGGACATAAAAGTGTCAGGGCCAATCGGTTGCAAGGAACCAAGTAGATAGTAAAACTAATATTAATTATAATTAAATGAACAAAACCCGATTCTTTTTAGCTAGGTACGGTACCAAGCTTATTTCTAACTTGTGTTGAGAGTTGCTTAACTCTTGTAATAAAAATGTTGAACTTCTTTAAACAAGTAATGATCTCATACTTATGCAACTTCCCAACTTGGTTTTTAACGAGTCATACAATTGGCTGAACCAAAACCGAAAACAATGTCATACAAATGTTATATTTATGTATAATACAGACATATTTACATAGTATACAAATCTCTAAGATAAAGAGCTTAATTTAGGGCATGTTTGGCTTAGCTTATTTTCAACTTTTGAAAAGTCCTTTTGGCCAAAATAAGTCAGGAATTCCTGACTTTTGGCAAATTCCTCTCACATAAGAAGAAAAGCCAAACACTTTCAGAAGGACTTTTGCCCTTCAAAAGTCCTTTTATCCTCAAAATAAGGAACCCCAAACACCCTCTTAGAATGAGTATACGTACGAATATACTTTAACTAAATATATGAGACCATGTGCCACTTGAGTTCCCACATGTATCTTAAAACTATACTTAATAATTTATATTGCAATCTTAATTTAGCTAAAACATAATAACATTATCTTATACAATTAATTGTTTGTAAACTTGACAAGATTATTATATTAGCTAATAAGACGGGAATTACTAAACTCAAACAATATTTAATCATTAGTTTTTTTTACTCATTAGTTAATTGCTAATTAACAAAACAAGAAAACAGCAATTCCGTCTTATTAAGACAACATCATATCTTCCAAAACACAGCATATCAATGATCAAAAGCATTGTACCATTTTCTTACCAGTTTCACCACATCAACGCTCAAGCTTTTTATACATTCTTTGAGTAATTTTAACGTTATTAATCCACGGTTTACCATCCCTAACCATATTGCTAACAACGCCATCCTCCAGAGCAGAGCAGGATCACAATTCATGCACGGTCTTCGCATACTAGATATTCTTTTAAATTCATGTCAAATTTCAGGTTTGTTTAATAGGTTTGGTGTGCAACCATAAGTACATAACCCATTTAACACTCGACATGCAAATACGAGTACACGACCTATTTAATACCGCTAAGCTTAATATATATCTAAAGATTCTTTTTTTTTTACAAAGATCAACCATTCGTTGGGTGGGTCATGGGTCCCACACTGAATTGTTGTCATGTCACAACATCATACTATCCGGCCACCGGCTAGATATTAAACTAGTTAAGGTTGTTTTGGACATGGGAAATCTCGGTGAAACTGGCTGCACGTTTATATTAATTTTGCAAACAGTTTTGACCGAGTAAACAGGAGAAAAAGTGGAAGTCATGAGCATGCAGTTACGTGGGCTGTTTTTATTTGTTTGTTTCAATTATAAATAGGGTCAAGTAGCTTAGTTTAGAACTCCAACTCTTGTAATCAGTTTTCATTTAATACAAAAGAGTCGAACCAATTTGGGTTCTAGTGTGTGTTGAAGATCAAATAATCAAGTCCATCCGAATGGTGAATGGGTCTCGGGCCCGGTAGTTTGTTTATTTATTTAGTTTGTTAATGGGTCAAACAATTTACTGTTTTATTTGTTATGTCTAGAACTTGGGCCGGAGGCCATGTCATGTCCAGTGGGTCGAACAATTAGAAGTCCAGTAGGGTAATATCATGTAGTTTTGTTTTGGGCCGTATTAAGCGAACCGGTGTGAGTACGTAACCACTGCAGCGGTTATGAAGGAAGAGACGTATCTCTTCATTGAAACGACACAACCGATACTCGCACCCCTTCGCTGCTATATATACGGTTCAAGGCAATCAGTATGGTACGTAATCTGTAATGCAAGTTTGTGTTTATTAAAGTTCAGTTCGATCAGATTTTGTTAAGGTTAGTTTATTATCATTCAGCAAATTTTCGGTTAGTTTGATTCATAATGAAGTACTGCAATGGTTGTGGTTTGTTCGAAAGTGATTGTATATGTGGTCACAACTCAATCCGTTCCGACTGGTCCTGGGTTTCCGATGACGATGATACCAACATTGGTATCAGAGCCAAAGGTTTAACAGGAACAGGAAAGGGTTGTGACAATGATGGGAACCGTTTACGAGGAGACAAGGGAAAATCGGTTGAGACCGATTACGGTGAAGATGTTGTTCGTAGTGGAAAGTGCGGCCGGGCGGCGGAAGAGATGAATGAGTACGCGCAGGGGAAGCCAACCATACGAACCGGGAAGTCACCGGTAAAGAAGTTTCCAAAGGGGTTTGTGAAGAAGTCCGGAAAGAAGGCAAATGCACCGGTGGGAAGGCCAAGGAAACCGGGAATTCGTTGCTTCAAGTGCAAGCAATTTGGTCATATCGCCTCGATTTGCCCAAGTAAGTATGTTAATTTATCGCCATTACCGGTTGAAAGTGATTATATGGTTAAAGATACATGTGGCGGTAATTGGGATTCAATATGGGTTGTTGATCCTACATACAAAACACACATGACGGGAAACCGGAATGTGTTCAAATGTTTCAAGAGGCATTTTGGGTTAGTGACAAACGAGAGTAGGAAGGATTTCTCGTTTGTGCATGGTATTGGAGAAGTTAGAGTCCCGGTGGATGGTAAAGACAAAACAATCCCATGTGTAAGTTACGCTCCTAGTCTAGACAAGAACGTGTTAAGTCTATAACAACTTTTGTTTCAAGGAATAGAAACAGTTACAATGGGAGATACATGTTTATTAAAGAAGATGTTTGGAAATCGCTCGAAAGGGTTTGATTTTTATGAAGATAAGTCGGAGGTTGACTTACAACAAGATTATCTCAACACGTTTTATGATAATCTTGGTGTTGATAACGGTTACAAGAAAGAAAAGAACGAATTTAAAGAATGTTTGGAAGACTACTAGGAGAGGCACTACTAGAAAATTGAGTTTTTGCCACCGCATTTTCGGTCGCAAAACGGTAGCAATTGATCTATTGCCACCATTTTGCAACCGAAATTGTGGTGACAAAAACACCCGTGTCAATTGCCCAATTGTCACCAAATAGTGACCACTTTTATATTTTGCTACCACATATTTGCCACCAAAAAGACGGTCAAAATTATTTGTGACCGCTCATTGTTTGCTACGAGGTTGCCACGGGTCCTGCATCCGAGTTGTGACGATTTTTTGCCACCATTTTAGTATCATTTAGCCATCAATATTGCCACCATTTAGCCACCACTTTCATTAGTGACTATTTCTTTTGTCACCATTTTGGTACTATTTAGCTACCGATTTTCATTGAATTTGTCACCATACTGTTTTTTTTGTCAAAATTACAATTCAATAAAATTACAAAACTATATAAAACAATCCAACAAAATTACAAAATCCCAATATTATATAAAACATATGTATTTCAGTTTTTCCTGTTTCAAAATATAAACATTCTAATAAAAATACAAACTAAATCATTATATACCAAAATTATCCTAATATTGAAACATTCAAAACTTAGTTTACATCCTATCTTCGAAGCATAGCTGTTATCATAGCTTCAATTTATGACATCCTATTGACTATTGAGCATAACATCTTTATCCACCTTATCCTTTTCTTTTTAGCCAACAACCTCACAATAATTCCATTTAAGCTTTCTTTTTCTTCATTTTTTTCCTTAACAAGCTCCTTGATAACCAAGTTCAACTTTCAATCTACAAAACAACCAATGAATAGAATCAAGAAATCAGAATTAAAAAAAAACTGATAACGGGTGAAGTTGGTTGCAGAGTAACAAAATCCAATTGTGAGTTGATTGGTTCGGGTACCTGGACTTTTGAAACAAATATCATAAACCAAACACAATAACATTGGAAAACAATAGAAGTGCACACAAGCGGACAAGCAATCAAGTATTGGTGAGAAATTAGGGCGCCTATGACCTTTGTTGACTTATAATCTACTCAAAGCTTGAGTTGGAAAAAACCATAATACCTCCATCTGCCTTTTGTTTACAAGAATCATAACAAACACAAATGGTAAGAAAGCTTTAAAATCTCACTATGAACTACTGTTGTATGTGATTCCACTTATGTTAAATAGTAAACAAAAATATTTTTATAGTTGAAAATTTTATAAGTCTAAAAAGGAATAAACATACCTCAGAGTGTTATATGACATTGCCTATCTCGTACACTCTTCCTTTCTTACCCCCAGTAGCTCGTGACCATAAGTCTTCATCAAATTTGGGTCGGTATGGCGGGGCGTGGCTAGCCCGCGTGGGTTGGCCACGTGTTATAATTTTTTTTCAATTATTATAAAAATACATACAAAATTAAAATCCTAGTCACCCGTGTGGGGGGGTTTTATAGTAGTTGGGGTATGGGTTTGGCTTGGCCAAACGGTTGTTTTTTAAATTTAAATCCTAGCCACCCATAGCCTAGCCAACCCAGCCAATGAGAGTCGGCCACGAAAGACCGCTAGGCCCGCCCAACGCCCGGGCTGAAACCCCCGCCCAAGGGGCCACGCCGAAACCCATGCCCACCCGGGGTGGTGACTTGAGCGTTTGTACCCAACCCACGCCCCAACCCCCGCCCCATACCCCATAGTCTAATAATATTGTATTTAATTTACTAATTTAAAATGCAATATTTAAGCTCAAAACCAAGAAGAACAAGCATATAAATCCGCCAATAAACCCAGAAAAGAATACTTCAACTTAACATATAAACTCAAACAAAATGAATGCAACTAAAAAACGAAACTGACCCTTGGAGAAGACAAGGGATTGACCAGTGTATTGCTCCAAAACCTAAGTACAGAAATTAGAAATCAGAAACTTATAAACAACAATGAACAAAATAATAGATACAACCAATTACATTCTTCATTTACAATTCCTATACAATACCAGAAAATGTAACTTTTTAAAATTTTGTTGTTTAGAGTCAAAACAAATTAATAGGTGTAATTTTAGGGTTGATCAAGAGTCAAGACTTGTTGGGTTCGATTGGGTTGACATGTTCACCTTTATTTATAACTTTATAATTAGTTAATATATCAAACAAGCTTGCAAAAATAATGACTAAACGGTCCAAATTTGGGTGAAAATTTCAAACTAGTTAACATTCGCATGGGTTAAACTAGGATATGTTTTATCTTAAACGGGTCAAATTTGAACAAAACCGAGCTGCTTGGCTTCAAAATGAACCGAGTTCGAGCATTAAAAAGTCACTTGATTCGAAAAATCCGGACCGAACCAAGCCGCACGGTTTTAAACTAAGCCGAGTTTGAGCATTGTTGTGTTTGGTTCGGGTCAACGCGTGAACAACCTACTTCGTATTAGAATGATTATTAGATAACTCAACAAAATATGCATCAAAACCTAGCCATACTAGTTATATATGGATATTGTAAGTGTTTCAGTTTCAACAATCAACTATATCAAGCTTAGGGGCTGTTTGGTAGCCTCTTAATAATCATTCAGATGCTACCTCTTAATGGTTTAAAACCTCTGAATGAATAAGAGGTAACCTCAAGTCTGAATGGTTAAGAGGTAACATCTGAATAGTAAATCATCACATGTCACGTCCTTCTACTTTCTCATTGGTAAAATTCTTAATGGTTCCATTAAGAGGTAGCCTCTTAATGACCATTCAGAGGCTACCAAACAGCCCCTTATTTTTTTGTGGAAGACTTTTTACATGTAGTCTTATTCAAAAACAAAAATAATGTTCTTCAATTGTTGGTGTACCTACTTCTGTTAATGTATTTTATCATTCTATTTTCTTGTTGGCAAAACAACAAGGTCATATACCTTGAATTAACTCAAACCATCATGCTTTGGACAACGATAAACACTAAATTAATTTTTAAATGTAATAGACTTAATTTTTTATATTAACCAAATAGATTCTATTATATATTAAAAATGAATTTATAAATTAATTTTCTACAGAGATAACCCAACAGAGATTGTAGCTTTCTCAATCATAAAAAGAAATCCCATCATTTAAATGATTTTCCTAAAGCTGCTATAGAAAAGGATGAGAACTACTTAACAATTCAAGAATTTATGGTTGGACAAATTAAATAGCCCTTTTCCACATTTGTATTAAAATAATGTTTTGACTGAAAGAAGATCGGAGCTATATCACAATGTTTCAATAGAAAACATGAATAGAACAAATGCAAAGCCATAGTCGAAAGTTAAGTTGATGATTTACCTGATGATCGATGCTTGTATACTAGTAGTGATTGAACTCAAAGCATCTATTCGTCAGAGGGGAGGAGGAGTCGCCTAGATGCTTCACTATGATTTGGGATTTTTTTTTCTATAAAACCCTAGAATGTGGAGCGGTTAATTAGAAATTAACGCCGCACAATAAGAAATTTAAATTAAAATTTAGCGGCAGCCCGCCTAATAAAAAGATTTAATCCGTCTAATTTTTTAGATGTTGCCACCACTATTACGGTGGCAAGTCAGACACCGCTTATAAAGTTGTGGCTTTTCTCACTAATTTGTGACCGAAAATAAAAGGTTGCAAAATTTGTCACCACTTAGCTACCGTGTCATGGTGAATGGGTTAAATTTGTATTTTGGTGGAAAAATGGTGGCTAAAATTGTTATCATTTTTTTTTGGTGGCAAATTTTGGTGACAATTGCATAGTTTTCTAATAGTGAGGGAATTCGAAAAGGAAAGGAACAAGAAAAAGGCATACGGTGAAAGTTCGAGGGCAAGAAAGAAAGAAATCGTTTACTCCAAGAAAGCAAAGAAGGCGCTTTTAATATACATCGAAGGTGAAAAAGATAATCCGCGTGAGTCAAAAGAAACGCTCCGGGAACGAGCAATAATTCTTTCACAACTCGAGGAAGACGTTGTCGAAAAGAACATGATCATTGAAAGTTGTGTAGAACCGGGAGATCTCATAACCTTGCACGAAGAATTAAAGAATCATCAAAGATTCTTCGATGCTTCATTCGAAGAAATCTTAATCTGGTTCATTTCAGATTTTCTTGGAATCGTATGTAAAAAGGCAATGCCACCCGAATTGATTGATGGCCGAGAACTTAGTCTAATCTTGTTACATCGAATTGTAAAGCTTAACGGAGGATTCAAGGAAGTAATGGAGAAGAACTTATGGGATGTGATCGCGGCCAAGTATGGTTATGAACCGGATGATGCATTCGAAGTCAAAGTTGCCTACATTTACTACTTGGAACTAGTCGAATGGTATTTCGACTTTATGAGGAAAGAGCGTGGGAAAAAGGCAAACGTCATGGCTGGAAATTCAAACAACAACGGTTGGCTCGAAGAATCAAGTGATGATGAAGTGGTGGTCAAGATAGAGGTCACCAACAACCGCAAGGAGTAATCAAGGCTGAAGATTCGGATGTTCTTGCTTAGGGCGGTGAATGAAGATCAAATAATCAAGTCCATCCGAATGGTGAATGGGTCTCGGGCCCGGTAGTTTGTTTATTTATTTAGTTTGTTAATGGGTCAAACAATTTACTGTTTTATTTGTTATGTCTAGAACTTGGGCCGGAGGCCATGTCATGTCCAGTGGGTCGAACAATTAGAAGTCCAGTAGGGTAATATCATGTAGTTTTGTTTTGGGCCGTATTAAGCGAACCGGTGTGAGTACGTAACCACTGCAGCGGTTATGAAGGAAGAGACGTATCTCTTCATTGAAACGACACAACCGATACTCGCACCCCTTCGCTGCTATATATACGATTCAAGGCAATCAGTATGGTACGTAATCTGTAATGCAAGTTTGTGTTTATTAAAGTTCAGTTCGATCAGATTTTGTTAAGGTTAGTTTATTATCATTCAGCAAATTTTCGGTTAGTTTGATTCATAATGAAGTACTGCAATGGTTGTGGTTTGTTCGAAAGTGATTGTATATGTGGTCACAACTCAATCCGTTCCGACTGGTCCTGGGTTTCCGATGACGATGATACCAACATGTGTTAACCAGGGCCTGAACCAACAATGTATGCATACCCGTATAGAAGTTGATTGACACTGTTGGATGTAATGGCTGGGATGGGCATGCATGCAAAAAATAGAATCCCCTTTACATGGGTGTAGGTAGTAGATAGAGGGTCCTCTACATTAATCCAGAAATGTAAGAAGTGTATTATAACACTATATAGCACAATATAAACACCGGGTAACACTATGTAACAACATATAACACTAAGTAACACTATATAACACTATATTTTGTCTGATAGCATGTCTATGATAGATGTATAGTGTTATATATTGTTATATAGTGTTATATAGTGTTACATAGTGTTATATGGTGTTACATAATGTTATACGGTGTTTATATGGTGTTATATAGTGTTATATATAGTATTATAATACACTTCTCACACTTCTGGATTAATGTACAGTATCCCTACCCGTAGGTAGTATATATATAAAAACACTCTAATCATTTAAGAGTAAATTACAAAAATCGTCCTTTATGTTTGTATCGTATTGCAAAGTATGTCTTTTGTCTTTAAAGTTGACTGGATTCATACTTTATGTATGCAAACCCTAACACGTTTTGTCCTTTACCCCAAACTCAGTTAAATTTTACAGTTAAGTCTAGTTATATGGGCCCATGTAAGGGCATTAGTGTCTCCCCCTATTAAAAACCTACCACCACCATATGCCACCACCACCTTCTAGAACCCCACAACCACAGCCAACTGAGTCCGGGCAAAACCCACCATCGTTTAAAATCCTAGCCAAAACCCAGCAGATCCTCGTGCCACCATTGATTAATAACCAACAAATATCCAAATTCCACCACATCCACCACCCACCTACCACCATTGATTAATCAACCAACAAAACCCACAAAAATTAAACAAATACCCATACAAAATCAAACCTTTTGGCTCTTTTACATCATCATCAGTGGCCATTACTATGATACATCTTCCTCGCCAAACAAGTGAGTTGTCCTAACAGATTTCAAAACTTTCAATCCCATGATCAATTTATACCGTAATCAATGATGGATGTGACACAGTCGGGAAATGGGGTTGCAGCAAAGTGTGGGATAACCAGCAGGGGCGGACCTATATAAGCCCGTGGGTGGGCGGCCGCACCCCTTAAAAAAAAAAATTAGTGTTATTTTTTCGCGAAAAATCCCGACCGCACCCCTTGAAAAATTTCGACCGCACCCCTTAGAAAAAAATGTTAGAATTTATATAAAAAAAAATTGTAAACACGGATTTAAACCCGACCCAATTATGTAAACAAGTTAGCTCACTAATCTCTTTAAATAAAACTTGTATTCCTATAACCCAACATCAAGCCCAATTGAATAAGTTTATAGTAAAACCCAACCCAAATAACTAAATCAATTAACAAAACATAACCCAATTACCCAAATAAACCCAATCGACCTTTCATCTCTCCCGCCATCCCCTTGCTGCAGCGACCAAGAAACAGAAGGATCAACCATTCAACCTGCAGACAGGCTTCGATCGATCAGCCACAAATCTCGCCGAGTCGCCGTAGACAGAGTGCAGACTAGCCGACCAGGTACCAGTCCTTGATTTTATTCTTCAAGAGTTTTGATATGGTTTTTGATAAGGTTGTTGATAAGGTTGCTTTTGTAAAATTACGGCAGTCAGCAAATTGCCATTTATTGGGTTCAACTTGTTTAAATATTAAAAAAGTTACTGGATTGTTGATTAAATATTAAAAAAGGTTGCTGTTGATTTATTGGGTTCAACTTGATTTCATTATTAAATGTTAAAGTTGTGTTTCATTATTTATTATTGATTCCATTATTTTTTATTTATTGTTGATTTCCTTAAATATTAAAGTTGTGTATATGATTAAGGAATTGAAATTAAGGAATATTGTTTATTTTGTATGTGATAGGCACAATGAGTAAAGATGTTATGGCGCGATTTCTCAACAAGAGGAAAGCGGATGAAATTGGATCATCTTCCGATTTTGTTGATGTGAATGATCTTCCCTCGGATCCTCATGATCGCAAGGCGATAGCATCATACAATGTGAATCAACGAGATGATGTTAGAAGGGCATACCTACTAAGAGGACCATGTCAACCAACGGGTATTCAATATCCAACATCAACGTTTCAAGGTAAAGAGTTGACGTGTTTTTGATGATTATATAAATTTAAGTTTGATGTTCTTTTTTTACATGACCCGACCCGAACCGGTTTTTTTATGTATATATCTAGACGCCTAAAATTTTAAAAAAATTTCCGCACCCCCATGAAAAAATTCCTGGGTCCGCCACTGATAACCAGTGAGGGTTGGTAACGAAATCAAGAACTCAAGAATATGATCTGATGTTAGAAGTACTAGTCGAGAACATGAAACAGATGTTTACATCATCATCAGTGGCTTGTTGTAAGTGGTGGTGGCGGCGGAAGTGTTTAAAGGGAGGCGGTGGCGTTAAGCGGAGGCGGTGGCGGAGGTGTTAAGGGGAGGCGGTGGCAAAGTTGTTACAGATCTGAGGTTGAAGAAGATGAGTGGCGGCGGCCGGGTGGTGGTGGTGGTTGGGTGGCAGTGGCCGGGTGGTGGTTGTGGAGAACAGAGAAAAAGGTGAGAAAAGGGAGGGTTGTTTTTGGTGGTGGTGGTGGTGGTGGTGGTGCTAGAGGGATTGTGGGTACGGGAGGTTTGAGAGAGAGTTTAGACAGAGAAAGAGAATGAGAGTTATGAGAAAGAAGATCCAATTTATTCTTTTTTTTATATTTTTAAAATATTTTTTGTTTTATTTATTACAGATATATTTCAAAACTATAAATTAGCAACAAATTTATGCTTTATGTGGTTGTAATATTGGTATTGGGAGTTTTTCAAAAAAAAAATTGTATTTTTCACTTTTAACTCAGATTTTAATCTTTTGTATTTTTACCCCTTTGACTTTTTTACTTTTAACAAAAAGCTTTTCATCTTTTTCAATTTAACCCCCAACACTTTTTTATTTTCAACTTTGTTCCCCCATACTTTTCATCTTTCGCAAGTTTTTCGTTTTAAGTTTCGTTATAAATTTTTCGAGTCAACACACCACAATGTGCGTGTAGGATTCAACGGTTTTTCGTCTGTTTTTTCCCGTTTAACAGGCAATCGCAACACATCTATTTTTCTTCGTTTGACAAGTTCGTCGCAACACGCGGGTCCCCGATCGACTTAGTTGTTCTTTTATACGTTTTACATTTATGTCTATTTTTTTCGTATTAACACGCTACAACGGGCGAGCGTGGTTCAACGATTTTACGTCTGTTTTTTCGTTCAGTATTATTTTTTACTTTTTATTTATTTTACTTTTACGAGCTCTTCTGATGTTGGTGGTCGCTGGCACTGCTGTGGCACGATTTTTTATGAATGTATTTAACCTATTGAGTTTTTTACAATAATTTGTTTAGACTTTACAACTATATCTCCTTTACTTAAGAAAAACTAATTTTTTATACGCATATTTTATGCACGTGTCGATATAAATTCGATTTGCTCTACGTTTCGACGTGAACTTCTGATGGAAATGAGTATGGTTAAATATAATACGTTTTCGTTTAAAAAACAAATTTTACGTACATATTTTTATGTACGTTTCTGTATAAATTCGAGTTGGTGTATGTTTCGACGTGAACTTTTTGAAAACAAGTCAGGTCAAATATAATATGCTTTCGTGACTTTTATGAATGTTTTGTAAATTTTATTTCGATCCAAGTGGAGTCAAATTGCAGTTTCTTTTTTTCCTTTTTTTAAGTTCCAATTAATCTCTTTTAATTATACGTGTCAGCATTTCCGTTATAACGGACACATTTTCTATGTATGACTCGGGCCACATATAATACGTTATAATTGTAAGGTATAAATTTGATTTCTTTATGTTTTGATTCAATCGCAATGATTATATAGGTTGCATTGAGTTCAATAAGCTTCATCGAAACACAGGTTTTCATATGATTAACGCATCACATAACGTTTGGACTAATTCATTCGATGTTTGCGATGTACCCGCGCCGCAACGCGCGCGGGTGTTTTTCCTAGTTAAAAAAAATTAGTAAAGTTACCAATATACCCTGATTTAACACTAAAATTTAACTGAGTTTTGGGTAAAGGACATAACGTGTTAGGGTTTGCATACATAAAGTATGAATCTCATCAACTTTAAAGACAAATGACACACTTTGCAATCCAATACAAACATAAAGGACGATTTTTATAATTTATTCATCATTTAATGATTTATATAAATTATGTGTTTATAGTTTTTGTTTGACGGAACCGCAAATACTTGAAACATAAGAAACGAAAGAAGGAAATTATATATACAATGCTATACATAGGAGAAAAAAAAGGCACAACACAACTAGTTTTACCGTAACCTTGCTATCGGTGGGATTTACCAAGTATAATAATGATGACGACGAGGACAACTAGTTTTACCGTAAACCTAGTAGAATTTGAAATAACACAAAAAAGCATGACACTCTGCCCCCTTAAGGCTAGAGGGTATGGTGATGGTCCTCCAAGGGAGGATTATCCGCCACGTAGGCGCCACGTCATAGTCCTCCCAAGGATGGTCCATCCCACTAAACTAGAGGGTATGGGAGGATGGTCCTAGATGTTACTACCCACAAAACTATGTACAAGTATTAAAGCCTAATGTACAAATCCCATTCACAAACAAACAAACAAAAGGGGGCCCACCATTTGGATCGTCCTGGACGTCGGTATGTCGACGGTGAAGACGGAGGGGGGCGGCATGGAGGTTGGATCGGCGACGGATGGAGGACGGGCTGAGGACGGTTCCATACCGTCTAGCCTAAGACTCAGCAACACTTTCAAACATAGATTTAAAGCCACTCTTGATGGCACCAAAAAACCCCCCTTCATCCTCTTCTGCTCCATATGTATCTAAACCAGCAGAAGGTTCATTGCCAGAACCCACAGTAGGGACTTCAGCTGAAGGTTCATTGCCAGAACCCGGAAAAGGGGCTTCATTAGAACCAGCTGAAGGTTCATTGCCAGAACCCGCAGCTAATTTAATTCCATCATAAACCATGTTTGTCGCCACTCCAATGAGAATCTGCTCCCCTCTACTTGGAGCAACAGGTTGCGCAGCAGGAGCCGAGCCTGTATTAACCTGATTATGTCCTGAGTTTGTCGAAACACAAAGTGGATGAATCCAGTAGTTGCAATCCTTGCAGTGGTAGGCAAGACCTTTGATAGGGTTAAGACAGGTTTGACAAGATTCCATTAAGTTATTTGGCATTGGTTTGTGAACAACAAGACTCATTGGGTGCTGGTGCGTGGTGGAGGTGAGCCTGGCTGGACACTTGGCGCAGTAGTCGTGTAAGTCGAAACTGCAGGTGACGCAAACGAAGCGTGAGCCGGTTCCAGCGACCTGGCAGCCATCACAGAGGTAGGACGTATTGGTGGTGAGATAGTTGAGTTTGTGAGCAGGATGCATAAAGTGTGAGATTGCATTGCTGGACAAGGGTGCCATAGATCTTAATTGTTCTTTAGAATCTTGTACTTGTAAGTAACTTTTTATTCATATATATAGAAAAGGAAAACCGTTGACAAGCGAAGATGACACGTACCCGCAACGTTTACATGGATCTCATTCATACAAGCAACTCCTTATGAATGGCACATGTGTTTTTAATTGTCATGTTTTATTATTTTAGTATATGTTTTACACATGGTCGTCTCCGAGAATGATAAAAAAAATTTGGGCCCCGGACGAAACAAAAAAAATTGGTATAATATAAACTCATCAAATATATATCAAGAAACCACAATATGACATGCTAATCATGGGTTTGAACTCATGACCTCAAGATTATAATTTATATAATCGCGATTAATTGTAATTAATCAAAAATTAATCGAGATTAATCGGTGATTAATCGAGGATTAATCGGCGCCTAGTCGGGATTTTTACAACCATGATTATAACCCAAAACATTAACCAATTAATCATATAATCATCTTGTTAACAAGATCGAAGAGTCAATTAATTAAGTGAATTGATAGTTCAAAACAGTTTAGGAAATAAAAAAATGCATGAGATTAACTGAAAATTGTTTAGGAAATAAAAATGTAATGAAAAGGTTTAGAACTCATGACCTTGGTATTCAATTTTGAGAATCTTAACCATTGAACTATCTTCATTTTTTGTTTCTAAAGTCATTTATTAAATATTTAAGATAACAATATTTATTTAAAAATCTTGGCCCTAAATTTTTGTTGGGCCCTATAAACCTTTTGGGCCTTGGCGTCTGCCCGGGCTGCCCAGCCCTCAAAGCCGGGCCTGAAGCTTTGCAATTCGTAGGACTAGTTGACGATCCATGATCTCAAAATAATTGAGTAGCGGGTATCCATGATTCCCTCATTCCATGGTAGTCGGTTATTTGGAGAGCCGGCTCAAGGGCAAGGTAATTAAAGCTCATGCTTTGGGCCACCACTCCTTTAAAGGCCCCAATATGGAAAAAAATATATATATTCATTTTCTGTTATTGCTAGTTTTTAGTCATTAATGTTAAAAGGATTTATGATTTTTGGGATTCTATCTTAATATTTAATGATTATCGGAAATGGATAAGAATGGTTAATATGATAGGCAGGGCTGGGCTTAAACATGGTGAAGAGAGATTTGCTTTGAAATTAAAATAATCCATATAATAACAACATAATCTAGGGTTTTTTTTTTTTATAAAACAATAGTATAATATATAAGAGTTCCATCATGTACTTGATTTTAAAGCAATAAAAAATAATATCAACTAAAAATTGGAAAGGGCCTCGCATTTAAATTTCGCTTTAGGCCTTCAAAAGCAGTCGGACCTGGTTATTTGGTTCCACGCAATTCCTATTTAAGTAGTTTTGTTTTGGTAATGAGAATATACAGAAAAATTGATTTAATATCCCTTCTAAATTGCTTTCTAGTTTTCCTCCTATTTTCTTTGGCGAACAAATAATTGCTGGAACCACATTAAAAGACTAAAAGAAGGTTAACTAGGTCGCTTGGGAAGATGCTAGGAAATAAGCGTGCATAAGACTGGACGGTATGGGGGCCGGCTTAGGCCCGGCGCCGGTCCCCCACACCGCCCCCTCCCTTCCGTTCCGTCGTCCCCGGCTCCCCACAGACGAAGTCGCCGTGCCAATTCAAACATATAGCCGTTACATAACGGCTAAATTATTAAAAAAAAAAAACCTTTTTCACTTTAAATATATACCCATTATTCTTCCATTTTTTATACCATTTCCTCAATATTTCACCCATTCTTCTCCCGGGGAAGGTTCATTTGAGAAGAAAATTAATTTGAGAAGAAAAAGAACAAAGGATACAATTGTAAAACATTAAATAGTTTTTTTCTCATCTCATTTATGATTGTTTTTTGACTAATTAATTAGTCATAAGAACTATCATCCTCCACACTAAATTTTTTACCTACACGCATCAAAATTTATCCTACACATATTAAATTTATCCTACAAACCTCGTAATTCATCATACACATCTCGTAATTCATCATACACTTTAAATTAATTTTCTTTTGTTCTATGAAAAAATATATTTTTTGAAAATAAGTTACACATTTAATGTAGTTTGTTATTAAAAAGAAAGACTACCAATTAATGATCTATTTAAGTTTACCAATATACCCTTACACTTATATTAAATGCACAAATTAAATGAAGTAAAATGAAGGGTTCTTATTGGTTGAAATTTATTCTTTTTTATTCTTACAAAAAATTTCTTCTCATTTGAACCCTCCACTTCTTCTCCCATTCTCATCCATTTTTATAAAAAAAACACTCTCATTTTTATACCAATCTTTTATAAAAAAATATATTTTCATCCACAATGGCATCTAATTCTTGGTGGTCCTCGTCTTCTTCGGACGAAGAGGAGATGTTTTTCGCAAACGCTGTGGTAAAGGCGGCGCAGATTCTTTTGGAGGAGGAAGAGGAAGAGGAATAGGAAGATGGCTCGTCTGAAAACGTTATTACCAGATGAATACGGATTAACAGAGACCGCGAAGGTTTGTCATTAATAAATTTTATATATTTATATATTTTTTACGACAGGAGCGCACGAGAAATTGGTGAACGATTATTTTTCGGATGCACCCCTTTACAATGCCGACATTTTCAAACGAAGGTTCCGAATGAGTCTCCGGTTATTCACACGGATTGCTGATGATTTGGCGGGGCTAGACCCGTTTTTCACGCAACGACCCGATGCTCGGAATTATGAAGGGTTCACCACGTTACAAAAGTGTATTGCGGCCATTCGCCAACTGGAGTACGGGACAGTGGCCGACGCTTTGGACGAGTACTTACAGATGTCGGCAAGAACTTCGCGGGAATGTTTGTATCGGTTTTGCCATAATGTGGTGAAACTGTATAGCAAACAATATTTGCGGAAACCAAACGCGTATGATGTTCAACAGTTGTACCAAGCTCATGAAGCAAGACACGGGTTTCCAGGAATGCTTGGTAGCATTGATTGTATGCATTGGGCGTGGCATAACTGCCCGACTGCGTGGCGAGGCCAATACACGCGAGGTAATCACGGTCATCCAACCTTAATACTTGAGGCCGTGGCGTCACAAGATTTGTGGATCTGGCATTCTTTCTTTGGGCTCCCTGGTTCACTCAACGACCTCAACGTGCTATACCAATCGACGATCTTTAGCGATGTCGTTAATGGAATCGGTCCGGACACCCGTTTTACAGTTTCAGGGGTTGAGTATAGACGCGGGTATTATCTTGCTGACGGAATATATCCGTCTTGGTCTACAATTGTCAAGACTATTTCATTTCCCGAGTACGAAAAAAGGAAAAAATTCGCCAAGCGTCAAGAAGCTGCAAGAAAAGACATCGAACGTGCTTTTGGTGTTTTAAAAAAAATGGGGCATCCTTGAACAACCAGCAGGTGCGTTCACACCGAAGATGTTGCGCCTTTGTATGTACGCTTGCATTTTGCTCCATAACATGATTATTGAAGACGAAGGTCAGGCGATTTGTGAGTATGATGAGAATGCATCTTACGGGAATACTGTCCCGATAGATCCGACGCAACAAGATTTAAACTCGTTCGCACTAACCAACGACTTCACGCATGCAAACCTTCAACAGGATTTGGTAGAACATATATAGAACAACGTAAACGTCGGGGACGGTAACGGAGACGAAGACGAAGACGAGTAGTGTAATTTTTTATTTTTAGGAAATGTAATTTTTTTTTCGGAAATGTTTTTTTTTAGGAAATGTAATTTTTTTTATGTTATGAAATGAATTTATTTATGTTGTTTTATGTTGTATTTTTTTATTTTTTATAACGTTTTTATTAAGTTAATAAAAAAACTTAGGAAATTATAAAATATTAAGGTGGGGTAGCCCCATCCTCCACCCCCCTCAAAAGTGAAGGAGACTCATCCCCCGTTAGCCGGTGATGTGGCGCCTACGTGACGACTCATTCTCATGGGGATGGGCCTCACCATACCCTCTAGTCTAATACATGCCATACACTTGTGCAATAGATTAGTCCGCTGCCTTATCAATGTAGCCATCATTGTAGCCACTAGCATGTCTAGACTTTTTAAGATATTTGATATTTGGCAGTATTATCAATGTAGCCATCATTGTAGCCACTAGCATGTCTAGACTTTTAAGATATTTGATATTTGGCAGTATGCATGTTTAGTTGTCAAAATTATATTGTTAGGGGACTCGGGGTGGTGCGTTATGGAGCTCGATAACGCGTGAAAGTATCACGCTACACCGCCGCCGCTTGTTTTATAACGCGTGAAGAATGTAACGCGTTAACTGTGTCACGCGTTGAACTTTTGAAGCTTGCTCTGCATGTTGCCGTCTGCCTGCTCTGAGTTCATGCATGTTGCAACACCTGTGACTTTTATCAGAGATGTTTTGTCATTTTATGGGCCAAGTCAAAGTATTCAATAATTTTGCAGAGATGTTTTGTCATTTTATGTAATTTATATAGATATAAAATTGAATAGTTATTTTCTATCACTAGTGATACCACCCCGCCTATATTTCTATCACTAGTGATAGAAATTTGGTTGATGACATGGCATGATGTGATTGGACAATGGGAGTGATAGAAAGTATCACTAGTGAACCACCCCGAGTCCCCTTATAAAATCATTGTTAGTTCACATGTGATATAAAGGTTTAGTAAACAGTTCTTCTTTTGTAAATAACTAGGTATTAGAGCATTCACATCCAAACCATCAAATTATACATACATTCCACTAAAAAACAACTCCTATATAAATATATTTCCACTAAAAACAAATATTTTTTCTCTTTCCTTTCAATTAAATAATATTATCATTACATTTTTCTCTCACTTCCACTCACAACCACTTTCAAAATATATTAAAAAATTATAACAGGTGAACAGTGTCCCCCCAAATATACAGATGAACAGTAACATTTTCTCTCTCCTCTACTCACAACCACTTTTTATACCCTTTATAATATAAAAACCCCTCCTCACATAATTTGATGGTTAGAATGTGAATGCTCTTAGTCCGCGCCGAGATGCGGCGCTTGTCAAACAACCGGAAAAAGTAATTAAAAATGAACCCTTCCAATTTTAAGGACGTATATTGCATATACTATACACATGATTCAGTGATGAAAAAAAAGTATAACTATTTATCCAAAATACATTAACAAAAAAAAGAATATAATTACTATTTATCCGGAATACATTAACAAAAAAAATAGAATATAATTACATATCAATCAATATTCATTAATCAAGTTGAATAGCCAGTTTCAAAATTGGCAGGATGACCTATTGGTCTAAGATGAGGATCAAGCTAAATGTATTCCACATTAATCACCTCCCTGCCAAATATCGTATAATAACAGTATAAATAATAAGCAAACAATGAAAGTTATAAAGTAATCAATAAGGTATACCATCTCTATGAGTAAGCTTGGTGATGCCTTTCATAGCTTCTTTGGCCTTTCTGTTAGAAAACCCCTGTATCACCATCGTCGCAAGGCTAATCGGAATAGCGGTTGCAAACCGCGACTTGTTTCCCCGAATCAACATCGCCTGTCGACCTCTATGCCGGGATTCAGGTTGCTTGAACTTAATGACTTCTTCACCCAAAAGCTATCAATTTACATACCAAGTAATAAAAGAATAAAATGCATGTTGAAAGTGTAGTGTGGGTGTTGAAAACAAAAAATATGAAATTATGAACGAAGAAGTTTTGAACAACTTTGTTACATAGTGAAGCATATGAATTATATTACTAAACTATTTCATATTAATCGAGCTCTACTTCAACCAGGAAAACGAACAAAAAAACAATCACAAAACGGAACAATTACAAGGTATGAAATCAGACATAATGTTTACATTATGCCGTGAGTTCTATGTATGCTTTCAATAAGGAAAATACTTTTAGTCAACAACAAAGTCGGAAGGGGAGAAACTTCGACTACCCAACCTTTCAACAGAAAACGGATCGAACAAAGCAAGATCATATTTTCAGAAAATAGGTTGGCAAATTTTCCGAATTCAAACAATTAATTTGATTTCTTTTGTTCGAAATTCGTATATGAGACAGAAGCAATGGCATTAATTACCTAGTGAGAGCTTCATGTTTTGGTTGAAAAAAATTGAGACCAGTGGCGGATCTAGGATTCCGACCAAGCGGGAACGTTTTATAAATAAGCGGTAACGAAATCGAAAAAACGTCAAATTTTTCCAAAATTTACACTAAAAACGTCAAAAATTTTCCGGCCAAGCGGTAGCGGAGGCTACCCCTTACATCAAGGTAGATCCGCCCCTGATTGAGACCACCACAATGTCGAGAAGTAGAGGCAGCCAATTCTGTAAAAAAAGATATTCTGAATGCAAGTGGTAAGGTCAAACGTAAGCACTCGAAGGACATAACAAACAACAACAATTGGTAAAAAAAATAATGAAAAGAACATGTTTAGTATAAAATGGTCAACAGTTATGATAATAATTACGTGTCAAAATACAATTAAAAACTGTTGTAAATGTATAACTGTACCAATTAGGCAACATCTAAAATAAAGGTTGTAGCTACCTCCTGTGCTAGTTGGGTGGTTCACGAATGGCAGTATGGAGCTGGACCTTTTTGTAAAGCTCTTCAAGGATGTCGTGTTGAATCCCTACCTTGAAGTATTTAGAGAAATGAGGCTGGTATTTTTCAGATTCGTCTTCCATTCAAGTCTACATTAAACAAAAAACACCAAATTACAGTTATTCAAGTTGGGTAAAATCAGATTCGCAAGAAACGTAATTAAGCAAGATTTCAAATGGATGACCTCAATAAGTGTAACGATCTTATAATGAGAAGCAAGATGATGAATTTGCAAGAAATGTGTGGTGCGATGTGTGAAGCATTATATATTTGATTAAAGCATAAGAGTGCTAGAGACCGCACCAGTAAAGGATCGGTTGGTAGTAGTTCGAGCGGGTTCAAAAGAAGAATGTGAATGAACGGTTCCGCTCTTGAGCTGCCTGAGTCTGGTATGCCAAAGTCAAAGCCTTGAATTGAGGCGAGCTTGTAGATACAATACAGTATGGGAGTAAATCCTAACCAAGGTAAAACAATAAATTTAAATTAAGCACATGTCGAATACCCAAATCCCGGCTGACGTTCAATGGATCTTCCCTGACGTCAAGATACTCCGTTCCTTGTATCTACAAAAGAATAAACCGTTAGCCTCGTCACGGAGGGCCCCGGGGGGGGGGGGGGATCCGTGACCAAGCTCCGGCGTGAGAGTAAGTAAACTTGCCGGAGAGATGGAGGAGCCTATTCTGATGCGTATAATCACCGGAATGTTCCTTCAAAGGTGTGAATCCAATAAATGTGGTGTATGTGATTAAATGTCGAATACCAAAATCCCGGCTGACGTTCAATGGATCTTCGCTGACGTCAAGATACTCCGTTCCTTGTATCTACAAAAGAATAAACCGTTAGCCTCGTCACGGAGGGCCCTGGGTGAGGGGGATCCGTGACCAAGCTCCGGCGTGAGAGTAAGTAAACTTGCCGGAGAGATGGAGGGGCCTATTTCGATGAGTATAATCACCGGAATGTTCCTTCAAATGTGTGAATCCAATAAATGTGGTGTATGTGATTAATGTGTGAGAATATTGGTCGGAAGTAAATGTGAGAGTAGTAAATGAGAGTGAAGTAAATGAGATAGTCCTGAAGATGATACCTCTATTTTGTTACCGTTTTCTTCCTCTTATATAAGTCCCAGGCCTTATCTTGCATGTGGGATATTTGTTGAGATGATCCGACGGTTTTGGGAAGTCTTCGAGGGGCTCAGACACGTGTCTGACCCCTAACGGTTGGATTGGCAGCATCATTTATTGTTTCGGCAGGAGAGGTACAATGTCAGCCATGATACTCTTCTTATCAGTCATTAATGGAGGCCTGCCAGCTCTGATTCCTCGTTTCCCGCTCGTTTTGTAACGGAGAAACCTTAATGTACAAGTTAGACTCCGGTTGGGCTTGTATCCTGTTGGGCCCTTCATGAAGTCAGCCCAAAGTGGGTAAAATGGGATCTCCCATTGGCCCGTCGTCAAGTCATCTTTAGTCCCTGGTTCTGAGACCCGAGGCTCATGATCCGGGGCTGAATCATAACTGTACAATAGGGAGTTCAATTTTCTTAAACTATGAGTGTGGGCCCATTCCTGGCTAGCCATTAATTATCACCTTTTCTCACTAGACCCATCATTCCTCCGTAGACTAGTGGCGGGGGTTTAACCCCTTAAATGCACGTGTCCCCTTTTTTGAATTTCGAAAGGACGAATGATTTGACGGTTACTCGCCCTGTCAGTTTTTTCTTTTTTAAATACCCCCTTATCCTTCTCGAACCCTCATTTCACTTCCGTCATTATTCTCTGTTTCTTACCCTCTTTATCCTCTTCCGATCACAATTTTCCTTTCAGACATGAGTCGTTCCGGTCGTCTTGCCATTAGGTCAGTCTTAACGGCGAAGGATCTAAAGTCTTTTGTTGAGACGTACAACATTCCTGAGCAGTTTTCCCCTACCTTGCCGGGTCCCCACGAACCGGCAGAATGTACACCGGACAGAATTCCCCTTTATACATTGGCGTTTTCCTCTTGCGGAGTTCGATACCCTCTTTCCCTTTTAAGGTTGCCTTGCTTCGTCATTTCGGAGTTCACTTTTCTCAGTTGCATCCCCTAGGGTTCATGAGGGTGGTGCACTTTGAGTTGTCATGTGCGGCCGTTTCTGGTGAACCTTCCATCCCTTTGTTTTGCATGTTCTACAAGCTGATCTCTGATGGAGATTGGTTTACCTTTGCCAAGAGACAGAACAGCGTGTCGAAGCCCTGTTATACTTTCATGCCAACCTCAACTTACCCGAAGGATTGGAAAAGTAGGTTCATTTTTGTCTCCGCTGCCATGATACCAGAATCCCCATTGCCCAAGGATGTTAACGCCACTATTGAAGATGATGTTCCTACTCTATCGGCTAATGAGACTGTTCAGTGGAAACGCATGTATGAAAACCCTACAAGGGCCTTCACCTTTTCTGAGGGAGTTTTAGCCATGGGAGGGTTGAGTCCTTCTTACCCTGTTCGTCCCAAGGCTTTCTTTGGTAAAAAAGGTATCTTTTTGTCTTGGATCTCCCTTTGTTTGTTTTTGTTTTCTGGTATTCGTGTAGTCATCTTTAGTGTCTTTCTCTCACAGAGTTGACTTTATGGAGGCTGCTTCAGGGAGATTCTAAGGATGTAAAGTTTGTAGTTGGCGATGAAGTTGATCCGGGCTTGAACCGGAGTGGGATGGTGCAGGTTACCGGGGGGGTCTACCCAGGCAGGGGGCTCCGTCGCTGTAGAAGGGGATGAGGAAACCTCCTCTGATGGGGAGGAGAGTTCCCCTGATCCTGCCCCTGTCAAGCATTCTGATCAAAGCGATGATGAAGCTCTGGAGGTTCGTTTAGTTCGTAAGAGGAAGGCTACAAGTCCTAAGCCAGCCCCTGCTCCCCGTGACATCCGGCAAAGGCTTCGGAGTGCCAGTGGACAGAAGCCCCCTCCTTCATCGAAGGCTGCTTCCGAGCTTCTCCCTGTTGGGGTTAAGGGTTCTCTGTCCAAACACCAGAGATCTTCGAGTCTTGTGAGTGCACCTTTGCTGGTGAGTTCCTTTTTCTTCTTGTTTGTCTGCCCCACCTCTATTTTATTTCTGATGTTCTGTTTCTTTTTGTGCAGGGGAGTTCTCATGATCCCATAGAGATTCCTACCGGTCCCTCTTCTTCCCGTGTTCGGGACAAAACCCCGTAAGTAGGCATGGCTCATTTTTCCTCGGCCTTTGAACTCTCACCTCTTCATGCTACGGGGACCAGTAAACCTACTGAACCTGAGGGTCTTACCCATCGGTCCCCTTTGGCTCCTCTGTTTGCTGATGCTATCCCCTTCACCTATGTCCCTAAATGGAAAGTAACTCACTCCTCGGTGATAGGGACTCCTGAGGCTGCTAGGGACTTCCTGAGTCATGCTGTTCCTCCCTCCCATAAATTCGTAAATTCCGCTTTGAGGGATGATCTTTTCGATGATCAATATAGCATGTCTCTTTGTGAAAGTTTTTTTCAGGGGTGCTGGCATGCTGCAGCGGATTGATGATTTGAGGAGGGCAAATGAGGGTCTCAAGGGTGAGCTTAAAACCTCCCAGTCTGTTGCTGCCGGACTTAGGTGCCAAGTGGTCGAGGCTGAGAGAAAGTTGCAGGAGGAGAAGGTACATAGCCTTTCTCCCCCTTCCCCCCCCCCCTTTTTTTTATTTTCCAACTGTTTTTGGATTTCTTGCGATGCTTTTTGTCCAGGGGGCTGGAGCCATGTTGGAGAGGAAGGAGCGAGCCTGGAAACAGGAGATGGCGGTGTTGGTGGGAGAGAAGGAAGAATTGGCCGCTGAGTTGGGGTATCTGAAGGAGGTTGGCTCCGTTTCTCAGGAGCAATTGAACACTATGTATGCGGATTATGGGATAACTTCTGACGACAACCAGCAGTTAGCAAAGGAGAAACATTGGTTAATTACTGAGGGTTTTGGAGCCTTCCTTACCGCCGTTGCTCAGTCGGAGGAGTTTAAGAGTAGCTTGGAGGAGGTGTACAGGGCGTACCGGGATGTTGGCTACCAGGCCGGATTGAAGGATGGTTATGTCTACTCTGCTCAGGGCCTAGGCAGAAAGGAAACTCCGCTTTACAACTCCAAAGCAAAGAAGAGACTATCCAAGCTGGATGAGGAGTTTGGGAGTAAAACCCCTGCCATTCTTCAGAAGATCCTGGAGCATCCCATGATATCAATTGATGAGTTGAAAGCCCTGTTTTCCTCCGTTGGTCCTTCGTCTCCACCGTCTTTGTCTGGGGGTGATCCCCAGTGATTTCTAGACATTAACATCTTTCGATATGATTGTAATCTGGATAACTTACCTGCCCTAGGATACTTTAAACTTTTGTGGTTGTTTGGAAGGAGGTCCTTCGTGTTGGGGGCCTCCTAGGTGTCTAATCGTATGGCTTATTACTGTGTATCGCTTTCTTGTTTTTGCTTATTTCTTGTTGTGGTTTTTCATGTTGCAGGGGATTTTTGCCAGGAATCAAGTTGGCGTCTCCCTGAAGACCCTTGGGTGTTTTGCCAGAAGATGTGCTTTGGTCTAAGTTTGTTGTGTTTGTTGTTTTGTATGCTTTTTGCTTTTGCCAAAGTTATTAGGGCTTTTCTTTGTACATTTATTTTGCAAATAAATAAAGACTTCTTTTTGTAGTTTGCTTACAGAAGTGTATTGTATTTATGGTTTGTTTGGAAAACCAAGAGTGTCTGTTCGAGGCCAATCACTGGACAGGTTTATAATGTGAGATTATGTTTTTGGTTTGTTTTGTCCGCTCTCTTTGGGTTAGCTAGACCCTATTTTGCCCCACAGTCGGGCTTTTGGTATGTTTGATATACCTTATACACGTGTGTTCATTTATTGGTTAGGTTTATAGTATTCCTAGGCACGTCTGCCTGGTTATAACACCTGTTATTTTACCAAAAGAGGATAGGTTAGTTGTCCGTTTGTCATTTACTTCTTGGGGGTTAAACTTCCCAGCATAACCTGTTACAAAAGATCTGTTCTTGGGGGAGCCCCAGACTAATAGTTAAATATTACAAAAGTGGCTCTTGGCCGTTTTTCCTGGGGATAAACCCCTCATATGTAGTACTTCCTAAGTTGCATGAGGTTCCACGTCCTGGGGACCTCCTTGCCTTGGAGAGTTTCCAATTTGTAGCTTCTTTTGCCGTTTGCCCATACGACCCGATAGGGCCCTTCCCAATTGGGTCCTAACTTTCCAGTGCTCTCCTGCAGGCTGGCTTCATTTGCTCTCAGGACCAAATCTCCCGGGACAAGGTTAAGCTTCTTCATCTTGGCATTGTAATAGCTTTCCAGTTGTTTCTTATACTTAGCCTCCCTGACCGCTGCCACTTCTCTCATTTCTTCCAGTAAGTTCAGGTTCATCCGGAGGTCTTGTTCGTTCTCCGCCTCCCTGAGCTTCATCCTTGCAGTCAGGGATCCTATCTCAGCTGGGATGACTGCCTCAGTCCCGTAAGTCAGGCTAAAAGGAGTTTCCCCGTTGCAGTTCTTGGGGGTAGTCCTGTATCCCCACAGTACAAACGGTAGCTCCTCCAGCCATCCTTTTTGTTTCCTCCCTAGTCTTCCCTTCATCCCTTTGATAACGCTTTGGTTGGCTCTTTCTACCAGTCCATTGCTTTGGGCATGAGTGATGGAGGTAAACACCTGCTGTATGTGCATCTGCTCGCACCATGGATTGAAGGGTCTCCCAGCGAATTGGACACCGTTATCACTTACCAGCTCTTTTGGGACCTCGTACCTGCAGATGATGTTATCTAGTACGAATCGTCTCATCTGTTCCCCGGTTATTTTTGCCAAGGGCTTTGCTTCGATCCACTTGGTGAAATAATCAATAGCGACAACCACATACTTGACTCCTCCTGGACCCTCCGGAAATGGCCGGATTATGTCGATGGCCCACTTCTGGAAGGGCCAGGATGTTGAGACTGGTATCATCGGGTGTTTGTGTCGATGAGTCATAGGTGCATGTACCTGGAAATTATCACATTTTTTAACCTCTTCGGATGCTGTTTCGTACATTCGAGGCCAATAGAATCCCGCATTCATCGCCTTTGCTACTATCGTCCTTGGCCCCGAATGCATTCCACAAATTCCCTCATGCATCTCCCTAATCACATACTCAGCTTCTTCCATGTCAACACACTTCAAGGATGGGCCCAGGTATGACCTCCGGTATAGTTCTCCATCAACCATCTCATATTGCAAGGCCTTTACCCTTATCTTCCTAGCTGTCCAGTCTCCCTCGGGTAGTGTCCCGTCCTGGAGGAACTTTACGATTGGTGTCATCCAAGTTTCTTGTACATTCTCAACCGTAGCTACCTCCTTTGTGCTGAGGGAGGGAGAGGTTAGGACTTCCACTTTGACTTCTCTGGCTAGGTGGTCAAATGCTACTGAGGCTAGCTTAATGAGGGCGTCAGATTTTCTGTTTCTCCCGCGGGGGATGTATTCCAGCTTAAAAGTTTTGAATGCCTTGGCCGTCTCTTTGACCTTTGCCACATACTGAGCCATGGTGTTGTCTTTGGCCTCATATTCTCCTTGGTATTGTTTGACTACCAGCTACGAGTCAGTACTGGCTTCCACATGCTTTGCTTTCATCTTTTCTGCCAATCTCATCCCTGCTAGAAGGGCTTCATATTCTGCAGTATTGTTGGTATTTTCAAAATCCAGTCTTATGGCATATGTTAGCTCAACTCCTTCAGGGCTTGTCAAAGTAATGCCCGCTCCGCTCCCTTCTTCGCTGGAGGCTCCATCTGTGAATAGCTTCCACACAGCCTCGTCTTCCATTTCTTTCTCTTCTTTCTCCAAGGCCTCCCATTTTAGGAGTTCTTTTTCTTCATCCTCATGGACTTCTGCTAAGAAATCGGCCAGTATTTGTCCTTTCATGGCTGTCCTAGGTTTGAACTCTAAAGAGTGTTCTCCCAGTTCCACGTCCCATTTAGCTAACCGCCCCGACAGCTCCGGCCTCCTGAGTACCTTTTGGAGGGGTTGATCAGTCATTAGGGTGATCTTGTGCCCTTGGAAATATCTCCTGAGTCTCCGGGATGCGAAAACAAGGGCCAATGCTAACTTCTCCAGAGGCATGTAGCGTTCTTCAGGGCCTTTAAGTGTTCTACTGATGAAATATATCGGTATCTGCTTTCTCTCCCGTTCCACCATCATGACCGCACTTATGGTTGTTTTTTAGGCGGACAGATATAAGAGGAGCTGCTCTTCGGGTACTGGGGTGGCCAATGTTGGGAGTTTGCAGATATAAGTTTTCATTTCTTGAAAGGCAGCCTCTGCCTCGGAGGTCCATTTAAACCTGTCTGTTTGGAGACAGTCCTTCAGCACCTTCATGAAGGGAGAGTCCTGTCAGCTACTTTTGACAAAAAACGGTTTAATGCGATTAGTCTCCCGTTCAGCTGCTGGATGTCCTTCAGGGACCTGGGAGACCGCATTTCAGCCACAGCTTGAGTTTTCTCTGGGTTAGCTTTGATTCCGCCCTTAGTGACTACTACCCCCAAGAATTTTCCCTCTTCTACCCAAAAACAGCACTTCCCGGGGTTTAGCTTCATATTCACATCTTGCATAGTGCGGAGGGTCTCGGCTATGTCATCTATCATGGCCATCTCGGTCAGGCTCTTGATAACGATGTCATCAACGTATACCTCCAAGTTCCTCCCCCGTTGTTCCCTGAAGAGGGCGTTCATAAATCTTTGATACGTGGCCCCGACGTTTTTAAGACCGAAGGGCATCTTGGTATAACAAAATGTCCCTTCGTCTGTGATGAAGGCGGTTTTTTCCTCGTCCTCTATTGACATTTGAATCTGGTGGTATCCTTTATAGGCATCTAGGAAACATTTCAGGGGGTATTGGGATAGGGAATCCACCTGGATATCTATTTCTGGGAGGGGGTAGCAGTCCTTAGGACATGCTTTGTTCAGATCTTAGAAGTCAATGCACATCCTCCATCCCCCGTCTTTCTTCTGAACCATGACTGGGTTAGCAACCCAAGATGGGTACTTCACTTCCCTTACTATTGCGGCTCTGAGCAGCTTCCTGTTCTCTTCACAGGCGGCCCTCCTTTTACTGGGACCCATGCTTCGTTTTTTCTGCTTTACCGGCTTTACCCAAGTGTACGTATTCAGCCGGTGTTCAGTTAGGCTCCTTGGGATTCCTGTCATATCCCCATGTTGAAATGCAAACACATCAATGTTGAGAAGGAGCAATTCCTTGAGAGCACTCTTGCACTTGTCACTCAGGTGGCTTCCTACTTTAACCGTCTACTCCGGGAACCTGTCGCTAAGGACCCATTCCTCGACCCCCTCCTTCTGGGGCTTCTCGGATGTTTCCCCCTCAAATACGGAAGAAACTACTTTGTATGCAGACTTTACCCAAGCCAAGCCCTTTGGCGTCTGGAACACTAAGGCTCCGTGTGGGGTGGATGCTTGTGCTTGCAAGTCCCCAATTCCAGGTCTTCCCAGGATTGCGTTGTATTTTGAGGGTGCCCGGACCACTGTAAAAGTTAGGTTTATAGTTCGAACGCGATCTCCTACCCCAACTGTGAATGGGAGTCTGATCTTTCCCAGGGGGTGTGACACACTATTGTTGAATCCTACTAGAGGGATGGAGTCCTCCTCAAGCCTGTCTCTTACATCCCTGTCAAACCTGAGGAAACAGTGCTCGTATATAACTTCTACCCCAGATCCCCTGTCCACGTGTATTCTGGCCACTTTGTGACCGACTATTATGGTTGAGATGTTTAGTGGGAGCCGCTGCACCTCACTTTCCTCCAAGTGTGGCATCAGGATGGGAGCTTTCATGCAGTCTGGGAAGCCCAGGATTCTGGCCTTTACGCTTCTGGTGGTATCAAATTCATTCCTTCTTCTAATCATATCTACATCTGCCCTCCCAGGCTCCCTTGCATCTTTCCCTCTGCGATCCCCCCCTCCTTCCTTAATTTCCTTAACCAGATGGGCCAGTTTTCCCGTTTTTACCGCGGCTTCTATTTCCCTCTTTAAGTACATGTAATCATCGGTCTTATGGCCAAATCCTTTGTGAAAGTCACAATACTCGCTTGGTTGTGCCTTTGGACCAGGCTTTATGGGTGGTGGCCTTGGGAAGGAGTTCTTCACCCTCTCGGTGGCCAATATTTCACTACGGGTCTTGGTGAGAGGGGTGAAGCTGTCAGAATAGGGGGATTGGCCTCTCCCCCGAGGTCTATATGGGGAGTATGAGGGTCTTGCCCTATCATGCAACATTCTATCAAAAGCAGGTTTTCTGGAATAAGGTGTACCTTTATCAAGAGGTTTGGCAACCGGGGTGACCCTTCGGGGTAGGGTATCCGTCTCCTTAGCCTTGCTGACTGTGTCTTTGCCTCTGACAAAGGCCCTGACCCTGTCCATGAGATTGTCAAATGAGTGTGGGAACTCTTCCCCCAGTTTCTCGCATAGTTATGCATGTTTTAATCCGTTTATGAAACTGGTGATCTTCATGACTTCCGGGACGTCCTTGATGTTCATGCTTTCCTTGACAAACCTTTCCATGTACTGGTCTATCCGTTCGTTATCCCTCTGCCTTATGTGCAAGATCTCGTTTGGGTTCTTGACCACTTTTCTTTGTTGACCAAAGTTCCTGAGGAACTTTTCACTTAGTTCTTCGTAGCTGTCAATTCCCCCAGGAGGGAGGCTGTCAAACCAGAGCCGGGCCCCCTCCGTCAGGGTCTGTACGAACATATGGCACCAGACTGGCATGGGCCACCGCCCCAGTTGTCCTGCTCCCCTGAAGGCATGAAGATGATCTTCAGGGTCTCTCATCCCGTCATACCGGTCGAAGTTCGGAGGTAGTTTTGTTTTGGGGGGCATAGGTGCCTCTGCTATCCTCCGAGTGAACTTTGAGACTTCAGCCAGGTCCCGAGGAAGGTAGGGTTGGTCTAGACCGTCACCGCTTGGGTTTTCTTTCTCTTTTCCTTTTCCCTTCGGTCTCTTTCCCGTGATGAGATCTTCCATTTCTTCCGAGGACATCTGTCTAAGGGCTGTCATGAATGTTTCTAGTGGGTCGCTACCACTGCTCTTGCTCTTAGGGTTTATCTCGTCCTGGTTAGAAGGTGTATTGAAAGACAGTTTCGCCCTAAGACTGTTAAGATTTTCTTGTCTCTCTAGATCTGCGAGACACTGTTTTAACTTGTCCTTATGCATGGCGACAAAATCTGGAGTGATAGCCTCTTCTCCTTCCAGGATTTCCACCTGGTTCTCGTTCTCGTCCTCATGAGTTATGTCTTCTACTGTGACTTTGTCATGGTCATTTTGTACCGTCTAGGTGATGTGTGAACTGGGTGTAGCATCCATGTTGTCGTTTTTGAAACGGGTTATCTTTAACATCGAAGTTCAGTGTGGAGACACCGGTCAGGCTGATGTCCCACGGATGGCGCCAATGTCGAATACCCAAATCCCGGCTGACGTTCAATGGATCTTCGCTGACGTCAAGATACTCCGTTCCTTGTATCTACAAAAGAATAAACCGTTAGCCTCATCACGGAGGGCCCCGGGGGGGGGGGGGGGATCCGTGACCAAGCTCCGGCGTGAGAGTAAGTAAACTTGCCGGAGAGATGGAGGAGCCTATTCTGATGAGTATAATCACCGGAATGTTCCTTCAAAGGTGTGAATCCAATAAATGTGGTGTATGTGATTAATGTGTGAGAATATTGGTCGGAAGTAAATGTGAGAGTAGTAAATGAGAGTGAAGTAAATGAGATAGTCCTGAAGATGATACCTCTCTTTTGTTACCGTTTTCTTCCTCTTATATAAGTCCCAGGCCTTATCTTGCATGTGGGATATTTGTTGAGATGATCCGACGGTTTTGGGAAGTCTTCGAGGGGCTCAGACACGTGTCTGACCCCTAACGGTTGGATTGGCAGCATCATTTATTGTTCCGGCAGGAGAGGTACAATGCCAGCCATGATACTCTTCTTATCAGTCATTAATGGAGGCCTGCCAGCTCTGATTCCTCGTTTCCCGCTCATTTTGTAACGGAGAAACCTTAATGTACAAGTTAGACTCCGATTGGGCTTGTATCCTGTTGGGCCCTTCATGAAGTCAGCCCAAAGTGGGTAAAATGGGATCTCCCATTGGCCCGTCGTCAGCACATATAGTATTTTAAATCTCCAGTTTACAAAATTGTTCTCCCAAGTCCCAACTAAGTCTCTCAAGAAATGGAACAACACCAAACTTATAGAAAAAGATGACAATTCAAAATTGCTAGTCAAATGATGAGAATCACTTTCATGAGACCCATACCCCAATAATCATAAAGTCACTTTCAAATCTCAATGGCATGGACATGAAAATCATACAAAAGTTGACTGTTTAGGGGGGGATACACAATCAACCTATACAACGACATGAATTATGTGCACTAATAAAAATAAACATAACACAAACAGGGGCATCAAAACTTATACGCATAACAAATAGAAACAACTGACTTGGTGTTTTTATTGAGCACCACCTCCGACCCACCGTTACCTTCTCATGTTTCCATCTACCGGCACCACCAAAACCCTAGAAATTGCCCGCTCTTCCTCTTTCTCTGTTTTTTTTTTTTGTTTTTTCTTCTTTGAAACTGAATAGCCGCCGTCGTCACTCGGAGAAAAACTGAAATTGGGAACCTAGTTTTTTGAAGCGTACCTGTTGGAGTCCAAATCTCAGACGAAACCATGGCTTGGGTTGTGGTTGACGAAGTATATAAAGCTGCGACCTTTCGATTTGGCGGTGGTTGTGTCATCGTGGTTGTGTCGTGGTGGTTGTGTCGCCGACGTCGATTTGGGGCAGAGCGGCGGACGGTGGTGATCGATATTGGTAGCCGGCGTCGGGAGAAAAGCAGTTGTGATTGATGGTAGAAACTGGAGGCATGTGTTGGTGCCCTAAATGGGGCAGAGCGGCGGACGGTGGTGATCGATATTGGTAGCCGGCGTCGGGAGAAAAGCAGTTGTGATTGATGGTAGAAACTGGAGGCATGTGTGGGTGCCCTAAATGTGGATGGTGTAAGACCCGTGGATGGCACGTGCGGTTACTGTTCCTAAGAACATACCCAAATTGTATATATTGAATGAATAATTAAACTTTGGTTATTGTTAGTTCACATGTGATATAAAGGTTTCGTAAACAGTTTTTCTTTTGTAACTAAACTTTGTTTACATAGAAAAAACAGAAGAAAAGTGAAAAATCAAATATACAACTAGTGGCCCGATTCTAATTGTCGACCCATGATAAGGGCTGTTTGACAACTTCTAAATGGTTAAGTGCTGAACCAGTAAGAGGTCTGAACCATTAAGTGTTGCACCAATAAAAGGTGTGAACCATTAAGAGCCGATATAATGCTTAACCATTCAGAGGCAAATGTCTGACCAATTCATATTAGAAGTCTTAACCATTCAAACTCAGTATAATGCTTAACCATTCAGAGGAAAATGTCAAATGTCTGAATCATTCAGACATCTGCTCGCGAAACAAACATTCTGAACCAGTTAGTACTGAAACAGTAAGAGGTCTAAACCATTAAGAGAGCTAAACAAACAATCCCTAATACTCAAATTTAATAAAGTTTATCAAGATTACTTTATATTTTGAATAGTGATAAATATCTTAAGAATTTATTTAAACTAGGTGTTTACCCTCTCGCGCGTTGCGGCGGAAATATCTGGTATTCCTATGAGCATGTTGATGTTTATTTTGGGTTTGCGTACGAACACACAAACTCGCATTCGGATGATAAATATACATAACACCATGTATTATAGTCTACTATACACTTATAGATGTCATTTTTTGATAAAATATGTTACATTGTTCTGCCATTCTGTCACTAATTTGATTATTCTGTCACTAATTTGATTATTACATCAAATATATACATGGCAATGATATTACTACTCACTTGTATATGTGTACTCAAATAGAGCATGTTGGCATACATAAATGTTAATATCTTCAAACATGAATCCTATCAAAAGTAACATAAGAGGAATGTAGCTAACAACGCAAGAGACAACATAAGAGGAAAAAAGAAATCCATAGTAATAAGAGAATGTAAAAAAGGAACCCGAAAATGGAGCAACACCGGTAGATGTAGCAAACAAATGCAAGACACAATATAAGAGGTAAAAACTTGAAACATCTTGAACCTATTTGAGGTAGATGTAGCAAACAAATGCAAGACACAATATAAGAGGTAAAAACTTGAAACATCTTGAACCTATTTGAGGCAGTGTTGGACCTAGGTTCATGATAGTATCAAAAAATTAAAAGGTCAACTTGGACGACCAATGCGTCAAAGTCAAACCTGAGCCATAACAGTCGGTATGGAGCAGAACTGAATGCCTCCTTTGTGCCATAGAAAGAGTACCGTACAATCTAATAAAAAATGAATCTTTAGAAAATGTGTAACTCGCCCTAATGAATTACTAATCAAGAAACAGTAGTTACAACCACCCAAGACTTTCCACAGTTAGACTCTAACTGATCACTAAAGAGCTAATAAGAGCATGTTTTTGAACATGTATTTAGAATCGAAACGATAAATAAATAGAAGGTAGATTAATAACCTCAGGATAACTATACAGAATCCCCACACCACATACCATCTTGAACCCATTCGAGGCTGTGTCGCTGAAATATTAATATCTTCATTTGTTTGCTACGCTATTAACCAAATGGGGCTACATTTCAACAGATTTGGACCTAGGTTTTAGTTTTATTCACACCCAAAGACACTAATAATCCTAAGAATAAGAATTTATATCATGAATTCACAATAATAAACTAATAATCCTAAGAGTACCAATTTATATCATGAATCCAGTATTGATGTACAAGAATAATTCATTAAATTGATTATCACCAAAAAATGAGCAACTATAATTCCTACACCTACATAAATAATTCACTTTAACTGTAAAGTCACATAAAATATTAAGAGAATTCTAAGCTTTACCTTCAGAGCTAGCTATCTGGTGTGTGTCAAAGAAACTATTGATGATGCACCATGTTCTACCTATGCTGCATAGAGTCCAACGGAAAAGATTAATACAAATTTTATCACAAATTTTATCATCCCCATAAATAGCTATGTTAGTTTGGTTTTATAATGATTTTTTAAAACACTCAATTTCTTTAGGGGCGAACCAAGTGCTTTAGTAGCCGCTGCCCTGAGCACAAACTGATGGTAGAAAGCCGCTTCAGCTGCGCCCAAAAACGTCCAGACCCAGATAATCCACTGCAAAATATTTAATTCTCATATGAATTAAGTGGGTATGTGTTAGCTATTATAAGAATGATATATGATATATAATGATTTTCATGATGGCTGATAAAATACACAAATGCATACATGATCACCCCAGGCCTTGTCGTCGTTGTAAATCACGGCAGCGCCAAAGCTTCTGGTTGGGTTGAATCTGGTGTCGGTGATCGGAATGGTTGCCAAGTGCACCATGAAGACTGCAAATCCTATTGGCAGTGGTGCCAACACCTTCATTTACACAAATTTTTAATCATACTATCAGACATTTCTTTATTTTCCATTATATAAAAGAAAAAATGGTAGGTGTTGGTTAATGTATATGTATAATTGGTTCGGGTCCGTTATGCCCGTTTAGTCCCATACGTGTCACACAAAATAATCTAAAACAATATGTAAACTAATTAACTATAATGATGGTTTCGGATGGGTTGATACCTCTCTTGTAACTGCTTAACAATCTGTCCAAAGTCTGTCCATGAGGACTGCTCTTTTGGATCGAGTTGATCATGTTTGACTCGCTTTGCCTCGAATCCTACTGTCCCATATATGCTCCACAAGACCACAACAGCCACGAGTAGCACTGGTTAACCCGTCACCATCGTCATTCTTCACCGACCGGCGGCTAGAGAGTGTCCCCACCGCCATCGGCTGCCACTACCAACGCCTGAATCACTACTCTTACCCATCAACATGGTCCGTACATCGATAATAGAGCATCACACACCCTATTCGGGTCACGACCCGCGTTTTGTGGTGGATTTTTTTCGCCATCGGCACATTCAAAATAGAACTTTTACAACCTGTTTTCACTGTTTGAAACATGTAATATATACTAAAAGTACATACTGCACACAATCGTATTATTTGTAGTGGACTTCAAAATGAACCTTCACAAATGTCTTTCTGTTCTCGCATGTAGAATACAAAAGAGAAAAATCAATTAGAGAATAAAAAATTAAAAGATTAATATGGAGAGAAACTCACTTTCACTTGTCTTGCCATGTAGAGTCTCCACATCAACCGTAACACCAATAATGGCCTCTCAAATATTGAAATTTTTATTAGAGGTATTATAATATTAAATTCAACTATAATAAGTAATCACAACTCCGCATCCAAGCAAAAATGTATTTAAGAATATATGTACTATTAACAAAATATTTGAAAACATGTTGATCTCACCTGAGTAAGTGAAGCTAATATTCAGAACCATTTTCTTGGACAACCATAGCAATTCAGTTACCTAACAACTATAGGTGTGAACATGTCATCAACACTTAGTTGATCATCCGAAGTTCTTTTTTTTGTTTACGCATAATTTAGCACAATATTTTTCAATATCACAATAGAATTGAAAAAAATGTATGCATGTTCTCTTTGGCATAACATCAAACAGTTGGTATGCATAAACAACCACACAAATGCTCAACAAAGCCCCTATATCCATAAAGCCCCCAACTTTAAAACCGATGAGTTTTTTTAAGACAAAACCAACAAAGAACACACATTTTCAAGAATAACATTTGTAAGAACAAAAGGAGGAAATAAGCTTATAACTTGTAAAAACACTCACCCATAACTAACCCTGAAGATTAACGGTGGAACCTAGCCGACTTCGTCGGAGCACCGATTCATGTCACTGAGGTTGTGGTTGTTCAAGATCACATTCAAGTCTCTCATTCTATCTCTAGATTGTCCGATGAGAGTCATCGGCACACTCGCCGGAACCCTAGAACCCTCAATCGTCACTGCCGCCTTCATCGATAACTGATAACATTATCTCCGGCAAACTATGACTGTAGAATGCGCATCCACCACTGCCTTCTACAATCGTTACCCACGTCAAAACCACCACAGCATCACCGCCAGCCTCGTCTACCACCTCCTTCTACCATCGATTCACGCGTCTTAACCACCACAACTCACCACCGGTCTGACCGAAGGCCAAGAGGGTGGCCGACGGGAGACGATGGCCGGTTCCTCCATCTCTGCCGCTCCACTCTCTGTCTCTGTCGTGCTGTAGGTGCGCTCTCTCTCTATCCATCTCTTTAATCTGGACTTTTCTGAAGTGGGAGCGATGGCGGGCGAGTGTCCAAGTACGTGTTAAAGTGTAAAATACCCTCAATAACTGTTCATTCACTTCTTTTCCTATCATATACATAATTGTTTTTTTTTTCTTCCCTTACTAAAGTCTGTTTAGAAATTGTTTAGTTCATATTATATGTCACAAGTAATTAGACTATCAATAGAGGGTAGGGATGATCAAAATGGACCCGGTGCCGGTACCCAACCGGTACCGGTACCGAATTTACCGAACCGGGTACCTTTTCGGTACCGATTCGGTACCAACTTTTGACATTTTCGCTACCGCTCCGGTACGGTACCGGTTCGGTACCGGTTTTACCCTCAAATACCAGTACTGAACCGTACCGTACCGGGTATATTTGGTACCGGTACCCACTTTTGAGAATTTTCGGTACCGGTACTTTCGGTTCCGGTACCGGTTCGATACCGGTCGGTACCGAGCTCATCCCTAATAGAAGGTCAGGTTTCTAATGTAAACGTGAATTTCCTTGCCTTTTATTTACAAGAAAAGAGTAGTCAAATTCCCACAACATCTACTTTGTTTTTTGAGTAAATGTTTTGATCCAGTTGATTCTTCAATTGGTATAAGAGATGAGGAGGTTCAAAGAGGAACGTCAGGGGCGTCTCAGAGAATTCATGTAACCTATTCAAGAGTTAAAAAATATGCTTTTCCGTAATATTTATTATTATTATCTTTTAAAATCAAATGAGTATTGGACTTACTAAACCTAATGCCGATGTACTAATTTCTAAACCATAAAAATTGTTTTATAAATGGGTATATCTTGGAGTTGGTATGCACATGCCATTTAACAAAAAAAAAATTAACACACACTCACACACACACATATATATAGGATTAGGGTAAAATGAAAACTTATACGAGTTGTAAGAACTTAGAGAACTCGACCTAACGAAAGGTTTTTCCAAAAAAATTTTTTTACCAAAAATTCTAAAAAAAAATCAAGTTCTCCAAAAACAACTAGTTTTTTTTACGGCAGCCGTAAATGTTGTAAAAAGTGATATCAGGCTTATGTCATCACATTTTTACAGCCGCTGTAAGCGACTGAAAAACATTACTTCAACTTTTTTTACGGCAGTCTTTCTAAACATTCTAATCTAGGGGTGTTAAAAAATGGGGGCAAAACTCGCATGGAAAGGCCGAGTTCTCTAAGTTCTCACAACTCAGAGTGGTTTTCCCTTGATCTTGATCATATATATATATATAGGGAGGGGCTCATGCGAGAACCACCCTTATTGTGAGAACCGCGAGAACCAATGTGAACACAACCTAAAATAGCTAAAAAAACCTAACCCCCCCCCCCAAAAAAACCTAAACCCCCCACCCCCCCCCCCCCCCAAAAAAAAAACCTAACCCCCCCCCCCAAGCTAAAAAAAAACCTAAAAAAAACCTAACCCCACCCCCCCCCCCCCCAAAAAAACCTAAACCCCCCTCCCCCACCCCCCAAAAACCTAAACCCCCCCCCCCACCCCCTCCCCCCAAGCTAAAATGCTAAAAACTAAACCCCCAAAAAACCTAAAAAAAATCCAAAATTTTTTTTTGATTTTTTTAATATTTTTTAGGTTAAAATCGCTACTTTTCGAACAAAAAAAAATTAAAAATTTTTTTTTTTTTGTTCGAAAAGTAGCGATTTTAACCTAAAAAATATTAAAAAAATCAAAAGAAAATTTTTTGTGTGATTTTTAGCTATTTTTGGTGTGTTCACATTGGTTCTCGCGGTTCTCACAATAAGAGGTGGTTCTCGCATGATCTTCTCCCTATATATATATATATATATATATATATATAGAGGAAGGTTAACATACAAAAACCCTTATCCTACATTAACATACGCGACGCCCATAACCATCCGATCAGGGATGTAATCACGCATAGAACGATAATTACGCACGGGAGTCACAAAATCACGCATAAAACCTATTTAATCACGCATTGGAGCCTTGTTATACAAAATCACGCACGTTATATGTTAATCACGCACGTTCTATTCTTGTGTCGTACGTTAACGTACGTTAAGGATATTTGTACATTATACTTATTCTATATATATATATATATAACTTATTGGTTGTCATGAATAGTAAATATACATAACTTCAAGTCATCTTTTGTTGACTTTTTTCCCCTATACCCTTTTTAAGTGTTTATATATATCCATTTTCTTCTAAGTTTTGTAGATTATTCATCATGGTGGAGTGGTTTTGTGGTTGTATGTGTTTTAAAGAGACTCAAGTTCAAATCATGGGGGTTTTTTTTTTTTCCATTTTATGCTTACATAACTTCACATCATCTTCCTTTTTCTCCTCTTTCACACGTTTTTCTGATTGTATTTATACAATTCTTATTTCTTATTTGTTGGGTTAGTGGATGCTTAGATATCGCAATAGTCGCCATCGCCAGGAGTTACTAACTCGCTTGCTACCAACGACTCTGTTGTATGAAAACTCCACTTGTCAACTTAAAAATAAGACACTAAATAGCATAGCTTTAATAACAACTAAGTATTTAGTCACAATAAATAGTTTTACAATGACTTAATTTTGTCGCGTCGCGCAGCATTTAAACCTAGTTTATTTAAATAAATTTTTTTTCTTCCCTTAGTCTGTTTAGAAATTGTTTAGTTCATATTATATATCACAAGTAATTAGACTATGAATAGAGGGTCAGGTTTCTAATGTAAACTATGTAAACGTGAATTTCCTTGCCTTTTATTTACAAGAAAAGAGTAGTCAAATTCCCACATCTACTTTGTTTTTTGAGTAAAAGTTTTGATCTAGTTGATTCTTCAATTGGTATAAGAGATGAGGAGGTTCAAAGAGGAACGTCAGGGGCGTCTCAGAGAATTCATATAACATGTCCGAGAGTTGAAAAATGTGTTTTTCCGTAATATTTATTATTAGTATTTTTTTTTTAAAATCAAATGAGTATTGGGCTTACTAAACCTAATGCCAATGTACTAATTTCTAAACCATAAAAATTGTTTTGTAAATGGGTCTATCTTGGAGTTGGTATGCACATGCCATTTAACAAAAAAAATAAATTAACACACACACACACACACACACACACACACACACACACACACACACACACACACACACACACATATATATATATATATAGGATTAGGGTAAAATGAAAACTTATACGAGTTGTAAGAACTTAGAGAACTCAACCTTAAGAAAGGTTTTTCCAAAATAAAAATTACCAGAAATTCTAAAAAAATCAAGTTTTCCAAAAAAAAACTAGTTTTTTTACGGCATCCATAAATGCTGTAAAAAGTGATATCGTGCTTATGTCATCACCTTTTTACAGCCGCTGTAAGGGATTGAAAAACATTATTTCAACTTTTTTTACGGCAGTCTTTCTAAACATTCGAATCTAGGGGTGTGAAAAAAATGGGGGCAAAACCCGCACGGAAATACCGAGTTCTCTAAGTTCTCATAACTCAGAATGGTTTTCCCTTGATCCTGATCATATATATATATATATATATAGGATAATGTTACATAGAAAACCCTTTATTTTGAGAAAACCTTGGAAACCCATCACATGGCCTACATTTGGCCACATGTCCCACCCAACTTCATCTCCTTTTTTGCTTTTGAGGGCACTATGGTAAATTTACATATGGCCACCCCACCCCAAAGATCTATTGACCAACATGATTTGACACCATCATTAATGTACCCATCACATCATTCTCATCCTTCATCCTCCATTTCGTTTAGTGTATTTCAAATTAAAAAGTTTTTTTTTTTTAAATATCTTCATCTTCCTAAACAAGTCCTTTAATACTAGATCCACCATTAATGTACTATGGAGCATTCAACTTCCTAAACAAGGTCTTTACTTCGATCTTTACCCACCTCACATCTAGATGTACTTTCAAAACTCCATTTCTTTACCTTTTAGCTTCCCCCATTTTCAAAACTCCATGAACTTCATCTCTGTTTGTTGAAAGTTGATTCCGGGTGTGTTCATCTTCATCCCACGTCGTCATCTTCATCTCGGGTGTGCTCATGCTTGTTGAAAGCTGATTTCTAGAGTGAGAAACAACAATCTTCATCATGTTCATCAAGAACACCAAGAATACACAGATAGAAGCAAGTTTGAAGATCTTCATCGTGTTCATCGCACGGTTCTAGATCCGGTAAGTGTTTTAGAGAGAGAAAGTTGTTGCTTTAGAGAGAGAAACAACAATCTCTTGAGTATTTTATTTTGAAAAATCATTTTCACACTTGATGTTTTTTGTTAAAATAGTTGTTAATAGTTTTTTGTGTAATGGCTGTTTTAGAGAGGAACATGATTTTTTGTTAAAATGGTTCTAAAAAGTGGTAAATGTTTATTTAATTTGTAGGTTTTTATTTTTGTGTTAAAAAGTTTGTGTTTGGTTTGGTTGCTTGTTTAGGGCTTTTGATCTCTGAACAGTAATTGTTTTTTGTTGGTTTGCTTGATTTACAGAAACAGACCCATAACATGTGTTAAGCCCCTGTTAGAATGATATATAACGTGTGTTGATTTACAGAAACAGACCCATAAAGATATTCAATTGACAAGCTGGATGGATGTAGGCGACGTTAATGCGGGGACATGTGTTAAAAAAAGATATTCAATAAGTCACATTTTTTGGGAAGGAACTCTTCGTTCATTTATAACATGTGTTAGTGGTAATGCTGTAACAAAACACCATGATGTAACCTGACATGTGTTCATGTATAACATGTGTTAAGCCCCTGTTAGAATGATATATAACGTGTGTTAACCTTTGTTAATTTTAAAAAAAGAAAAAACAAGTAATATCTATTTTATTTTTGTTGATGTTTAAAATATCCGATAATGTGGAAACCGAGCGTAACACTTGTACAAGTTAGTATGTAACGTGTAATATTAAACGAGCCATTTATGGTAACACATGTACCGGTAATTTTGGAATATATAATATGAAAGGGGTCATTTGTTGTGCACATTTTGGAATATATAACATGTGTTAAGCCTCTGTTATAATCTTTTTGTAACCTGACATGTATTCTTGTATAAGCTCACTTACAAAACACCATGATGTGTATATACTGATCTAACATGTGTTACAATTTGTCTGTTTGGAACATGTAGTTGCTTAACATGTGATAAGGATGAAAACAGTCGACGGAGGCGATGGGTTTAATGGGGAGCTTAGTTAATATCGTAATCTTGTTGTAACCCGACTTGTATACATATGATAACATGTGTTAAGCATCCATCGTAATCTTTGTTGTAACCCGACTTGTATTAAGGTATATGAAAGTGGTTTGCAAAACACTATGATGTGCATATACTGATCCTAACACTATGATGTGCATATACTGTTGTAACATGTGTTACACTTCGGGGTAAGAAGTGTTACATTGTTGAATGTAGAGCATGATCTACTTTGTCTTATATGTTGTAACATGTGTTACACTTCGGGATAATATATCTTGCATACAGGGTGATATTCAATAGCTCATACGTTTAATAGTAGTTTATTATTTTTCATTAAATATATTACATATATAACAACCATTGTTACATATGTAACGACCATTGTTACATATGTAACGTTGCCATGTTAACGTATGTAACACATGTGTACCAAAGGAATGAAGTGACCAACATTTACAAATGTTAATCAAAACAAAAGTCACTTGTCATCATGGGTTGTTAGTAATTGCACGCATTACAATCATACTTAAAGGTAACAAAAATGTTTATACAAACTTAAATATATAAAGATGATCCAAAAACTATCATAAATATTAAAAAATCTAGCTACGCTTTCCGTCTTGATAACCATCTTTATTTTGAACATAGACATCCATTCACCTATGAACAAAACAAGTACATCAGTGTTAAGGCCCTAAAGTTAAACTTATTAACACAAATGTAACTACATGTACATCAGTGTTAAGGCCCTAAAGTTAAACTTACAAAAAGATTATAACAGAGGCTTAACACATGTTATATATTCCAAAATGTGCACAACAAATGACCCGTTTCATATTATATATTCCAAAATTACCGGTACATGTGTTACCATAAATGGCTCGTTTAATATTACACGTTACATACTAACTTGTACATGTAATACTTGTACAAGTATTACGCTCGGTATCCACATTATCGGATATTTTAAACATCAATAAAAATAAAATAGATATTACTTGTTTTTTTTTTAAATTAACAAAGGTTAACACACGTTATATATCATTCTATCAGGGGCTTAACACATGTTATACATGAACACATGTCAGGTTACATTATGGTGTTCTGTTACTGCATGAACCACTAACAGATGTTATAAATGAACGAAGAGTTCTTTCCCAAAAAAATTGACTTATTCAATGTCCCCGCATTAACGTCGCCTACATCCATCCAGCTTGTCAATTGAATATCTTTATGGATCTGTTTCTGTAAATCAACACACGTTATATATCATTCTAACAGGTGCTTAACACATGTTATGGGTTTGTTTCTGTAAATCAAACAACCCAACAAAAAAACACTTACTGTTCAGATCAAAAGCCCAAACCAGCAACCAAACCAACAAAAAAACAATTATTGTTAAGATCAAAATCCCCAAACAAGCAACCAAACCAACAAAAAAACCCGTTCAAAATCTCATCCTAAAGTTTTCGATTTATTTAAAATACATGAACATTAACCATTACTAGAACACTTTCAGCCTATAAAAACATATTAACAACCATTTCAACAAAAAATCAAGTGTGAAATGATATTTCAAGAACACTTACCGGATCTAGAACCGTCCGATGAACAGGAAGAAGATCTTCAAACCTTCTTCTCTCACACACACTTGTGCGTGTGTCTTTGTGATAAAGATTGTTGTTTCTCTATCTAAAACATCAAATTTCTCTCTCTAAAAACATTCATCGTGCCATCGTTCTCTCTCTAAAACAACAACTTCAAACTTTTTCTCTCTCACACACTTGTATGTGTGTTCTTGGTTTTATAGATGAACATGATGAAGATTGTTGTTTCTCTCTCTAAAACAACAAATTCCTCTCTCTAAAAACCTTCTTCCTGCCGTCGTTCTCTCTCTAAAACAACAATCTTCAAACATTTTCTCTTTCACACGATGTAGATCTGAACTTAAAGATCTAAACTTGTGTTTGGTGTTCATCATGATCTTGATTGAAGACAGAGGAGAGAGAGAGATAACATGTGTGTGTAAGAGAAATAAAGTTGATGTGTGAGAGAGAAAAGTCAGATTTTCAATACCTTAAATGCCCTTCTCCTTTACTTGTGTATAATTTATGGTTTTATTTAAATCTACTTAGATGAAACAAAATCAATGGATGAGGTTGGGTTTCCAAGGTTTTCTAAAAAAGATGGGGTTTTCCATATAACCCAACCATATATATATATATATATATATATATATATATATATATATAGGGTAGGGTTCATGCGAGAACCACCTTTATTGCGATAACCGCGATAACCAATGTGAACACAACAAAATAAACCCACTACATCACCACTCAAAACCTAAAAAAAACTAACCATTAAGACATCTGCTTGCGAAACAAAATTCTGAACCAGTAATTACTGAAACAGTAAAAGATTTGAACCATTAAAAAAGCTAAACAAACAATCCCTAATACTCGAATTTAATAAAGTTTATCAAGATAACTTTATATTTTGAATAGTGATAAATATCTTAAGAATTTATTAAATTGTTTTTTTTTCTTCCCTTACCAAAGTCTGTTTTGAAATTGTTTAGTTCATATCATATCACAAGTAATTAGACTATGAATAAAGGGTCAGGTTTCTAATGTAAACATCAATTTCCTTGTCTTTTATTTACAAGAAAAGAGTAGTCAAATTCCCACAATATCTACTTTGTTTTTTGAGTAAATGGTTTGATCTAGTTGATTCTTCAATTGGTATAAGAGATGAGGAGGTTCAAAGAGGAACGTCAGGGGCGTCTCAGAGAATTCATGTAACCTGTTCGAGAGTTGAAAAATGTGTTATTCCTTAATATTTATTATTATTATTTTTTAAAATCAAATGAGTATTGGGCTTACTAAACCTAATGCCGATGTACTAGTTTCTAAACCATAAAAATTGTATTGTAAATGGGTCTATCTTGTAGTTGGTATGCACATGCCATTTAACAAAAAAAAAATTAACACACACACACACACATATATATATATATAGGATTAGGGTAAAATGAAAACTTATACAAGTTGTAAGAACTTAGAGAACTCGACCTTACGAAAGGTTTTTCCAAAAAAAAAAATTACCAAAAATTCAAAAAAAAATCAAGTTTTCCAAAAAAAAAACTAGTTTTTTTTTACGTTAGCCGTAAATGTTGTAAAAAATGATATCATGCTTATGTCATCACCTTTTTACAGCCGCTGTAAGGGACTGAAAAACATTACTTCAACTTTTTTACGGCAGTCTTTCTAAACATTCTATTCTAGGGGTGTGAAAAAAATGGGGGCAAAACTCGCACGGAAAGGCCGAGTTATCTAAGTTCTCACAACTCAGAGTGGTTTTCCCTTGATCTTGATCATATATATATATATATATATAGGGTTCATTCGAGAACCACCTTTATTGCGATAACCGCGAGAATCAATGTAAACACAACAAAATAAACTCACTACATCACCACTCAAAACCTAATCATTAAGACATCTGCTCGCGAAACAAACATTCTGAACCAGTAAGTACTAAAACAGTAAGAGATCTGAACCATTAAGAGAGCTAAACAAACAATCCCTAATACTCGAATTTAATAAAGTTTATCAAGATTACTTTATATTTTGAATAGTAATAAATATCTTAAGAATTTACCTATATATTAATAACACAACTAAATGAACAGTAACACACATAGTTGGTATGGGTACTGGTATCAAATTTAACAAACCGGATACATTTTCGGTACCGATTTGGTACCGACTTTTGAAATTTCCGGTACCGATTCGGTACCGACTTTTGACATTTTCGGAACTGGTTTTTACTCTGAAATACTGGTATCGTACAGTTGTCGTACCATGTATATTCGGTACCGGTACCCACTTTTGGGGGTTTTCGGTACCGAGCTCATCCCTAGCATCACCTTTGAGCTCATGCCACGTAGCAACGCAAGTAATTGCACCATTTAGATTGATTTTCATACACGTGTTAAGTAAGTTGTATTTCGTTTGAATGAGGTTTTATATACATAACTTCTTTTGTTTTCTTTTTTGTCTTTTTCTGTAATGAATGAATTTTAACATGTAAATTTAACTTGGATATTTAAATTATTGATGAGCAAATGGTATCAAACCCTGTAATCAAACCGGTATCGCATCGTTACCAAATTTACTATACCAAATCATTTTCGGTACCAATTTGGTACCCACCTTTTGGCGTTTTCAGAATCGTTACTTTCAGTTCGACACCGGTCTAGCACCATACCTGTATTTATTTATTTTACCTTCAAATACCATACCGTGTAGTACCGAGCATTTTCGGTGCCGGTACCTAATTTCGATTATTTTCGGGATCGGTACTTTCGGTGCCATTACCGGTACCGAGATCATCCATATTTTAACGTGTTAGTAACGTCATAACTAAACTGAAAACAACCGAATTTCCAACGTATAGAACGTGTGGGTCCTACTATTATATATTAGATTTCTTAAAATCGTTTTTAGGACGGAGCAACTATCGTTACTACATCATTTTTATCTATGTTTTGATATTTGGTATCCGCTTGCCGTTGTCGGCACACGTTTTGTAGAATTTGGATCCCCGCCGCAACGCGGGGTCAGAAAATCAACTAGTTTATTTAAATTATTTTTTTTCTTCCGTTACCAAAGTTTGTTTAGAAATTGTTTAGTTCATATTATATAACACAAGTAATTAGACTATGAATAGAGGGTCAGGTTTCTAATGTAAACGTGAATTTCCTTGCCTTTTATTTACAAGAAAAGAGTAGTCAAATTCCCACATCTACTTTGTTTTTTGAGTAAATGTTTTGATCTAGTTGATTCTTCAATTGGTATAAGAGATGAGGAGGTTCAAAGAGGAATGTCAGGGGCGTCTGTAAGGTCTAAATTTTTTTAGTAAAACTTAAGTGTCTAAATTGACAAAATACCAAATGGGTCGAATAATCAACTTGTAAATTTCTACATTAACTTCATTATAACTAAATGAGGTTGTTACAAAAGAGTTTATAACCCAAAAGTTTCTTAAACGGCTAACATAATCTTTGAACTACAAGGTTTCAACATCAATTGACTTCCGAGTTAAGTTACTTACAAAAGACCCATTTTAGCAAGACCATTCAACACAAATTTAGACCAAATAACTAGTATCATCGCGGAAGCGTGCATCATGAGTGTGTCCGTTCCAAGTAGCGCCAACCATTAAGATGATTTACCTACATACAACCAATCAATTAGACATTTAAATCATAAGTTCATATGGCTCAAAATTACTAGTCAAACTACAAGGAACTTTTCAAACTTTCATCCGAACATGAATTTCCCAACTTGGCACATTATCCATCCTACTCATTCAACCCATATCCTTAGCATGACTTCGATTTACACAAACTCGACATACGTATAAAGTTTCGACTCTAGGATAATAGCATTTCATAACATTACATACTACTAATACTTTATAATCATGTGAACTTACCTTTGTCGTGTTTCGCTTGCGATCCGGAATGGCTTGTGTCTTCCTCTTTTACTCCTACAATTCATAATCAACATATTTCAATCTCATGTCTTTATTTCTCATTCTTGTCTTAGACAGAATCAAGTTATCAATTACAAATTTCTCGATTCTAGCTGTCTAACATCCTACTCACATGAGATTATCTTTTTCACATAAACTCTTCATTCAAGCATTTTAACAAACACTTGGTGTGCATATCATCAACAAAGCATATTGTACAAGTATTCTATGCATACTTTTCCTATTTCTCAACATTAACCATTATAGTCAATTAATTTCACATAATCAACATCTTATATCTAACATTCACTAATATTCTAACACATACAATCCTTACATCAATATTGCATGAATTTGGATTAACAAGATCATCATATTTTACTATCTTTCTAACCTTCAAAGTGGGTCTTTCATATATCATCGAAATAATCAGAATTCAAGCATGATTTATCCTCCATATAGTGATTCTAACATATGTTCATAATCAATTTCAAGGAAATTTCATGTTTCAATCAAGACCCACTTATGAAGAATCACCAAATCATAAAATTTGACTTACCATTCGATAGACTAACTTAGTTGAACGTTTCTATGTGCTCATGCAGTAATTTAGGCCATGGATTCCCTTTTAATTTGTTGATTTTATGATGTTGAGGGTTTTTGGTTCTTGCTTCCTTGTTCCAGGCGACACCCACGCACACTGAAGTGTGCGTGGTGTGTGTTATTTTTCTTTTTAATAGTTTAACTTTCCTTATTTCCCCCTTTAGTCCCTCATGTATATGCATATGTTTTTAATTGACTGAAACTTATTCTTTTTAAATTACTCTTCTAAGTTACATTCTAACTAGGTTCACATTTTAAGTAACAATATATATAATATGCATACTTATAAGTTTTGGGGTGTTACAAGTCCACCCCCCTTAAAGAAGGTTTCGTCCCCGAAACCAGATTAACGTACCGAATAAAGACGGGTAGAACTTCCTCATCTTGTTCTCCGGTTCCCAAGTGAGATTCGATCCTTTTCTGTGTTGCCATTGGACTAGTACTTGCTTGATTTCTTTGTTGCGAATAGTCTTCACCTTGGAATCTTTTATAGCTACCGGTCTTTCAATGTAATTCATTCTCTCGTCTACCTCAATGTCCTCAAGAGGTACATGAGCCGTTTCATCCGCAAGACACTTCCGTAGTTGTGACACATGAAAGGTGTTGTGAATCCCTTCTAACGTTGAGGGTAGTTCTAACCGGTAGGCTACTTTTCCAACTCAAGCTAAAATCTTGAACGGTCCGATATATCGGGGACCCAACTTTCCTCGCTTACGGAATCGAATTATGCCTTTCCTCGGGGACACTTTCAACAATACTCGGTCCCCCACTTGGAACTCAATAGGGCTCCTTCTTTTATCCGCATAGGACTTTTGTCGATCTTGCGCTGCTTTTAATCGGGCCCGTACCATGTCGATCTTCTCATTAGTTATCGCTACTACATCTTTGGGTGCGAGTTCTCTTTGTCCCACTTCTCCCCAACAAACGGGGGTTTTACACTTTCTCCCATACAACATTTCGTACGACGCCATTTGTATGCTACTTTGGTAGTTGTTGTTGTACAAGAACCCCACTAATGGCAAATGTTCATCCCAATTTCCCCCGAAATCCATAATGCATGCTCTTAACATGTCCACAAGAGTTTGAATGGTCCTTTCGGATTGACCATCCGTCTGCGGGTGATATGCGGTACTTATGTGCAATTGAGTACCCATTCCTTCATGAAATTTCTACCAGTAGCGGGAGGTAAATCGTGTGTCCCGATCCGACACAATGGACACAGGCACACCATGGCGGGAAATGATTTCATTCGCATAAATTTCCGCTAACCTTTCCGAGGAATAAGTCTCATGAATAGGTAGAAAATGGGCGCTTTTGGTAAGGCGGTCAACAACGACCCATATCGCGTCATGCCCCTTTCTTATCCTAGGAAGTTTTGTTACAAGATCCATGGTTACATCCTCCCATTTCCATACCGGGATCTCTAAGGATTGTAATTTCCCGTATGGTTTTAGATGTTCCGCCTTTACTTGGGAACATGTTAAGCATTTGGATACATACTTAACAATGTCACGTTTCATTCCATTCCCGGCCACCAATAATTCTCCTTCAAGTCCCGATACATCTTAGTAGCTCCCGGATGAACCGAGTAACGGGACTTATGTGCTTCTTCCAATAATAAGGTCTTTGCTTCACAATGACGCGGTATCCAAACCCGCCCATAACTCGTTTTTAATCCGCTTGTTCTTACTTCAAGTTTATTATCAAACCATTTCGTCCTTTCACTTTTCGGATCACCAGCATTCAAGGACTCATCTTGCGCCCTTCGTATTGTTTTGATGAGGTTTGGTGTGACTATCATTCTCATTGATTTCACTCGAATAGGCGGTGGGTATTCTTTCCGACTTAATGCATCAGCCACAACATTGGCTTTACCCGGATGGTAAAGAATGTCGCAGTCATAGTCTTTGATCAATTCTAGCCACCTCCATTGCCTCATATTAAGGTCTTTCTGCTCGAATAAGTATTTGAGACTTTTTTGGTCTGAATAGATTGTACATTTTGTTCCATACAAGTAATGCCTCCAGATTTTTAAGGCAAAAACTTCATCCGCTAGCTCTAGATCGTGGGTCGGGTAGTTAAGTTCGTGTTGTTTGAGTTGCCTTGAGGCATAGGCCATGACCTTGCCCCGTTACATCAGGACACACCCCAACCCCTGATGTAATGCATCCGCATAGACCACTAAGTCTTCTATTCCCTCCGGTAGGGTTAATATGGGAGTGTTCGACAACTTTCCCTTTAACATTTGAAAAGCTTTCTGTTGATCATCACCCCATACAAACTTTTCTTCCTTCTTTGTCAATCGGGTTAAAGGAAGGTCTATTTTAGAAAAATCATGTATGAACCTCCGATAGTAGCCGGCTAGACCAAGGAAACTTCTTACTTCATTAACGTTCTTCGGGGGTACCCATTTTACCACAGCTTCCACTTTAGATGGATCCACCAGAATCCCCTTCTCATTTATTACATGACCCAAGAATTGCACTTCCCGGAGCCAAAACGCACATTTAGAAAACTTAGCATACAATTTTTCTTTTCGAAGCGTCTTGAGCACTTGATGTAAATGACTCGCGTGTTCAGACTCGCTGAGAGAGTATACCAAAATATCATCGATGAATACTATAACAAATTTGTCTAGCATGTCTCGGCATACCCTATTCATTAAATCCATGAAAGCGGCTGGTGCATTAGTTAACCCGAAGGACATTACTAAAAATTCATAATGTCCGTAACGGGTTCTGAATGCAATCTTAGCTACGTCTTCATCTCTTACTCGCACTTGATGGTAACCCGATCGCAAGTCTATTTTTGAAAACCAACTTGCCCCTTGTAACTGATCAAATAGATCATCTATTCTTGGCAGGGGATGTCGGTTCTTTACCGTGAGCTTGTTGAGCTCACGGTTGTCGATGCACATTCGCATCGTCCCATCTTTCTTTTTAACGAACAGAACCGGTGCTCCCCACGGAGACACCCTAGGGTGTATGAAGCCCTTGTCGAGAAGTTCTTGTAATTGGACCATTAATTCCCGTACCTCCGCGGGTGCCAACTGGTAAGGAGCTTTGGCTACCAGTTTGGCGTTTGGTTCTAACTCAATTCAGATTTCAACTTCTCGCTCGGGTGGGAGTCCCGGCAACTCATCCGGGAACACATCCGGATATTAATTCACAATTCTAGTATTTTCAATCCTTAAAGCATCTTGTTTCGTATAAACTACATAGGCTAAGAATGATGTGCTTCCATTTCTCACATACTTAACAGCTTCTATAATAGTGCAAAATTTCGCTTCTACCTCCTTATCCCCATGAATACTTACCCGCTTCCCCTTAGGAGACATCACGTGAATAGTTTTACTTCCACATAAAATTTCCGCATGGTATCGGGATAGCCAATCCATTCCCACTACTACCTTGAACTCTCCCAAGACCATGGGAATCAGATCAATGTCAAAATCCTCATCCTCAATAGTTATCTTACAATTTCTACATATCTTATGTAAAAGGTAACTCTTACAGTCGGCTATTTCTACTTCTAACGGTGTAGGCATTCTTTCTATCATGAAATAAGGGGAATGTATAAACTCGCTTGAAACAAATGACCTACTAGCCCTGGTATCAAATAACACGTATGTAGGTATAGAGTTTATCGTGAATATACCTGACACAACGTTCGGGTGAGCTCTTGCTTCTTCTGCTGAGATTTGAAACATCCTTCCTTTAGCTTTAGGGGGTTCATCCTTCTTTCCTTCTTTCCTTCTTTCCTTGTCCCTTGTTTGAGCTTCGGGCAATCGGCCTTCACATGGCCCGATTCATTACAGTTGTAGCACACTCTCTTGGGATTTTGGCAATTATAATACGGATGCCCTTCTTGCCCGCAGTTGTAACATCCCTTATTCCCCATTAAACATTCTCCTGAATGGAGTTTTCCACACGTTTTGCACCACAGAAACCCTCATTTGGAAACTTCTTTCTTTCCCTGATCGTGCGTCTTAGGCTTCTTGGAGTGCCTTGCGTTGATCCCTTCTCGATTTGTCTATTCTCTCCACGTTCTACTTGTCTTTTCAGCTCGATCTCCCTATCTCTTGCCTAATTAATAAGCTCATTCAAAGTTTCACATTTGGAAGGAGTTATAAATTCTCGATACTCGTCCTTCAACATGTTGTGATAACGGACAATGTTCATCATTTCTGTTCCCACTATTTCTTTGCAAAACTTCAACTTGTCGAGAAAAATAATCGTGATCTCATCGATTGTTTCATCCTTTTGTCGAAGTCGGAGGAAATCTTCTTGAATTCGGTCTACGGCCGATTGAGGACAGTGATACTTAATAAAAGGTTCCTTGAATTCTTGTCAGGTTAGAGTTTGGAGTTTATCTTCGCCAATTTCTTTACTATACGCATCCCACCAATCTTTAGCTTGTCGTAATAGTTGCCCCGTGGCAAACATGACTTGATCCTCTTTAATTAGCACAGTGACTTCGAATGAACACTCCTTCAATATTGGCGATCCATCTTTGGCATTCAATGGGGTCTATTTCTCCGTTATAAGTTGCGGGTTTACATGCCATAAAATCCTTGTAGGTGCACTGTCGTGCTTCCTTCTTGACTTGCATTTCGGTTATCATTTCCTTCAACTCATCTATTTTGTTCGTCATCATGGTTTCCACCATGCTCAACACTTGACTATCCACTTCTTGCGCTATTTTTGGAATGCTTGCATCGAGTGTCTTTATGTAAGGAGTCTCAAAATTATCCTAAAATGACCCGTAAGTAAAAACCCGGACCCCTGAAATCATAATGTGCATGAAAAACCAAGAAATCAAGAAAATTGGTCTTCAGGCGGGCCGCGTAAGAGTAAGCTTCGGCTTACGCGGGCCGCGTCAAACATAGGTTGACCGGATAAGTGTTCCGGATCCACGTGTCGTCTACGTGGCACACCTACTGGTGACCAATCAAGCCTACGCGTAGAATAGGTGGTTAGGCGGGCCGCGTAAAGATCGAGCTAAGGTTTACGCGGGTCACGTGAACCCTAAATTTCACCTATAAATAGCTTGTCTCAGGGACTTTCATTCTGTGTCGACGAAAACTTTCAAAAAAACGAGTTCTTACTGTTCCAAAGTCGAAATTACTTTCAATTTTAGTAGGGTACTGCTTCAATATCGGGTATTAACTCGATCGCTGCTACGATTTATTGTCTGATCGATTGAAACTATCCAATGGATGTTTAAGTGCTGCCCATATTAGGGTTATGCTTTGTCATTCGTCGTGAATTCGATGGATGTTTAAGCATCGCACTTTGTCATTCGTTGTGAGGGTTTAATCTCGTGAGTTATCGTAAATGCTGTATTACTTACTAACCCAGTTCGTGTGCATATTGTTTAAATTTAGGTTAAAAAGGCTTATCAGTAGGCTAAACTCTGCTCGAATAAATCTGCAATGTGAGTCATTCTCTTTTTATCAAATTGCTTTTCAAAACCCTATTTATTTCAAAATTATAATTGCAGGGATTAAGTCTTTGTAATCTTCAATTACAGCCGGTATGTAGGGTTTTGTATACATTACTTGATAACCGTCACCATTGGACAACGAATTAGCCAATGGGTGATATGACCATAGTCACAGACACCATTGGACAACGAGATAGCCAATGGGTGGTCGAGTGACAAATATCGTTGGGTAATTGGTTGATATATAAACATTGTAATCGCTCTTAATACTGTAAATTATAACAAAGTGTCATAAAAAGAATGATTCACCAGTATTTCCCCGCTGACAAAATATTTTTCAAACATGTTTCAGGTGATCTGTTGTGATCCAGGAAAAGTGCCGCGAAGCACTACAAGCTTAAGGAAGTGGCTCAATATAAATAAAGAAACATGTTTTGTAAAAATAAGATTTCCCAGTGAAATCATCTTATTGTAAACTACCAGGGTTTTATCCCGAATTATGAAATAAAATAAACGGGCATTTCAAGTTTTAAAAGATCCTGTTAAAATCTTCCGTTGTCGCATCAATTGAATACCACGGGTTCCTGTCCCGCGGCTCCTGACCGGGTCAAACCGGGGCTGGGGCCGTGACAGGAAAAGGTGGTATCAGAGCTACTAAACGAGCCACTGATTTAAGCCATTAAGTATTTCAAAATACTTAATTTTCCTGATTACCAAATCTGTGATTTTGTGATTATATGCTTTATTATTTGAATATTTGATTACAGTATGGGTAAGAAAAGACTTTCGGATATCTACCATGAATTAGATACTTCACCAAAAGAAAAGGGAAGTTCATCCCAATCAAATTCCTCAAGATACTTAGTAGATCCTGAGGAAGGAATATTTGTTCGAAAGGCACAATATGAGGAACCACTCTCCTCTAATAAAAGAAGTTTGATTATTAAGAAAAGTCAGGAGAAAATAAAAAAAATCACAACCAAAAGAAAGGAGAGTTAATCAGAAAACCCAGGAATTAGGCCGTAACCCACCATGGGAAGACAAGTTAGATGAAAAAAATGGGCAGATCTATATATGCTAGCCACGGTAGCAGTAAATGCAAATCTTTAAATACCCTGACTCAGTTCTAGCACCCTTATCACCTACAAACAAGAAACTTTACCTAGTAAATAAATAATTTTATAAATAAACCCTAGTATGTTTTAATTTTCAGTTGTCCTTTGTATTAAAATTAGTCACATGGTATGCAATAATACTTGAAGATTATCTGTGAAATTTTGCTATAAAATCTTAACTTAGTATTTTTTTTATATATATATGCTAAAACAGCATGAATGAGTTATCTGGAGCCCTAGAGAATCTCAACCTCTACCCTGTGAACATAGAAGTTTCCAAAGATTTTACTGGTTACTTTGCTGATGTGGAAAAACCTATGGAATTTCAAGCTCCACATTTGGAGAAAGCCAAACCTAAGAAAAGAAGAAGATTTGTAGGCTGGAGACGTGTACGCAGAAGGAAACCAGCAACTAGGAGAATTCCTAAGATAGAGAATCCCCTGGATAAAGGAAAAGAGATAGAAATTGAGGAAGATTCAATGCAAGCAGGGATGGATATTGGGGAAAGTTCTAAGCAAGAGATTGGAGAAAGCTCTAAGCCAACCAAGGAAATGACATTGCAGGAAGAGTTAGATTTCTTATTGGCAAGCTGTGATACCATTAAGCCTGTCAATGAAAATATTTTTACCTATCCTGTTGAAACCCAACTTCCAATAAACTTAGAACCAGCCATCCCAGAACCTTTGAATCACACTCAACCTCTAGGAATGGACGAATGGTGGACTAATGATTGGCAGTTCCAAAACCTTCTAAATAATCCTTATACCTTTTTCCCTCAGTTCGATCCAGAGCCTGCACCAAATCCACCTATGAGTAATGAAAATTTAGCTGAACTCCGCCATTTCGGTGAGGAGTTGATGGATGCAGGGAATAGGACCCGGGAGATAGGAGGACAAATCTCCTGGAAATATGATGAGAGGGATCATCGCTTTTAAAATACTAGTTGACGAGAGAGAAGTGGGTTGTATGTTTGTATAATAATAATAATAAAAATCAGTATGTGTAAAATAAGCAATAAAACGGTTGTAAAATAACAGTGTGTAATGATGCATAATATAATCAATAACTTTTGGCTATACGTGTTAATATGATTATGTGTAATTGTTTGTTATGTTTACTTATTTAATTAATACTAATCATTTATATAAAATTTATTACCAGATGGCAAACGCTGGTAATGAACAAGTTAACAAGGGTAATCAATCCGAGCACAACAATGAGGATCAATTTCTTAATAGGCAAGATATCGAAAATATCGTTGCTCAGGGAATAGCCAACGCTATTCCAGCAATCCTTGCTGCTGCTCAAAATCCAATCGAACCTCAACAGATTATTCCTAGCAAACGTACTAATGAAGATAATTTCAGTAATAGTGTAAATGGAGGAGGCAATCATATTAATAACAACAACGATGGGATGCAAGCTCCGCTCCTTAAGAAAATGAAAGCTGCAACACCTGGTTGCACTTACAAAGAATTTCTTGCCTGTAAACCAGCTGAGTTTGCAGGTAACGAAGGGGAAACTGCAGCACTACGTTGGTTAGAGAAAACAGAGGCAGTAATTACCATAAGTAAATGTGCTGAAGAAGATCAGGTCATGTATGCGTCAAATCTTTTTAAAGAAGGGGCGCTAGAATGGTGGAACACAGTATTACAAACCAAAGGAAGGACGGTGGCATATGCTATGAACTGGGAAGAATTTAAGAGTCTTGTAGAAAGAAAATTCTGTCCCGAGTACGAGAAAGAACAAATGGCGAATAAATTCCTGAACCACCGGATGGTGGATGTGGACTGTCGCGGATATACTTCGACATTCTTCGAATATGCTAGAGTGGTACCAACACTGGCTTCGCCAGAACCTGTACTTATTTCTCACTATATTTGGGGATTGATTAGCGAAATCCGTAATATCGTTAAAGCTGCGAGACCTCGCACTATTGACGATACGGTAGAATTAGCTAACACCTTAACTAATGAGCTGGTACGCACAAGAGATGAAAATAGGAAAAAGGAACTGGCTCATAAAATTACCCAAGGATTTCGTGTGGGTAATAATAGCAACTTCAAGAGAAGAGGAACAGGGCAATCCTCAACTCCGCCGTTCTGCAGGAATTGCAGAAAGAAACATTTTGGAAAATGTAATGTAACCTGCAACTTTTGCAAAGTTACTGGACATCGTGAAGAAGACTGCAGAAAGAAAACAAGGATCTGCTATAACTGTGGAGAAATGGGACATTTCAAACCAGAATGTCCTAAATTGGTTAAACCAGCAGACAATAAAGCCAAACCGGCCGAAGGAGCTACCAAGAAGAATGTTCGAGCCTTCCAATTAACTACTCAAGAGGCAGAACTCATTCCAGATGTGATAGCTGGTACGTTCCTAGTTCACAACGTTTACGCAAAAGTATTATTTGACTCTGGTGTAAACCAAAGTTTTATAAATACTTCATTCTGCCAAGCTCTTAATTTACCCTTAACCAACCTTAGGCAGATTTTTACAGTCGAAACGAAAAATGGAAATTCTGTTAAAATAGATAGGGTTTTGCAAGAAGGAAATATAGAACTTTCAGGTCATAAATATCATGCAAACCTATTACCAATGAATTTAGCTGGATTCGATGTCGTGTTAGGAATGGATTGGTTAGTAACCAACCATGCTCGAATTCTTTGTGACAAGAACTCTATAGAAATTCGGGCACCTACCGGAGAAGTAATCATGATTTCAGGAGATAAACCGCGAAAACCTATGAAGTTCATTTCAATAATGAAAGTTGCTAATTATGAACGAAAACAAGGAGTAGTGTATATGATTTCAGTAATCATTAACACTAAGGGTAAAAAACTCAAAGAAATTCCAGTAGTTTCAGAATACCCAGATGTATTCCCAGAAGAACTACCTGGATTACCACCCAATAGGGAAGTTGAATTTAGAATTCATTTAATTCCTGGAACTACACCGATAGCCAAGGCACCTTATCGGTTAGCACCCACAGAAATGCTAGAATTAAAGAAACAATTAGATGAATTACTAAGTAAGGGATTCATACAACCTAGTTCATCCCCTTGGGGAGCACCAGTGTTGTTTGTAAAGAAAAAGGATGGTTAGATGCGAATGTGTATCGATTATAGAGAATTGAATAAGGTTACAATTAAGAATCGATACCCATTACCTAGGATTGATGATCTTTTCGATCAACTTCAAGGAGCTAGATACTTTTCTAAAATCGACTTACGCTCTGGATATCATCAATTAAAGGTACAAGAAGAAGACATACCTAAAACTGCTTTCAGAACTAGGTATGGTCATTACGAGTTTACAGTCATGCCCTTCGGATTAACGAATGCACCTGCAGCATTCATGGACATGATGAATAGGATCTGTAAACCGTACTTGGATAAATTTGTAATTGTCTTCATCGACGATATACTTATTTATTCCAAAAGTCCGGACGAACATTGTCAACATTTGCATGCACTCTTAACTTTGTTAAGAAAAGAAAAGCTTTATGCCAAATTCTCGAAGTGTGAATTTTGGCTACAGGAAGTGCAATTTTTAGGACACATGGTGAATCATGAAGGTATTCATGTAGATCCTACTAAGATAGAAGCAATTACTAAATGGAAAGTCCCACAGTCAGCTATGGAAATTAGAAGCTTTCTAGGATTAGCTGGATATTATAGGCGCTTTATTAAGGATTTTTCTAAGATAGCAGTACCATTAACTAAGCTAACCTGTAAAGCGGTTAAGTTTGAATGGGGACCTAGGCAAGAAGAGACTTTTAGAATTTTGAAGCAAAAGTTAACCAACGCTCCAATTTTAGCCTTACCAGAAGGAACAGAAGATTTTGAGGTTTACTGTGATGCTTCTAAACTAGGATTAGGATGTGTGCTAATGCAACGCAAGAAGGTAATAGTGTATGCATCAAGGCAATTGAAAAAGCACGAGGAAAACTATACGACTCATGACTTAGAGTTAGGAGCCATAATTTTTGCCCTTAAGATTTGGAGACATTATCTGTACGGAAGTAAGTTTACTGTCTATACAGATCATAAAAGCTTAAGGTACATATTTGGGCAAAAAGAATTAAACATGAGGCAAAGGAGATGGATGGAAATTCTAAGCGACTACGACTGTGATATTCAATATCACGAAGGAAAGGCAAATGTAGTTGCAGATGCCTTAAGTCGTAAGTATCATGAAAAGCAAAGACGAATTCGTGCTCTCAGATTAAATCTACAGTTAGATTTAATGGAGCAACTGAAGAACATTCAGGAAACAGCAATCAAGGACGATGCTGAAGGAATGAAGGGACTAATAAAAGAATTAGAGCAAGGAAATGATGGAATTTGGAGATTCCATACGAAAAGGATTTGGGTACCTAAACAAGGAGAATTAAGAGATAAAATCTTAGAAGAAGCTCATAAATCTAGGTATACCATACATCCAGGAAACAATAAAATGTACCAAGATTTAAGAAATAATTTCTGGTGGATAGGAATGAAAAAGGACATAGCTAGATATGTTTCTAAGTGTCTTACTTGTTCACAAGTTAAAGCAGAACACCAGAAACCTTCGGGTCTACTTCAACAATTAGAAATGCCTGTATGGAAATGGGAACTCATAACAATGGACTTTGTTACTAAGTTACCCAAAACCAGAAAAGGTAATGATGCGATTTGGGTAATTGTGGATCGATTAACCAAATCAACTCATTTTCTACCCATGAAAGAAACCTTTAGCATGGAAAGGTTGGCAAAGTTATATGTAGATGAAGTAGTATCCTTACATGGAGTTCCACTCTCCATTATATCGGATAGGGATAGTCGTTTCACTTCCCATTTCTGGAAAAGTTTCCAGGAAGCAATGGGAACCCGACTAAATTTAAGTACTGCATATCATTCTCAAACAGACGGACAAAGTGAAAGGACGATCCAAACTCTGGAAGACATGCTTAGGGCATGTGTGATAGATTTTGGTGGGAACTGGGACAACCATTTACCTTTAATTGAATTCTCCTATAACAATAGTTATCATTCAAGCATCGAAGCTGCCCCATTCGAAGCCCTGTATGGACGAAAGTGCAGAACTCCAGTTTGTTGGGCATAAATAGGAGAAAGTCAACTATCAGGACCAGAGATTGTGCAAGAAACTACCGACAAGATCACTAAAATCAAGGAAAGACTGAAGACGGCTCGAGATCGCCAGAAAAGTTATGCAGATAATCGACGCAAGCCGTTAGAGTTTCAAATTGGAGACAAAGTACTATTAAAAGTATCTCCTTGGAAAGGAGTAGTCCGGTTTGGGAAGAAAGGAAAGCTAAGTCCAAGATACGTAGGACCATTCCCAGTAATCCAACGTATAGGACCAGTTGCTTATCGTTTACAACTACCAGAGGAGCTGGCAGGAGTACATGATGTATTTCATGTATCCAATCTCAAGAAATGTTTATCAGACGAATCACTGATAATACCTCTCCAAGATATAGAGGTAAATGAAAACTTAAAGTTCGTTGAAAAACCACTTCAAATCGAAGATCGAAAAATCAAGTTTCTCAAGCACAAAAGATTGGTGCTAGTCAAGGTTAAGTGGGATTCCAGAAGAGGACCCGAATACACTTGGGAGCTGGAATCGGAAATGAAGCGAAAGTATCCTCACTTATTCCAATGAATCTCGAGGACGAGATTTTAAATAAGGTGGGAAGGTGTAGGTCCCTCGGAGGTTGAGGTCAAACCTATTCCTTGTTATGCTTAACACACTAGCTAGTGCGGAATCCAAGCTAGCATGCAAACCGAGATAGAAGACGACAAAACACGACACGCAAGATTCACCGATTAACACCTCTGTATTAATACGTATGAAAAGATCAGTTACAAGCTCAATGTTTACAGATGTATTCTGTAAACTCTCAAAGTTCTCTCGTGTGTGTGTGTGCTCTCACTTGTCCTCTCCTCCTGAAGTGAACACAATACATGGGTATTTATACCCAACACAGATCGTCTGGTCGAAGGATCAGGTAGACTGATCGAAGGATCATCTATCGACCAGAAACCTACCGAAGGATCACATATACCTCGAAGGATGATATCCTTCGAGGTCCATCAACATCCATCGAAGGTTTCTCTTTCGAGCTCATCATCGAAGGATCTAAATAATCCTTCGATGACCCATCCTTCGACACAGACATGTTACACACAATGTGCTAACTGTTTGGCCAGGTCAAACCAGGAGGATGGTTGACTAGGTCAAACTTACATCAAACGCACATATTAACAAACCTAAGACGTAGCTCAGACTAACACACGAAATCGTTTTGTATCATGACGAAATACAGACAAAGCACAGACACAAGTGCACCAACAAACTCCCCCTTGGCTGTAGCTTTGTCTCATTTTTCGTGTCTTCAAGTCTTTGACTTCTTTTCAAGTCTTCAATGTTGGAGGATCTTTAAAGTCTCCACGTCTTGAAAGCAGAAAGTGTATCAACAAACTCCCCGTTTCATGTAGGAAGTGTGTTGACAAACTCCCCCTTAACATAAGCTCCCCCTTGAGTTATGCTCGTGAAAGTCTTGATCTTTGCAACTTGAGATCCTTGTGGTGTTGATGATGGTCAACGGCAACTCGATCATCTTCATCACTTGAGTGCCTTCACGTCGTGTCTTCATTCCGAAGCTTGTCATCGACTATGTTCTCCTTGCCTTTAGAATCTGTACATGCAAGAAATCTAAACGCGTAATGAGAACAACTGCCTGGAATATCATAAGCAAACGACACACATGTGACCATTGTTCAATCAAACACCGTCCGACAGTTTGAAAGTTTAACAAATTTTTATCAATTTTAGTTTTTAACTTTCAAAATTTGCAAATTTCGACCGTTTATGAAGAATCAGTCGTTTCGGTTTTCAATTAGGTTTCAGGTAACAAAGACTCGAGATCCAACATCGTACGATCGAAAATAAGATAGAAATAAAATCTTTTTGGCTTTTATAAAGTTTATATTAAAACACACCTAAGATCTTTTTGGAATTTTTGAATATTTCAAATGTAAAGACAGAAAGCAGTAAATAAATATATACAAGGATACAGAAACTGAAAGCATTACATAAATATTTACAGACATTCTTTTTGCGAGTTTCGAGGGTAAGAGAATCATATCAGTGTACGGTCAAGCCAAAACGCTCTTGTTGTTCAATTAGTTAACATTAAGATAAGCATCCTATAACAATTATCGGTATTGTTGTCCACTTAAGCTCAACTTATCATATGTAATCATGGCGAGGGGATACGTTAAGGTATGATTTATACTTACCGACCGGTGTTCATCCACATCACGACACATTCCCGTATCAAGGTATGCACGAGGGTTCATCTTACCGGTGAGTATACCGATTATCATCTGTTTGACCGTATATGATGTGAGATTCTCACTTATTTTGATTGAAAACAAGCCCTATGTGATAGAATCACTTATTGATGAGGAACTTGATTTTCATATGCATGAGGGCACAGGAGCAAGTCCGTGAACAGGTTAGTACTTTCGTACAGCAGAGAGACGAACTTGACTCCCGGATAAATGTGATATATATCACTTATTTGTTTGGACATGTGATTGTTTATCACTTATTGAAGTCGAATGCAGTATGTACACGTATGTATGGTATCATGGAAGATCTAGACTTGCGTCCCCGTTATTATTATTATTATTATTATTTTTTTCGGTAAAAGATACAACCATGATACCCAGATGATAAGCAGCATAAAGACCGAATATCTCAGAACCTCGGCAATCTCTCAAACGAAATTTCGGTACTAAGACCATATGCCAATGAATGGTTCCCACCTACTTGTAGGTCCCTCGGAGGTTGAGGTCAAACCTATTCCTTGTTATGCTTAACACACTAGCTAGTGCGGAATCCAAGCTAGCATGCAAACCGAGATAGAAGACGACAAAACACGACACGCAAGATTCACCGATTAACACCTCTGTATTAATACGTATGAAAAGATCAGTTACAAGCTCAATGTTTACAGATGTATTCTGTAAACTCTCAAAGTTCTATCGTGTGTGTGTGTGCTCTCACTTGTCCTCTCCTCCTGAAGTGAACACAATACATGGGTATTTATACCCAACACAGATCGTCTGGTCGAAGGATCAGGTAGACTGATCGAAGGATCATCTATCGACCAGAAACCTACCGAAGGATCACATATACCTCGAAGGATGATATCCTTCGAGGTCCATCAACATCCATCGAAGGTTTATCTTTCGAGCTCATCATCGAAGGATCTAAATAATCCTTCGATGACCCATCCTTCGACACAGACATGTTACACACAATGTGCTAACTGTTTGGCCAGGTCAAACCAGGAGGATGGTTGACTAGGTCAAACTTACATCAAACGCACATATTAACAAACCTAAGACGTAGCTCAGACTAACACATGACATCGTTTTGTATCATGACGAAATACAGACAAAGCACAGACACAAGTGCACCAACAAACTCCCCCTTGGCTGTAGCTTTGTCTCGTTTTTCGTGTCTTCAAGTCTTTGACTTCTTTTCAAGTCTTCAATGTCGGAGGATCTTTAAAGTCTCCACGTCTTGAAAGCAGAAAGTGTATCAACAAACTCCCCGTTTCATGTAGGAAGTGTGTTGACAAACTCCCCCTTAACATAAGCTCCCCCTTGAGTTATGCTCGTGAAAGTCTTGATCTTTGCAACTTGAGATCCTTGTGGTGTTGATGATGGTCAACGGCAACTCGATCATCTTCATCACTTGAGTGCCTTCACGTCGTGTCTTCATTCCGAAGCTTGTCATCGACTATGTTCTCCTTGCCTTTAGAATCTGTACATGCAAGAAATCTAAACGCGTAATGAGAACAACTGCCTGGAATATCATAAGCAAACGACACACATGTGACCATTGTTCAATCAAACACCGTCCGACAGTTTGAAAGTTTAACAAATTTTTATCAATTTTAGTTTTTAACTTTCAAAATTTGCAAATTTCGACCGTTTATGAAGAATCAGTCGTTTCGGTTTTCAATTAGGTTTCAGGTAACAAAGACTCGAGATCCAACATCGTACGATCGAAAATAAGATAGAAATAAAATCTTTTTGGCTTTTATAAAGTTTATATTAAAACACACCTAAGATCTTTTTGGAATTTTTGAATATTTCAAATGTAAAGACAGAAAGCAGTAAATAAATATATACAAGGATACAGAAACTGAAAGCATTACATAAATATTTACAGACATTCTTTTTGCGAGTTTCGAGGGTAAGAGAATCATATCAGTGTACGGTCAAGCCAAAACGCTCTTGTTGTTCAATTAGTTAACATTAAGATAAGCATCCTATAACAATTATCGGTATTGTTGTCCACTTAAGCTCAACTTATCATATGTAATCATGGCGAGGGGATACGTTAAGGTATGATTTATACTTACCGACCGGTGTTCATCCACATCACGACACATTCCCGTATCAAGGTATGCACGAGGGTTCATCTTACCGGTGAGTATACCGATTATCATCTGTTTGACCGTATATGATGTGAGATTCTCACTTATTTTGATTGAAAACAAGCCCTATGTGATAGAATCACTTATTGACGAGGAACTTGATTTTCATATGCATGAGGGCACAGGAGCAAGTCCGTGAACAGGTCAGTACTTTCGTACAGCAGAGAGACGAACTTGACTCCCGGATAAATGTGATATATATCACTTATTTGTTTGGACATGTGATTGTTTATCACTTATTGAAGTCGAATGCAGTATGTACACGTATGTATGGTATCATGGAAGATCTAGACTTGCGTCCCCGTTATTATTATTATTATTTTTTTTTTCGGTAAAAGATACAACCATGATACCCAGATGATAAGCAGCATAAAGACCGAATATCTCAGAACCTCGGCAATCTCTCAAACGAAATTTCGGTACTAAGACCATATGCCAATGAATGGTTCCCACCTGGTCTTCAGTCGATTTAAGATTTATATCACCCTGCACACTTTAAAATGATTGTGAGCCTACCGATACATCTTATATAGAGCTGCTTATCGTTTTTCATTTTAGGTTTAAAGAGGTTTAGACAGACCACTGATGTACTATCATATTCTCTTTTTCTCGCCAGGAAACTCATTTTTGTTTTTCTATTGTTTTTGTGTTTATGAAATTTTTCGATGTTTTTAGATTTTTCAAATTTGGATTTACTCCCCCTAAAATCAACAAACTAAGATAAATTTAAAACACAAAGGTATTTACAAAAATGATTTTCCGATGTTGGTTAACTCATGTTTTACCTCAATGCCGTTTACCAAAATTAAGTTTTAATCAGAAATGATTTAGCGAATTTTGGAAAAATCAGTTGGCATGTCGGTAAGCGGTGCGGACCATGACAACATTGTCTGGCCAAAGAGTGCTGAACGAGATAATAATTCACAAAGCAGCTTAAATATCGACAAGAATAGGAGAGATTAGAAATTTAAAACCGTATCCTGCAACTGCATCGTGCATTGCAAGGAATCTGAGTGCTCTCCCAAACTGAATATCCACCCGGTGTGGATTTCAAAGACGATTTTTGTAGCTACTGAGAAATCTGTTGACAGTAACAAGATCATAAACCTTTGGGTCCGGCTGGTCTTCCACATTGCACCAGCGAAGGTCTTTGTCTTTCTCTTTCAGAAGTAGTGTGCGGTTGTTCAATCCACGCCAAGGCATCCGCACACCCGGTTGGTTTGTTCAACAAACACATTTTCTTCAAACACACCGTGGAGAAATGTACACTGCACGTTCACCTTGTGGACTTTGAACTTCTTGTGGAAGAAAAATCCATGAATCTTCAAAAAGCTTCAGACGTGCTGCAGTCGCGTACTTTTCATTGAAATCTTTCCTGATGACCTGATCAAAAACCGTAACAACCAAATTTTGGCACATATCTCTTCATGTCGAATTTTTCAACTTCATTCAACCACTTTCTTTCACCATCATTCCTTCATCGGAATGTTTGTCTTCTTATCTTTTTCCTTTCTTTTCTCATTTCTCTCCATTAAAGGCAACAACTCCTAGATATAATGATGTTTTGGAGTCTGGTGTCGCCGATCTTGTGCATGGACGCTCCACTATCAACAATCCTAAGACTATCAATAGTTCCTCCTGGAATATCCTACACACTCACTCAGAGATTAGTTGGAGAGAGGGACCCAGGCCTTTGTGGACTTGGGTCGTCCTTGATCATCAAGGAAAGTGATTTCAATCACTTGATGATTAGGAAAAAGAACCTGTGGTGCTCCCCCTGATTGAATTACCTGCTTTTGCTTCCAAACTGTTTGTTCTTTACCAGTATTTGAATTTATTGTTTTAGCATTTACTGGTTTTACAGTTTCAGATTTTGCTTGTACAGGTTTTTCTTCTTTGACCTCTGATTTTAAGGCCTTTTCAATTACCTTTTGATTCTTTTGTTTAAACTTCTTTTCCCTTTCTTTCAAGACACGTGGGTCTTGTTTCGGGGAAACTGATCGTTTTCGGTAATTGATTTCTTGGGGAGCACTCGTTTTTGACTTCAGCTTTTGCACGTGTGGGCAATATCTTACAATATGCCCAACTGTCCCACATTCAAAACATGTTCTCCGCTCTACAAACTTCGGAGAAACATGTTGATGACCAGACGGAGAACCAGACAATGAACTTTGTGATCTAGACGTGCTTGGACCTAAATCACATCCGTTGGTGTGTTGGGTGTAATTATTCTGATCATTTCGTTTTAAAATTCTAACTTGTTTTATAAAATCAATGTTAGATTTATCCTGAAATGTTTCAAGTTTGTCTGAACCCGTGGATCCAACAAAGTTCATTTTCGGTTCTCGTTTCTTAACAGGAGCTCTTTTGTTCTGCACCTTTCGTTGTTGAAACTTAGGTTGATCAACCTTAGGCTGCTGAACTTTAGGTGCTTGAACATTCTTGTTCTGAGCCTTCTTTCCCTGTACCTTACCCTTTCCGGAGTTGACTTGTTGTTTTCGCTCAATTGGTAGATTTTGGTTTCCGTATTGTTTTCTAATTTGTTCACACGGAGTTGGATCACATTGAGTGACGGTAGCTTTGCCACTTTTGTTCCCCAAAAACTTATCAGTGCATCCTTCAAAAATTTGCTCAATTAAATCTTGATTTACATTTTTAATTGGAAAATCTTTGTTAGAGTAGATTTTGCTATCTCCTTTGAGCGTGTACAACAAGTTATTCTCTTTACTGCTAGATACAAGGGACTCCATTGCTTTTGACATTTCAGACTTACTTGGTTTCACTGGTGGATCACACAGGATGTGATTCTCGATTGGAATATCTGTTGTAACCGAGTTAGACTGTTGTTTCACAATTTCTTCAGATTCATCATCCGAAGAATCAGCATCCTCAACAATGGGAGGACTCTGTTCCTTAACAAACGATGAATCTGTCACACTCTCAGATTCTGATTGACCCGAGGATGATGTACCAGTTGTGAACCCGAGGCCTGCTGCAAAGTCATCTAGATCGAGTGGCACAGTAGGTTCAAAACGGGGCATATCCTCGTCATCAGGCAATTTGGAGTAATTGTGATTCATTGGGGGAGGACATGATTTGAATCCAATACCAATACTTTTTGCATTCCCCTTTTTCTTTTGAACGTCAATGATGTGATCCAATACATAGCGGGAATTGGAATAGCTTTCCAGTTTCTGCTTAATTGTCTCACATTCACATCGAGCTGTTGCCAACTCTACCATTTGCTTTTCAATTGTGTCAATAAGATTATTGTTAGCATGTTGTTTTCGCAAAACAGCCTTTTGTAATTCTGAAACATCATGTCTTAATGACGCAATTGTTGCTTTAAATTCCTTTTCATTTCTGGTTAAAAACAAGTTAGCTTCAGTTGCTTTAGAAAGATCTACAATCAACTCTTGATTGTGTTTGTGTGTGATTTCAAATTTCTCTTGCAAACCCTCGTGTTTGCTTCGCAATTCGCAACACTTATCATTCATCGAAACATGTTTGTCTTGCAAGTCAAACAAACTAGCTTGTAAAGCGTCATGTTTGCCTTGCAACTCAGACATGTTTGCCTCTAAATCAGCATTTTTAACACGCAAACTATCACAGTTATCACAACTAACTACAGTGGGTTCATCGACACATACCTGACCTGATGAACTGTCGACATTAGCCATAAAGGCTGAATGGAGAGAAGACGAAGAGTAAGCAGCTTGATCCACCAAATTAGATCTTCTTTCAGTTCCTGCTGCAGCTTCTTCCAAAAGCTCATCAATATCTGCATCGACTGACGCACTTGATGTCTCATCCACATGATCATTGCCTGAAGTGGAGGACTCTTCATCTGAACTTCCACTGTAACCGGAGCTGTCTTCCTCTTCAGAAGATTCATCACCATTGGTGGAAGATTCTCCGCCACTGGCGTGCTTAAGATCCTCGACAACCTCAGCAAAACATGCTGTTCCATCCGGAGCATCATTCCCAAACTGAAGCGACCAATCACAACCTTCATCTATTTGAACCACAAGTGCCTGGTTGGCATTTGATGGCCCTGCTTGGCTTTGGTTGTTGACAGGTATCAACGTACGAACATTGTTCCTGTTCTGGTTCTGCTGGTTGCCTTGGTTTCTAAAAGGATTTTGGTTTCCATGCTGAGCTGGTCTTGTGCATTCCCTTTTGAAATGACCCCGTTCACCACAGTTAAAGCACGTTACAGCTTGCTTGTCGAACCCATACTTGGTGTCTTTCTTGCTTTCCAAGTTGGTTCTCCCCGTCCTTTCCATAAACTCCTTTGCTCTTCGAATTGCACTAGCAAGAGCCCATTTGATATCCATCATTTCAAACTCTTCTTTATCCACTTGCTGATAATCTTCACTGGTTAGATTGATATTCCCAATCTGACCTGCAACCAATCCACAATAAGCACTAACCAAGGTGTTCAACATCTCCATATGCTCCTTGGCTACTTCGACACTGACTTTGGAAAAGTTGGAAGTGTCTAATCTGACTGTGTTCGGATTGGAAGTGGCTTGAATGTTTGAAGAGCTTCCATAAAACCCTTGCTGTTGCGGTTGTTGCTGCTGAGCTGTCGGTTGCACATTTTGTTGTAGAGAAGAAGAATCTGGTCTTGAATACATCATCGTGTATGCTGAAGGATCAAACTGATTTGTTGTGGAAGGTCCGGTGTTTGAGATGAAGGCTGTTTGAAGCTTCGCATGTTGAGAGGCTGGTTTTTCTCCACTGATACCTCCTGCAATCCCATAGTACATCTCTGGGTTTTGAGGAGTTAGTGTTCTTTTTGCCTTAAGCTTTTCTTCTACATCCTTGTTCTCCAATTTTTGAATTAACTCATAAACGGTGATTGTGTCTAGAACACCATTTTCTTTGAGAATTTCAAGATAACTGCTCCACTTTGCTGGTAAGCTATCAGCGAATCTCTTCACCATTTCTTGTGGAGTGGCAGTGACTTTAAAAGCAAACATCTCGCTCAACAAGTGATGGAACCTTGTAGATAAATCTGCCAAAGTCTCATTCTCCAAACACGTGAATCCTTCAAACTCTTTCTTCAATAATTCTTGCTTGATCTTTCTAGATTGAGCATTTCCTTCACATCGTAACGTGAGCATATCCCACAAGCTTTTAGTAGTCGTGCAGTAAACAAACTGGTGATAAATGTCTCTGTGAAGAGCTTGTGTGAGAATCATGAATGCTTTCTTTTCTAACTCAAATTTCTTCTTATCATCTTCAGACATAGTGCTGTAAGTTTGTGGATTAGATCCTGCAACTTCCAAATCATTGTCAAATGCGGTGAAGAAGCACATCCATAGCTCTTGACCTTGCCCTTGCCCCTGAACATAAGTTCTCAGCCTTTCTTTCCACCATCCCCAATCATTGATGTGATTTAGCTTTGGTGGTTTTGTGCTTGTACCAGTTTCACTGTCGTTCTGCATCATAGATTGAATGCTGCTGCTTTGATTTGTGACCAATGCCCATTGATTTGCAGTTATCATTGCAGCTTGAGGTGGGGCAATAGCCTGCATCCATGCAGTTTTGTTGAAATCTGACGCAGATTGAGTAGCTGATGATTGTGGAGTCAAAGTTGTTTGAGTCCACGCGGTTGGATCCCACTGACCATGCGTAGCTGATGATTGTGGAGTCGAAGTTGTTCGAGTCCACGCGGTTGGATCCCACTGACCGTTTGTTCCCATTTTATAAAACTTAATATATTAAGTGAAAATTGATTTAAAATTTGAAAAACAAGTTTTCCCTTTTAAAAATTTAATTTTCACAAACTATGTTAATATCTCGAATGATAACAACCAGCCGAAGGATCTTGATCGAAAGACCTGAAACACACAAACTTGTTAAACTTAAACAGACAAGGATCGAAGGATAAGTCACAGACTTCGAAGGATGTTCGAAGGATGATTATCTATCGAACCTCCTTTGATCGAAAGATGATCTTTCGACTTCGAAGGATATCCTTCGATCTGCACTGACACAGTTGACAAAAGTTGACAGGTTGGTGAAAAAGTTGATGGGTTGGTAGAAACTTTCGGCAGAAGGTATGTTCAGACCATACTTTCTGCCAAAGCAGATTTGAACAATAAAAAATACAGAAAAAGGAAGGTTCTTATCAAGAAACCGGTCACCGGAGTAAGCCGGAATTTGGCCGGAAATCACCAAACGTCTTAAAAACAAGTTTTTAAGTTACCCAACCCGTCCTTTAACACACCCGGTTAGTTTAGAACACGTTTTTATGACAAGAAATGCGAGAAAAACAGTAAAAACGGATGCTAAACTAAGTGAGTTTTTGTCCAAAACACTCCAAAGTCTTGTATAAACTCGATTTTTAACAAGGAAAAGAGCCACGGCTCTGATACCACTTGTAGGTCCCTCGGAGGTTGAGGTCAAACTTATTCCTTGTTATGCTTAACACACTAGCTAGTGCGGAATCCAAGCTAGCATGCAAACCGAGATAGAAGACGACAAAACACGACACGCAAGATTCACCGATTAACACCTCTGTATTAATACGTATGAAAAGATCAGTTACAAGCTCAATGTTTACAGATGTATTCTGTAAACTCTCAAAGTTCTCTCGTGTGTGTGTGTGCTCTCACTTGTCCTCTCCTCCTGAAGTGAACACAATACATGGGTATTTATACCCAACACAGATCGTCTGGTCGAAGGATCAGGTAGACTGATCGAAGGATCATCTATCGACCAGAAACCTACCGAAGGATCACATATACCTCGAAGGATGATATCCTTCGAGGTCCATCAACATCCATCGAAGGTTTATCTTTCGAGCTCATCATCGAAGGATCTAAATAATCCTTCGATGACCCATCCTTCGACACAGACATGTTACACACAATGTGCTAACTGTTTGGCCAGGTCAAACCAGGAGGATGGTTGACTAGGTCAAACTTACATCAAACGCACATATTAACAAACCTAAGACGTAGCTCAGACTAACACACGACATCGTTTTGTATCATGACGAAATACAGACAAAGCACAGACACAAGTGCACCAACAGAAGGATGTAAGGACTCTCAAAATTATCCTAAAATGACCCGTAAGTAAAAACCCGGACCCCTGAAATCATACTGTGCATGAAAAACCAAGAAATCAAGAAAATTGGTCTTCAGGCGGGCCGCGTAAGAATAAGCTTCGGCTTACGCGGGCCGCGTCAAACATAGGTTGACCGGATAAGTGTTCCGGATCCACGTGTCATCTACATGGCACACCTACTGGTGACCAATCAAGCCTACGCGTAGAATAGGTGGTTAGGCGGGCCGCGTAAAGATCGAGCTAAAGTTTACGCGGGCCGCGTGAACCCTAAATTTCACCTATAAATAGCTTGTCTCAGGGACTTTCATTTTGTGTCAATGAAAACTTTCAAAAAACGAGTTCTTACTGTTCCAAAGTCGAAATTACTTTCAATTTTAGTAGGGTACTGCTTCAATACCGGGTATTAACTCGATCGCTGCTACGATTTAATGTCCGATCGATTGAAACTATCCAATGGATGTTTAAGTGATGCCCACATTAGGGTTATGCTTTGTCATTCGTCGTGAATTCGATGGATGTTTAAGCATCGCACTTTGTCATTCGTTGTGAGGGTTTAATCTCGTGAGTTATCGTAAATGCTGTATTAGTTACTAACCCAGTTCGTGTGCATATTGTTTAAATTTAGGTTAAAAAGGCTTATCAGTAGGCTAAACTCTGCTCGAATAAATCTGCAATGTGAGTCATTTTCTTTTTATCAAATTGCTTTTCAAAACCCTATTTATTTCAAAATTATAATTACAGGGATTAAGTCTTTGTAATCTTCAATTACAGCTGGTATGTGGGGTTTTGTATACATTACTTGATAACCGTCACCATTGGACAACGGGTTAGCCAATGGGTGATATGACCATAGTCACAGACACCATTGGACAATGAGATAGCCAATGGGTGGTCGAGTGACAAATATCGTTGGGTAATTGGTTGATATATAAACATTGTAATCGCTCTTAATACTGTAAATTATAACAAAGTGTCATAAAAAGAATGATTCTCCAGTATTTCCCCGCTGATAAATATTTTTCAAACATGTTTCAGGTGATCTGTTGTGATCCAGGAAAAGTGCCGCGAAGCACTACAAGCTTAAGGAAGTGGCTCAATATAAATAAAGAAACATGTTTTGTAAAAATAAGATTTCCCAGTGAAATCATCTTATTGTAAACTACCAGGGTTTTATCCCGAATTATGAAATAAAATAAACGGGCATTTCAAGTTTTAAAAGATCATGTTAAAATCTTTTGCTGTCGCATCAATTGAATACCACGGGTTCCTGTCCCGCGGCTCCTAACCGGGTCAAACCGGGGCTGGGGCCGTGACACTTTACCACTTCGTCCGAAATCATTTTGTTTAGTTCATCTTGAGTTATCCATTCCGGGGTATCCGAGTTTCCTCCGCTTGCCATCTACAAATTCATACTTGTGTTAGATATCCTTCCATTCATTCTCTTTAACATTCTATGCATTAATTGTCCTTAACGATTTATTCTCGTAGGTTCTAAACCCACGCAATTCTTCATTACGAACATTCTAAATGCATTAATCATTTCATACATTCATCCATGTACTTAACTTCCTTTCCCTTTATACATTCTATGTTGGTAATCACATTAACTACTTAAATTCATGATTTCACTGACATTTAGGGGTGTTCCTGTAGTTTAACGAAGGTTTGGAACGGATTTGGGGACCTCAGAATCATAAACAAAGCTAATCGGAAACGCGACTCAGGAGAGGGCGTCGCCGACGGCGTAAGGCTGCGTCGGCGACGGTGCCCAGAAATGTTGTGTCGCTGAATTCTTGCGTAGACAGTTGGTTAAGCCGTCGGAACATCCCAAGTGCGTCGCCGACGGTATTTCTGACCTGCATTCGCTTCTTTAACTCATTTTTGCTCAAAAACTTCATTTCCGAGCCCCGGTTCAACCTGAAATGGTTCCGTGAAGTCCCGAAACCTCCCGTAATATCCGTAATGTCCCTAGCCCAGGTCATTCTAGTGAGTTGACTATAATTCTTCCTCCCGTTTCCAACTTTGAGCATATATCCGAAATTTATAATTTACTTACTTGTATAACGCTTCGGAACAAACACACCTTCATACGAGCTTTCGGTTTGAGTTCAAATATTTGAATCTCTCAAACCTCAGCTCTGATACCAACTTGTAAGGTCTAAATTTTTTTAGTAAAACTTAAGTGTCTAAATTGACAAAATACCAAATGGGTCGAATAATCAACTTGTAAATTTCTACATTAACTTCATTATAACTAAATGAGGTTGTTACAAAAGAGTTTATAACCCAAAAGTTTCTTAAAAGGCTAACATAATCTTTGAACTACAAGGTTTCAACATCAATTGACTTCCGAGTTAAGTTACTTACAAAAGACCCATTTTAGCAAGACCATTCAACAAAAATTTAGACCAAATAAATAGTATCATCGCGGAAGCGTGCATCATGAGTATGTCTGTTCCAAGTAGCCAACCATTAAGATGATTTACCTACATACACCCAATCAATTAGACATTTAAATCATAAGTTCATATGGCTCAAAATTACTAGTCGAACTACAAGGAAACTTTTCAAACTTTCATCCGAACATGAATTTCCCAACTTGGCACATTATCCATCCTACTCATTCAACTCATATCCTTAGCATGACTTCGATTTACACCAACTCGACATACGTATAAAGTTTCGACTCTAGGATAATAACATTTTATAACATTACATACTACTAATACTTTGTAAGCATGTGAACTTACCTTTGTCGTGTTTCGCTTGCGATCCGGAATGGCTTGTGTCTTCCTCTTTTACTCCTACAATTCATAATCAACATATTTCAATCTCATGTCTTTATTTCTCATTCTTGTCTTAGACAAAATCAAGTTATCAATTACAAATTTCTTGATTCTAGCCGTCTAACATCCTACTCACATGAGATTATCTTTTTCACATAAAAACTCTTCATTCAAGCATTTTAACAAACACTTGGTGTGCATATCATCAACAAAGCATATTGTACAAGTATTCTATGCATACTTTTCCTATTTCTCAACATTAACCATTATAGTCAATTAATTTCACATAATCAACATCTTATATCAAACATTCACTAATATTCTAACACATACAATCCTTACATCAATATTGCATGAATTTAGATTAACAAGATCATCATATTTTACTATCTTTCTAACCTTCAAAGTGGGTCTTTCATATATCATCGAAATAATCAGAATTCAAGCATGATTTATCCTCCATATAGTGATTCTAACATATGTTCATAATCAATTTCAAGAAAATTTCATGTTTCAATCAAGACCCACTTATGAAGAATCACCAAATCATAAAATTTGACTTACCATTCGATAGACTAACTTAGTTGAACGTTTCTACGTGCTCATGCAGTAATTTAGGCCATGGATTCCCTTTCAATTTGCTGATTTTATGATGTTGAGGGTTTTTGGTTCTTGCTTCCTTGTTCCAGGCGACACCCACACACACTGAAGTGTGGGTGGTGTGTGTTATTTTTCTTTTAATAGTTTAACTTTCCTCATTTCCCCCTTTAGTCCCTCATGTATATGCATATGTTTTTAATTGACTGAAACTTACTCTTTTTAAGTTACTCTTCTAAGTACATTTTAAGTAATAATATATATAATATGCATACTTATAAGTTTTGGGGTGTTACGGCGTCTCAGAGAATTCATGTAACCTGTTCGAGAGTTGAAAAATGTGCTTTTCTGTAATATTTATTATTATTATTTTTTAAAATCAATTGAGTATTGGGCTTACTAAACTAATGTCGATGTACTAATTTCTAAACCATAAAAATTGTTTTGTAAATGGGTCTATCTTGGAGTTGGTATGCACATGCCATTTAACAAAAATAAAATTGACGCACACACACACATATATATATAGGAGTAAGGTAAAATGAAAACTTATACGAGTTGTAAGAATTTAGAGAACTCGACCTTACGAAAGGTTTTTCCAAAAATTTTTTTACCAAAAATTCTTAAAAAATCAAGTTTTCCAGAAAAAAAAACTATTTTTTTACGGCAATGCTGTAAAAAGTGATATTATACTTAAGTTGTGTAGTATGATATGATACAACACTATCCAACATTGGCAAGCCAGTTTAAGATAAGAGAAAATTTCACTTTTTGTCCTTTATGTATTACCTGAATTTTGAAACGTGCCCTTTAAAAGTTTTAGTTTCAGTTTATGTCCAAAAAACACATGTTTTATATCACTTTATGTCCTTTACACCAAACTGAGTTAAATAATTCAGTTAGGTTCATTTAATGCAAGGGTATTATTGGTATTTCGCCTTAGTTATTTTGTTTTTAAAAATAAATCAACACAATTAAAGGTGGGATCCACTTTACAAAGTTTCAAGGCTTTATCTTTCCCACACCCCCATGTTTTCCGGTCATCTTCTCCGGCTCCGGCCATCTTCTCCGGCGGGCTCTTCATTTCCGGCAACAATATAATATACCCTGCTCAGTATCCCAAAGATTTTTAGCTTTTTTTTAATGAGCCAAGACCCCCTTCTCAGTACGGTTGTCTTACAAATTACCAGGAATACGCCACAGTTCCGTCCCGTAAACGATCTTCAAACTCACAAGGTGTCTCGGCCAAAAATTTCAATCCCGTAATTGTCATTGACAACTATGACAGCTTCACGTATAACCTTTGTCAGGTTCTCCTCTCGTTAGTATTATCACATATCACTTCTTTCCACAAATCATTAATTATATTATTTTGTACTAATGCCTGTTCATAATGTGTAGTATATGGGAGAGCTGGGCTGCAACTTTGAGGTTTACCGGAATGATGAGCTTACCGTTGATGAACTCAAAAAGTAATTATGCTTACAGCTTGACGGACTGGTGGATTCCAGTTCCAGTTCGACTGAGAAGGGGGTCTTGGCTCATTAAAAAAAAGCTAAAAATCTTTGGGATACTGAGCAGGGTATAATATATTGTTGCCGGAAATGAAGAGCCCGCCGGAGAAGATTACCGGAGCCGGAGAAATTGACCGGAAAACATGGGTGTGGGAAAGATAAAACCTTGAAACTTTGTAAAGTGGGTCCCACCTTTAATTGTTTTGATTTATTTTTAAAAACAAAATAACTAAGGCGAAATACCAATAATACACTTGCATTAAATAAACCTAACTGAATTATTTAACTCGGTTTGGTGTAAAAGACATAAAGTGATATAAAACATGTGTTTTTTGGACATAAACTGAAACTAAATTTTTTAAAGGACACGTTTCAAAATTCAGGTAATACATAAAGGACAAAAAGTGAATTTTTCTCTTAAGATAATTGTTTTGGTCAAAAATTACCGAAGTAATTAAGTGATCAAATTAGTTAAGTGAGGTAGTGTGCTAGAAATGAGTGTCGAAAATATGTTAATCAAGTTAATTTGTAAAAACAGTTTCAGGATACGGCTCAGGATATAGAGCTGTATCTATGATCAAACAATGAGCAAAAGTAAAATAAACGACACGGGATGTACGAGGAAAGCCCTTGATCAATCTAGATCGCCGGCATAAAACCTCGGGAGCTGACAATCGCAGCTGCCTAGTTCTTCTATTGCTTCAAAAATCAGGATACAGTGTAAGATGTGGTACGGATCGACTAAGTGTTACAACGAAACTTGAATACAAGTGTGGTGTTTGCGATGAGCTAGAGAGTGTAAGTGTATGAGAGTGTTAGTGAAAAATCGTGTGTTCTAAGCTGATCCGCCCCCATCTATTTATAGTAAAGATAAAATAACAAACTAGCCTAAACTTGCGGGATCCGCCGAATATTCCTTCTTCGAACGTTGTAGACCTGGTCTTTCGGGCTCAACGTCTCTTCCTCAACAAATTCGTCCGAGTCTTGAGGAGAAGAAGTCCTCTCGACCGTTAGCAAGTCTCAGCCCTTAACCTGCACGTGGTTAATTCAATAAGCCTCAGGATATCGCCCAATATGTTAGCAATATCCTCTTCCAGCATCCTAGTCACAAATGAACAAACATAGGCAGGATATTGGTCAGGATATATACGTTAAGAAAATGACCCCTAACAATTGTCCCCAAATATATCAGTTGGTATACCAATCCAACGGATATATTTCAAAAATCTTATCCCACAACTCAAGGCATTTAAAACGAAGCGACGGTCAAGATCACATCGTAACTTCCAACGCGTTTTTTACTCAATGGAGATCCACGATGCCCCTATATCTTCTCTTTTCTTGTTTGAAAAGCAAATATCTTCAACAGACCCTTCAGGTAATTCTCCATTTCTGATTTTCTTCCTGTCAATTTACTTCACCTTTCTAGCAATGGCCGCCGAGACCTTCACCCAGCAGAATCTTCTTAAAAATCCCGAGAAGGAGATCTGCGCTTTTGACAACGCAGACATTGCAGCTTTAAGAGCCTCCGGCGCTTTCCCCGACAGCACAGTCTTTAGGCCATTCGATCGGTCAATCCGATCGGATGTTTCTTCTACCGAATGGATCTGTTTTCCAGCATATCCTTTTTCATTAGGTCTTCGATACCCTTTTCCTGAATTCATGATGCAATTCTTTCGTGTTACTGGCATCTCTTTTGCTCAAACCATGCCCATGGTTTGGAGAGTACTAATTGTACTCAACCAAATCAAAAACCTCCATTGCTCTGACCTCTGCATCGAGGATTTACCTATTGCTTATCGCCTCCGATCCCACGGCTCTAGCCGGTTCTTGCTTTTTTCAACCTCTAGCAAACCCCTGATTCTCAAAGCCACCAAAAATGAAGACGGATGGCAACGCAAATTCTTCTTTGTCAAACGAGATTCCATTGCTGAGGGTGCCAACCTTCCGGTGGAGTGGTTAACCACCGGTAGGATCATAAATATCCTCATAGACGATTTGATTGTTATCCTCTATTAATATTCTTCTTTTTGATCTTTATGCAGTGAACTTCAAGGAAGTTGCTCCTCCTACCGCTGAGTCAGAAGAGAGAATCAATACCGTTTACCGGTTACCTGCAATAGACAGGACTTTTACCACACACGTCCCGAGTTCAAGTCAGTACTCATCATCCGAGATGTCTGGTAAGAATTGCTTTCAAAATAATTAGTCAAAATAATATAATGATAAAGAGTAAAACTTTTCCCTTTACGCAGCACCAGCTAAGATCCCTGAAGTCTTTGATCTTGACGAACTGGATAGCTATTCTGACCAGATCCAGGTCAAGAAAGAACCTGGCTCCAAGACCACTGCTACATCCAAACCCAGCAGCTCCAAAGCCATCATCATTCCTAAACCTTCACCGGCTACCAAGCCCCGGAGTTCAAATTCCCGCAAAAGGAAAGAACCCGATTCCCCTGTCATTTCTGACACCTTTCCTTATGAAAAGCACGGGTTCATTGAAGCCAGTGGTTTTATGACTTCTTTTCTTAACCAGGTTAGTATCTTCATATCATATCCTGCAATTTAGACTATTTTTAAAGATTTAATAATATTAATCCCTGTCCTCTTACCTTTGTAGGGTCTTGAGCGTTTGGTTCACTTATATCAAGAATCCTGCAAGCTTAACAAGACACTTGAATCTAAGCTAAAGGAAGCAGAAATCACAATCTCTGACCAAGGTATGATCGCGACCGCCAAGTCTCGTCATTACGAGGAGAAATACAAAGCTATGGCCCAAGAACACCAAGTTGCTCTCAACAAAGCTACTCTCCAAGCCCAGGCCAATCTGGAAGCTGCCCATGTGCAGTACGCACGGGATATGGTCAGTTACCGAGAAAGCCTCAAAAGTTCCGTCGTCATTTCTCTTCTCCAGGCTAGGTTGAAGATGGCTCACGAAGCTAAAACATTAGGCTTCGAATGCCCTTCTTGGGACGTTGGTGCTTGGGAGACCAAGCTGAAGAATCTTGGCGGTACCTCTTCCAAATCAACTGTCGATGAACCTTCTAAAGCAGTTGAAAAGGCAATCGATGCTGACAAGGATGCTGAGGCGGATCCCAAGATGGATGTTGCTGAAACCGCTATGGACCAAGAAGGCACTACCCCCTAGAGCTTATTTTCATTCGAACAATTTTATGTCTTTATGAACAATTTTCATTTCTGTCTCTAAACAATTTGATAACCGAAGGCGGATGGGTCCTGAGTTTCAGGATGAAACCTTCGGTTATCAACCAGTATTGATTGCTTTAAGAATAATTTCATCTTTTGACTTATTTTCTGTTACCTTGCATTACTTTGCATTACTTAGTGTGAGTCTTATTTTTGTAAAGATTTTGTATTGGTATCTTATAAAACATCCTGATCAGTATGCTCAGAAACATACTGCAAAAGCCTTTTATTAAATAGATCTTCCAAACGTTCCTTCAACTTTGTAAAAATTTCTTTAGAAAGTAAAAAATAGTTTATCTTTTCAAAACCAAGTTTTGATAATGATCAAAGTTCCAAACCAATACTAGTTTCAAACATCCTAATCAAATATCCTTAAAAGGACTTTGAGGATATATATCAGGATACTTAACATAATGTCACCAAAAACCTAAACGAGGCTTATAAAGGAAAGATCATACCAGAAATAGGACATAAACCTATTAGCAAACTTCAATCCCTTTGCAACTCTTCCAATGAAGATGTCCCATGTGCAAGGTACTTAGTGCATCAGTCGCAAACTTCATCCTTTTAGCTTTACACCACCACCTTGGAGGGAATGTCCCCTGTATACAATGCCTTCAAGTATCTTAGAAATCTACTTAATGTCAGTTTCCATTGCATAAGAGATTTTTTTACATCCCAATGGTAAAACCCAAGGATGTACTGGAGATAAATCCCTTGTATCCTGGGGAAAATCCCAATTTTTCATGCGCTACAGGCGGGAGTGTATAAACTCCAAGACTTAGAAAGGTGAAAACCTTTAAACCTTAGAGAGTATGAAAATACCCTTTCGTGAGAGAGGGTGATCAATCCTCATATACCTTTAGGATTCAGGATATAGCCAACAGTAACGAAATTGTCAGCCACTTTTACATGGACGGGTACCGCCACCTTGAACTATCCCTGAATAACTTGCGCTCCAGGCGGGGTGTTTAAACCCAATTCCGAAGAAAGGTGAATACCTTTAAACCTGTGAAGGAATCAGTATCCCTTAAACGTAAGAGAGGGGGCCAATCCTCTAATCTTCTGAGTTATCCTGAGTGCATATCCTGGAGCTATATCCTGGAACATATCTTGCAAAACAACTGTAAACTAAGGTGGGTGTTAGCTTGGCTAACACCCCTCCGATGCTTAAGTCAGTATTGAGTTTCAAAAAATAAATTAAACCAAAACGTATTTAAAAAAGATAGAATTCATACCATTCTGAGTTAGAAATTGAATTCTAAACTCACTTGAAATAGAGCTTAAGGTGTATAGCATTCCAAGATCTCGGTAGCATATCCCCCTCCATATTCTTGAGTCTGTATGCTCCTTTCCCTGCTTCTGATTCAACCTCATATGGTCCTTCCCATTTTGGAGCTAACTTGCCATCGGCAGGATTAGTAGTATTTTGAAAAGCCTTTCTTAACACCCAATCTCCAACCTTAAATCTTCTGGTTCTAATATTCTTGTTATATGCCCTGGATATTCTCTGTTGATATGCTGCCATCCTTAGCCTTGCCGCATCTCTCTTTTCATTTATAGTGTCTAAATCCTGACTCAAGGCTTCAGGATTCTTCTCAGGATCACTTAAGACAGATCTTGCAGTAGGTATCGTCATTTCCGTTGGAATCATTGCTTCTGCTCCAAACACCAAGGAAAATGGGGTTTGGCCTGTTGCATTCTTTACCGTTGTCCTATCAGCCCATAAAACAAAGGGTAATTCTTCTGCCTATCTTCCTTTTTTGGCTCCAAGCCTTTTCTTTAAGTTATTGACAATTATCTTGTTTGAGGATTCTGCTTGTCCATTTGCTTGAGGATGTACCGGAGTAGATGTGATCATTTTGATTCCCCAGTTCTTGCAAAGTCAGTAGTCCTCTTACTTATGAACTGAGAACCATTGTCACAGATTATCGCAGCTGGTACTCCGAATCTGGTCAGGATATTCCTCTTTATGAAGGATACTACTTCTTGGTCTCTAACTTGAACAAATGCTTCAGCTTCAACCCACTTAGAGAAATAATCCGTCATTGCTAGCATAAAGACTTTTCCTCCCGGAGCTTTTGGTAGCTTTCCCACTATATCCATATCCCACTTCATAAATGGCCAAGGGGAAACAATAGGATACAATGGTTCAGCAGGTTGATGCAGTATGTTACTATGTCTTCGACATGCGTCACATCTTCGAGCATATTCTGCGGCATCTTTTCTCATTGTTGGCCAATAATATCCTGTCCTTAATACTTTTGAGAATAACGACCTGCCCCCAGTATGGTTACCACAATCCCCTTCATGTATATCCTAAAGTACTTCTTTGGCTTCAGGATCCTCCAAGCACCTCAAATACGGTCCTGCAAGAGATTTCTTGTATAAAATATTATTTATAATAGTGAATCGTGATACCTTCATCCTAAATGCCTTAGGATTTTCATTTCCAGGGATGTGTCCTTCTTTGAGATATCTCATGATTGGAGCCGTCCAGGATTTAGGATCCTCTTCAAGATGCTCTGCTCCAGGATCCTGAATACCAGCTACTTCTTTATCCTGAGGATTCGTTGCAGGATATAAGACATGTAATATTGGTATTTGCGTCCCTTCAGGTATCTTGATCGATGATCCCAAATTTGCTAAGGCATCCGCTTCAGCATTATCCTTCCTTGGTACCTGTTTAAGTACAAAAACATCGAAATATCCTGCTAATTTTTTGAGAATATCGAGATATTCGATTAATTTCTCACCCTTAACTGCATAGGATCCATTAAAATGGTTAGTAATTAACAAAGAGTCAACATATACTTGCAAATTTTTGATACTCATGCTCTTAGCCAACTCTAATCCTGCAATTAAAGCCTCATACTCTGCTTCATTATTAGTAGCAGGAAATTCACACCTAATAGCCTGGGGTAATATGTCCCCCTGTGGCGATTTTAGTAGTATTCCTAATCCTACTCCTCTTACATTAGATGCACCATCAGTATATAATGTCCAGGATCCTGAGGATTCTCCTAGCTGTTGAACTTCTAGATCTACCTCGTCCTAAATGTCACTACTAAAATCAGCCACAAAGTCAGCTAAAGCCTGAGACTTTATGGCATTCCTAGGTTCATATACTAAATCATAAGCACTCAACTTTACTGACCACTTGGCCATCCTGCCTGACATCTCTTGTTTCCTAAGCACATTTTTGATAGGATAATTTGTTTTAACATGTATCCTATGTGTCTCGAAATAATGCCTAAGTTTCGTTGATGCCATAATTAATGCTAGTATCAATTTTTCTAAATGAGAATACCTAGTTTCAGCATCTAACAAACTTTTACTAACATAATAAACAGGATACTGCTGACCTTCATGGTCTTTTATAAGAACGGCACTTACAGCATTCCCTGATACAGCAAGGTACAGGTGTTTTGGTCAGAAAATCTGATGAGGATATTGCAACCAAACTCTTTGTTTAGGGGAATGATGCTTAAAATATGTAACAGCGATGAGGATCACTTCAATGTAAAGTGCACAAACAACACAAGGATTTATACGGGGAAAAAGCCCTTGATCAAGAGTTGATCTCCGGCACAAAAAACCCCGGGTGATGGAAACTACCGATCACCAAGCTAAAATAAATGATTAAACGTTTACAACTTTGGATAGTAACGAGCCAGGTACAAGGATCACTACAGTGGAATGTGTAAAAAGTGTGAAAAGTGTATGTAATTGCTTGGTGTTTGAGCGAGAGCTTGTATGAGAGCTTGTACGAGTGTGTGTAACTGCCAAAAATGACTAAGTGTTTTCTACTAGCTCGTTACTCCCTTTTTAAAATAGAAATAACCACCTAAACTAACTATCCGACTTTCGTGCCAAGCCTCCACGTTCTCCATAACGTCTATTTTCGGTCAAGCACGTGTAGAATAGTTTAGGAATATTCTCCAGGAATGTCGCCAAGACTTAGTCAAGCTTGTCATACCTGCGAGATAGTACAACACATAAGTAAACAATCGTTAGTACGAGGATCCTTAAGGTGATCCATGATCCTGATCCTGAAGTTCTTCTGAGGATCACCACCTGTCACAGAAGTTAGGATCACTAATTAGGATAACGAATAAGGATCACTAATTGTTAGAAATTCCTCCCCTAACAATTTCCCCCAAAATATAAGGAGTGAAATTGTAAAATTAGCGAGTTATGTTTTCTTTGATCTTATCCGTAACAAACTAACGGATATATAGCCGTTAAAATAGAACTAGCCGTTGCGATGATGATGTCATGGAAGTGACAATCCTGCAGAATCATAATTATAAATAGAGATATAGATAGGATCATTATGCATTTAAATTCGAAAGAAACTCCCTTTATAATCTCAGTCGAAGATCAATCAGGTATTTCTTTCTCCTCTTCCTTTCTCTCTTACTCTGTTTTTCATCTTTTTCTTCGTCACTTCGAAAATGTTGCTCCGAAGTTCTCCGGCCAAGGATCACAAAAAGGATAGCCCTTTGAAGAGTCAAAAGATCATCAAAGACTCAGCGAATGAGAGGTGCTGCTTTAACGATGCACAAGTAGATAAAATCCGTCACTGTTTTCCGGCGAATGCCTTCTTCAAACCCTTCGATCCCACTGTTCTTAGTGATTATGTTTCTGATACATGGGTTGCCTTTCCAGCCACTCCATTCACTATAGGGTACACCTATCCTTTCCCAGAGTTCACACAATCCTTCTTTTCCCTTTCCGGCATATCTTACATTCAAGCCATGCCGATGATTTGGAGGGTTTTGTATACCCTAGAGAGGATCATTGAGCAGGAGGGTCTTGATTTAGGAATATCAGAACTGGCGGAGTTGTATGATCTTACTACCTTCGGTTCCCATCGTTACTTGTTCAAGCGAAAACCCGGTGCAGAACATCCCCTTCTCAAAGTCACTAAGAACGACAAAGATTGGAAACGTCGCTTCTTCTTTGTCAGGAGGGATTCCCTTCTAAACGGAGAGGATCTACCAAAAACATGGTCCACCCATGGTAGGCCGGAGGATCCTGAGAAGGATCACCAGATGGTCATATTTTTGTAACAGGATCACTAACCCCTTCTTTGTCTTGTGTCATGCAGCCATCTCTGTTTCACATCTCATCACAACACCCGCAACCAGGGAAAGACTTGCTGCTTTCTGGGGACTCGACCCTGAAACTAGAACTTTTAAGACAATAACCCAAGACTCACAGGAGGTATCCTCAGGCTCTGTCACAATGTCAAGTAAGTATCTTTGTTTGAAAATTTATATAAATAGTGAAACATAAATATAATGGAGATACTTATCTTGTTTTGGTTATGTAGGTGCTGGAAAATCTGCCAAAGCTGCTTCAAGGTTCAGTGTCACCGATCTCACCACTGTTAAATCCTCCAAAAGAAAGGTCCCTACTAGCCCGACAGCCTCAATCCCCAAGGCACCCCTCAAAGGGAAGGGAATCAAGAAGAGAAAGACTTCCGAGGCTGAGGATTTGCAGGGACTGCCCTTAATTCGCCACCAGTTCCTCGAGTACTTCAATGATGTAAGGATCACTGTCTCGGCTTGTATATCCTGCTGATCTAAGGATCACTTGCTCTTGAACCGCTTTATCCTTTTCTTTTGCATAAATTTGCCGAGATCGAGGATTACGTCGGCCACGTTGAAGATCAAGATAAGAAGATTGCCGACCTCCAGCAGGTTGCTGTGCTCAAGGATCTTGCAATTGCTGATCTTCAGAAGGAACTCAAGGATACCAAACAGAAGATGGCCAAGGTGCTGGTTAACTTTGATTATGAAAGGCAGGAGATCACGGATGATGCTAAAGTTTCTGCCGCCATAGCAATGTACAAAACCAAGCTTCAAATGGCCTTGGAAGCTCAGGATCCTGCCTTCGACAAAGGCAACTGGGAGATTGAAGAATGGAAGGCAAGGCTGGCTGAATTGGGTGATGAAGAGGAGGCTGAGGAGATTCTGGCAATTGAGGCTAGTGGCAGCGGGTTGAAGGATAAAGCCGAGGATGCAGCGGCTGGTGGTGATGATGACGCAGCGAAGGTTTAGGATGCATGATTGGGCGATGATGGATATACGTGCCAAGGCCGGAGCCCAATTTTTAAGTTTGGTAGTGGTTTTCCTTTTTTGTGGTTGTGATGTTTTTTGAACAATGGTGGGTCTGTAATAACTCTAAACAATAGTTCTTAGGTTTAAGGATCATGTATGATCCTTTGGACAATAGGCAGGATTGCAATTGGTGAAGGGATCCTCTGTTTGGGGGATGAAACCATTGTGATCCTGCCGCCTTTATATTCCTGCACTACTTTTGAACTCATTATCATGGACACCCTTTACCTACCCCAGCGGACGGGCCACGTTTTGCTGGTAGATGCTCGGGTAGGTAATTTTGACAACCTTTAAAGGGTTAGCCTTATGTTAATAAATAAAAACTTAACCTTTTGTCGCTTATCTTGTGTTGTTATCCTTTTTAGTATGTTACTTTCCAACTGTTATAATGTTCATTCTGTTTATATTTATCAAGCCTTGGAAGATTAGAAAATATATCCATAAAGTTTAGGATATGATCAAGGATCACATATCCCATAACCGATAAGTTCTAAAAAGTGATATAGTTTAAGAAACACAAGTTCAGTTGTCAAGTATAAGGGTTATTTAAAAGAATAATGAATAAAATCAAAAGAGTTAAGGATCATACCTGAGGATCCAAGTTAGAATCCTAACCATAATAAGGATAACTATAAGATAAACCTTAGAGTGAAATAAGGATCAAGGATCCCTAGCTGCTTACCTTCAAGGACCTGAAATAGAGCATAACTTGGGACTAAGCCAATATAAGAAAAGAGTTAGCAACTGGGGACAAGCCCAAGGATAACTGGGGACAAGCCCAAGGATAACTGGGGACAAGCCCAAGGATAACTGGGGACAAGCCCAAGGATAACTGGGGACAAGCCCAAGGATCGTGTGTAAACTGGAGTATGGCCCTAACTGGCGACTATCCAAACTTAGTGACATGGAGATGCCAAAACCTTAGCTAACGTGAAAACGTTAGAAACCTTAGTGTTAGGGGTTGATTTCTGAATGACCCGTGATCCTTAATTATTATCCTCTTTAGTGATCCTTACTTCTGTGACAGATAGTGATCCTCAGAAGAGCTTCAGGATCAGGATCATGGATCACCTTAAGGATCCTCATACTAACAATTGTTCACTCGTGTTTCGTATTATTTTGCAGGAGTAACAAGTTGGACCAAGTCTTGGCGACATTCCTGGGGAATATTCCTAAACTATTCTGCACGTGCTTGACCGAAAATAGACGTTATGGAGAACGTGGAGGCTTGGCACGAAAATCGGATAGTTAGTTTAGGTGGTTATTTCTATTTTAAAAAGGGAGTAACGAGCTAGTAGAAAACACTTAGTCATTTCTCAGTTACACACACTCGCAAACACGCTCATACAAGCTCTCAATCAAACACTTAGCAATTACTTACATTTTTACACATTTCACCGTAGTGATCCTTGTACCTGGCTCGTTACTATCCGAAGTTATAAACGTTTATTCATTTATTTGAGCTTGGTGATCGGTAGTTTCCATCACCCGGGGTTTTTTGTGCCGGAGATCAATTATTGATCAAGGGCTTTTTCCCCGTATAAATCTTTGTGTCGTTTGTATACTTTACATTGAAGTGATCCTCATTGCTGTGCCATATTCAAAGCATCATTCCCCTAAACAAAGAGTTTGGTTGCAATATCCTCATCAGATTTTCTGACCAAAACAGTTTGGCGCCCACCGTGGGGCAATTGGTGCTTCGTCCTTAAGAAAATACGCATTTCTGTGCTTAATTCGGCTCACTACAACCAAGCAGATGGCTTCCTCATCGAAGAATGCTTCAAACTTGATGCCCTCATTCACTTCCTCACAAGGCGTCCCTCCTTTGCCTCCACCACCTTCTGGATCCCAGAAGAATACAGAGAATGCTGCGAAGAAACCGACTCCCATTTTCTCAAAACCACCTGCTTCTTCTGTTTCAACTAATCCTACTACTAATGATCTCTATGCTTTGATTTTGCAGATGAGGAATCATGCACAAGAGCAGGATAAGACCAACGAAAGGATCCTCCGGGAGATTGACGAAATTAAGAAACAGAAGAAAACGGCAGAGGATCGTTCCCCACTGATGCCCAGATCTTTGAATTTTGATACTCCGGTGGTTACTTCTCAGCCGTCAGTGGTTCCAGACATTCAATATGCGGGTGGACCAAAAGGAGTGCACTATGGAACAACAGCTATGACCCAGGCACTAGGTTCATATTTCCAGCCGGCAGGATCCTATCCCCAGCATATGGGATCCCTCACGAGTACAGGAGGATATTCAGGAATGCAGCAGTTTCAAGGATCCTCCTTCGTTCCAGGATCATCCCAGGTTCAAGGATCCTCCTTCATCCCAGGATCATCCCAGGTTCAAGGATCCTCCTTCGTCCCAGGATCATCCCAGGTTCAAGGATCCTCCTTCGTTCCAGGATCATCCCAGGTTCAAGGATCCTCCTTCGTCCCAGGATCATCCCAGGTTCAAGGATCCTCCTTCGTTCCAGGATCATCCCAGGTTCAAGGATCCTCCTTCGTCCCAGGATCATCCCAGGTTCAAGGATCCTCCTTCGTTCCAGGATCATCCCAGGTTCAAGGATCCTCCTTCGTTCCAGGATCATCCCAGGTTCAAGGATCCTCCTTCGTTCCAGGATCATCCCAGGTTCAAGGATCCTCCTTCGTTCCAGGATCATCCCAGGTTCAAGGATCCTCCTTCGTCCCAGGATCATCCCAGTTTCAGGGATCCTTCCAGATGCCAGGATCCTTGAGGAGTCTGCAAACAGGAAGTTCAGATGTCCATCAAGGAGATTTTATTCCAATGCAGACCAATGCCTCTACCGGTCCCTCGATCATTCCAGAGTCTCAACAATATGGATTAACCTCCATTCTTCCTAACTTAAATCCAATGGGAGAGAATTGCAAAAGCTAAAGGATATGATCTCGAGTGTTCCGGGAGTAGTCAAACCTATTCCAGAGATTGCAGATGGGAGCCACAAGATATCTCGTTTTGCACCACCAATCTGTGATGCTGAGATACCCAAGAGGTTCCATGTGCCTACAATGAAACTGTATGATGGTTCGACGGATCCTGAAGAACACATAGCACAATACAGGGAAAGGATGGAGATCAATCCAATCCCAGAAAAGTTAAAGGAAGCATGCCTATGCAAAGGATTCGGATCCACTCTTACTGGATCAGCTCTCAAATGGCTGCTAAGTCTTCCTCCCTATTCTATTACCTCATTTGCAAACCTAGTTAACTTGTTTAATACTCAGTTTTCTTGTAGTAGAAAATTTGAACGATTAACTAGTGATTTATATAGGATAACCCAGGGTCATAATGAATCACTAAGGGATTACATTACTAAATTCAGTAAAGAATCCTTAGACATTCCCAACTTAGATATAGCCACGGCTGTTGAGGCCTTCAAAATGGGACTGCTTAGGGATTCGTTATTTTATGATGATCTTGTTATGACACCATGCAGGAACCTAGATGAGGTAAGAACCCGGGCCCTCAGGTTCATTCGGCTAGAGGATGACAAGAGGATTCAGGAGAGGATAACAGGATCCTCAAAGCAGGATAAGCAAGGATCCTTATTCAGAAACAACAAGTTCAGATCCTACAGCAAATCTGATAATAAGAACGTGCATTCTATTGATCAAGAAGAGGATGATGAGGATTATCCTCCAATTTCTGAATATTGCTTTAGTGTTGATAACAATGAACTAATCCTTGCCATGCAGAACCTAGGTGATAAGGCTAGATGGCCAAGAAAGAATGACAGGCCAGCTGCAACTAAGGATAAATCAAAGTGGTGTGCATATCATGAAGATTTTGGGCACCTCACAGAAGAATGCATTGCATTAAGAAAGGAAATTGGATACTTGTTGAGCAAGGGGCATCTAAAAGAGTTGTTGGGAAGAAAAAAGTCAAGGACTCAGGATCCTGAAAGGATCCCTGAGAAGGCCCCAGCTCCTCCAGCAGATGCACAAGTGATAAACTTTATTTCCGGAGGATCCGACATTTGTGGCACATCCTTCTCAGCAGCTAAAAGGCATGCGAAGGAAGCTAAGATGGATAATGGAGAAAGACCAGTTCGAACATCAAGTGTCTCCGAAGGAAAAGTCATAACCTTTGATGAAGAGGATCGTGTTGATATCCAGGATCCTCATCACGATGGTTTAGTTATTACTCTTTTCATATCTAACCATTTTGTCCGCAGGATCCTAATAGACGGAGGAAGTTCAGTGAACATTATCCAGCTTGATGTTCTAAAGAAGATGGGTATCCCTGAATCAGAGATCATACCGAGATCCTCCGTGCTTGTGGGATTTAGTGGCGAAACTAAGAACACCCTGGGGGACATTAAACTCCCATTATATATTGAAGGCTTACACTCTTATCAAAAATTTTGTGTTATTGACTGTTTATCTTGTTGTAATGTTATCCTTGGCAGGCCCTGGATACACGATATGAAAGCAGTCCCGTCTACTTACCATCAATGTGTGAAGCTCCCCAGTCCTTGGGGAATAGTAAAGATTGATAGTGATCAGCAGGAGGCTAAGAATTGCTACACTTCATCGATGAAACCAGCTTCGAAGTCAAGGGAGCAATAGCAATCAACGTATCCTCCAAGGAGTGTCTTGGAGGCCAGAGAGCAGGATGTGGTAGAAATCCTCATGGATCCTGATGATCCTGAATCCAAAATCTATATCGGGTCAGGGATCCTTGGCGAAATGAAGGAAGACCTCGTATCCTTCCTCAAAAGGAGAAAGACTACCTTTGCATGGAAACACGAAGACATGACTGGTATATCCAAAGATGTTATCACTCATAAACTCGGCATCGACAGATCCTTCAGACCAATCCATCAAAGGAGAAGGAAGTTTGCACCGGAAAGGAATGCCATTATCCAGGAAGAGGTAGAGAAATTGCTCCGGGCAGGTATGATTAGAGAGGTCAAGTATCCAAGATGGTTGGCCAATGTGGTTGTTGTTCAAAAGAAAAACGGAAAGTGGAGGGTATGTGTCGATTTTACCGATTTAAATAAGGCATGTCCCAAGGATCCTTTCCCCTTACCCCACATTGACTCCATGGTGGATGCAACCGCGGGTCATGAACTGTTAACTTTTATGGATGCTTCATCTGGATTTCAACAAATCCAAATGGAACCATCCGACCAAGAGGATACAGCCTTCATGACTCCAACTGGTATATATTGCTATATTGCTATGCCGTTCGGATTGAGAAACGCAGGTGCAACGTACCAAAGGCTGGTGAATATGATGTTCAAGGATCAGATTGGACAAACTATGGAGGTTTACATAGACGATATGGTGGTAAAATCCTTAAAAGCTGAGGATCACCTAAGAGACTTGGAGGAAGCATTCGATATCCTTGACAAATATAACATGAAGCTTAATCCTTCAAAATGTCATTTTGGTGTTAAAGCAGGTAAATTCTTAGGATACATGGTGACTAAGAGAGGCATCGAAGCTAGCCCGGAACAAATCAAAGCAATAGTGAACATCAAATCTCCGGCCAATGCTAAGGATGTTCAAAGGCTAACAGGAAGGATAGCAGCCGTGAACAGATTCATATCCAAGTCCTCCGAGAAGTGTAAAGAATTCTATGATATCCTAAGGAAGAATAAGAAATTTGAGTGGACGGAGAAGCATGAAAACGCTTTAAAAGCCCTCAAAGATTACCTATCCTCGGCCCCGGCTTTGATGAAACCAGAAAAAGGTGATGTGTTATCCTTGTATCTTGCAGTATCCTCAAAAGCAGTAAGTGCGGTCCTTGTTAAGGATCATCAAGGTACACAATATCCTGTCTATTATGTAAGTAAAAGTTTACTTGATGCCGAATCCAGGTACTCACACCTTGAAAAACTTATTCTTGCATTAATTATGGCATCTACTATTTTGAAACTCATGTTATCATTGTTAAAACTAATTTCCCAATTAAGAATGTCCTCAGGAAACCAGAGATGTCAGGAAGGATGGCTAAGTGGGCAGTGAAGCTAAGTGCATACGATATAAGATATGAGCCTAGGACAGCCATCAAATCCCAAGCATTAGCTGACTTTGTGGCTGATTTCAGTAGTGATTTACAAGAAGAAGCTGAGCTAGAAGTCCAACAGCTAGAAGAGACCAAGGATCCTTGGATACTTCATACTGATGGATCCTCAAATGTCAAAGGCACAGGGCTTGGAATACTACTAAAATCGCCACAGGGGGACATAATACCCCATTCTATAGCTTGTGAGTTCCAAACCACTAACAATGAGGCTGAGTATGAAGCCTTAATTGCTGGTTTGCAAATCGCTAAGCATATGGGAATCAGGTATCTTGAGGTACATGTAGATTCTTTGTTAATTACAAACCACTTTAATGGATCCTATGCTGTTAAAGGTGAAAAGCTAACCAAATATTTGGAGATAGTCAAAAGTTTGGCACTCTCTTTTGTTTCCTTTAGTTTGTCACAGGTACCAAGGGAAGAAAATACAGAAGCTGATGCATTGGCTAACCTAGGATCATCTTTGAAGATCCCAGAGGATATCAAGATTCCTATTATCCATATCCTGACCCCGGCTATCGAGGATCACCAGACTATGGAGATAGGAAATGATTCTGCAGTTATCCCTAGTGAGGATACTCAATCCCATTCAGGATCAGGATCATGGATCTCACCAATTATGAGATACTTACAACATGGAGAGATTCCTACAGGAGAAAACCCCAGGGCTTTCAAATCTAAGGTATCTCAATTCACAATTATGAATAATATGTTATACAGGCGATCTCTTGCAGGACCATACTTGAGATGCATTGAGGATCCTGAAGTTCAAGAAGTGTTAAAAGACTTCCATGAAGGAGATTGTGGAAACCACACTGGGGGCAGGGCGTTATTCTCAAGGATCCTGGGGACAGGATATTACTGGCCAACCATGAAGAAAGATGCTGTGGAGTATGCCAGAAGATGTGATCCTTGCCAGAGACACAGCAATATCCTTCATCAACCAGCTGAATTGTTGCATCCTATATCCTCCTCTTGGCCATTTATGAGATGGGGTATGGATATAGTTGGAAAGCTCCCTAAGGAACCTGGTGGAAAAGTATTCATGTTAGCTATGACTGATTACTTCTCCAAGTGGATAGAGGCTGAAGCTTTTGCCCAAGTCAGGGAAAAGGAAGTTATATCCTTCATTAAAAGAAATATTATAACTAGATTTGGAATTCCCTCTGAGATTATTTGTGATAATGGTTCCCAATTTATTGGGGGGCAGAACCACTAACTTTTGTGACAGCTGGGGGATTAAGATGATAACATCAACACCAGTCCACCCACAAGCTAATGGTCAAGCAGAATCATCTAACAAGATCATCATCAACAACTTGAAGAAGAAGCTTGGATCCAAGAAAGGAAAATGGGCAGAAGAACTACCCTATGTGCTCTGGGCTGACAGGACAACCCCTAAGAATGCTACTGGTCAAACACCATTCTCTTTGGTGTTTGGGGCAGAATCAGTGATCCCAACAGAAATGGTGGTTCCTACTGCTAGAACAAGTACCCGTGATCCTGAGGAAAATGATGAAAACTTGGCTCAAGACCTGGATACTATTGAAGAAATCAGGGATATGGCTAGGATCAGGATGGCCAGTTATCAACAAAGAATGGCTGGTGCTTACAACAAAAATGTTAGGATCAGGAGGTTTCAAGTTGGAGATATGGTATTAAGGAAAGCATTCCAAAATACTACCAATCCTGCTGATGGGAAGTTAGCTCCAAAATGGGAAGGCCCTTATTTGATTGAAGCTGAAGCAGGAAAGGGGGCATATAGATTGCTAACCATGGAAGGTGATTTGCTACCAAGAGCTTGGAATATGTCCACTTGAAGAAATATTTCATGTGATAAGGATCCTCGTGGCAGAGGTGATCCTAGCGAAAGGGATATCCTTAAAGGATCCTCAAAGTATCGATGATCCTTACCTAGGTAATATCCTAAACTTAAGCTATTTCATTTTATTATTTTCTCTTATAAGGATAAGGATCATGTATCCTTTATCCATCTCTCACGTGAGTTTAAGTTTTGAAAGTTCAGGTATCCTTAGCATAAAGTTGGTTATCCACAGAAGTAATCCATCTTTTGGGTCTAACCCCAGTTATTCGGGCTTGCCCCCAGATTCCGCCTGTAGCGCACGATGATCCTGGTATAGTTCAAGGCTTTGGGACCAGTACTCGTTCTAGGGGCTGATAATTCCATTGTTCTGGCTATGCTTAGGATCCTACGTATAATGGTAGACGTACCATACATCCGTTCATAAGGTTTCTAACGTTTTCACGTTAGCTAAGGTTTCTAACGTTTTCACGTTAGCTAAGGTTTTGGCATCTTCATGTCACTAAGTTTGGATAGTCGCCAGTTAGGGTCATACTCCAGTTTACACACGATCCTTGGGCTTGTCCCCAGTTATCCTTGGGCTTGTCCCCAGTTATCTTTGGGCTTGTCCCCAGTTATCCTTGGGCTTGTCCCCAGTTATCCTTGGGCTTGTCCCCAGTTATCCTTGGGCTTGTCCCCAGTTGCTAACTCTTTTCTTATATTGGCTTAGTCCCAAGTTATGCTCTATTTCAGGTCCTTGAAGATAGGCAGCTAGGGATCCTTGATCCTTATTTCACTCTAAGGTTTATCTTATAGTTATCCTTATTATGGTTAGGATTCTAACTTGAATCCTCAGGTATGATCCTTAAATATTTTGATTTTATTCATTATTCATTTGAATAACCCTTATACTTGACAACTGAACTTGTATTTTTAAATCACATCACTTTTTAAACCTATCGGTTATGGGATATGTGATCCTTGTTCGTATCCTAAACTTTTTGGATATCTTTTCTAATTTTTCAAGGCTTGATAAATACAAACAGAATAAACATTATAACAGTTGGAAAGTAACATACTAAAAAGGATAACAACACAAGATAAGCGACAAAAGGTTAAGTTTTTATTTATTAACATAAGGCTAACCCTTTAAAGGTTGTCAAAATTACCTACCCAAGCATCTACCAGCAAAACGTGACCCGTCCGCTGGGGTAGGTAAAGGGTGTCCATGATAATGAGTTCAAAAGTAGTGCAGGAATATAAAGGCGGCAGGATCACAATGGCTTCATCCCCCAAACAGAGGATCCCTCCACCAATTGCAATCCTGCCCATTGTCCAAAGGATCATACATGATCCTTAAACCTAAGAACTATTGTTTAAAGTTATTACAAACCATGAAATTGTTTTAAACATCACAACCATCAAACTAAAAATTGGGCTCCGGCCTTAGCACATATATCCATCATCGCCCAATTGTGCAGCCTACACCTTTGCTGCATTGTCATCATCACCAGCCGCTGCATCCTCAGCTTTATCCTTCAACCCGCTGCCACTAGCCTCAATAGCCAGAATCTCCTCAGCCTCCTCTTCATCACCCAATTCAGCCAGCCTTGCCTTCCATTCTTCAATCTCCCAGTTGCTTTTGTCGAAGGCAGGATCCTGAGCCTCCAAGGCCATTTGCAGCTTGGTTTTGTACATTGCTATGGCGGCAGAGACTTTGGCATCATCTGTGATCTCCTGCCTTTCATAGTCAAAGTTAACCAGTACCTTGGCCATCTTCTGTTTGGTATCCTTGAGTTCCTTCTGAAGATCAGCAATTGCAAGATCTTTGAGCACAGCAACCTGCTGGAGGTCGGCAATCTTCTGATCTTGATCCTCAACATGGCCGACGTAATCCTCGATCTCAGCAAATTTCTGCAAAAGAAAAAGATAAAGCAGTTCAAGAGCAAGTGATCCTTAGATCAGCAGGATATACAAGCCGAGACAGTGATCCTTACATCATTGAAGTACTCGAGGAACTGGTGGCGAATTAAGGGCAGGCCCTGCAAATCCTCAACCTCGGAAGTCTTTCTCTTCTTGACTCCCTTCCCTTTGAGGGGTGCCTTGGGGATTGAGGCTGTCGGGCTAGTAGGAACCTTTCTTTTGGAGGATTTAACAGTGGTGAGATCGGTGACACTGAACCTTGAAGCAGCTTTGGCAGATTTTCCAGCACCTACACAACCAAAACAAGATAAGTGTCTTTTCTTAATATACATTTAACTATTTATTTAAATCTTAAACAAGGATACTTACTTGACATTGTGACAGAACCTGAGGATACCTCCTGTGAATCTTGGGTTGTTGTCTTGAAGGTTCTAGTTTCAGGGTCAAGTCCCCAGAAGGTAGCAAGTCTTTCCCTGGTTGCGGACGTTGTGATGAGACGTGAAAAGGAGATGGCTGCATGACACAAGACAAAGAAGGGGTTAGTGATCCTATTACAAAAAACATGACCATCTGGTGATCCTTCCCAGGATCCTCCAGCCTACCATGGGTGGACCATGTTCTTGGTAAGTGCTCTCCATCTGAAATGGTATCCCTCCTTACAAAGAAGAAGCGACGCTTCCAATCTTTGTCGTTTTTGGTGACTTTGAGAAGAGGATGATCTGCACTGGGTTTTCGTTTAAGTAAATAACGATGGGAACCGAAGGTAGTAAGATCATACAACTCCGCCAGTTCTGACATTCCTAAATCAAGACTCTCCTGCTCAATGATCCTCTCTAGGGTGTATAAAACCCTCCAGATCATCGGCATGGCTTGAATGTAAGATATGCCGGTAAGGGAAAAGAAGGATTGTGTGAACTCCGGGAAAGGATAGGTGTACCCTATAGCAAATGGAGTGACTGGAAAGGCGACCCATGTATCAGAAACGTAGTCGCTCAGAACAGTTGAATCGAAGGGTTTGAAAAAGACATTCGCCGGAAAACGGTGACGGATGTTATCTATTTGTGCATCAGTAAAGCAACACCTTTCGTTCACCGAGTCCTTGATGATCTTCTGACTCTTCAAAGGGCTATCCTTTTTGTGATCCTTGGCCGGTGAACTTCGGAGCAACATTTTCGGAATGACGAAGATAAAGAAAGAAGAACAGAGTAAGAAGGGAAGAGAGAGGAGAAAGAGATACCTGATTGATCTTCAACTGAGATTATAAAGGGAGTTTCTTTCGAATTTAAATGCATAATGATCCTATCTATATCTCTATTTATAATTATGATTCTGCAGGATTGTCACTTCCGTGACATCATCATCGCAACGGCTAGTTCTATTTTAACGGCTATATATCCGTTGGTTTGTTACGGATAAGATCAAGAAAACATAACTCGCTATATTTGCATCTTAACTCCTTATATTTTGGGGGCAATTGTTAGGGGTGGATTTCTGAATGACCCGTGATCCTTAATTATTATCCTCTTTAGTGATCCTTACTTCTGTGACAGATAGTGATCCTCAGAAGAGCTTCAGGATCAGGATCATGGATCACCTTAAGGATCCTCATACTAACAATTGTTCACTCGTGTTTCGTATTATTTTGCAGGAGTAACAAGTTGGACCAAGTCTTGGCGACATTCCTGGGGAATATTCCTAAACTATTCTGCACGTGCTTGACCGAAAATAGACGTTATGGAGAACGTGGAGGCTTGGCACGAAAATCGGATAGTTAGTTTAGGTGGTTATTTCTATTTTAAAAAGGGAGTAACGAGCTAGTAGAAAACACTTAGTCATTTCTCAGTTACACACACTCGCAAACACGCTCATACAAGCTCTCAATCAAACACTTAGCAATTACTTACATTTTTACACATTTCACCGTAGTGATCCTTGTACCTGGCTCGTTACTATCCGAAGTTGTAAACGTTTATTCATTTATTTGAGCTTGGTGATCGGTAGTTTCCATCACCCGGGGTTTTTTGTGCCGGAGATCAATTATTGATCAAGGGCTTTTTCCCCGTATAAATCTTTGTGTCGTTTGTATACTTTACATTGAAGTGATCCTCATTGCTGTGCCATATTCAAAGCATCATTCCCCTAAACAAAGAGTTTGGTTGCAATATCCTCATCAGATTTTCTGACCAAAACACTTAGCTAACGTGAAAACGTTAGAAACCTTATGAACGGATGTATGGTACGTCTACCATTATACGTAGGATCCTAAGCATAGCCAGAACAATGGAATTATCAGCCCCTAGAACGAGTACTGGTCCCAAAGCCTTGAACTATACCAGGATCATCGTGCGCTACAGGCGGAACTGGGGTCAAGCCCAAGGATAACTGGGGTTAAACCCAAAAGGCGGATTGCTTCTATGGATAACCAACGTTGTGCTAAAGATACCTGAACTTTCAAAACTTGAACTCACGTGAAAGATGGATAAAGGATACATGATCCTTATCCTTATATGAGAAAATAAAGAAATGAAATAGTTCAAGATTAGGATATTACCTGAGTAAGGATCACCAATACTTTAAGGATCCTTTAAGGATATCTCTATCGTGAGGATCACCTATGCCATAAGGATCCTGCTTACATGAAGTATTTCTTCAAGTGGACAGCATTCCAAGCTCTTGGTAGCAAATCACCTTCCATGGTTAGCAATCTATATGCCCCCTTTCCTGCTTCAGCTTCAATCAAATAAGGGCCTTCCCATTTTGGAGCCAATTTTCCATTGGCAGGATTGGTGGTATTCTGAAATGCTTTCCTTAACACCATATCTCCAACTTGAAACCTCCTGATCCTGACATTTTTGTTGTAAGCACCAGCCATTCTTTGTTGATAACTGGTCATCCTTATCCTAGCCATATCCCTGATTTCTTCAATAGTATCCAGGTCTTGAGCCAAGTTTTCATCATTTTCCTCAGGATCACGGGTACTTGTTCTAGCAGTAGGAACCACCATTTCTGTTGGGATCACTGATTCTGCCCCAAACACCAAAGAGAATGGTGTTTGACCAGTAGCATTCTTAGGGGTTGTCCTGTCAGCCCAAAGCACATAGGGTAGTTCTTCTGCCCATTTCCCTTTCTTGGATCCAAGCTTTTTCTTCAAATTGTTGATGATGATCTTGTTAGATGATTCTGCTTGGCCATTAGCTTGTGGGTGGACTGGTGTTGATGTTATCATCCTAATCCCCCAACTGTCACAAAAGCTAGTGGTTCTGCCCCCAATAAATTGGGAACCATTATCACATATAATCTCAGAAGGAATTCCAAATCTAGTTATAATATTTCTTTTAATGAAGGATATAACTTCCTTTTCTCTGACTTGGGCAAAAGCTTCAGCCTCTATCCACTTGGAGAAGTAATCAGTCATAGCTAACATGAATACTTTTCCACCAGGTGCCTTAGGGAGCTTTCCAACTATATCCATACCCCATCTCATAAATGGCCAAGAGGAGGATATAGGATGCAATAGTTCAGCCGGTTGATGAAGGATATTGCTGTGTCTCTGGCAAGGATCGCATCTTCTGGCATACTCCACAGCATCTTTCTTCATGGTTGGCCAGTAGTATCATGTCCTCAGGATCCTTGAGAATAAAGCCCTGCCCCCAGTGTGGTTTCCACAATCTCCTTCATGGAAGTCTTTTAAAACTTCTTGAACTTCAGGATCCTCAATGCATCTCAAGTATGGTCCTGCAAGAGATCGTCTATATAACATATTATTTATAATTGTAAATTGAGATACCTTAGATTTGAAAGCCCTAGGGTTTTCTCCTGTAGGAATCTCTCCATGTTGTAAGTATCTCATAATTGGTGAGATCCATGATCTTGATCCTGAATGGGATTGAGTATCCTCACTAGGGATAACTGCAGAATCATTTCCTATCTCCATAGTCTGGTGATCCTCGATAGCCGGGGTCAGGATATGAATAATAGGAATCTTGATATACTCTGGGATCTTCAAAGATGATCCTAGGTTAGCCAATGCATCAGCTTCTGTATTTTCTTCCCTTGGTACCTGTGACAAACTAAAGGAAACAAAAGAGAGTGCCAAACTTTTGACTATCTCCAAATATTTGGTTAGCTTTTCACCTTTAACAGCATAGGATCCATTAAAGTGGTTTGTAATTAACAAAGAATCTACATGTACCTCAAGATACCTGATTCCCATATGCTTAGCGATTTGCAAACCAGCAATTAAGGCTTCATACTCAGCCTCATTGTTAGTGGTTTGGAACTCACAAGCTATAGAATGGGGTATTATGTCCCCCTGTGGCGATTTTAGTAGTATTCCAAGCCCTGTGCCTTTGACATTTGAGGATCCATCAGTATGAAGTATCCAAGGATCCTTGGTCTCTTCTAGCTGTTTGACTTCTAGCTCAGCTTCTTCTTGTAAATCACTACTGAAATCAGCCACAAAGTCAGCTAATGCTTGGGATTTGATGGCTGTCCTAGGCTCATATCTTATATCGTATGCACTTAGCTTCACTGCCCACTTAGCCATCCTTCCTGACATCTCTGGTTTCCTGAGGACATTCTTAATTGGGAAATTAGTTTTAACAATGATAACATGAGTTTCAAATTAATGTCTTAGCTTTGTAGATGCCATAATTAATGCAAGAATAAGTTTTTCAAGGTGTGAGTACCTGGATTCGGCATCAAGTAAACTTTTACTTACATAATAGACAGGATGTTGTGTACCTTGATGATCCTTAACAAGGACCGCACTTACTGCTTTTGAGGATACTGCAAGATACAAGGATAACACATCACCTTTTTCTGGTTTCATCAAAGCCGGGGCCGAGGATAGGTAATCTTTGAGGGCTTTTAAAGCGTTTTCATGCTTCTCCGTCCACTCAAATTTCTTGTTCTTCCTTAGGATATCATAGAATTCTTTACACCTCTCGGAGGACTTGGATATAAATCTGTTCAAGGCTGCTATCCTTCCTGTTAGCCTTTGAACATCCTTAGCGTTGACCGGAGATTTGATATTCACTATTGCTTTGATTTGTTCCGGGCTAGCTTCAATGCCTCTCTTTGTCACCATATATCCTAAGAATTCACCTGCTTTAACACCAAAGTGACATTTTGAAGGATTAAGTTTCATGTTATATTTGTCAAGGATATCGAATGCTTCCTCCAAGTCTCTTAGGTGATCCTCAGCTTTTAAGGATTTTACCACCATATCATCTATGTAAACCTCCATAGTTTGTCCAATCTGGTCCTTGAACATCATATTCACCAGCCTTTGGTATGTTGCACCTGCATTTCTCAATCCGAACGGCATAGCAATATAGCAATATATACCAGTTGGAGTCATGAAGGCTGTATCCTCTTGGTCGGATGGTTCCATTTGGATTTGTTGAAATCCAGATGAAGCATCCATAAAAGTTAACAGTTCATGACCCGCGGTTGCATCCACCATGGAGTTAATGTGGGGTAAAGGGAAAGGATCCTTGGGACATGCCTTATTTAAATCGGTAAAATCGACACATACCCTCCACTTTCCGTTTTTCTTTTGAACAACAACCACATTGGCCAACCATCTTGGATACTTGACCTCTCTAATCATACCTGTTAGGGGAGGATTTTCTAACAATTAGTGATCCTTATTTGTTATCCTAATTAGTGATCCTTACTTCTGTGACAGGTGGTGATCCTCAGAAGGGCTTTAGGATCAGGATCATGGATCACTTCGAGGATCCTCATACTGACGATTGTTTACTTATGTTTTATAACATCTCGCAGGTATAACAAGCTTGACCAAGTCTTAGCGACATTCTTGGAGAATATTCCCGAAGTATTCTGCACGTGCTAGATCAAAACTAGACGTTATGGAGAACGTGGAGGCTTGGCCCGAAAGTCGGAGAGTTTGTTAGCTAGATATTTTTCTTATTTTAAAGGGAGTAACGAGCTAAGTTAAAAAAGTTAGTGACACTTAGTCATTTTGGCAGTTACACACACACTCGCAAACACACTCATACAAGCTCTCGCTCAAACACCAAGCAATTACATACACTTTTCACACCTTTTACACATTCCACTGTAGTGATCCTTGTACCTAGCTCGTTACTATCCGAAGTTGTAAACATTCATTCATTTATTTGAGTTTGGTGATCGGTAGTTTCCATCACCCGGGGTTTTTTGTGCCGGAGATCAACTCTTGATCAAGGGCTTTTTCCCCGTATAAATCTTTGTGTTGTTTGTGCACTTTACATTTAAGTGATCCTCATCATTGTTACATATTTTAAGCATCATTCCCCTAAACAAAGAGTTTGGCTGCAATATCCTCATCAGATTTTCTGACCAAAACAGTTTGGCGCCCACCGTGGGGCAATTGGTGCTTCGTCCTTAAGAAAATACGCATTTCTGTGCTTAATTCGGCTCACTACAACCAAGCAGATGGCTTCCTCATCGAAGAATGCTTCAAACTTGATGCCCTCATTCACTTCCTCACAAGGCGTTCCTCCTTTGCCTCCACCACCTTCTGGATCCCAGAAGAATACAGAGAATGCTGCGAAGAAACCGACTCCCATTTTCTCAAAACCACCTGTTTCTTCTGTTTCAACTAATCCTACTACTAATGATCTCTATGCCTTGATTTTGCAGATGAGGAACCATGCACAAGAGCAGGATAAGACCAACGAAAGGATCCTCCGGGAGATTGACGAAATTAAGAAACAGAAGAAAACGGCAGAGGATCGTTCCCCACTGATGCCCAGATCTCTGAATTTTGATACTCCGGTGGTTACTTCTCAGCCGTCAGTGGTTCCAGACATTCAATATGCGGGTGGACCAAAAGGAGTGCACTACGGAACAACAGCTATGACCCAGGAACTAGGTTCATATTTCCAGCCAGCAGGATCCTATCCCCAGCATATGGGATCCCTCACGAGTACAGGAGGATATTCAGGAATGCAGCAGTTTCAAGGATCCTCCTTCGTTCCAGGATCATCCCAGGTTCAAGGATCCTCCTTCGTTCCAGGATCATCCCAGGTTCAAGGATCCTCCTTCGTCCCAGGATCATCCCAGGTTCAAGGATCCTCCTTCGTTCCAGGATCATCCCAGGTTCAAGGATCCTCCTTCGTTCCAGGATCATCCCAGGTTCAAGGATCCTCCTTCGTCCCAGGATCATCCCAGGTTCAAGGATCCTCCTTCGTTCCAGGATCATCCCAGGTTCAAGGATCCTCCTTCGTTCCAGGATCATCCCAGGTTCAAGGATCCTCCTTCGTCCCAGGATCATCCCAGGTTCAAGGATCCTCCTTCTTTCCAGGATCATCCCAGTTTCAAGGATCCTTCCAGATGCCAGGATCCCTGAGGAGTTTGCAAACAGGAAGTTCAGATGTCCATCAAGGAGATTTTATTCCAATGCAGACCAATGCCTCTGCTGGTCCCTCGATCATTCCAGAGCCTCAACAATATGGATTAACCTCCATACTTCCTAACCTGAATCCAATGGGAGGTAACACTTTTAATAATTCTCATACTACTAACCATGGTTTTATGCAGGATCCAGGTATCAATCATGCCATGGCCAGAGAATTGCAAAAGCTAAAGGATATGATCTCGAGTGTTCCGGGAGTAGTCAAACCTATTCCAGAGATTGCAGATGGGAGCCATAAGATATCTCGCTTTGCACCACCAATCTGTGATGCTGAAATACCCAAGAGGTTCCATGTGCCTACAATGAAACTGTATGATGGTTCGACGGATCCTGAAGAACACATAGAACAATACAGGGAGAGGATGGAGATTAATCCAATCCCAGAAAAGTTAAAGGAAGCATGCCTATGCAAAGGATTCGGATCCACTCTTACTGGATCAGCTCTCAAATGGCTGCTAAGTCTTCCTCCCTATTCTATTACCTCATTTGCAAACCTAGTTAACTTGTTTAATACTTAGTTTTCCTGTAGTAGAAAATTTGAACGATTAACTAGTGATTTATATAGGATAACCCAGGGTCATAATGAATCACTAAGGGATTACATTACCAAATTTAGTAAAGAATCCTTAGACATTCCCAACTTAGATATAGCCACGGCTGTTGAAGCCTTCAAAATGGGATTACTTAGGGATTCCTTATTTTATGATGATCTTGTTATGACACCGTGCAGGAACCTAGATGAGGTAAGAACCCGGGCCCTCAGGTTCATCCGGCTAGAGGATGATAAGAGGATTCAGGAGAGGATAACAGGATCCTCAAAGCAGGATAAGCAAGGATCCTCATTCAGAAACAACAAGTTCAGATCCTACAACAAATCTGATAATCAGAACGTGCATTCTATTGATCAAGAAGAGGATGATGAGGATTATCCTCCAATTTCTGAATATTGCTTTAGTGTTGATAACAATGAACTAATCCTTGCTATGCAGAACCTAGGTGATAAAGCTAGATGGCTGAGAAAGAATGACAGGCCGGCTGCAACTAAGGATAAATCAAAGTGGTGTGCATATCATGAAGATTTTGGGCACCTTACAAAAGAGTGCATTGCATTAAGAAAGGAAATTGGATACTTGTTGAGCAAAGGGCATCTAAAAGAGTTGTTGGGAAGAAAAAAGTCAAGGACTCAGGATCCTGAAAGGATCCCTGAGAAGGCTCCAGCTCCTCCAGCAGATGCACAAGTGATAAACTTTATTTCCGGAGGATCCGACATTTGTGGCACATCCTTCTCAGCAGCTAAAAGGCATGCGAAGGAAGCTAAGATGGATAATGGAGAAAGACCAGTTCGAACATCAAGTGTCTCTGAAGGAAAAGTCATAACCTTTGATGAAGAGGATCGTGTTGATATCCAGGATCCTCATCACGATGGTTTAGTTATTACTCTTTTCATATCTAACCATTTTGTCCGCAGGATCCTTATAGACGGAGGAAGTTCGGTGAACATTATCCAGCTTGATGTTCTGAAGAAGATGGGTATTCCTGAATCAGAGATCATACCAAGATCCTCCGTGCTCGTGGGATTTAGTGGCGAAACTAAGAACACCCTGGGGGACATTAAACTCCCAATATATATTGAAGGCTTACACTCTTATCAAAAATTTTGTGTTATTGACTGTTTATCTTGTTGTAATGTTATCCTTGGCAGGCCCTGTATACACGATATGAAAGCATTCCCATCTACTTACCATCAATGTGTGAAGCTCCCTAGTCCTTGGGGAATAGTAAAGATTGATAGTGATCAGCAGGAGGCTAAGAATTGCTATACTTCATCGATGAAACCAGCCTCGAAGTCAAGGGAGCAATAGCAATCAAGGTATCCTCCAAGGAATGTCTTGGAGGCCAGAGAGCAGGATGTGGTAGAAATCCTCATGGATCCTGATGATCCTGAATCCAAAATCTATATCGGGTCAGGGATCCTTGGCGAAATGAAAGAAGACCTCATATCCTTCCTCAAAAGGAGAAAGGCTACCTTTGCATGGAAACACGAAGACATGACCGGTATATCCAAGGATGTTATCACTCACAAGCTTGGCATCGATAGATCCTTCAAACCAATCCATCAAAGGAGAAGGAAGTTTGCACCAGAAAGGAATGCCATTATCCAGGAAGAGGTAGAGAAATTGCTCCGGGCAGGTATGATTAGAGAGGTCAAGTATCCAAGATGGTTGGCCAATGTGGTTGTTGTTCAAAAGAAAAACGGAAAGTGGAGGGTATGTGTCGATTTTACCGACTTAAATAAGGCATGTCCCAAGGATCCTTTCCCTTTACCCCACATTGACTCCATGGTGGATGCAACTGCGGGTCATGAACTGTTAACTTTTATGGATGCTTCATCTGGATTTCAACAAATCCAAATGGAACCATCCGACCAAGAGGATACAGCCTTCATGACTCCAACTGGTATATATTGCTATATTGCTATGCCTTTCGGATTGAGAAATGCAGGTGCAACATACCAAAGGCTGGTGAATATGATGTTCAAGGATCAGATTGGACAAACTATGGAGGTTTACATAGATGATATGGTGGTAAAATCCTTAAAAGCTGAGGATCACCTAAAGGATTTGGAGGAAGCATTCGATATCCTAGACAAATATAACATGAAGCTTAATCCTTCAAAATGTCATTTTGGTGTTAAAGCAGGTAAATTCTTAGGATACATGGTGACTAAGAGAGGCATCGAAGCTAGCCCGGAACAAATCAAAGCAATAGTGAACATCAAATCTCCGGCCAATGCTAAGGATGTTCAAAGGTTAACAGGAAGGATAGCAGCCTTGAACAGATTCATATCCAAGTCCTCCGAGAAGTGTAAAGAATTCTATGATATCCTAAGGAAGAACAAGAAATTTGAGTGGACGGAGAAGCATGAAAATGCTTTAAAAGCCCTCAAAGATTACCTATCCTCGGCCCCGGCTTTGATGAAACCAGAAAAAGGTGATGTATTATCCTTGTATCTTGCAGTATCCTCAAAAGCAGTAAGTGCGGTCCTTGTTAAGGATCACGAAGGTACACAACATCCTGTCTATTATGTAAGTAAAAGTTTACTTGATGCCGAATCCAGGTACTCACACCTTGAAAAGCTTATCCTTGCATTAATTATGGCATCTACCAAGTTAAGACATTATTTTGAAACTCATGTTATCATTGTTAAGACTAATTTCCCAATTAAGAATGTCCTCAGGAAACCAGAGATGTCAGGAAGGATGGCTAAGTGGGCAGTGAAGCTGAGTGCATACGATATAAGATATGAGCCTAGGACAGCCATCAAATCCCAAGCATTAGCTGACTTTGTGGCTGATTTCAGTAGTGATTTACAAGAAGAAGCTGAGCTAGAAGTCCAACAGCTAGAAGAAACCAAGGATCCTTGGATACTTCATACTGATGGATCCTCAAATGTCAAAGGCACAGGGCTTGGAATACTACTAAAATCGCCACAGGGGGACATAATACCCCATTCTATAGCTTGTGAGTTCCAAACCACTAACAATGAGGCTGAGTATGAAGCCTTAATTGCTGGTTTGCAAATCGCTAAGCATATGGGAATCGGGTATCTTGAGGTACATGTAGATTCTTTGTTAATTACAAACCACTTTAATGGATCCTATGCTGTTAAAGGTGAAAAGCTAACCAAATATTTGGAGATAGTCAAAAGTTTGGCACTCTCTTTTGCTTCCTTTAGTTTATCACAGGTACCAAGGGAAGAAAATACAGAAGCTGATGCATTGGCTAACCTAGGATCATCTTTGAAGATCCCAGAGGATATCAAGATTCCTATTATCCATATCCTGACCCCGGCTATCGAGGATCACCAGACTATGGAGATAGGAAATGATTCTGCAGTTATCCCTAGTGAGGATACTCAATCCCATTCAGGATCAGGATCATGGATCTCACCAATTATGAGATACTTACAACATGGAGAGATTCCTACAGGAGAAAACCCCAGGGCCTTCAAATCTAAGGTATCTCAATTCACAATTATAAATAATATGTTGTACAGACGATCTCTTGCAGGACCATACTTGAGATGCATTGAGGATCCTGAAGTTCAAGAAGTTTTAAAAGACTTCCATGAAGGAGATTGTGGAAACCACACTGGGGGCAGGGCTTTATTCTCAAGGATCCTGAGGACAGGATACTACTGGCCAACCATGAAGAAAGATGCTGTGGAGTATGCCAGAAGATGTGATCCTTGCCAGAGACACAGCAATATCCTTCATCAACCGGCTGAACTATTGCATCCTATATCCTCCTCTTGGCCATTTATGAGATGGGGTATGGATATAGTTGGAAAGCTCCCTAAGGCACCTGGTGGAAAAATATTCATGTTAGCTATGACTGATTACTTCTCCAAGTGGATAGAGGCTGAAGCTTTTGCCCAAGTCAGAGAAAAGGAAGTTATATCCTTTATTAAAAGAAATATTATAACTAGATTTGGAATTCCTTCTGAGATTATATGCGATAATGGTTCCCAATTTATTGGGGGCAGAACCACTAACTTTTGTGACAGTTGGGGGATTAGGATGATAACATCAACACCAGTCCACCCACAAGCTAATGGCCAAGCAGAATCATCCAACAAGATCATCATCAACAATTTGAAGAAAAAGCTTGGATCCAAGAAAGGGAAATGGGCAGAAGAACTACCCTATGTGCTCTGGGCTGACAGGACAACCCCTAAGAATGCTACTGGTCAAACACCATTCTCTTTGGTGTTTGGGGCGGAATCAGTGATCCCAACAGAGATGGTGGTTCCTACTGCTAGAACAAGTACCCGTGATCCTGAGAAGAATGATGAAAACTTGGCTCAAGACCTGGATACTATTGAAGAAATCAGGGATATGGCTAGGATAAGGATGGCCAGTTATCAACAAAGAATGGCTGGTGCTTACAACAAAAACGTCAGGATCAGGAGGTTTCAAGTTGGAGATATGGTGTTAAGGAAAGCATTTCAGAATACCACCAATCCTGCTGATGGAAAATTGGCTCCAAAATGGGAAGGCCCTTATTTGATTGAAGCTGAAGCAGGAAAGGGGGCATATAGATTGCTAACCATGGATGGTGATTTGCTACCAAGAGCTTGGAATGCTGTCCACTTGAAGAAATATTTCATGTAAACAGGATCCTTATGGCATAGGTGATCCTCACGATAGGGATATCCTTAAAGGATCCTCAAAGTATTGGTGATCCTTACTCAGGTAATATCCTAATCTTGAACTATTTCATTTCTTTATTTTCTCATATAAGGATAAGGATCATGTATCCTTTATCCATCTCTCACGTGAGTTCAAGTTTGAAAGTTCAGGTATCTTTAGCACAACGTTGGTTATCCACAGAAGCAATCCGTCTTTTGGGTTTAACCCCAGTTATTTGGGCTTGTCCCCATATTCCGCCTGTAGCGCACGATGATCCTGGTATAGTTCAAGGCTTTGGGACCAGTACTCGTTCTAGGGGCTGATAATTCCATTGTTCTGGCTATGCTTAGGATCCTACGTATAATGGTAGACGTACCATACATCCGTTCATAAGGTTTCTAACGTTTTCACGTTAGCTAAGGTTTCTAACGTTTTCACGTTAGCTAAGGTTTTGGCATCTTCATGTCACTAAGTTTGGATAGTCGCCAGTTAGGGCCATACTCCAGTTTACACACGATCCTTGGGCTTGTCCCCAGTTATCCTTGGGCTTGTCCCCAGTTATCCTTGGGCTTGTCCCCAGTTATCCTTGGGCTTGTCCCCAGTTATCCTTGGGCTTGTCCCCAGTTGCTAACTCTTTTCTTATATTGGCTTAGTCCCAAGTTATGCTCTATTTCAGGTCTTTGGAGATAGGCAGCTAGGGATCCTTGATCCTTATTTCACTCTAAGGTTTATCTTATAGTTATCCTTATTATGGTTAGGATTCTAACTTGGATCCTCAGGTATGATCCTTAACTCTTTTGATTCTATTCATTATTCTTTTAAATAACCCTTATACTTGACAACTGAACTTGTAAATTTTAAATCATGTCATTTTTTAAAATTTATCGGTAATGGGATATGTGATCCTTGTTCATATCCTAAACTTTTTGGATATCTTTTCTAATTTTTCAAGGCTTGATAAATATAAACAAATTGAACATTATAACAGTTGGAAAATAACATACTGAAAAGGATAACAACACGAGATAAACGACAAAAGGTTAAGTTTTTATTTATTAACATAAGACTAACCCTTTAAAGGTTGTCAAAATTACCTACCCGAGCTTCTACCAGCAAAACGTGGCCCGTCCGCTGGGGTAGGTAAAGGGTGTCCATGATAATGAGTTCAAAAGTAGTGCAGGAAGATAAAGGCGGCAGGATCACAATGGCTTCATCCCCCAAACAGAGGATCCCTCCACCAATTGCTATCCTGCCTATTATCCAAAGGATCATACATGATCCTTAATCCTAAAAACCTATTGTTCAAAGTACAAACCATGAAATTGTTTTAAACATCACAACCATCAAACTAAAAAATTGGGCTCCGGCCTTGGCACATATATCCATCATCGCCCAATTGTGCAGCCTACACCTTTGCTGCATCCTCTTCTCCTCCAGCTGCGGTATCCTTCACCTGATCCTTCCCACTGCCACTTGCCTCAATTGCCAGGACATCAGCTGCCTCCTCCTCATCATCCTCAAGATCAGCCAACCTTGCCTTCCAGCCTTCAACATCCCAGCTGTCTTTGTCAAAAGCAGGGTCTTGAGCTTCCTGGGCCATCTTCAACTTAGTCTGATACATTGTGATGGCAGCAGAGAGCTTGGCATTTTCGAGGAGGTCATGCTTTTCATAATCAAAGTTAACCAGCACCTTGGCCATTGCCTGCTTGGTATCATGGAGTTCCTTCCGAGCATCAGCAAGTGCAAGATCTTTGAGCACGCCAACCTGTTGGAGATCAGCTATTTTATTGTCCCGCTCCTCAATATTGCCCACGTAATCCTCGATCTCAGCAAATTTCTGCAGGAAGAAGATAAGGCAGTTCAAGGTCAAGTGATCCTCATAAGAGCAGGATACCTAGGCAAAGTTAAGGATCCTTACTTCATTGAAGTATTCGAGGAATTGGTGGCGGATCAGTGGCAGGCCTTGAAGATCCTCAGCATCAGAAGTTTTCCTCTTCTTGACACCCTTTCCTTTAGTGGGTGCCCTTGGAATGGAGATGCTAGGACTGGTAGTGGACCTCTTCTTCCTGGGTCGTACGAGATCAAGGTCAGCTGTGTTGAATTGGGAAACAGGCTTGACAGGTTTTCCAGCGCCTACACATTCAAAGCAAGATGAGTATCCTTATCATATTTCAATTTATCTATTTATTTTAATATTTAAACTATGCAAAAGACAGGATACTTACTCGACATAGTAATGGAACCTGAGGATACTTCTTGTGAGTCTTGGGTGTCTATCTTGAATGTCCTTGTTTCAGGATCAAGCTTCCAAAAAGCAGCGAGCCTATCCTTGGTTTCAGGTGATGTGCGGATATGTGAGACAGAGATAGCTGCATAACATAAGACAGAAAGGGGTTAGTAATCCTTATACGAAAACAAAATTGCCTGGTGATCCTTCTTATGATCCTCCAGCCTACCATTGGTGGACCATGCCTTAGGGAGATCATGACCGTTTAGAATGGAATCCCTCTTGACAAAGAAAAAACGACGTTTCCAGTCTTTGTCATTCTTGGTGACTTTCAGAAGAGGATGATCTGCACCGGGTTTTCGCTTAAGCAAATAACGATGGGAACCAAAAGTAGTAAGATCATACAGTTCCGCCAACTCTGACATGCCCAAAGCAATGCCTTCCTGTTCGATGATCCTCTCCAGGGTATACAAGACCCTCCAAATCATCGGCATGGCTTGGATATAAGAGATGCCGGTAAGGGAAAAGAAGGACTATGTAAACTCAGGGAAAGGATAGGTGTATCCTATGGTGAATGGAGTGGCTGGAAATGCAACCCATGTTTCTGAAACGTAGTCGCTAAGGATAGTAGGATCAAAGGGTCTGAAAAAGGCATTCGCCGGAAAACAGCAACGGATTTTGTCTATCTGTGCGTCGTTAAAACAACACTTTTCATTCGCTGAGTCCTTGACGATTTTCTGACTTTCCAAAGGGCTATCCTTCTTGTGATCTTTGCCCGGAGAACTTCGGAGCAACATCTTTGATGGAAAGATAAAAACAGAGCAAGAGAGGAAAAAGGATAGAGAGAGAGAATACCTGAACGTCTTCGGAATGAGGATTATAAAGGGAGTTTCTCTGAAAATTTAAATGCATTTGATCCTATCTATATCTCTATTTATAATCATGATCTTGCAGGTTGTCACTTCCGTGACATCATCATCGCAACGGCTAGTTCAAAATTAACGGCTATATATCCGTTAGTTTGTTACGGATAAGATCAAGAAAACATAACTCGCTAATTTTACAATTTCACTCCTTATATTTTGGGGGCAATTGTTAGGGGAGGATTTTCTAACAATTAGTGATCCTTATTTGTTATCCTAATTAGTGATCCTTACTTCTGTGACAGGTGGTGATCCTCAGAAGGGCTTTAGGATCAGGATCATGGATCACTTCGAGGATCCTCATACTGACGATTGTTTACTTATGTTTTATAACATCTCGCAGGTATAACAAGCTTGACCAAGTCTTAGCGACATTCTTGGAGAATATTCCCGAAGTATTCTGCACGTGCTAGATCAAAACTAGACGTTATGGAGAACGTGGAGGCTTGGCCCGAAAGTCGGAGAGTTTGTTAGCTAGATATTTTTCTTATTTTAAAGGGAGTAACGAGCTAAGTTAAAAAAGTTAGTGACACTTAGTCATTTTGGCAGTTACACACACACTCGCAAACACACTCATACAAGCTCTCGCTCAAACACCAAGCAATTACATACACTTTTCACACCTTTTACACATTCCACTGTAGTGATCCTTGTACCTAGCTCGTTACTATCCGAAGTTGTAAACATTCATTCATTTATTTGAGTTTGGTGATCGGTAGTTTCCATCACCCGGGGTTTTTTGTGCCGGAGATCAACTCTTGATCAAGGGCTTTTTCCCCGTATAAATCTTTGTGTTGTTTGTGCACTTTACATTTAAGTGATCCTCATCATTGTTACATATTTTAAGCATCATTCCCCTAAACAAAGAGTTTGGCTGCAATATCCTCATCAGATTTTCTGACCAAAACAATACCTGCCCGGAGCAATTTCTCTACCTCTTCTTGGATAATGGCATTCCTTTCTGGTGCAAACTTCCTTCTCCTTTGATAGATTGGTCTGAAGGATCTGTCGATGCCGAGTTTATGGGTGATAACATCTTTGGATATACCAGTCATGTCTTCGTGTTTCCATGCAAAGGTAGTCTTTCTCCTTTTGAGGAAGGATACGAGGTCTTCTTTCATTTCGCCAAGGATCCCTGATCCAATATAGATTTTGGATTCAGGATCATCAGGATCCATGAGGATTTCTACCACATCCTGCTCTTTTGCCTCCAAGACATCCCTTGGAGGATACTTTGATTGCTATTGCTCCCTGGATTTCGAGGCTGGTTTCATCGATGAAGTATAGCAATTCTTAGCCTCCTGCTGATCACTATCAATCTTTACTATTCCCCAAGGACTAGGGAGCTTCACACATTGATGGTAAGTAGACGGGACTGCTTTCATATCGTGTATCCAGGGCCTGCCAAGGATAACATTACAACAAGATAAACAGTCAATAACACAAAATTTTTTATAAGAGTGTAAGCCTTCAATATATATTGGGAGTTTAATGTCCCCCAGAGTGTTCTTAGTTTCGCCACTAAATCCCACGAGCACGGAGGATCTTGGTATGATCTCTGATTCAGGGATACCCATCTTCTTTAGAACATCAAGCTGGATAATGTTCACTGAACTTCCTCCGTCTATTAGGATCCTGCGGACAAAATGGTTAGATATGAAAAGAGTAATAACTAAACCATCGTGATGAGGATCCTGGATATCAACACGATCCTCTTCATCAAAGGTTATGACTTTTCCTTCGGAGACACTTGATGTTCGAACTGGTCTTTCTCCATTATCCATCTTAGCTTCCTTCGCATGCCTTTTAGTTGCTGAGAAGGATGTGCCACAAATGTCGGATCCTCCAGAAATAAAGTTTATCACTTTTGCATCTGCTGGAGGAGCTGGGGCCTTCTCAGGGGTCCTTTCAGGATCCTGAGTCCTTGACTTTTTTCTTCCCAACAACTCTTTTAGATGCCCTTTGCTCAACAGGTATCCAATTTCCTTTCTTAATGCAATGCATTCTTCTGTAAGGTGCCCAAAATCTTCATGATATGCACACCACTTTGATTTATCCTTAGTTGCAGCCGGCCTGTCATTCTTTCTCGGCCATCTAGCTTTATCACCTAGGTTCTGCATAGCAAGGATTAGTTCATTGTTATCGACACTAAAGCAATATTCAGAAATTGGAGGATAATCCTCATCATCCTCTTCTTGATCAACAGAATGCACGTTCTGATTATCGGATCTGTTGTAGGATTTGAATTTGTTGTTCCGGAATGAGGATCCTTGCTTATCCTGCTTTGAGGATCCTGCTAACCTCTCCTGGATCCTCTTGCCATCCTCTAGCCGAATGAACCTAAGTGCTCGGGTTCTTACCTCATCTAAGTTCCTGCATGGTGTCATAACAAGATCATCATAGAAAGACGAATCCCTAAGCAATCCCATTTTGAAGGCCTCAACAGCCGTAGCTATATCTAAGTTGGGAATGTCTAAGGATTCTTTACTGAATTTGGTAATGTAATCCCTTAATGATTCATTATGACCCTGGGTTATCCTATATAAATCACTAGTTAATCGTTCGAATTTTCTACTACAAGAAAACTGATTATTAAACAAGTTAACTAGGTTTGCAAATGAGGTAATAGAATAGGGAGGAAGACTTAGCAGCCATTTGAGAGCTGATCCAGTAAGAGTGGATCCGAATCCTTTGCACAGGCATGCTTCCTTTAACCTTTCTGGGATTGGATTGATCTCCATCCTCTCCCTGTATTGTGCTATGTGTTCTTCAGGATCTGTTGAACCATCATACAGTTTCATTGTAGGCACATGGAACCTCTTGGGTATCTCAGCATCACAGATTGGTGGTGCAAAACGAGATATCTTGTGGCTCCCATCTGCAATCTCTGGAATAGGTTTGACTACTCCCGGAACACTCGATATCATATCCTTTAGCTTTTGCAATTCTCTGGCCATGGCATGATTGATACCTGGATCCTGCATAAGACCATGGTTAGTAGTATGAGAATTATTAAAAGTGTTACCTCCCATTGGATTCAAGTTAGGAAGAATGGATGTTAATCCATATTGTTGAGACTCTGGAATGATCGAGGGACCAGTAGAAGCAATGGTCTGCATCGGAATAAAATCTCCCTGATGGACATCTGAACTTCCTGTTTGCAAACTCCTCAAGGATCCTGGCATCTGGAAGGATCCCTGAAACTGCGAGTATCCTTGAACCTGAGAGGATCCTGGGACATAGGATCCTTGAACCTGGGAGGATCCTGGGACATAGGAGGATCCTTGAACCTGGGAGGATCCTGGGACATAGGAGGATCCTTGAACCTGGGAGGATCCTGGGACATAGGAGGATCCTTGAACCTGGGAGGATCCTGGGACATAGGAGGATCCTTGAACCTGGGAGGATCCTTGAAACGGCCAGTACCCTTGAATCTGCTGCGCTCCCGAGTATCCTCCTGAACTTGCAAAGGATCCTATATGCTGAGGATGGGATCCTGATGGTTGAAAGTGTAACCCTGAAGCCTGAGTCATTGCTGATGACCCGTAATGCACTCCTTTCGATCCTCCAACATATTGAACGTCTGGAACCGCTGAAGGCTGAGAAGTTATAACCGGAGTATCAAAATTCAAAGATCTGGGCATTAGTGGGGAATGATCCTCTGCCGATCTTTTTTGCTTCTTGATGTCTCCAATCTCTCTAAGGATCTTTTCATTGGCCTTGTCCTGCTGCTGGATATGCTCCTTCATCTGCAAAATCAGAGTAAACAAGTCACTAGTAGTAGGAGTATAAGAAGCAGAAGAAGTTGGAGGTTTGGAGAAAATGGGAGTCGGTTTCTTCGCAGCATTCTCAGTATTCTTCTGGGATCCAGAAGGTGGTGGAGGCAAAGGTGGAATGCCCTGGGATGAATTGGCCGCCGACATTGCAGTAGAGGTATTCTTCAATGATGAAGCCATGTATTTGTATGCAACGAACCAAAATGATCACCAACAGAAAAACTTCTTAGGAATGAAGCACCAATTGCCCCACGGTGGGCGCCAAACTGTTTTGGTCAGAAAATCTGATGAGGATATTGCAACCAAACTCTTTGTTTAGGGGAATGATGCTTAAAATATGTAACAGCGATGAGGATCACTTCAATGTAAAGTGCACAAACAACAGAAGGATTTATACGGGGAAAAAGCCCTTGATCAAGAGTTGATCTCCGGCACAAAAAACCCCGGGTGATGGAAACTACCGATCACCAAGCTAAAATAAATGATTAAACGTTTACAACTTTGGATAGTAACGAGCCAGGTACAAGGATCACTACAGTGGAATGTGTAAAAAGTGTGAAAAGTGTATGTAATTGCTTGGTGTTTGAGCGAGAGCTTGTATGAGAGCTTGTACGAGTGTGTGTAACTGCCAAAAATGACTAAGTGTTTTCTACTAGCTCGTTACTCCCTTTTTAAAATAGAAATAACCACCTAAACTAACTATCCGACTTTCGTGCCAAGCCTCCACGTTCTCCATAACGTCTATTTTCGGTCAAGCACGTGTAGAATAGTTTAGGAATATTCTCCAGGAATGTCGCCAAGACTTAGTCAAGCTTGTCATACCTGCGAGATAGTACAACACATAAGTAAACAATCGTTAGTACGAGGATCCTTAAGGTGATCCATGATCCTGATCCTGAAGTTCTTCTGAGGATCACCACCTGTCACAGAAGTTAGGATCACTAATTAGGATAACGAATAAGGATCACTAATTGTTAGAAATTCCTCCCCTAACAACAGGGATAGTGGTTCACCATTTTCCGGCTTCATCAATAGAGGTGCGGTTGAGAGATACCGTTTCAAATCCTGCAGGGCTGCTTCATGCTTTTCCCCCCATTCGAATCTTTAGTTCTTCTTTAGGATATCATAGAAGTCTTTGCATTTCTCTGAGGATCTTGAGATAAATCTGTTTAGAGCTGCTACTCGGCCTGTTAATCTTTGTACGTCCTTCATATTCGAGGGTGATTTTATATCCAGGATAGCTTTAATCTGCTCCGGGCTTGCCTCTATCCCCCTTTTCGTCACCATATACCCAAGAAATTTTCCTGCCCCCACTCCGAAATGGCATTTAGCAGGATTCAGCTTCATGTTGTATTGATCCAGGATATCAAACGCTCCCTTGATATCCTGGAGGTGATCCTCAGCCTTTTTAGATTTTACCACCATATCATCGATATATACTTCCATGGTGTCCCCCAGTTTGTCTTTGAACATCATGTTTACCAATCTTTGGTATGTTGCACCTGCATTCTTCAAACCAAAAGGCATAGCTGTATAACAATAAATACCTGTTGGTGTCATGAAGGCAGTATCCTCCTGGTCAGAAGGCTCCATTTGGATCTGTTGAAATCCTGAGGATGCATCCATAAAAGTCAGCATTTCATGCCCGGCAGTGGCATCTACCATTGCATCAATGTGGGGAAGAGGAAATGGGTCTTTAGGACAAGCTTTGTTCAAGTCTGTGTAGTCTACACAAACTCTCCATTTCCCATTCTTCTTCTGTACTACAACCACGTTTGCTAGCCACCTTGGGAACTTAACCTCTCTGATCATTCTGGACTTTAATAATCTTTCAACTTCCTCCTGGATAATCGCGTTCCGCTCAGGAGCAAACTTCCTTATTTTTTGTTGCACAGGCTTGAATGATTTATCAATTCCAAGCTTGTGAGTGATAATATCTTTGGATATGCCTGTCATATCCTCATGCTTCCATGCAAACGTAGACATCCTGCATTTCAAAAAGTTAATTAATTGTTCTTCAATATCCTGAGGGATATTGGTCCCTACGAGCACCGAAATATCGGGATTATCCTGGTCCAGGATAATTTTCTTCACATCCTGCCCCGGATCCTCCACGATATCCTGGACCCGTGTCTTTAATTGCTATGCTGCACTAGGTTTGGTTGAGGATTTCATTGAGGATGAGTAGCATTCTTTCGCCTCCTGCTGATCACTATCCACTTTGACCACTCCCCAAGGGGTAGGTATCTTGATGCATTGGTGATATGTTGATGGTACGGCCTTCATATCGTGAATCCACGGTCTTCCTAGTATGATGTTATAGCAGGATAGAGAATCCATCACACAGAAACGTTGTATCGAATTGACTCCTTCAACGTATACTGGCAACTTTATCTCTCCCACTGTGTTTCTAGCCTCCCCACTGAATCCAACAAGCACGGTAGACTTTGAAGTGATATCCATTGGAGATACGTTCATTCTCTTCAGAGTTTCTAGTTGGATTATGTTGACGGAGCTGCCATTATCAACCAGTATCCTGCGTACAAAATGGTTAGCCACATATAATGTTATTACCAGAGCATCATGGTGAGGATCTTGGACAGTATCCCTGTCATCAGCATCAAAAGTGATCACTTTATCAGCTGTGAGGGTAGTCATCCTGACAGGTTTGTCTCCCCTTTCGGCCTTGGATTCCTTTGCATGTCTCTTTGCCGCCGAATACGATGTTCCACAAATGTCGGATCCTCCCGAAATGAAGTTGATTATCTTGGCATCCGCGGGAGGTGATGCTGCTCGTTCAGGATCCTTCTCAGTATCCTGACCCTTATTCTTCTTTCTTCCTAAGAGATCTTTCAGATATCCCTTGCTTAGAAGATAGCTTATTTCTTTCCTCAGAGCAATGAAATCCTCAGTCATATGTCCGAAATCTTCGTGGAAAGCACACCATTTTGACTTATCTTTCCAGTCAGCCTTTTGTTGATTCTTTCGAGGCCATCTAGCCTTGTCTCCTAGACCCTGCATAGCATACATCAATTCAGGAATATTAACAGAAAAGCAATATTCGGACAACTCAGGATACTCTTCAGGATCCTCATCTTCAACAGCGTTCACTCTTTTGTTTTCGTTTCTATTATACGGCTTAGGCCGATATGACTTGAACGAGGATTCTGACTTCCTATTAGTTGACTCATAAGTGTTGGACAAGTTCATCCTTTCTTGCATCTTTCTGTCATCTTCCAGACGGATATATCTCAAAGCCCTGTTACGAGCTTCGTCGAGATTCCTGCAGGGATTCATCACAAGATCCTGATAAAACTGAGAATCCTTTTGTAATCCCATCTTGAAAGCTTGCACAGCTGTTGCAACATCAAGATGTGGGATATCCAAGGATTCTCGACTGAATTTGTTCACATAATCCCTCAAGGATTCCTGAGGCCCTTGAGTTATCCTGTAAAGATCACTGGTTAGTTTCTCAAAACTCCGACTACAAGAAAATTGACTGTTAAATAAATTAACCAAGTGAGCAAATGAAGTAATTGAGTGAGGAGGAACGTTTAATAGCCATTTTAAGGCCGATCCTGTTAGAGTAGAACCAAATCCCTTGCACAAGCACGCTTCCTTGAGCTCCGGAGGGATAGGGTTAATCTCCATTCTTTCCCTATACTGAGCAATATGCTCCTCAGGATCTGTACTCCCATCATAAAGCTTCATGTTGGGAGTTTGGAATCTCTTTGGGATCTCAGCATCACAGATAGGATATGCAAAACGAGATATCTTGTGGCTGTCTTGAGATACTTCCGGGATCGGCTGGACCACCCCAGGTACACTAGATATCATGTCCTTCAATTTCTGAAGTTCCCTGGTAAGTGCTGATGTTACACCTGTATCCTGCAAAGATCCACCACTGTTAGTAGCATGAGTATTGTTATTATTCGACACGTTACCCGTTGGAGGATTTTGCCCATATCCTGAAGCATATCCTGAGCTCCTCATGGTTGACATCCTAATCGAGGAGGGTATTTCAGGAGTATGATTCTGAGGAAGACTGGGCACGATATTCCCCCTATTATCCTCGGTATATACAGCTGAACTAAAGTTCAACGCTCTGGGGTGTAACGGAGTGACATTGTCCTCAGCAGATCTGCTCGAGCCAGCCTTCAGGAGTTGTATTTCCCTCAAAAGCATTTGGTTTGTTTCCTGTTGCTGCCTCATTTGTTCCTGCACACTTCCAAATAAGGTTAAACTTTCATCATTAGAAGCTAAAACGGGAGCAGATCCCTGGACACTCCGAGTTGGGATAACATCTTGAGATTGTGTAGAGGCTGGCATCCTTGGAGGAGGTGGTGGAAGCACCGAACCGGTAGTAGCAGAAGTCATAGCAGACACAGTAGAGGAACTCATGTTTGATCTTGAGGCCATTATGGATAATGTGGCAAAAAGTTTTGAAAATAGAAAACCGATTAGCGATTTGACAAAAAGTTTTAGTAAAGAGAGCACCACTTGCCCCACGGTGGGCGCCAAATTGTTTTGGTCAAAAATTACCGAAGTAATTAAGTGATCAAATTAGTTAAGTGAGGTAGTGTGCTAGAAATGAGTGTCGAAAATATGTTAATCAAGTTAATTTGTAAAAACAGTTTCAGGATACGGCTCAGGATATAGAGCTGTATCTATGATCAAACAATGAGCAAAAGTAAAATAAACGACACGGGATGTACGAGGAAAGCCCTTGATCAATCTAGATCGCCGGCATAAAACCTCGGGAGCTGACAATCGCAGCTGCCTAGTTCTTCTATTGCTTCAAAAATCAGGATACAGTGCAAGATGTGGTACGGATCGACTAAGTGTTACAACGAAACTTGATTACAAGTGTGGTGTTTGCGATGAGCTAGAGAGTGTAAGTGTATGAGAGTGTTAGTGAAAAATCGTGTGTTCTAAGCTGATCCGCCCCCATCTATTTATAGTAAAGATAAAATAACAAACTAGCCTAAACTTGCGGGATCCGCCGAATATTCCTTCTTCGAACGTTGTAGACCTGGTCTTTCGGGCTCAACGTCTCTTCCTCAACAAATTCGTCCGAGTCTTGAGGAGAAGAAGTCCTCTCGACCGTTAGCAAGTCTCAGCCCTTAACCTGCACGTGGTTAATTCAATAAGCCTCAGAAAATCGCCCAATATGTTAGCAATATCCTCTTCCAGCATCCTAGTCACAAATGAACAAACATAGGCAGGATATTGGTCAGGATATATACGTTAAGAAAATGACCCCTAACAATAATGATCTTGTTTTTATGATATCTCGGGTTTTCGTGAGGAATACCATGGCCTTAAATCCACCTTACTTTCATACCTATCTTATTTGGCATTCAATGAGATTTATCGTCTTCTAAGTTATCATGACTACATGGTGATAAAGCCTCCATAACCTATTACTAGTTGTAACACCCATGTGAATACACGGGTATGTTTAAGAACGATCCAAATCAAATACTAAAAAACAGATTATAATATATCATTTAAATTATTTGCATTTAGTTACATATCTTTATAAGTAACTTGATTTGTAAAAATTGTAGAAACCAAAACAAAACGGAGTAGAAGCGAAGGTTTAAAAGTCGGGAATCGTGACTTGAGGTGTTTTCCCTTCGCCTCACGAGGCGTCCGCCTTGACGCGGAATTAAAAAATAAATATAAAAATTATATTCTATAAAAAAGTAATAATTTCATCATCAGATCCTCAAAACATCAAAAACGCTAATAAAATACTAACGTGTATCCAGTTTGATCAGAGCAGCTCAAATACAATTGACATTTGGTTATTTAATATCTGTAACCACACCGTAGATGCTTATGTTACTCATCTTGTCTCGAAGATCAGCCACAAACAGCTGTAAATACAATAAAAACTATATCAACCCAACACTTTCTTTTTCCAGATGTCAATTGTATCGGGAAAGTTTCAGTTATAAAAACAATCCAACTTTCGAAAACATAAAACTTACTCTAAAAGGGTAGTTACTGAAGTCAATGGCTCCGCGAGAATCACATGGCAAAGTGACTTAGGAAACTTTAGGTCCTTGACTTGAGTCAGCAGCTGTAGTGAACTTTTTTGATCCTTGAGTTGATGCTACAGATACCTGTTGAACTCAGTAAGTATTAAAGGAGGTTACTTGGCTATATAAGATTGGTTACCTGTTCCTCATGGCGAATAAAAGGCACTATATACAGCTGAGAGACGCTGCATAAAAAATCAGCAGCTGTAGTCAACTTTTTTGTATTATATTTATTTAATTATGAAATGAATACATACCTAGGATTAGGATTGCCCCGCACAACTTTCTGGCCATACTTACGCCAACGATATCCATCATCCAGTATATCAACCTCACTAGTAGTTTGGACGACTACACGTGGCTCACGAATAGGCTTAACTACTGGAGTTATATCAAGGGTACCGAAATCTGTTCGCCTAATAATAATAAAAAATTACTGAATATTAGCAACTTAGCGGTACCAATAATATTAAAGGATGGACTTCCTCCAATCTTATCACCTCTTTCTCGAATATTGGTCGTCGTCATCGTCAGCCTCGTCTGTACTGTCGTGATTCGCTTGTCTTGGAGATTGCAGAGGAGTTCCACTCCCCTCGGGGTTAGGATTCTGACCATTTTTTGCAGAGTGACCTTCAACAATGATTTAAAAAATTAAATAAATAGAGATTAGAACGTAATTACTTCGAGAATAACACAAATCTACAATCATGGGAAGTTAAAGAGGGTCTTGCATAGTCAAAGCAGGTTTGGGTTGAAATGGTTGTATTTAATACGGATCAAAAGGCCGGGCCAATTCGAGCCGCAAACAGTTTTCTACTCATTTTTTTAAAAAGAAATTAGAATAACTAATGCACTATCACAATTACGAAAACATATCATTAGAATAAAAGTAAAATGCCATTTTCGTCCCTAAGGTTTGGCCACTTTTGCGACTTTCGTCTAAAGGTTCGTTTTTCCGCATTTGGATCCAAAGGTTTGAAATCTTGCCATTTTCATCCGACTCGTTAACTCCTTTCATTTTTCTCCGTTAAATGAGGGGTATTTCCGTCTTTTCAAACATTTTTTTATTTAAATAAAAAACACTATTAAAAAATAAAGATCCACCCTCTGTTGACTTTCAAGTTATGACTTTTCTTATAAATATTAAAAAAGGGATGGAGTTAATGACTCGGATGAAAATGACAAGATGCGGAAAAGCAAACATTTTGGATCCAGATGCGGAAAAGCAAACCTTTGAATGAAAGTCGCAAAAGTGGTCAAACCTCAGGGACGAAAATGGCATTTTAACGTTGTGTTACGAACCAAATCGTTACCAATTGATCCAAAGAGAGGATCTTTGGCTATTGGGAATGCATTGGCCCTGGTCTCAGCTAGAAGGCAGTTTCTGACTTCACCACGAGAGTGTTCAACACACGCCTGTAACACATAATAATATCAACCTTTACACTCGATCCCACACAAAGAAAGCTTACCCCAACCATTCCCAGCCTTAACCGGAGGCTGTTTAACACTTAAAGAAACTCCATACTGCACTTTAGAACTTGGAACCTTATCCGCCCATCCTATAGCATCAAATTGTCGATCCAAAGAAGTAATTCTCAAACCATCCTGCCAAACCAGACCAAAACTAACAGCAGCCGAAACAACCTTTACACTCCAACCGAAAGCGATACCTTGCTGAACCGAATCTTCCACCATATGATCTTGACCCATTCCATCCAAATTCGCGAACACGACATGAATCTAACACGACAGTTGACATGAATCTAACACGAAAATCGCGGGTTTGGGTTTGGGTTTGGTCTAAACAGTTTCTGGTCAAACCCGCGAACACATTTACCTAAACAGATTGTGTCAGGTTGACCTGGCAGGTCTCTGGGTTTACCCGTCTAACACGTATATTATTGTGAGTTAAAAAAATATAAATTTTGTCATAACCTAAAAAATGGATTGGGTATTTTATACCAAAATATAAAAATTAAAGAGAAATAACCATTTAATTTAATTATAGTTTAAATACAATTTTATCTTGTTTCTTAAATAGTGATCTTAGTGTATTTAATACGTAAATATATAAAAATAAAACAAAAACTGTGGGTTAAACAGGTCATGTTCTTGTCAACCTACGAAAATTTGTGTCATGCTTACTGCTTAGGCTCATGTGTCTGACATGATTTTCAAGTTACATCATGTTCGGGTTGGTATCAACTCAGCCAACTCGCAAACCAGACCCATTTAACACTCCTGTATTGAAGTATAAACGATGCAATAATGTACCTGGCTAATAAGCTTTATGACCTCAAGGTTTTCAAGATCCGCAAGGTACCATGATGATTGTGCAAACTTGAAATCTCCAGCTAGAACAGCCACTCGTGTACCGTATAGCTGATGGACAGTTTCTTTGCCTGCATATAGAAAGAAAAATGCTTAATTTGTACAGTTTTTGAAGGAACTGAAGGAAAAACCAACAATGGCACATAACTTTGAGGGCCGTGACAGAAAAGATCACAAACCGTTTGAATTTTGTTTAGAAAGTGATTACGTGATATTAACGAATTAGAATTAGTAATCAGTCGTAATGAATTCAGTTATTAACTTTCCATTACATTACAAACACTAAAAATCATGAAAAATCTTTATGTAGTTAAGCTTGCAGTATGAATCATTTCAATGATCTCTGCCAAGCACCTATGTTCTCGTGTGAGTTCCCTGAGTCAAAAAAGAAACATATTGCATTCATATCGAACCATTTGGGAATTAAAAAAACAAATAATAAAATGAGATACTCACTCTAAACCTGTAAGCGCTAATGTGGCTCTTGACACTAAGAAAACCAAGGCTGGTCTCATTCTCTTCCCACCAGCACTAAATATCTGCTCAGCAGCAGACATTAAAACCGGATTTTCTGCACCAACAATCTACCAAGCAAACAACATAAAAAAATATATTAACAGCTTTGAAAAAATTCAGAAAGAAATTGGGGGGAAAATTCTTACCCAAATAAATGTTGGTAGCTGAAAGTTATGATATAAAAAAGTGTTTCATCTACTGCAGTTGTGAAGCCAGAAAGTATGTTCGTTTACATTCGTGAACTGCTTGTTTAGGTTTCAAACGACCGAACATAAACGAACACGAACATGTCCATTTTCTTAATGAACGAACACGGGCAAAAAAATTTGTTCGATTATATATTCATGTTCGTGTTCGTTCGGTTCGTTTACAGGCCTAGACTCCTGATCAAGATACCCTCAAAACTGTAATCTAACTATATTTGAAATCATTGTGAATTTTGACCCACGCATACATGAAGCGCGCCTCAAGGCCCTGTTGTGTTTTCCCAAACGCCTCAGCTTATGTGATTCGTCTAATAAACTAAAAAAATGAACCTTAAAAACCATTTGGAAAGTTATTAGTAGCCTGTTATATAACACACCCCTAACCTAACTCTAATACAAAAACACAATCCTCAATCTTGAAGCACCTTAAGCTAGCAAATTTGACTCAAGCAAGTCAAAACTCTCAATAACATTCAAATTCACATACCAGTAACACAAAACCAGATGAAAAAACAACACAACAGATAACTCACAGACTGTAGATTCTTGTTCAATGTCAGAAGGTCATCCGAAACAACTTCGATCAAATCAGCTTTCAATTCTTTCTTCACACTTAACACCAGTGGAGGCCCCGGTGCATCCCCTATTCACAAAACAATAATTTTACTCAATAAACTGAATTGTACAGAAATTATATTGAAAATGAACATGAAATAATTTAAATTTAAAACTACCATTGAGCATAGTCTCAGGAGCTTCAGTAGAAAACACTCTACACTTTGCAACTTTCTCATCACCCCTGCAACATATCAACCGGTCGAATGAAGCACTAAAAGAACACCCACAAGCACCAAAATCAGCAAACTTAATCCTACCAAATTCAAGATTATGGCATGTAGCCGGCATCATCATCCTAAACACCCCCAAGATGAAAACTTTAATCCTACCAAATTCTGATCTTAGATGTGTTGAGATCGATTTAGGATTTAGGTTGTCATGAAAAAAAAAATTCAAAGTTAACACAAATTAAAACAGAAAACTGACATAAATCGACTAACAGATCAACATAAATCGATTTAGGTGGATCAATAGAAGATTTAACATGTAAATTGAAATGAATCTGTGAATTGAAATCAACAAACGTACCTTATAAGCTTCGTAGATGTAAGATGAGAGGTTTGATTTGAGAAATTTGGTGATGGTTGAACAGATTGAAGGATCAGAAAACCCTAATTTACAGAAGCGTGTAGAACTTTATAGCGATGAAATCATGATTATCGCACCTAATAGCGGAGAGAAGAGGATTGAAGGTTCTCTTCTTTTTCTCTATTTTCTCCATCTCTCTGTGAGTAAATTTCAAAATGATTAATAGTATGTTTTAAGAGAGAGAGGGGTATTGATATTATGTTTTGAATTTTGAAGTTTTGAAACTGGAGCCACATTTTGAAATTATGGTTTGAATTTTGAACTTTTGAAACTGGAGCCATATTTTGAAACTATAGTTTGAATTATGTATTATATATTATATTATTTAGATTTATAGATTTATTTATATATCCGAATTATGACATCACCTTGGACTATGTGGCATAGCTAATAAGATGACACGTAGGCAAAATTACATCAGCTTCTAAGCTCCTTTAATAGATAGTATAGATAGCCAATGTCTTAGTTGCTAATGCATCACTTTCTTAGTCACCAAATTAACTTCTGTTTCTTTAATAAATTTTTTTTCAAGATTTTTTTTATATTTATTCAAATTTATATTTATTATTTTTTTATACTCAAGAATGATTACTTAATCCTTTCAAACATGATTACATTACAGACTAATGGCAGATAGACGAGCAACAAGTTGCGTCGCTACCCTCTTCTGAATAGCAAACCCTACCCTGCTAAACACAAAATTCTGCCCCTTAACATGCGCGGTGTTACTGTTTACCACCTGTTGAACCCGCTTGAGGAACCGCACCGCGTCAGGGGCGAAAGCGCCAAAGGTATCGAAAGCGAACGGGACGAACACGTGTTGATTCTCGATGCAAGCTTTGATTATCGGCTATTGGTTTGATTATCGGCTCATGCTAAGCATTTCAACTATCCCTCATTCTCCTCAGGCTTTTTATTGCGCTCATCCTCCCAACAATCGAGGCAATAACTATAGAGGACGATAGGAGTCATATCGTGGCGCTTACATAAACAACTATAACAACACTAACAGATGATGAGGTTGTAGATATTCTCATGGTTAATTCTTTAGACCTTGGTTCAAAACATGGTGTATGGCACCTGCAATAGGTGTGGAATTGGTCACATTTCCTCAGACTATAACAATCGTGATCCCTCAACCATTCGTGCTTATCCATTAGCCAACTATGCAGATGCTCAATCCATCGTAGGTACCACACGATACCTAGACATAGGAGCTAATAGCCATCTGACACTAGATTTGCCAAGTCTTGACAACTAAGAAGCATACCGTGGTAATGATTTCCTTCATGATGGCAATTGGTAAAGGTCTCCTATTCTTTGTAACACCTGTGCCTCCACGGCCATCAAACAAATGTCAAACCAATGAAATATTACATTTCATACATGGGATTTGTAAAAATATGTGTATCATTTGCACATATCAATTTTTGTTCAATTCCAAACTCTAAATCGCTTTCTGGAAGGTTATACGCGCACAGATGCGTAAATATAACCAGTTTAATGCAACAAACACTCCGGAATAGTGACATAGGTTTAACATACCTTAAATAACCTTTACATAACTTAGAAATAAGTTTTGAAGGCTTTGGTATGGCAAAATCAAGTTAAATAGCTTACAGGGACTAAATCTGACAAACTGCGAAAGTATGCCAATTTGAACTGTAACAGACATTCCGGAACATGACCATAAGTTAAACACACCTTAAATATCCTTTACATAGCTTAGAAATAGGCTTTGAGGGGTTCGGTGTGCTAAAATAAACTTTTGGGTCATTCAGGGACTAAAAGTGTCAAAAAGTGCACAAGTTTGCACTTTTGCGCATAACTTACGTTCTGAATACATCCGGACATCCAAAAATTTATGTAAGCATGACTATATTATGCTTTAGTGTTTGGCTTGCCAAAAATCCATTCGTCACGTCATTTGGATCGTTTTTCGCGCTTATGCGCATTCCGTCGTAATTAAGCGAACATCGCGTTCGTACGGCCAAACGAACCGACATCCGAGATATTTTTGAGCATGTTTTGAGTTCCCTATTCTTTAACTTCATTTTAGAGCCTTGAAATGAGGTTAACGGGGTTCAAACGCATTGAAAAAGGCCTTAAAACACAACAGGGACCAAAACTGTCAATTTTGAAACATTTCTGAAACAGCGGGGTGCTAGCGTAGCGCGACTGCCTAATGCCTTGGCAGTAGCGCTACGCGACTGCCTAACCAGACCAGATTAAGTGTATTTAACATCAGATTGCAGCTTTTTAATCCTCACCCACACATTCTCAATTGTCTAGTCAGATGATAAGGACCAATTTTTAGCCACCACAAGTTTCCGACACATGTACGGATGCGATTAAGGCACGTTTTCCATGAAACGATCTTAACGGTGGACCTTTTACTATAAATACCCCACCCCCCATGCTTCCAAATTACAAGAACTTTGATTTGAGAAACTCTAAGTTGAAACTATTGTTTCATACCTGAGATTTTTGAATCGAGGTTAGCATTCGGGGACCCTTCGTAAGTATTCTTTCGTTCTTTTCCTTATTTTATTGCTTTTCGAGTCAGAAAGTCAAACTTTGTTTGACTTTCAGCATTGACCAGTAATGGTCAATGCGAAGTTCGTTTGAACTTCGCAACGTGAGTGTAATCACGTTGGTTATAGTCCCTTGGGACTATGCCTACTGATTACCACGTTGTCTAGGGTCGTAGGGTAAGCGATCTAATAAATCGCTTATACCTTCGAACTCGACCCAGTTTGGTCGATCATTAGGATCCGACCAAATACATTAGGTGACCCTAGTATAGGGCATAACCTTCCGAGGTTATACCCTATGGTCACATCGTTTAAGTAGTTGTATGATAGGTAGTTTATATGCCTTAGGAAAATTACCAGAATACCCTTTTCATGTATAATTGGTAATTAAGCATATGTAACCTAAACTTTTGTCACATAACTGATTATGTAACATGTTTAGGCATATAACACTTGTCATAGGGCTAGTTAGGCGGTCCGAACGCGTTTCACGCGAACGACGCGTTAAAGTAGCATAAGCTACCTAAACGGGTCGTAATGGGTCGTAAGCTATTAGGTTAAGTTTCATTTAGTATGTAGGCTTTGTTAAACCAAATGACACGAGTCTCTACACTCGTTTGGTTTACAAACCCTAATGCTACCCGATCTTCCGATCTAGGTCCGGTTAATTAACATAGTTACCTATATTAGGTGCCGTTTGATATCCGCGATCTCTAGCATTGTTTGGTTGTTATTCAAGGACTACTGAGCAATCTCAAGTGAGTACATAGACCCCTCTTTTACTGTTTTCCAAACTGTTTTGGGGTGAAACACATGTGCCTACTTGTTACTTTCATGCTTTCCTGTTTTAACATCATATACTGCTATGTTCGTTAGTACATTATAGTACATGATTTTATGACATTTCATGCTAGGTGTGCCCATTATGTGCATTACTTAGTACATCGTTTTACATGACATTTCACGCTATGTATGTTCATTTGATTACATACTTAGTGCATTGTTTTCACATGCTTACATTTTGGTATAACATTTGGTTTGTTTACATGGGACAATACATTCATTAACATTAGCTACGCCGTTCGTTAGTAGGTAGTGGTACCATAGGAATTGACAACTCCCGTTCCGGACATCCCAGGGAAAGGGGATGAAAGGAATGACCGAATTCGATGATATAAGACAGATAGACCTTTAATTTGTTTAAAGGGTTTATCACCACAGTCACAAGGCTTGGATGTATGCATTTTCACAATACCGCATAAATGTTCATATTAAATAGTTGCATGCATTTACACAAAACATAGCTTTGATTTAAACCAAGTTTTACTTCAATACTTTGTTTTTGTGCATATGGTTTAGTTGAGACATTTCACTTGCCATACATGACATTTTGACATAGACATTTGACATGGATATTTGACATAGACATTTGACATGGATATTTGACATAGACATTTGGCATGGATATTTGACATAGACATTTGACATGGATATTTGACATAGACATTTGACATGGATATTTGACATAGACATTTTGACATGATTTACATTTGACACAAACACTTTTGACATTGGTTTTACATACTACATGATTTACATCTTGACATGAATACTTTGACATATTATTTAATACATTTAACAATTGAATTACACATAGACTTCTTACATTGGTTGGTTTGGTTTGATTAAGTGATTAAGTAACGATGCGTGTGTAATATGATACAAGCATGGTGGATACGCCGCTGGTACTTCCTATATATAAGTGTTTGTATGGTATTATATGTCGTAACGTTATTTGAATCATTTCAGTTTGAGACATAGAACATTTCATACAAATAACATACTTTTCACAAGACATTGATTTATAAACAACTTATCTTATGCAAACATATTTTACTTGGTTATTCATTTAACCTTACATTTATTTATACTTATCATCTGATCTTATCGTTTTTCAAATGATTTAAAAGACAAAGCAAATAACAAGGTTCATGACTAAACATTTTCTCAAACATAAGTCATGAATCTTATTTTCACAAAACCTATGTATCTCACAGGCATTTTTATGCTGACGTACCTATTTTCACATGTGTTTTTCAGGAGCTGTTGCATAAGATGATCAAGATACACATAGGCAGACTTGGGCTTTAGTGACATTAAAAGATACAAGACTAGTTAATTATGTTGTATTTCTTTGTTTGTTAAGACATTGTAACACTGTTAATCAATAAAACGAAACTTCAATTGCCATGGATTTGAAACAATTAATTCTGTTACAACACTCCCCGACGTTTCCGCCACGTTTTGTATGTTACACGTGGTCGGGGTGTGACAGAAAAGATGGTATCAGAGCCAATGGTTATAGGGAATTAGGTTATTAGTAATGCTTTGACCTAGTCTATAACCTTCTTAGGACCCTAACGCGAGTTTACTTGCGTTTAGTCATAAAACAATACCGTCACCTATCCTTAGGCGACGATCACAACAAGAACATAAATTTCAAAACCGCTTTGAAAAGCAATCATCTGTTCTAGGATGATTGATTACTAGGTTTTGAACCCTCTATTGTAAGGTTTTGAACTCTCTATTATATGGTTTTGAACCCCTTTGAGTTTTTCAAAATCTCGTCAAGGTTTTGGGTTTTAAATAATGTGAACACGTGCAAACTGGAAGGGTGAATGCCTGTATTCTGGGTTTTCTGTCTAGGCAAGCACTTCGTATACATCTCATCAGACGCGAGACCAGTTGTGCTTACCTGGGAATTCTTGGAATGAGTGTTCACTTATAGGCGAGCATGTCTTCGCGATACATTATTTTTGACCCATTTACTTTGATTTGTCACCATCTCATTTGTTTGCCTTAGGTAACAAACAAATGATCACGATTTTCATTCGTTACCATTCTGTATTGATTATCCAATAACCTTTCACTTGCTTCTTCCTCTGTCTTTCATTTTCTTCTAGAATGTTTATTCCTCTCAGCACTGGTCAAACGTCCGAGCGAACAGCCAAATTTGTCCAGCAAATTGGCGAAGTGATTCAGAGGACGGTGGATTTAGGCATTGCCATGGCTCGTCTCAACAATGAAGCCTCTCGTCTCAACAATGAAGCCACTCAAGAGCCACCAAAGGAAGCAGAAGTCAAGCCAGCACCAAAATCAAGGAAGCGTAAGGCTTCAAGGAAACCCGCAGCGGTTACACCTAATCAAGCGGGACCTAGTCATGTGGCAAGGCCACCAGCTAGGAAGCCGTACAATGGAACTTCACCATTTTGCAACAAATGTAAGGGGCATCACCTAGCTCACTTACAGTGTCATCGGTGTGTATCATGTGGACGAGTTGGTCACCTGGCAAGTACTTGTCGATGTAACCCGAACCAAGGTGGTCTAAATCAACCCCAAGTCAACCCTACTCAAGCTCGTTTCCCGCGTGGTACTTGCTACAACTGTGGTGAGACTAGCCATTTCAGGAACAAATGCCCAAAGCTTGCTAATGCAAATCCAACCTTTGGATGAGCATTCGGCTGAACAAAGGATGTTGCTGTCTTATGCCTTTGTTTCTTTTGTTTTCAAGTAATGTGAAACAATCTGTTGGTTTATAAATAAAAGTTGTTGTTCACAATTCTGATATACAAGTATAATAACAAGTGTTTATGGCATTTCCCTACAATACCTGCATTAAGGAACTATGTTCCTTACAAACTACTCTTGAGATTCTCTCTTTCAAATGATCGCTCATGAGTCCCTCGAACATTTTAAGTACTCGTTTCATTCTAAGAAACAAAGTACAGAAAATAAAGTGACATTATGAGTGATCATGCTTCTGCACATCTGTGCCTTTGGATCCTTGGTTAGATAACTAAGGGTATTTTCAAATCTCATACCCATTACGTTTTGATATTTTTCAACATACACAGTACCAGTATTTCAACACAATCTTCATGATCTCAAAACATTTCATATAGTTTGAAAACAATTTTTCTAGAAACATTGTCTATGTTATTTCAAAAACATTGGCCATGTTATCAAAACCAACCTTTCTAATTTCAAAATATTCCATATAGTCTGAAGACAATATTAACACAATACATTTTCTTATCAAGTGCATGATTTCGAAAAGCATCATCCATGTCTTTCAAAAAACCCTTATACATAATTTCAAAATTCATCTCGCATGATTTTAAAACATTTTTAAATATATCTATCTAATACACCTACTTTATGATTTCAAAAGTATTATATATAAGGTTTCAAAAACGTTAAACACTTTTTTCTTAAAGGAACCCCATGCATAGTTTTCAAAAATATTTTTCTTCATACATTGACTTAACTTTCAAATTTCGCTTCATATGTCGCCTTGGCATATCAGGCATCTCAACTTCATAAGCATTTTTACTTCATGTTTTGACATAAGCACATCCCGTGCAAGATTTCAAAACATCTTCAACTTCTAAAATCCATATGGGATCTTTTTATCTTCACAATTAGATCCTTGTGGATGAATATCATTCAAATCAGAGTCCTTAATTGGATTCCTTATGTACCTAAATTCGAACATTTCGGTTCCTTATAATCGAAATCGAATTTTTCGTTTAAAAATCTTTCTATCTTTATAGTTGGATTCTTGATAACGTTTAAAGTACCAAATGAAATCCACGGAATGGATTCCTAGTGTGCTTTAAATGCATGTACGCAATTAACAAGACAAGTTAACAAACAATTTCGTGGTTATGTGACTATGTGTTTATTCATTTTATGTTTTCTTTTATGCATTTTGTGTTTTTGTATACTCTGGATATTCGTTATCCAAATCCTCGTAGAATCTTTCATATCTTCATATGATGGATACGTAGCAGGATATTCAAAAGGTACTACCTTAAATCCTTAATGGGCTTCTATGTAATAGTTAAGACCCTTGGATTATATAGTACCACTCCATGATTCATAAGAGACCCTTTAGTGGTCTAGTCAAAAAGATTGATTCACGATTTGGTTAAAGAACGACATCTAGTGATGTAGCTGGACAGACTCCTTGATAAGTCTATTTAGATCATTTATTGATTTAGTCAAAAGGACCCTATGGTGGTCATATCCCCCGCTTGCGGTATGCTCATATAATGTATATATGCGTGGGCGCTCGGGGGGCAAAAGTGAAAGTGCACTAATTTTAACGTTATTTTACTAATTTCGTGAAAATAACGTTAAAAGAGGGGGACGGTTAATCATGCATCATGTGGTGGCGTTGATAGCCAAAAGACAAAGGGGTGCATGCACTAATCGGCGTTTGTCTCAATTGCTGAGTGTTATGTGCCTTATGTCCAAGGCTTGATGCAAAACCACAATCGAGCCGGGGGTCTCATTGGAAGCAGTCTCTCTATTCCTACGGGGTAGAGGTAAGGCTGTCTACATCTCACCCTCCTCAGACCCTACCTTAGCTTTGCTATTGGTGGGATATACTGAGTATGATGATGATGATGATGATGATGACCCTATGGTGGTCTAGTCACACTCATCACCAGTTTGTTCATTTGGTTTTCCCCTACACACTATAAAATAGACTGTGTGTACTGTGCAAGGAATTGTCCGATTATGGACGCGTACATAATTATGAAATTTAGTGCACAGAAACCCAGTAAGATTTATTATGTGTAAGAGCCGATAGTGACAACAATGACAAAATGAGAACGATGTAATGGAGGTACGGTGGACGCACCAATGACGCTTCATATACTTGTATATAAGTATCCCTCTTACATTGCAAGCATAATGTTATTAAGGTTACTAGAAGTTCAGAACCCTAACCAATATTGTTCGATCTTTTCAAACTTCATGTTTTCAAACTCTCACAAGTTTCCTCTAAAATAAATTTCGGGACGAAATTTCCTAAAGTAGGGGAGACTGTAACACCTGTGCCTCCACGGCCATCAAACAAATGTCAAACCAATGAAATATTACATTTCATACATGGGATTTGTAAAAATATGTGTATCATTTGCACATATCAATTTTTGTTCAATTCCAAACTCTAAATCGCTTTCTGGAAGGTTATACGCGCACAGATGCGTAAATATAACCAGTTTAATGCAACAAACACTCCGGAATAGTGACATAGGTTTAACATACCTTAAATAACCTTTACATAACTTAGAAATAAGTTTTGAAGGCTTTGGTATGGCAAAATCAAGTTAAATAGCTTACAGGGACTAAATCTGACAAACTGCGAAAGTATGCCAATTTGAACTGTAACAGACATTCCGGAACATGACCATAAGTTAAACACACCTTAAATATCCTTTACATAGCTTAGAAATAGGCTTTGAGGGGTTCGGTGTGCTAAAATAAACTTTTGGGTCATTCAGGGACTAAAAGTGTCAAAAAGTGCACAAGTTTGCACTTTTGCGCATAACTTACGTTCTGAATACATCCGGACATCCAAAAATTTATGTAAGCATGACTATATTATGATTTAGTGTTTGGCTTGCCAAAAATCCATTCGTCACGTCATTTGGATCGTTTTTCGCGCTTATGCGCATTCCGTCGTAATTAAGCGAACATCGCGTTCGTACGGCCAAACGAACCGACATCCGAGATATTTTTGAGCATGTTTTGAGTTCCCTATACTTTAACTTCATTTTAGAGCCTTGAAATGAGGTTAACGGGGTTCAAACGCATCGAAAAAGGCCTTAAAACACAACAGGGACCAAAACTGTCAATTTTGAAACATTTCTGAAACAGAGGGGTTCTAGCGTAGCGCGACTGCCTAATGCCTTGGCAGTAGCGCTACGCGACTGCCTAACCAGACCAGATTAAGTGTATTTAACATCAGATTGCAGCTGTTTAATCCTCACCCACACATTCTCAATTGTCTAGTCAGATGATAAGGACCAATTTTTAGCCACCACAAGTTTCTGACACATGTACAGATGCGATTAAGGCACGTTTTCCATGAAACGATCTTAACGGTGGACCTTTTACTATAAATACCCCACCCCCCATGCTTCCAAATTACAAGAACTTTGATTTGAGAAACTCTAAGTTGAAACTATTGTTTCATACCTGAGATTTTTGAATCGAGGTTAGCATTCGGGGACCCTTCGTAAGTATTCTTTCGTTCTTTTCCTTATTTTATTGCTTTTCGAGTCAGAAAGTCAAACTTTGTTTGACTTTCAGCATTGACCAGTAATGGTCAATGCGAAGTTCGTTTGAACTTCGCAACGTGAGTGTAATCACGTTGGTTATAGTCCCTTGGGACTATGCCTACTGATTACCACGTTGTCTAGGGTCGTAGGGTAAGCGATCTAATAAATCGCTTATACCTTCGAACTCGACCCAGTTTGGTCGATCATTAGGATCCGACCAAATACATTAGGTGACCCTAGTATAGGGCATAACCTTCCGAGGTTATACCCTATGGTCACATCGTTTAAGTAGTTGTATGATAGGTAGTTTATATGCCTTAGGAAAATTACCAGAATACCCTTTTCATGTATAATTGGTAATTAAGCATATGTAACCTAAACTTTTGTCACATAACTGATTATGTAACATGTTTAGGCATATAACACTTGTCATAGGGCTAGTTAGGCGGTCCGAACGCGTTTCACGCGAACGACGCGTTAAAGTAGCATAAGCTACCTAAACGGGTCGTAATGGGTCGTAAGCTATTAGGTTAAGTTTCATTTAGTATGTAGGCTTTGTTAAACCAAATGACACGAGTCTCTACACTCGTTTGGTTTACAAACCCTAATGCTACCCGATCTTCCGATCTAGGTCCGGTTAATTAACATAGTTACCTATATTAGGTGTCGTTTGATATCCGCGATCTCTAGCATTGTTTGGTTGTTATTCAAGGACTACTGAGCAATCTCAAGTGAGTACATAGACCCCTCTTTTACTGTTTTCCAAACTGTTTTGGGGTGAAACACATGTGCCTACTTGTTACTTTCATGCTTTCCTGTTTTAACATCATATACTGCTATGTTCGTTAGTACATTATAGTACATGATTTTATGACATTTCATGCTAGGTGTGCCCATTATGTGCATTACTTAGTACATCGTTTTACATGACATTTCACGCTATGTATGTTCATTTGATTACATACTTAGTGCATTGTTTTCACATGCTTACATTTTGGTATAACATTTGGTTTGTTTACATGGGACAATACATTCATTAACATTAGCTACGCCGTTCGTTAGTAGGTAGTGGTACCATAGGAATTGACAACTCCCGTTCCGGACATCCCAGGGAAAGGGGATGAAAGGAATGACCGAATTCGATGATATAAGACAGATAGACCTTTAATTTGTTTAAAGGGTTTATCACCACAGTCACAAGGCTTGGATGTATGCATTTTCACAATACCGCATAAATGTTCATATTAAATAGTTGCATGCATTTACACAAAACATAGCTTTGATTTAAACCAAGTTTTACTTCAATACTTTGTTTTTGTGCATATGGTTTAGTTGAGACATTTCACTTGCCATACATGACATTTTGACATAGACATTTGACATGGATATTTGACATAGACATTTGACATGGATATTTGACATAGACATTTGGCATGGATATTTGACATAGACATTTGACATGGATATTTGACATAGACATTTGACATGGATATTTGACATAGACATTTTGACATGATTTACATTTGACACAAACACTTTTGACATTGGTTTTACATACTACATGATTTACATCTTGACATGAATACTTTGACATATTATTTAATACATTTAACAATTGAATTACACATAGACTTCTTACATTGGTTGGTTTGGTTTGATTAAGTGATTAAGTAACGATGCGTGTGTAATATGATACAAGCATGGTGGATACGCCGCTGGTACTTCCTATATATAAGTGTTTGTATGGTATTATATGTCGTAACGTTATTTGAATCATTTCAGTTTGAGACATAGAACATTTCATACAAATAACATACTTTTCACAAGACATTGATTTATAAACAACTTATCTTATGCAAACATATTTTACTTGGTTATTCATTTAACCTTACATTTATTTATACTTATCATCTGATCTTATCGTTTTTCAAATGATTTAAAAGACAAAGCAAATAACAAGGTTCATGACTAAACATTTTCTCAAACATAAGTCATGAATCTTATTTTCACAAAACCTATGTATCTCACAGGCATTTTTATGCTGACGTACCTATTTTCACATGTGTTTTTCAGGAGCTGTTGCATAAGATGATCAAGATACACATAGGCAGACTTGGGCTTTAGTGACATTAAAAGATACAAGACTAGTTAATTATGTTGTATTTCTTTGTTTGTTAAGACATTGTAACACTGTTAATCAATAAAACGAAACTTCAATTGCCATGGATTTGAAACAATTAATTTTGTTACAACACTCCCCGACGTTTCCGCCACGTTTTGTATGTTACACGTGGTCGGGGTGTGACATTCTTCATATTGAATCATCTAATATTCATCCTCCAAATAAATCTTTGTTCATATCTAACATCCATTGTGTTCCAGTTCAAAAAGTTACTTGGATAAAAGTGTCTTATTTTGTTGTGAAGGAAGAGTTTACACACATTATTGTAGGATCGGTTTGTGATGTGTAGATCTTGATAAAACTTGAAAATCGAACACACGTGGAAATCTACGAGTTGGACATAAGTGCAGAATCTAAATGTAGAACTAGCAACACATGTGTTTCATAATATATCTTTTCTATTGAAATTTTGGCAGCATAACGTTGTGTTTACAAATCATATCAAAAAGCTCCAAATCAAGATTTCCAAAAGTTATGAGCTCATGCGCACGAAGGTCCCTATATATAGAACTCGTCCTCCGTGCGCAGGACCCCTACGCGTGGACACTCATACTTGCGCATGACTCGTGCGTGCATATGAGTCCATTACGAAATCAAAACAAACTTTAACGTTATGCTACCTATACATATCGACTCTAACAAAGACGTAGGCATTAGACATTAGTGTATCAATAGACTCCCACTTGGATGATGCCGCAGTCTTGTCTGGTCTTCAAAATCTTCACTCTTTCATACCAAAAACCTGCTTCCGATACTCCTTCTGATGTTCTTCAAAACTTTATTTTGGTCTTTGATCGGTGAGTGGCGGTTTATGTCACAACCCGCGACCATACCCCGGACGGGAGCCGTGAACAAACCCAGTGGTACGATGTTTATTTAAACTTTTGCAACGGAAATTTCATCAGGATCGGGAGTCAGGAAAATATCAGAGTTTTCAAACACCATAGTTTTCATTTCATAAACTTGTGGGATAAAACCCATATTTACATAAAAGGTTTTCGTTAGGATAAACCCTTAATTACAAAACTCGTCGATTACTGGTATTGTTTATCCACTTAAACGCAAACATGTTTGTATCTCAGGAATTGCTTAATATGATACGAGTTAGGTAATTTTAGAACATGTTAACCAATGGTTCCAACCACACGACATACTCCCGTATCAAGATATGCTCGAGAATATCGTCTTACAGGTGAATATATTCAGTTTACATCTGTTGGGGAATGCGAAACTTCAGTGACTTAGGTTAGTACCATCGATTACAGACAAAGATTATGAAGTTCGACTTTAAGTGGTGTACCTCATAGGTATCTTTTTGAACACAAAATCATATTTTTCGATAATTATTTAGCTTTTGAGGGTTTACGCATTTTGCGTTGTAATTAAGCATTATAGAAGTTCTAGGTTAACACCACCGTGTAGACAAAAGAACTTGTATAATACCCCAGATGTTAAACTAATATAAAAGCTAGTATCTAAGTATCTCGGCAATTCTGCCAAACGAAATTACGGTACTAAGACCATATGTCAATGAGATGTGGCACACACTTAGTTAACAGTTTCGTTATGTTTATATCACTTATGCAATTAGGTTATGTACATGGTTGTAAAAATTATTTATCGATTTAATCGCTAGTCGAAGGTTCACCGTTAATTTTTATCTAATCGGCCAATTAATCGGTAGACGATCAATAGTGGTCAAATCTAGTCCTAACTGGCCAAAAATCGGTCATAGTCTAGCAATTCCGGCTAGATTCTTGACCAAAACTTGTATTCCAGCAACTAATCATATCTACTTGAAAATATGGGTCGAAGAAGGTTTTAAAACATGCCTACTTAAAAAAATAACACATAAAATGTGTGTATATACATATAAAACTGAAAATTACATAAAAAATTTCAATCCGAGTAATCGCTTGTCAGTACCCACTGGCCGACTAGCACCTAGCGATTCTTACAACACTGGCTATGTATGCGCACAAATAATATATCAAATTTCAAAATCTATAAGCATCCAGAATGAAATAAGAGCATCCACATCAGTGATGTTTGCATGAGGTCTGAAGCTACAAACCGAGGTGGCGGACCTCATGTTGTTGTAAAGCTTGTCTGGAGTGTGCATCCGGAGTGCAAAATCTAAACGCACAAAATACCACTCATTTCTCACACAATGTTACTATCTTTTTTCAAACACGCACTTGTAATGTAAAAAATATTAATTAACATATTAATTGTTTGTGTGGGGAGCCCATCCTCTCATTTGAAAGGGGTTTGCGATTCCAAATGAGTGGGTGCGAACGAGAGCCACAATGAGGGAAGTTTTGAAATCCAAACGCCGCCACATCAGTACATCACCAGCATTGCGGATGCTCTTAGTTACATTCCGCAAACCATATGTATCTCAAGAGCTAAAAGTGAAATTTAGCTATTGATCTAATGCATTATTTATACATCAAAGAAAGTCCAAAACCCATCACCAATAGAGTTATAGAGTATACACATATCTACATTCTTTTTTCATCCGACTATAACCACCTCAAACCAAAAACCTAATCATGCCTCAAGATTCATATATCCTGACCGAACTGTGAATCGTCTGTCTGCAAACCGGGCATTTGGGAGACAAATCCCGCTCAACTGAAAGCGCGCATCGTGGACAACAGACTAAATGCCCACAAGGTACAAATGCAGACCGCCGTTGTCTCATCAAGCAGATCACACACAACTGCCCTTCTGGAACTTCACCGATCTCCTCTTCTGCTGCCACATCAGCTTCGGCTTCATTATTTTCATCTGCAGCATTTTGCCGCTGAATCTGCCTTCGCTGTCTCCATTCTTTAAATCTGTTCCAGTTCCTGATAACGGTACACAACAATTTTAACATATCTAAAGACATTAAACCACATTTTGGAGTAAATCGCTACAATACCTTACGATAGCATAGCCGAGGATACCAGTTGCTAGTGAACCGACAACAATTCCACTCCAAAACAAAACTTTTGTCCTAAAGTCGAGTTCCATTACCATTTGAGCTTTGTTCATATTTGATCTTGCAAAAAAAACAGTATGTTAGCTACTTAATTACCAAAGGACAAAGGTGTATTAGAGAGTGTGTGAGTTAGCTGTTCTAGAAAAAAGTTGGTTTGCTACTTTCTTACTTACGACCGGGGTCTCAATCGTGTCTCGTTGGCAGGTTGAATTGTTGAACCCAAACACGACCCGCATATATTTATTCGTGTCAAAGACAGGTAGTAAACTTGTAATCAAGTTGAAAATGTGTTAAAATGGGTTGGTGGGTACTTATACACATAGTTGTTAATAGCGAATAGCGGTAAATAGCAACAAGCTACCTATATGCTACGTAGCGATAGCGAGAGCTATTTGATGTTTAGTGATAACGTATTAATTTTTTTAACTAAATTTGGATTTTATTCACGAATTTAAGGTTTTTTTATGCAATTAGTGAAGATTACAGTTGTTTGGTCAATAAAAAGGCCTAGAAATTCAGTTTTTAATATATTTAAAAAAAAAAAGAAAAAAAAACCCAAACCATCGCTATCTCAGGCTATTGGGCGCTAAACATCAGATAGCGATGATCCATCGGTACGCTATTCGCTATAGCACTCTCTATCATCGCTTTTAAATAGGTAAAACGGGTCGTAAATAGGTTGGCGGGTCGATCTGCTTGATTAAACAGGTTAAGCAGGTCAACCCGAACACGACCCATTCATTAAAAAGGTTTAATTATGGCAACCCGAAACCTGGTTTTTCAGTGTCATGTATCAGCCACCCAGAGCTACAAGGGCATATCAGAAATCAATATCGTTAGTTCAATGCTAAATTCATCTGCAGAATTATCCTTACAGGAAAAAAGGTAGATCATTGCATGCCGACACTTCAGGAGTTCCATTTTTCAAGCTGACTAGACCAACTGCAGTGATTTCCTTTCCGACTGGTAGAATTTTCTCTTCATCAAGAAGCCCAACCTTCAACACCACCAAGAAAGATATAAGAAAACCAAGATCAAATGAAACTAAGATAAACCATGAAGATTAATTAATGTATGGGCTTACGGGATACTCGTGACCGAAAAATGCCTGGAGGAAGGTGTAAGGAGAAGCACTAATGGGCTGCAAATTGTGGTATACAGTTGTAAGAGGTAAAGGATGCTTTGAGCCATCCAAGTTTACAGTCAGATAATCAGATTGTGGCCAATGTCCCCCATCAACAAGGATAAAAGGAACCTATCCATAAAAAAATTATGAATGTCATGATAAATTCTGATTTCTGAAGTGAGAAGATTATTGAAGTTCATTAAAGAAAGAAAAACATTCGAGTAAAGTTGTTGCAATTATGAGATAGTTGGAGGCAGTAGTGGTTGGTGAAGATCGGATGACTGTAGTGTGAACCGGGGTCACTTTATAATAATATAACAAATAGGAAAGTAAAGAATAAAACAATAATAGTAATTGTTGTACATTTACCGTTTACGTATTATAAAAAATAGAAACTAAAATTAACAAGTAACTAACCACCATACAAAAAACCCTATATCATGTCTAAGTAGCACACTAATCCGAAAGAATCAATATACTGGATGCTATTGATTTTATTAATTAATATTGCTTGGAATATTGATGTGAAGGGAACATCTATTGCTAATTGTTTACGATACTGAAAAATGTGATCCGAGGGTATGCCTCTCAAAAAAGAGACTGGTGATATTAAAGTCATTCATAGATTGAAAAAGGTTATTTTTTACCTACACTACAGTAACGCCACAGATGTAGAGCAGATTTATAGATATTTAACTGAAATGTTCATGGCATCACTTACGGATGAAGATGACAATCAAGGGAGATTAATATTATGGGACTATGTGATATATATATAGAAGGTTTCAACGTATTTAATGAATATTACTTACCTTAAAACAAGTTTATAAAATTATTATCTGCTGTATCTAATTATTATCTTTATACCATTAGCCTAGTCGAGAACGAAAAAGTTATTCAATCAAGGTTATTAATATACTGAATATTTATTTATTGGGGTTTAGTGTTCACAGACACTCCAATAAACCCAAAATGTTGACCACACGCATCTTGATTAATAGATTATAAAAAATAGGAAAAATAATTAAGAATATGCACTACAAGGAGAAGTAGAGAATAGAAACCAGTGCATTCAGATCAAATGTAAAATGAGCCATTGAAGGCATGTATATTATAATGTTTGGGTCCACAGATATTAACGTCATTCATTTTTGTGTTTTCTATATAAGAAGATAATGCCAAAGAAGTGTATTCACATTGATACGCATACACCCTAATGTTTGAGCCGCTTGAACTCTACAGGAGTAACTGGCATGTCAACAGATAACTACTAACAAATAACTCTCTAAGTAACAAGATTGTTAAAGTTACCGTTCTTAGTGATGAAGTTTCTTGCTGTTTCCAGTGTCTTGCAAACAAGGAACGAAAATCTGAAGTCCATCCAAAAAATCCTCTCCATTCGTTGTATATACACTGCAAGATTCACAATTTAAACTAGAAATCACAGATGCAGAAATATTTAACAGATCAACCAAAACGCTAGTCAAGCTATTGGCCTAGTCCTGCTATTTATATGAGCATCAAATCTAGATATAAATATAACTACATCATAGTAGTCAAAAACTGTAAACAGTCTAAACCAGCCAAAAAAAACATCTAAAACAGACGAAAGCAAGTCTAAAACAGCCGGAAACAAGTCTAAAACAGCTAAAAGAAAACTTGTTTTGGCTACCTGTAACTGAACTATAAAAAACATACTTCTTTCTAGCTATTAGTTGAGAAATCTTGCATAACAAGTTAATAAGCCAGTCAAGTTATTCCCGCTATTTATATAAGCAACACATCAATTCTAGATATAAAAAAAATCATAGTAGTCATAAGCATCAGTGACAAGGCGAGACGCACCAAAAACGCCTTAAGTGCAGCAATGAGCAAAAGCACAAAAAACTTAGAAATAACATCCTGAACCTGCAAAAAGCCTGTCTGAACCGGCCCAAACCAGCCAAAATCAGGCCTACAACAGCTAAAAATGGCTTGTTATGGTTACCTGAAACTAAATTATAAATGCAACATCATTCTAGCAATTAGTTGACCGAATTTTCATAACAAACTACGAAGCCAGTCAAGGCACACCAAAACACCTTGAGCGCAGCAACAGGCAAGTCTGAACCGGCCTAAAACAGTCTAAACTCTAAACCAGCCGAAAACATGTCTAACACAGCCGAAACAAGTCTACAACAGCTAACAAGGCTTGTTAATTGTTATGGCTACCTGGAACTAAATTTAAAAAAGGCAACATCATCTTAGCTATTAGTTGAGCAATTTTGCATAACAAACTAAGTTGTTCATTTGACCTAATTTAATCACATCTCTAATAAACCAACATATAAACAAATTTAAATTCAGAATCACAAAACCTCTAACAAATTCATATCAAAACGAAACAAAAAACTCCTGAAACAAACAACATATACCGTTTGAGTCCTCTGCAAGATAACCGCCTTCTCATTCGACTCATGAGACACCAAAATATTCTGCTTCTTCCAGTTTCCATTAACAGCAGACTTCGTCTCAACAACGCCTCTAACAATCACCAGCTTCTCATCACTCGAACTACTCGTATCGGCATCATGATCGGTAGAATTAGAGAGAACAGAACGGAGATCGGAGACGCGGACCGAAGGTGCTTTCTTCACTTTGTTCAAGGCAGACGACGTCGTCTTGTACTTGATGACGCTGCGAACTGCAATGTACGATAACGCTAGACCGAGAACTGCACCGTCGGCGGCTAGGGCTACTTGCGAGAGAACTGCGACAGCTGCTTGATCGTGAACCGACATATCGTGTGTTAGAAATTAGAGATGGAGATGTGTAATTGAGATTGTTAGCATCGGCTATGTGACGGAGATGACGCCGGAGAGTGTAGTACTACGGCGGAGGAGGGGAGGAGTACAGGGATACGGTCAATGGGAATAAGTCGTTCTAAAACTATAAAATGGCAATGGATACTTGGTTAGTGGGCTAGACTGGGTTTTGGGCTAGACTGGGTTTTGGGCTAGACTGGGTTTTGATATTTTAAAGTTATAGTTTTCGTCCTTGGACTATTGGTTAACATGCATGTCTGGTTTATTTACCTTTTACTTGATGTGAAAGTAAGGGTGTTCAACGGTGCGGTTTACGGTTAATTTGGTTAATACGGTTCAGTTAATTTGGTTTTTTTATTTTTTGAGGTCATAACCAACCACCAAACTGAACCAAATTCGTGGCAATTGTAACCGAACCAAATAACCAAATTTGAATTTGGTTTGGTTTTCAGTTAAAACCGAATTTACCGAATTTAACCAGCTTAAGCGAATTCTATTTTTTCCCTTGTTTCATGGAACATGTCCTTGTTTATACATAACTACAAACGCATCATTTAACAGAAAAATACCAAAAGTTAAAAAAACCTCAAAGCATACACAACCCGAAGTAGTCTAAAACAAAATGACCGAACTTAAACGAGTTTGAAAAAGAAGTAAAAGTTCAAATAGTTTAATAGTGTAGGGTTTTGAATTAACAACGTGATACGTGAGAAGCTAGGGGATGATTTGAGCTATAAGTTTTGGACATGATAATTGTGTATTTAAGCTAATGGATTTGGGTCTTGGGTTGGTCTATTAAATTAAACACACACACACACACATATATATATATATATATATAATTTTTATAGATTTAAAAGATTAAAACGGTTACTTCGGTTAAACCGAGTTGCCTGAGCTTAAATAAAAATCAAACCAAACACCCAGTGGCGGAGCTTGACCAAAAATTTCGAGGGGGCGTAAAGTGATGGGACCCAAAAAATTTTTTCCTATCGTTATGTTTTGGGTCAGGTCGGGTTGGCTATTCGATTCAAGTTCGGTCAAATAATAATAGTTCCAAATAAAACAAAGTGTATATTTACCAAACTACCAATCATTTATATACAAAGTTTATAAATATTTAGGATATACAATTTAGGAAAATAAATCCGGGGGGCGATCCTATATAATTTTAAAATTTTCGGACGAAAAATCGGAACTTATACACTTCTAACCGAAAACATTGGGGTGGGCGGGTGCACCCCCGGGCACCCACAATACTTCGCCACTGCAAACACCGAACCAAATAACCGAATTTGAATTCGGTTACGATTACAAACTAAACCAAATAACTGAATTTTTATTCGGTTCGGTTTTTTTTTTTTCAGTTTGGTTTTTAGTTAATTCGGTTATAACCGAATAATGAACAGCACTATGTGAAAGTAACATATTGGAATAGGCTTACATGAGACTTGTTCCAACTTCAATAACATACTATTAGAATAGGTTTTAGTTAGTGAAACCTAGGGGTGTGTACGGTTTGGTTCAGTTTGGTTTTTGGGCAAAATCAAAACTAAAACTAAAATGTCGGTTTTCGGTTTTTTAAATCGTTCAGTTTAGGTTTTATCAAAACTAAAATTAAAATGTCGGTTTTCAGTTTTTTAAATCGTTCAGTTTAGGTTTTTTTGGTTTCAGTTGTTTCGGTTTTTACACCAGTTCGGTTCGACTTTTCGATTATTTCGATTTATTGAACAAAATTATGTAAGATTCAAAAAGTAAAAGGTATAATAAAATTTAAGAATGTTTCTTATATGTTTACATTTAAGTTATTATATTTAACCTTCTTTAATTAATATTGTTCACATAAACCTAACATTGTAATCTATTTTTATGTTTTTCCAATATTTTTCATTAAGACATTTTGTTTTATAATACTTTGAAGATCATTTAATTTTTATATTAAATATTGTTATTTCTTGTAGGTAAAATATAAATCATTTCAATTATAAATAAACATGTTAATGTTTTTATTATAAAAACTTAACATTCAAGAATAAGATTAATGATTTCTACTAGCATGCGTTAGACACTTAAACAATTCAAACATAAAAATATATAGACTAGGCCTACGGTTTAGTTCGATTTTTTCAATTATTGAAAATGGTTATCTGAGAACCGAACCGAGATTTTCGGTTATTAAAAATCCGAAAACCAAACCATCAGTTTTTGTTTCGGTTCGGTTACAGTTTGGTTATTTCGGTTTTCAGCGCACCCCTAGTGAAATCAATGGTTTTCTAGCTTTATATACTTGAAGTAGTGGTTAAGTAGAGATCTATAACTAGTCAAGGGTTGAAGAGAGTATATAAAAACACAGTGTGAGATGATTGCATGATTGAAAATTTTGGTATTAAAACTAGATTATGTACATTGGGCTATAAGAACCGCTTTGAAAACACATATTAGGGTGAAAGGGGTGCACCTCTCATGAGATGGGGTAAACTTTCCACCCACTCAATCATCTATTGTCATATCAATTCCCCTCTTTAACTCTTCTTTTGCCCAAAAAATGTAAGGGGTGGTCACCACTCGTGAGATGGGGTAAACTACTTTTTTTTCATTTTTTTATAAACTATTAATTAATAAATGAAATATAATTTTAACAAAATAGAATTACATTAAATTAAACTAACTAAAATTACATTAAACTAAATTGGAAAAAAAAAGACAGTACATAAAATAAACATACTAAAAAATAAAACCATAAAAAATTATAAGTTTGTTGTGAAAGGTGATAAGTGTAACTAATTAACCATAATTTTGTTAAAATAAACGGAATAATATGAGGGACTAAAATATAATTAGTGTTTAAAAGACCAAGTTATCATCATTTTAGAGGTGTTTTTATAAATAAAGAGGGAATAAGTTCTTATTTTTTGGATATCTTGAAATACTCCTTCCTCATATATTATAGAGTAAATTGCTAAAATCGTCCCTGAGGTTTGGGTCATTTTGTCATTTTCATCCAAATGCCTAACTGGATTAGAAAAAACTGTTTGATGAGGGTTTTTTTTTTAATTTCACAAGTAAAGGTCCTGAAGTGTAATTTATTTTTAAACCTAAAACCATCACCCATCTACACCATATTTTCGGCCAACTCTCCGACAGTTTCAAAACCAATGAAGGCAACCATTTTCCATCTATTTCGTGTGACAAATCAACTTTATTAAACGCGAATTAATTGGTGCTTTATGTTTTAACTGTAACCGAACACATTCATCAAATCATCATCCAATATAATCTGAATTCAAGACCCTTTTTTACCGATTTCATCAATCATAAACGCACCTCAATGACCTTCGGCGGACCTTTCTGAACATTGAATTGCTCCCCATTTCTTTTCATCTTACCTCTGCAACATTGAATTGATGGATGATGATTCCTATTCAGATATTAGATCAGTACCTAACAAACACAACCACAACAAGACCACCATTGCAACTGCCACCACTAACCACCATAACCGCCTCCATCACCAATATCAACCATCACCCCCATCATCAACGCCACTACCAGCCGCCATAATCATAAACCTGTTTAACGATTGAGTGATGGAGATAGTTGTTAGATCTGATGAAGGGGAAATGCGTGGATGACTTACAATTGTGAAAACGACCATTACCCTTCTCATCTGAAATCGTTCTCGATCTAGAGGGGTAGACTTATATCTGTTGATAATTGATGGTGTGGCATGGATGACAGTGGCAGAGATGTGGCGGAGGACGTGGTTACATTGTGGTGGGTACTTGGAGACATGGCGGAGATGGGTGACGGTGGTTACACGATGGAAGTGAGTAACGGTGGTGAGTGGTAGTTGATGGTGTTTGTTCTGAAGGTTGTAAAGAGAGAAAGCAGAGGGTGATGGTTTTAGGTTTAAAAATAAATTACATTTCAGGCCCTATACTTGTGAAATTTCAAAAAAAAAAACCCCTCATCAAACAGTTGTTTCTAACCCAGTTAGGCATTTAGACGAAAATGGCAAAAAGTTACAAACGTGGTGGGCTATTTGGTACAAAAAAGTCATTTTGAACGAAACCGGCAAACATGCCCAAACCTTAGGGACGATTTTGGCAATTAACTCTATATTATAATATAGTATATACTAGGTTTAAAACATGCTGGTATTAGTCAAATGAATCTTGTGAAACTTGAGTAGCTCACAACTTTTTGAACGTTAATTTATTGCAAACGTTATAAATAATAAAAACTTTATGAAAGAAGTTATGCTTGAGCGTGATTATTGCTCTGACTTGTGACACTGAGAAACTTGTTAAGAGTACGGGTGGTCTGCTCAACCAAACCAAAGCAAACCAACATGCACCGTTGGAGGTGCTTACCTGGTTACGCTCGGAGAAGGGGCGGTCCGCTCAAGCGGACGTCCGATTATGGTGTGGTGGCCCTTTAAAGTAGGTTTTTTTAAACCTGTTTTCTTTTGTTTTCTATTAAAAAAAATCCGTTTTTTTAATTTAAAATTAATCAAATAAACAATTTTACACAAACCTAATTATAATATTACATACACCTAATTAAAATATTATATAAACATAATAATTAAACATAAAACAAACCAAACAATTAAACCTAAACAAACCACACAATACTTCTAAACACATAGACCTAAAAATCCCAAAGAAAAAGGTTGTGCGGTGGAGGTGACACACTACAATTGCTATCACGACCGTCTAACCTATAATCTTGAGGTATGCGTCCGGCCTCCTCAGTTAGGAGTTGGAGGGGATTGTTCATCGTGTGGTGGTGATAGGTATTCCTCTCCAGTGCCGGTTTTGTACCCTACAACCCAGTTGGGTACGACTTGTGTTGAGCGGAGGTTAGTGGGTAGAGGGCTTATGGGTGGAGGGTTTGCGTGTGGAAGGTTTGTGACAGGAGAGGTTGTGTTGAAGTTTGTCTGACTTCCCCCAAGTCGCAGGCGGAGAAATTGGAGTTGTGCCATTGTCAAGTCGTACATGAAGTTGGCTTCATCATCGATGACACCATCCCAATCATACTCCCGTGGAGGTGGAGGGTTAAAAAGATGAGGATTTGAACGGGGAGATCGTCGTGGTCTTTTGCCGATGGTTGGTAGACTGCGCCAGGTCCAGCGGGTTGAGGGTTAGAATGGGTAGATCGTCGTGGTCTTGTTGTCGGTGGTTGCTGTAACACCTGTGCCTCCACGGTCATCAAACAAATACTGTATCAATGAAATATTGTATTTCATATTTGGGACATGTACAAATATGTGTATCCTTTGCACATTATCAATTCTTGTTCGATTTCAAGCTTTAAATCGCTTTCTGGAAGGTTATACGCGCACTGATGCGTAAATATAACCCGTTTAATGCAATGAACGCTCCGGAATAGTGAAATAGGCTTAACATACCTTAAATAACCTTTACATAACTTAGAAATAAGTTTTGAAGGCTTTGGTATGGCAAAAATCAAGTTAAATCGCTTACAGGGACTAAAGTTGACAAACTGCGAAAGTATGCCAATTTGAACTGTAACAGACATTCCGGAACATGACCATAAGTTAAACATACCATAAATATCCTTTACATAGCTTAGAAATAGGCTTTGAGGTGTTCGGTGTGCTAAAATAAACTTTTGGGTCATTCAGGGACTAAAAGTGTCAAAAAGTGCACAAGTTTGCACTTTCGCGCATAACTTACGTTCTGAATACATCCGGACATCCAAAAATTTATGAAAGCATGACTATATTATGCTTTAGTGTTTGGCTTGCCAAAAATCCATTCGTCGCGTCATTTGGATCGTTTTTCGCGCTTATGCGCATTCCGTCGTAATTAAGCGAACATCGCGTTCGTACGACCAAACGAACCAACATCCGACATATTTTTGAGCATGTTTCATGTCCACAATGTTTAGGCATCATTTTAGGGCCTTAAAGTTGGCTTTACGGGTCTTAGAAGTGTCGGAAATGGCCTTAAACACGTGCAGGGACTGAAACTGTAAATTCTGAAACTATTTCTGATCTGTGACTCCCAGGCGGCCCGCCTGAGTTTTGCTTGATCCTGACGCGGGCCGCGTCCGACTTCCTGACCAGATTAACTGCATTTAACAGCAGATTGCAGCTGTTTGATTCTCAACCACACATTCCTAATTGCTTAGTCAGATGATAAGGATCATTTTTAGCTACCATAAGGTTCCGACACTTGTACGGATGCGATTAAGGCACGATATTCGACGAACGATCTTAACGGTTACCCGAAAACTATAAATACCCCATCACCCCAACTTCAAAAATCACTAGAATCTGATCTTAAAGACTCTAAGTTGGAACCTTTGTTTCATACCTGAGTTATTTCGATCTAGATTAGCATTCGGGGACCCTTCGTAAGTATTCTTTCGTTCTTTTATTGCTTTTCGAGTCTGAAAGTCAAACTTTGTTTGACTTTCTGCGTTGACCAGTTTATGGTCAATGCGAAGTTCGTTTGAACTTCGCAACGTGAGTGTAATCACGTTGGTTATAGTCCCTTGGGACTATGCCTACTGATTACCACGTTGTCTAGGGTCGTAGGGTAAGCGATCTAATAAATCGCTTATACCTTCGAACCCGACCCATTTGGTCGATCATTAGGATCCGACCAAATACATTAGGTGACCATAGTATATAGGGAATAACCTTCCGAGGTTATACCTTATGGTCGCTACGTTTAAGTAGTTGTATGATAGGTAGTTTATATGCCTTAGGTAAATTACCAGAATACCCTTTTCATGTATAATTGGTAATTAAGCATATGTAACCTAAACTTTTGTCACATAACTGATTATGTAACATGTTTAGGCATATAACACTTGTCATAGGACTAGTTAGACGTTCCGAACGCGTTTCACGCGAACGACGCGTTAAAGTAGCATAAGCTACCTAAACGGGTCGTAATGGGTCATAAGCTATTAGATTAAGGTTTCAATTAGTATGTAGGCTTTGTTAAACCATATGACACGAGTCTCTATAGTCGTTTGGTTTACGAACCCTCATTCTATCAGATCTTTCGATTTAGGTCCGGTTATTAACATAGTTACCTATATTAGGTGCCGTTTGATATCCGCGATCTCTAGCATTGTTTGGTTGTTACTCAAGGACTTCTGATCAATCTCAAGTGAGTACATAAACCCCTCTTTTACTGTTTTCAAACTGTTTTGGGGTGGAACACATGTGCCTACTTGTTACTTTCATGCTTTCCTGTTTTCACATCATATACTTCCTATGTTCATTAGTACATTATAGTACATGATTTCATTACATTTTATGCTATGTATGTCCATTGTGTGCATACTTAGTACATGGTTCTACATTACATTTCTGCTATGTATGTTAACTGATAGCATGCTAGCACATTGATTTACATGACTTTTCTGCTTTGTATGTTAACTTAGCATACTTAGTACTTTTCTTATTCATCATATGCTTACATTTTGGTATGACATTTGGGTTGTTTAAACTATACTATACATTCATTAACACCGATCATGCCGCTCGGTAGTAGGTAGTGGTACCATAGGACTTGACAAATCCCATTCCTGAAATCTCGGGTTTGTTTGGACGTAAGGAATGACCGAATCCGAATACAAATTCTTTTGATAACTCATTTTTACATAGTTATCCGACTGTCTCAAGGCTTGGATGTATGAATTTTCACAACACCGCATAGATGTTCGTATCAGTATAGCATGCATTTACTACACAAAACATAGCTTTGATTTAAACCAAGTTTTACTTCAATACTTTGTTTTTGTACATTTTTACTTATGGTTTAAGTAGTCTTATTTTACTTACCATACATATCATTTTGGTTACACATGACTTGACTAATTTTGGACTATAAACATTTGACATGGGTTATACAAGGACTTTTGACTATTGGTTTAAACATAGACTTATTACATTGTTGGTTTGGTTTGAGTAAGTGATTAATTAACGAGGCGTGTGTAATATGATACAAGCATGGTGGATACGCCGCTGGTACTTCCCATATATAAGTGTTTGTATGGTATTACTTATCGTAGCGTTATTTGAATCATTTCAGTTTATGACATGTAACATTTTATACAAATAACATACTTTTCGCAATACATTGTTTTACAAACAACTTAACTTATACAAACTCATTTTACATGGTTATCCATTTAACCATGAATTATTCTCTTATTTATACGTATCATCTGAACTTATTGTTTTTCAAATGATTTACAAAGACAAAGCAAATTACAAAGGTTCATGACCGACTGTTATTAAACAATTTCTTAAAATTAAGTCATGAATCTTATTTTCACAAAACCTATGTACTCGCCGGCATTTTTATGCTGACGTACCTATTTTCACATGTGTTTCAGGAAATGAAGCATAGGATTGATCAAGATACACTTAGGCAGACATGGGCCTTAGTGACAATAAAAGATGCAAGACTAGTTATTTATATTATGTTTCTTTGATTGTCAAGACATTGTAACTCGTGTATTCAATAAAACAGTATTTCAATTTCCATGTGTTATGAAACAATGATTCTGTTACAACACTCCCCGATGTTTCCGCCATGTTTTGTTGTTTTACGTGGTCGGGGTGTGACAGTTGATAGACTGCTACAGGTCATGCAGGTCGAGGGTTACAACGTCCACGGGAGGATCGCATGAGGTTTGACTGTCTGGTTCCGTCACCACCCATATCTTCAAACTAGTTGGTGCTTGCAGTGTTTTGTAAATTTGAAAGATGCAAATGTGGTAATTCTAGTGATTTATGAATTGTATTTATAGGGACTAGAAAACTAGTCATTTGAAAATAGTCGTTGGAACAATAAACGGTTGAAAAAATAGCCGTTGGAACAGTTGTCGGTTATTGCAATCAAATAAATAACAAAAAAAAATTATATTACGGGTTTTATAATTTTAATTTATTATATTAATTAAATAAAATAAAAATAGATTATATAAATTTGGTATAGTTTAAATAAAATGAAAAGTAACTGATGAGATGGATAATGAGGTGGAAGTTTGGAATGGTTTATTATTGGAGGAAAAAGTAGGGTTTGGAGTAGTGGTAGTTTGAATGATGTGGCATATAGGTGTGTGCGAAGCGTGATATGTTTTTATTGATATTTTGAGCCCATTTTACTCATTAGTCAAGTTTTAAATTTATAAAACACGATATTCTACTAACACTAAACACACACTTGGGTAAGTGCACCCATCGTGAGCGTAGTATAGCGTTGGTAAGATACCGAGGTCGTCCAAGGACACAAGAGCTTTTAGTACCGGTTAATCCTCAACGTCTAATCAATCTAATTTTTTTTAGAATAGTTTTAAAACATAAAAATAAAAACTAAAAATGCAAATATAAATAAAATAAAAACAGATAGACAAGATAGAATCACTTGGATCCGACTCGCCTTTAACGTATCCTTTGATGATTTTCGCACTTTCGGACTTTTTAAGAGATTATCTTAGTTATAATAGTAGGCCCCTCTTTTGAAGGTGACGTTACCCTCAACCCAGTGGTTTGAGTCAGCAGGGATACAATCCTAAAGGATCGGAATATTGAAAGATAATTAAGTTAGTTATTAATGCGAAAAGTGGTAGGCCCCTCTTTTGAAGGTGACGTTACCCTCAGCTAAGTGGTTTGAGTCAGCAAGGATACAATCCCAATAAACCGGTTTAAAATATTAATAGTAGTTTACATATGAGGGGTTCAAGCTATTCGCACTCCCGCCATCCAATACTAGTGGGTATTGAAGGAGGTCCTAGTAAGCTTGAACCAGGTCTTTGCAGGATCTATACACTGAATAAGACAAGAACCTTACCAAACCATTCCCCTAACCCCCGATCAGGTTGTAACAACCCGCACTTTTGTGCGTTGTTACTACTCGATATACTCGTTACGCCTAGCACTAGAGATTCGGATCATAATGTAACTATATCGTATATATCGCTATTCGAAGGATAATCGCATATTTTCGAAATACAATATCACTATACTACACTATTATCACGAACACTAACACTCACGGAGGCATTGAGTGAGGACCTATTCTACCCTCCTTAGTGGCCGTGGTGTGTCGAACACAAACAACTGATGCTAACAAGGACTCTCGGGTGAGTGCTATAGCTCCAGTCGTCGTGACGATGATGACAATACGAGTGAATGGTACCCCGTCAGTCGTTGTGGCACAACTCGCAATAACGTTCACGATGACGTCGAGAAAGGACCTATACTACCCTCCTTGATGGCCGTGAAACGTCGCTAATAATCGCCTACTCGAATCAAAAACCGATTGTTAAGTATCGAAACTTTGGAATATGGATACGTAAATACGACCCTTAATGATATGTATACATATATAATAATAATATAAATTTACTATGAAAAGCGCGTACTTCGAAATCCATCAAAACGATCGAAAACGGAGAAATCCATCTCGTCGGAGTGGCCATCCGGACGGATAGCCATCCGGGCGGATGGGCAATCCGCACGGATAGCAATCCGCACAGATAGCAATCCGCACGGATGGGCTATCCGCACGGATGGGTCATCCGCGCGAATGGGCAATCCGGACCAGTCACTCCCTTCAGTCTCTGTTGCCTATAAATAGCCTGCCACACCACTGTTCAAGTGATGTGACAGCTCCTACTCGACCAAACACGCTCCAAGACCCTTTTCTCTCGATTCCTCGCGATTCCGGTAAGATTTCAACCTAGAAACTTGTACTTCTACAATCTACACTAAATTCTACATCTTTCTATCTTTCAAAACTCAATTTCTAACCGTGAAATCTGCGGATTTGATGCGTTTTGAGGTGATGTCACCAAGAGTTCTTATGAACTTCCAGTTGTGACCTCATCCCACCATAAACGACTCAGATCTGGGTGATTCCCACATGTTTTGATAACGAATCTCGCCTAAATCTATGTATTTACCCAAGGAACTGTGCGATTTCGAGTTAACCATGAAGAACCATCACGAACGGCCATATCTGATGGAACGGGGTGATTCCCGGCCGTTAGAGCGGGTCGGAATTGACGGAATTTCGAGTGTTAATGCGAGATTACACTGTCTCGGTAACTCTACACGCATTCCTTCCGATAAACACTCAGAAACAGTATATAGAATGCGAAACAGACGTGTTGTCCGCACGGATCACGTGTAATCCGCACGGATAACATGAATCCGCACGGATAACATGAATCCGCACGGATAACATGCCATCCGGACGGATACATGTCATCCGGACGGAGTAAATAACATGACTGGCCGCACGAGTTACTTGTCCGCACGAGTGACATGTCCGCACGAGTTACTGTCCGTACGAGTTATACTTGTCCGCACGAATGACATGACTGTCCGCACGAGTTACTTGTCCGCACGAATGACATGACTGTCCTCACGAGTTACTTGTCCGCACGAATGACATGACTGTCCGCACGAGTTACTTGTCCGCACGAATGACATGACTGTCTGCACGAGTTACTTGTCCGCACGAGTGACATGACTGTCCGCACGAGTTACACTTGTTTGAACGGACGACAATCCGCACGAGTCAACACTAATCTGACTGGATAGCCTGTCATCCGACCGGATGACAGCCATCCGACTCAGATCCATATGCCATCCGATCGGATGAGCCCATCCGAATGGGTGAGCACCATCCGACCAGATGACTGACTTTTCAATGCTATTCTCACTTAACTATGCATCGTTTACTATATCCCTCAATGATTAATGTAGACGTACTCGCAACCGATCCAAATCAAGTGGTATTCCCGCTAAATACGCACTGTGAGTATACTTGAACCCCTTTTTAATCGCATTTTGGGTGTAACATACGTTTCTAACAAATCGAACTTATCAAACGAAATATTCAATCAATCGAATTATCACTTGCGAATAATTGTTATGCATAGATATACGTGATGCTAGTTGCATATGTGCTAGGGCTTATACTCGCGACGTCCCACCACGACTAGTATAGTACTATTGCGCCCGACGGGGTCTAGTTATGCCATCGTACATTCGAGCATCGAGGACTTAGTTGGTAGTATCAGTTTTGTGAGTATATATGTCGTGTATTACGTTTATGCATGTGGAAATTCGCAGCACTTTTTATCTATTATGCTATACTTATCAAACCTGTATACTCGCCAATACTTTTGTATTGACAAATATTTTAACGTATGTTGCAGGTTAGATCGCAGACTATATCAAATCAAGCTAGGAAGTCTAGAAACTCAACTAAAAACCTAGGTTGTCGGATTTGTATTGTTCAAGAGGACAAGAAATCTGTGATAACTTATGTGATTGTATTCTTTGTTAGTATGGGATAACGAATGTATTAAATATTATTGCAATATAGTTGTTATGGATTCTCTTGAGCAATCTGATTCGCCTAGTGCCACGCCCCGATGATTCCGCCATCGGTTGGGGTGTGACACAGGTAGTCAACTTGCCTTTATATAGACCGTAAAGACATTAATGATGCAATTTTTTACTTTATATAGACAGTAAAGTAACTTCAAGACACCACGGAAAAATGATAAAGAAAATTCACCTTCAACATAAGAAATTAGTTATTAAAGTCATTAATACAAACCCAAATAAAAAGTGTCGAAAGGTTAAAAATCAAAAGTAATACATAAAAGACTTGTCTTCACCAAGTGATTTAAGAGACTTAACCAAACATAGCCTTTGATTGGCAAAAACCCTTACAATCAATCTTGGATCCCGAGACTACTACACACTCTAAAGATGGATGATGGTGGTGGGTGTTGGTGTTGTAGTGGTGGTGGTGGTGGAATGGTGGCAAAGTGGGAGAGTAGTGGTTTGCCAAGGGATGCATTTCAAGTGAACCAAGTACCCATATTTATAGCCTGCACAGAGCTCTGGCTACGACCCCGTGTCCAGTGGGCACGCCCCCGTGGCCAGCCTTTTCTCTTTCTTCATTAATTGCAAGTGTTAGCAGAGGGCCCCACATGTCCCCGTGTCTCCTGGGCACGACCCCGTGGTCAACTTCGTATCTGTGCTATCAAAATTTATCAAGATTCTGCGTATCTTTGCGTTGACCACGCCCCGTGGTGGGCGTGGAAGCTTCTAAAGGTTTGTCTTTTGTGTAGGGCCCTGTCCACGCCCCATGCCCAGCTGGGCACGACCCCGTGGTCAGGCTTCTGTTGACTTGTTTTTGCTTTGGGGATGCTGCCGAGGAGTCGGACATGTCACGTTTATTCCTTCTGTTTGTATTTATGCCGGTTTTGGCTGCTTATTTGCTCATTTTGTTCGTTTAAGCTCGTTTGGTCCTGTAAATTCAAAAGGAAGAAAGAAACATGTTTTTTCCAACATTAGTACTAAAAAAAGTTAGTTTTATGTCTCATTTGATGTAATTTATATGTTGCATTTTGCACACATCACATACATACTGACCAGGCGATGTATTGGGTGGACCAGGTCCACTATTGTAGATGCTCTAACTTGAACAAAATTATACTTTTGGAAATTATTTTTATTATAAAATACATTATGATAAACATATTGTGACATAACATAAGTAACATAGAGCAATCTACAAGGAAAACATTATATATTATTGCAACATAAATAACATGTAGTTATCCATACCGTGCGTCATTAAAGGACACATTAAAGCAAACTAGAAATGGTACATTTCAAGTGGAAGCCTTGGTTGAGCTACGGTGATAAGTGGAATTTTTTTTGGAGTTGAGAGTCCGAATATCTCCTCCATGTTTAAATCATCTTTGGTCATCGTATTCGGTAGTTTCCAGTTAAACCCGTGGAGTAAGTTCGCCAATGTTCCTTCGACAACTTTAAGTCCTAGGTTGTACCCAGGGCACATCCTTCGTCCTGCGCCAAATGGCAACAACTTAAAGTCATGACCCTTGATATCAACTTCTTTTCCAATGAATCTTTCTGGACAAAAGACTTCAGGGTTATCCCACAACTTAGGGTCTCTCATGATTGTCCAAATATTAACAAACACGCGTGTTCCTTCGGTAATGTCATAACCGGCTACTTTACAATCCTCACGAGTTCGTCTTGGAGTCAACATTGGTGCCACCGGGTGAAACCTCATTGTCTCTATAGCAATTGCCTTGATGTAAGGTAGATTAGGCATGTCTTTTTCTTGAACCCATCTATTCTTGCCTATGACCATATCAAGTTCTTTAGTTGCCTTTTCGAATATCTCTGGTTTCTTTAAGATTTCGGAAATCGCCCATTCGACAGTCATGGTAGAGCTCTCGGTTCCACCAGCAAGCAAGTCCTACAAGTGTAAGTTTGAAATAATTAGTGATGGAGCAATATCAGTGCAAATATAATACCATCTATTCATATTTGTCCTAGAACCCGACATGATTACATATTTGCGCAACTGATCCGGTAAAAGTGGTGTTTGGCTCGAACCAGCCTAGTTCACTGACCTACACTACACTTAGTGGCGGGCCTAGAAAATATTTTCAAGGGATGCAGATGAAGGGTTTAACCAGATTTTCAAGGAGTGCAGGCGAGATTTTACCCTATAAAATACACTAAATTTTTTTTAAAGGGTGCGCCCGTCCATCCAACCCCTTACTAGGTTCGCCCTCGAGTACACTAGCTCATTAGGATTTGGCTCACTTAATATCAAATGGGAGCTTACCCCAGATAAGAAAGGGGCCTACCCAACTTTGTCTACAATTGTGACTTCTCACATGACATCCTCTCCTCCATCATGCACTTGTGCATGTGGTGTTAGATTTTGAAGTGAGAAACTTATACTTGGAGAGAAAAGTAACTAAAATTTATATAAAAAAGAATTTAGAGAATTTAATTGATCAAAGAAAAACTTCTTAATTTGGAAAAAATATTTTTTTCTAGAGTAAACTTCCGTTTTGCTCCCTGTGGTTTGTTCATTTTAACGGTTTTGCTCCAATAGTTTAAAAATAGCCATTTTCCTCCCTGAACTTTCGAGTTTGTCGCCAGTTTGCTCCCTAATCTTTCGAGTTTGTCGCCAGTTTCCTCCCTGATGGAGTTAGAGGCTGGGAGCAAAATGAAGATAAGTTAGAAAAATCAGGGAGGAAAATGGCTATTTTTAAACTATTGGAGCAAAACCGTTAAAATGAACAAACCACAGGGAGCAAAACAGAAGTTTACTCTTTTTTCTATATATGATATCTTTTTATTTGATTTTTATATATTTAAATTGAAGAAAATAATAAATGACAAATAAAGATAAGAGTTAAGTTTTCAATACTTTTAGTAGTTGGAAAATGATTAACCAAATATCGTATTTAATAATAATCTATAAGATTTCAGCAAATCAACATATATAATAATAATAAGAGTTAATTGTCATTTTAGTCCCTGTGGTTTGGCCTATTTTGCCAGTATAGTCCAAAGGTTTCATTTTTAACATCTGGATCCAAAAACGTTTCATCGTTGCCATTTTGGTCCAACTGACTTAACTCCATCCATGGACCTCAGTTAACTCAAGGGCAATTTTGTCATTTTATCTATCTGTTTTAATTAATTAATATAAGTTTTATCTTATATATAATAATATAAGATTTATCTTATATATAATAATTATAATAACATATATTATAATAACATATATATATATATATACAGATATCTTATAACTGATCCACCACCATTCATCTCTCACTCTCTCCTGTCTCTCTCTCTCTCTCATCCACCACAAAATCACCATCGCCCCCTACCAGTCACCACCGCCCACCCCCTACCAGTCACCACCGCCCACCACTATCAACCATTGCTTGATCTTTGTTAAAATCCCCCACCTTCACCGTCTCAAATGTACACCACCGCCACTACTACTGCAGGGCCATCACAAGCCACCACCGTCCCTAACAGGTTTGACTTTCTATCTCTCTAAAAATGGTGGTTCGACGGGTTTGATGGTGATGAACGGTCTGGTTCGACAGGTTTGATGGTGATGAACGGCGGTGGTGAGTTTGTCGTTGTGGATGTTTATGGTGATGACAGTGGAGGTGGGGTGTTGCTGGTGATGAAGGCGGAGGTGGGTGTTGATGGTGATAAACGGCGGTGCTGGGTTGTGGGTTTTGTATGTGGTGATTGATTTGAAGATCTATGTGCGATTTGAACTTGGAGGTTGTGATTGATTGGGTTGGGTGGTGGGTTTTGTAGGGGGTGAAGGTGTTTCAGTGATGGTTCACGGTGGCAGGAGGTGAAGGTGTTTCAGTGAATTTGGGGGTTTTATGAGATGAGAGAGAAGCAGATATTTGATGAGGGAAGGGAGGCGGAGGTGAGATGATGGCGGTGGCAGCGGCGGTGATGGTTCACGGTGGCAGGAGGTTTGTTTGGATTTGATTTGATTTTGTTTGATTTTGTGTATGTTTAATTTTGTTTGTGGTTTGTTTAGATTTGATTTGATTCTTTCGTTAATTTGGATTTGATTTTGTTTGTGGGTTTTTTTGGATTTGATTTGATTCTTTTCGTTAATTTGGAGGTGGAGGTGATGGTCACCGACGGGGGACTGATGTGGTGTGGTCGGTGGCTGAAGTGTGGTGGTGGCTGAGGTGTGGCAGAGGTGTGGCTGAGGTGTGGCAGAGGTGGCGGCTGTGTGTGTGTTCTGTATGTATGTGTGGATTCCATGGGGGTCGGGTGGTGGTGATTGGTTGTAGTGGTCGGTTCCTGGTGATAGTTGTGGTGGTCGGTTCCTGGTGATAGTGGTGGTGAGGCTGTGGTGGTGATGAAGGCAGGGGTGGTGATGGTGGCAGTAGTGATGGTGAGGTGGGTGATGAAGGTGTGTGTATAATATATTCTTTAAATATTAATTAATTAAAACAGATATATAAAATGACAAAATTGCCCTTGAGTTAACTGAGGTCCATGGATGGAGTTAAGTCAGTTGGACCAAAATGGCAACGATGAAACGTTTTTGGATCCAGATGTTAAAAATGAAACCTTTGGACTATACTGGCAAAATGGGCCAAACCACAGGGACTAAAATGGCAATTAACTCTAATAATAATCTATAAGATTTCAGCAAATCAACATATTTCTTTAGTTCTATTAAAATTAAATAAAAACATATGTTCTAGTTTTTTTGTTTTTTTGACTTGACTACTCTATGCGACTTTAAGATCTTAAATCTAATTCTAGAGACATTGACTGGCTTTTTCTTCCTTCTTAGCCTGACTTTAAGAGCATGAATATAATAAGAGCTTTAGGCCTCGAATTTTAAAATCTTTGAATTAGAAAAGCTTAGAAACAAATCTGGACCTTGATGTTGAATTGAGAGTTCTTCTAAAAACATCCTTTTTATTTTACATTACCCTTTTTGCCTTTTATTCTAATCTTCAGTGGCGGATCTAGGATTCACGCCAAGCCGTAACGTTTTATAAATAAGCCGTAACGAAATCGAAAAAACATCAATTTTTTCCAAAATTTACACTAAAAACGTCAAATTTTTCCGCGCCAAGCCGTAGCGGGGATTGCCCCCCGGTATATGCTACATCCGCCACTGCTAATCTTCCTATATCGTCGTGCTTCTTGTGGTCTTTCTTATAGCTTTAAATTCGTCGTCATTGGTTTCCATCACATACTTTTTTTTGCTTTTCCCCTCTTTTTTGAGATGGTATGTTCGTTCTATAACATATTCATTATTTATGTCTGGTTTGATCGTCTGTTTTTCTTCTATTGCGATAGCGGAGAAGGGTTACATATTATATATTTAAGGGTGTAAATTCGCTAAGACAATTGTGAGCTGCTCGGGATTGACTCACTAAAAGTTCGATACAATCTGAGCTTAGCCAAAAAGAAATAAGCTTTGCTTAAAATACAAGCCCAACCCTTAGCTTCACTTATCAAGCTCCGATAAGCTCAAAACCCTATATTTATATTAGTTTTATATACTATATTAAATATACATCTACATAATAATAACTATTTATACATATAGCATCATGATAAACAAACTCAAATTAAAAATCCACTCATGAATCAAGCTCTTGTGACTCGTGAGTAAATCGAGTTGAGCTTGAGCTTATAAGGCTAGTTCGTGCTTGACTCGGGTTGTTTATATTCCTAAACATATTATTTGACGATGTTGCTTTATATATATATATATATATATAGGGAGAAGATCATGCGAGAACCACCTCTTATTGTGAGAACCGCGAGAACCAATGTGAACACACCAAAAATGCCTAAAAATAGCTAAAAATCACACAATTTTTTTTTTTTGAATTTTTTAATATTTTTTATAAAAAAATCGCTACTTTTCGAAGCAAAAAAAAAAAAATTTAAAACATTTTTTTTTTAAAATTTTTTTTTTTTGCTTCTAAAAGTAGCGATTTTAACATAAAAATATTAAAAAAATTCAAAAAAAAATTTTTATATTTTTTTTAGATTTTTTTAGGTTTTTTGGGGGTTTAGTTTTTAGCATTTTAGCTTGGGGGGGGGGGGGGGTGGGGGGGGGTTAGATTTTTTTTTAGGTTTTTTTTAGCATTTAGTTTGGGGGGGGGGGGGGGGTTTAGGTTTTTTTTTTGGGGGGGGGGGGGGGTGGGGGGTTTAGGTTTTTTGGGGGTGGGGGTTAGGTTTTTTTAGCTATTTTAGGTTGTGTTCACATTGGTTCTCAAGGTTCTCACAATAAGGGTGGTTCTCGCATGAGCCCCTCCCTATATATATATATATATATGATATGTGATGCACGGATTTCTTAATTTTATAATTTGAAGATGACCCTGCAGTGTGGGCACGTGTGATTGGAGAAGGTCGCACGCGTCGTGTATACGGGATAGGATCTTCGGATCTAAATTACTTGGTGACCGGGACATCTTCTTCTGCCGGGTCTGCACCATCGCAAGCAGAGTACCAACGGTCTCAAGAAGAGGTATCTTTATTACCATTTGGCATTACTAAATGTTAAAAATGTTGGTTCTTGTCACTAAGCCGACCCAACCATTTGATAGTTCAACTTTCACATACTAAGATCTCACTAAGTAGACCCATTGGGATGGTTGTGTTTTGCAAGATCTAACAGTTTGGTTCGCGGTTTTACCAAACCATGAATACCCTAGTATGTATGTATATAGAATGTATGCATGCATTATTATCTTTGGAAATTAAACTAATAAACACCTTATCTTTTGCCTCAAAACATTTCTTTATATAATGTATTTACTAATTATAACTATATATATTTTAACAACTTTTTAGGCTCAAGTTATGCGAACCCGAATGGTTGATCTTGAAGCTAGGGTTGAAGAAGAAAGGAATCTAATTGTATCTCGTCTTGAAGAAGAAATGAATCTACTTGCAACTCGTCTTGATGACGAAAGGAAAGCAAGGGAAGAACTTCAAAAACAACTTCAAGAGTTTATGAAGAATTGGCGTCCTCCCTCTAATTAGTTGTAGTTTTTTATATCTTTTTGGAATTACGTTGAATTGTATTAGCTTACGGTTTAAACATATTGGAACTTGCGTTGTAACGCATGATTTTTGAATTTATGTCATTGTAACTTCGGTGAATTTTGTAAAACAGGTTTTGGTATTGCAGATTATTTCTGAAATTTTTCGCTAGAAATATGCAGAAATATTATTTATTTTTTTGCAGTTTTTTTAATTTAATAAATTTGGTGGTTGGAAATGTGTCACAACATAAATAGCTTTTGTCGGAAAACGGTCAAAAATAGTAGACCTTTTTTCTTTATTTTGTCAGAAATTTGTCACAAAACATACTCAGTTTCCTCGGAAATTTGTAACAACACTTCTTATTTATTTGTTGGAAATGGGTCACAAAAAATACTCAGTTTTCTCAGAAATTTGTAACAACACTTCCAATTTATTTGTAGGAAGTGGGTCACAAAAAATACTCAGTTTCCTCGGAAATTTGTAACAACACTTCTAATTTATTTGTAGGAAGTGTGTCACAAAAAATACTCAGTTTCCTCGGAAATTTGTAACAACACTTCTAATTTATTTGTAGGAAGTGGGTCACAAAAAATACTCAGTTTCCTAGGAAATTTGTAACAACACTTCTAATCTTTTTGTAGGAAGTGGGTCACAAATAATGTTGTATTAAAATTTGTTAATTTTTTTGTTTTTTTAATTTGGTCGGAAATGTGTAGCAAAAAAAATAAATCCTAAAAGATAATAATTAAATATATCGTAGGAGATTCGTAGCAATTTGCGACGTACTAGTTTCGTAGAAAATGTGTAGGAAGTTGCGTATGAAATGCGTTGAAAACAGGTTTCCAACGAGCTGTTTTCCTACATCAAGTGTTTGTCATGTATGCGTAGAAAAGCCAGTTTTATGACGCATTTCCTAGGAAAACTGGTGTAAGAAGTTTCAGATTTTCTAGTAGTGCTTAGCCAAAAAGAAATAAGCTTTGCTTAAAATACAAGCCCAACCCTTAGCTTCACTTATCAAGCTCCGATAAGCTCAAAAGCCTATATTTATATTAGTTTTATATACTATATTAGATATACATCTACATAATAATAACTATTTATACATATAGCATCATATGATAAACAAACTCAAATTAAAAATCCACTCATGAGTCAAGCTCTTGTGACTCGTGAGTAAATCGAGTTGAGCTTGAGCTTATAAGGCTAGTTCGTGCTTGACTCGGGTTGTTTATATTCCTAAACATATTATTTGACGATGTTGCTTTATATATATATATATATATGATATGTGATGCACGGATTTCTTAATTTTATAATTTGAAGATAACATAACTTGTTTTGTACTTTAATCATATACGTTGCATGGATTTCTTAATTTTATAATTTGAAGATAACTTGTTATGTACTTTAATTTGCATATATTAAGGTGAAGTTGACCGAATAAAATGAAAAAATAAAGTAGTAAATAAATAAATAAAAACCTGTGTAAAAGCTTTAACTCCATGTCTCTCAAGCTTAACATCAAGATTTGGATCATCAGCAAGCTGCAACAACAAGTCCACCATGTCCCTCGCCACAAACTTCTCCCCGCCCGCCATCCGCCGCGCGTTATGCTCATCCAACACATGCTCAAGAAACCGATCAAACTTCTTGCTCACCACCTTCATCCTCTTCACATACCCTTGTAAATCCATGAAACCCGTCCACGGTATCGAATCACCAATGTTAAACACACCATTCAACAAAAACAACTCATCCAACATCTTCTTAAACTCGTCCGGACTCACCACCGAGTTCTCCGACTCGTCCAAATAGCTCTTCCCCAACACCATCCTACTAATCACGTTCAAACTCAAAGTAGATAACAAATTCTTTAACCGAATCTCCGTTCCAGCGGATTTAAATATCGTTTTCAGCATGGAATGTGTCTCCTCAACTCGTATGTACTCATACGAGTCGAGACGTTTGGTGCTGAACATCACCACTTGACACATTTTACGGGCCTGTCTCCAATAAGGCCCGTATGGGGACCATGTCATGTCCGAATAATTGTAAGTTGTGTATTTACCGGCCGCGGTTTTTGGCCGGCATGCGAAGTTGACATCTTGTGTCTTGAGGAAGGCCTTGGCCATTTCGACCGAGGATCCTATGACTACGTTGTGGGAACCGAATTTGAGTTGCATGATTTCGCCGTATTTTTGGGAGAGATTGTGGATGGAACGGTGAGGGAGGTGGCTGATGAGGTGGAGGTTTCCGATTATTGGCCAGGGTTTAGGGCCGGGAGGGCGGTTGAGGTGGCAGGGGCGGCGGAGACGGAGAGATAGGAGGAGGAGGGCCATTGTGGCTAGCCATGCAACGACGTAATAAGTAGAAGAAAGTGAGTCCATTGGGGTTGATGTGAGTGTTTCGATGTTTGTTATGAATATTAAGATGCATGATATGGTTGTTATTTATAGTTGGATTTTGTAGAGCAAGTGTTATGGACTTATGGTTAGGTGGATACACATGATTCACAAGTAAAGAAAAAAAGAAGATAAGTAAACGTTTGACTTACTTTTTCCAAAGCAAGTTTTGACAAATCTTCGGATCCATATGAACCGGACGAACCCGAACCATTTTACCATAAAACTTGAGTTTGTATCCGACTCTCCTAGTAACTTAAAACCTAGTGGCATCTCTGAGAATTCATGTATCATATTCGAGCTCAAAAAAATGTGTCCATATGTAATGTTTTATTATTAAGATTTTTTAAAATCAAACGGGTATTGGGCTCACTAAACTTAATGCATAGACTAACTTCTAAACCATAAAATTTGTTATGTAAATAGGTCTATTTTAGAGTTGATATGGGCATACTATTTAAAAAAAAAAAGACAAAATTACATAAATCAACATTTATATTATACCTAAATTGCACTTCATACATTTCACTATGAAATCGGCAAAACTCAACATTTATGTTTATGTTTTGAAACATTCTATAACCTTTACAACTAAAGTCGTCCAAAAACTCAGTTAAGGGGTACTATGGTCTTTTACAACTTAAATGTTGATTTAAGCAAAACAGATTATTTATAACATAAAGGTTGATTTGTGCAAAATGTTATTATATATATAGTAAAATATTTTTTTTTTGCAAAAACATTATTATTTGTTAATAATTATATATATAAACATATACAAAAAAATAGTGTTAAATTTATTTTATAAAAATTCTGATTTTAATAGTTTTATAATTAAATAACAATGACAAGATAAATTACTTTTTATATAAAGTATAACTAAAACACAAATTCTTTTATATAAAGTTATTGTAATATCTGGAATATTTTTATAATTATATATATTATAACGGACGTTTTAAAACTACTCAAACTAAAAGATATTTTTTTATGTATATGTAAGTATGTGTTTATAAAATCAAAATATTAGACAAATTTTTATCGATAAAAGAAACTAATAAATTAATTTGACGTTTAAAGAAATCTTTAATAAACTTCAGTAAACAAATTCTAAATATATATATATATATATATATATATATAGGGTTCGGTTCATTTGTGAACACTTCCCTATTTGTGAACAAAACGAACTAATCATGGCCATTGATCTTGTTTACTAAATATAAGGGTAGAATTGTCATTATACATATAAACATAATTTTTATATAAATTTAATTCAATTTTCATTTTGATTAATACTAATCAGTTACTAGATAACCACCCCTACAATCTTGCTATTCAAACACCACTACGTAAATTCGAATTCAATTAAAAAAAACCACATCCATCTTCATTGCGATCGTTCATCATCTTCTTCCATATCAACAAACTGCAAAGCATCATCGTCTCTTTGTTTTTAGAGTTAATTGTCATTTTAGTCCCTGTGGTTTGGCCCATTTTGCCAGTATAGTCCAAAGGTTTCATTTTTAACATCTGGATCCAAAAACGTTTCATCGTTGCCATTATGGTCCAACTGACTTAACTCCATCCATGGACCTCAGTTAAGTCAGGGGCAACTTGGTCTTTTTCCTTTTATTTTATTTAAAGTTTTTATTAAATCCACCATATTGCAAATGAGGTCTATAAACTAGTGCTTGATAATAAAAGTCATCAAGTTATGTCAGGGGCAACTTGACCAAAATTTGAAACACATACTCTCTCTCTACTCCCTCTCTATACCTCCACCAACCGCCGAACACCACCACCATCACCGGACTACCACAACTATCACCAGGAACTGACCACCACAACCAATCACCACCACCCGACCACCATGGAATCCACACATACATACAGAACACTCTCTCTGCTCTCTCTCTCTCTACTACCACCACCACCACACCACCACCATCCCCACCACCGCAAAACACAACCTGCAACAATACACCTCCGACTAACACCACTTCAGCCACACCTCAGCCACCACCACACTTCAGCCACCGACCACACCAATTCATTTGTTTACACAAGGAGACTATCTTTATGATTATGATTACTGCAAGCAAACTACTATGTTACAATTCTAGGCACCGAAACCAGGAAAATGACATGTTTCAAACAATAAATCTAAGAAACAAAACTCAATGTATATCAATTTGTTCAATAATTGATAGCAGTTGCAGATACCAACACAACTCTTTCTTATCTTGTATAGTAACACAAGGAGCAAATATAAAATCATATAGCAGAATGACTTTGATAAATTAGTTCTGAAGCAAAGAACAAAACCAAACAACCAAACCATAACAATTAACAAAGCTTAATCCCTTATAATCTATGTAATTTGATAATTCGAAGAAACAAGAAATTACAGAAGCTTGTAGACTGACTGAGATTTGTATGAACCATAATGAGTTCCCCTGATCGACAATTGCACCTCCAATTCCATAAGCGATTCTGCACTAGTTCCCTCTTTCCCTTCACAACCAAATTATCCTCCTTCGCTGATAATCTGATGTTTATTCGAAGATATAGCTCCAAGACAAGTTTTCTAATCACTAATTTAATGATCAATTCTCTGCAATCACCATCGCCCCCTACCAATCACCACCTACAAAACCCACAACCCAGCGCCGCCGTTTATCACCATCAACACCCACCTCCGCCATCATCACCAGCAACACCCCACCTCCACTATCATCACCATAAACATCCACAACGACAAACTCACCACCGCCGTTCATCACCATCAAACTTGTCGAACCACCTCTGCCGTTCATCACCATCAAACCCGTCGAACCACCATTTTTAGAGAGATAGAAAGTCAAACCTGTTAGGGACGTTGGTGGCTTGTGATGGCAGCGGTGGTGCTTACAGCGGTGGTGACTGGTAGGGGGCGATGGTGATTGGTGGATGAGAGAGAGAGACATGAGAGAGTGAGAATGAGTGGTAGTGGTGCACAATATCTGTATATATATATATATATATATGTTATTATAATTATATTATAATTATTATATATAAGATAAATCTTATATAAATGATTAAAAGAAAAAAATAAAGTGGAATTAAAGGGTTAATTAAAATAAAAGGAAAAAGACCAAGTTGCCCCTGACTTAACTGAGGTCCATGGATGGAGTTAAGTCAGTTGGACCATAATGGCAACGATGAAACGTTTTTGGATCCAGATGTTAAAATGAAACCTTTGGACTATACTGGCAAAATGGGCCAAACCACAGGGACTAAAATGGCAATTAACTCTTGTTTTTATTATTGCTATAAATTTTAAAATTATGATAGACACGAATGATCAGAATAGTGTTTCAGCAAAGCAAATTTTGTGATTCCTCAAAGCCCCGAACGGGCAGGAGAAGATCATGTGTTTATAACGTCAATTGATCAGCAAGGTATATTTTTTAAACTCATAGTATATACAATATTGGATGTGTATTCAGTTACGTTGTTTCATGAATAAGTAGTTGTATGATTCTTTTGCAGTTTTTTTATCGTTTAATTCTACAAGATTTTCGTAGTTGACCATGTGTAGTTAACATGTTCATACACATCGGATTTAATATATTAAGCTCTCGTTTTCACAGTAGTTTAGTTTGTATACATTGATAACAACTATTATTTTAAATTTGTGGTTTTATGTTTTACTCTGGTTATACACATATGTGCAGCTCATGTATGTTTCCATATAGATATTGGACTTCTTTTTTGCATATTTTTTATACACAGGTATACAACGCAATTAGGGTTTATATATCCATAGCTGTTTTTCGTGTATATATTGGATATTTCACAAGCATACCTAGATTAAAAATATATGCCTATATTGGTTGTTATAATAATTATACTTGTGTTTATATAATACATGCTGTTATTCAACTTTTTTTTCATCCAAACGTGCAGAGTAGGTTGTTAGTAACGTATATGAGAGTCCCAACGGGACTAGGTATTGGACACCAATTTTGCCATCCGGTCTCAAACCAGTTATCAAGGCGCATGTAGGCTGGAGGTCATGTAATATATTTTTATTGAGTTAGGGTAGTTGAATCTCAATTATTGTCATTGGAGTTGGAGGTCATGTAGGCTGCACGGCGCACACAGCAGCGGCGTCGGCTGCAAGACGTACGAGCAGCGGTGTCGGCTGCAAGACGCACGAGCAATGGCTTCGGCTGCACGACACACGCAGCAGCAGCGTCGGCTTCATGACGGACCAGCAACGGCGCCAGCTACATAAACTCATAAAGTTTTTATGTATCTATAGATCATGTCTAAGATAAGCTTCTCAGCCCGTCATCTTTTGTTTCCACTTTTGATATCTGTTTGTACCATAACTCGTGTTTCAATTAAACAGCCTTTTGTGCGCATTCACTTGTGGATTTCTTATTAAAATGGTTTTTGTTTTGAGGGTCTTTGGGTATAAATCAGATTGGAAGCTAGGGCAAATGATTTTAACAAAAACTGTCGGTTTTTCGCAACAACCATTGTTCGGGTTAGTGAATCCTAAAATGGGCCTCAATTTTGAAATTCGTTTTGGGTCTCAAAATGGTTGAGCCAACCCTGTGTTCAGGTTAGGACGGGGCAAACTAAAAAAATAAGAAATATAGTTCTAACTAGACTCGGTGGTAAACCCGCACTTCGTTGCGGGTATTCTTCTTTTAAGAATTATTACGGTTAAAGGATATCTAATATCAGAAGCAATATATTAAATAGTTGAAGATGTAGTATACATAAAGTAGTTGATATATAAGTGTAGTTATTATCACATTTGAAAAGTAAACATGAAAAAAATATGAGTCTACACATAAAGATGCCAAAAAACTAGGCAGTCTTTATGTAGCTATTGTTGTTGTTTTACAAATGTACAAAACTTTATTTTCTACTGGACAAAGAAGACTTAAACACAAAGCCACCCTTAACCAAGTAGCTTAAAGAGCATTACAACAGAGGAAAAAAAACAAACTGCAGGTACAACAATAAGCAAAAACCAACAGAAGCTGAGCAAACTGTATCCCTTTGAAATTGCTCCACTGCTCCATGTTTAGGCCATTTATCTTTGATCCTGTTAAAATTAAAGCAAATCTTTCTTTGCCAGGGATAAATGTTGACCCATATTGCCAATCAACAGAATTAGCAAAACCTCTCTAATATCTCAATTTTGACCCATATCACCAATCAACAGCAAAGTAGACAAAGTCAATACAAATTAAAGTCACAAATAAACATAATTGGGCTAAAAATACTAGAAAAAAATAGAATAGACAAGATTTTGTTTGCGCATTAGACCGTACCGGCACTTTACATGTGACAACCCTCACAAAACCAGGTATCCGTACAATTAATTAATATTTAATTAATGCTTAATTACCGTGCTTGCTTACAATTGTGGTTAAACTGCTTCTTGATTTCTGATACATACATACTCATGCATCACATTCTATACTGTCACTCTACTACTTACACACAGACATTAGTGACAACCTTGATGCACAAAAGCACAGTTAGCACACTAAACGGATAACCCAGTAAACATGCTGACATTACCAGCACCAAAACTGACATTGTTCTGAGGCCAGTATGAGCCGGGAGTAGATTACTACACTAGTAGGGAGTGTAGGGAGGTGAGAATCATTAAACTGCGTCACTAGGTGATAGTTATAGTGACCGGAAGTGCCTAAAACATACCTTAATTGCAGAATTTTGCACTAAACACCAAAAATTCAGCTTTTAATCAAGCTAGTAAAGGGTAAAAACTTGTTAAAATAGTCCTAGACACTTTCCAAAGTGTCGGTAAATTAACGTGTCACTAAAAATAATATTAAAGACACTTCAAAGCTTTATTTGACACTTTAACGGATCAACATCCAACCGGACTTTACCCGGAACATAAAAATATTACCAAAAACATTGTTTTTACTTTTCTGAGCTAGTTAGGCTCCCCGAACACCCTAACACCCGTTATATTAATAACACACTTAACATACTAACTAGAACCTTTAGATTTCAACTTAATCTTAACTAACCATTACACCACCCAACCCCTACCCCCCCTCTTTGACAGTTACATGGGGACACCCCCCCCCCCCCATGAATTCTTTTCATTTTTATATTAAGGGGTGTTAGTGGATAATGAAACACTTTGCATAATGGTTAAAGTTGGAATTTGGTCTATATATGAACATAAGGGTCCTAAGCTTTCACATTACCCAACTCAACATCAAACCACTTCTCTCTTCCCTTCTCTTTGAGTTCGGCCGAAGACCCAAGCACCACCAACATCACCTTCAACTTTTCTTACAACCATTTTTCATACACTCAAAGGTATTAGAGGTCCAACAACTAAGCTTGGTGCACTCGGGAGTGCAAGAACCTCTCTAGATTTCTTTTATCCACCTCGTTTACGTCTTGTTTCTTCCCTAGCCTCGAGCTAGTAGTAAGTGCCTCTAAACATCATCTTGATCTTGTTTAAAGTGGTTAATAGTAGATGTAATGGTTAAAAATTAAGAACACACAAGAGCATGACATAAAGTCTTGATCATATGAAGACTAAGTTGGATAAAGAGAAACTAGTTGTGTAAATCTTGTGAAACTTGTCTAGTTGTGATTATTTGATGTTGTTTGTTACTAGAAGTGGGATGGATCATCATCTAACCATACTAGACCATGTTCAAGAACATGAACTAGTAGTAAGTTAGTGTTAAAATTATAAAAGATGATGAACCCTTCCACTCATGAAACTTGAACTTGAGTAAATGTAATTTTTCTTGTAAAATAAGGTTCTAAACTAGTAGATCTAAAGATCTACAAGTGGTTTCTTGGAAGAACCAAGTGAAAGATGCGAGTCTTGTTAAAACTCGGATATTTTATGAACTAGAAGTATTTTTGGCAAATAAACAAGTGTGTAAACACTTGTGTAACAAGAAAATTTAACAAAGAAATATTTTGTAAATCTTGACAAGAAGTTGTGAAACTTCATATTCTTTAAAAATAAAGTTTTTAAGAAACTAATTTTATTTTTAAAGATAACAAAACCTACTAAATCCGCTAGTGATTTACTACATATTTTTACAAAACCTTCAAGTTCATGAGTTTATGATTTAGGCTCGTTTTTGTCAAGTTTGTTACTTAAATATTGTTGATTGATGATTGTTAAATTGGTTGATTGAGTTTTGAAAAGAAAATGATACGCTCGTAAGCGTGGACACCTCCGGTTACAGAGGAAACTCTAGCGAAATTTTTCCAGAAATGTAACACTTAGAAATATTTTTGTAACAAATGTTTATAAATGTGTTTTTAACTTGGTTTTCAAAATAAACTTCGCCATGATTTTTATTTCAAAAATTACAAAGTGTCGGAGGTGTATTTTCGTAAATAAAACTTGTTAAATATATATTTAGAATATTTATTTCTTAATAAAACGCTTGTGTAATTTTGTGATTATTTTGTGAACTACATATATTATTTTTAGGATGAAAATAATATAACCTGGGAATGTTATGAAATTACGACTCCAAAATAATACCAACGCTATCACAAATTAATATTTAAGTTACACTGGTATTATTATTACAACGCGAACTTTAAAATGTAACTTATGTATTTTCGGAAAATACTTTTAAATGTGTATTTTGATAAAGTATTATTTTGGAAATGGTATGAAGTAAAATATAATATTTTTGGGAAAAATATGTATATTTTTGGGAATGAAGACATTGTAGACAAAGTGATTAAATATATTTTCAAGTGAGACTTAAAAATATATTTTCGGAAATTATAACGTATACATATATTAAAAACCCCCATCCTTGGGAAGGAATATATTTATTAAATAATTAAGAAGTGTAAACACGAAATAGTTGTCTAACTATTTCCCAAAAACGTTAAACCTTAAGCCAAGGCACGGCCGTCCGTCTAATAGAAGTTAGTACGTGTAGGTCATCACGCAGCAGGTTGATTGGGATTGACTATTTCGAGACGCACTTCAGTGAGTTCATGTCCCCCTTTTCTCTTAACTGTTTTCAGTTTTTATACTTCGGGGGTGGAATACATGTTACAGTGATTACGGATACTTTTTATACATGGTATGGTTAGTGTTAGACCCTATTTCGTACATGACAAAAATCGCAGCGGAAACACGAACCATAAAATTTCTTTCATTATAAATACCTCAACTTATTAAAAATTTAACTTTAACATAGATCTTTCTCATAAATCCGTCATCCTCTTATTTACTAATTAAAAACATAGCTTATGTTTAATACATTATGTACATCAACGTTTCCGTACAATCTCTCTAGTGACTCGATCCTCGATCTCCAATCCTTGGATATCCTCATGACTGATACTACCGGCGCTCACCACATAAAATTTACAACATTAGTACGCATTATAAACATACAAGGTTAGGTTCATGTTTACTTCTCATTTCTTAGCTCTTTACATCCCAGCTTTCCCATCCTGATCATATGATCCGTAGTGAGACTTCTTTGGCATTCCTGCGTTTCGCTTCATTCACCAAGCACGTAATTATTACCGTTAGTGATCAATTTCATTAGATGCATGCGTACATACTTTCATACAAACTGATACATACGTTTACGGTCACAAATAGCAACTTTCCTATATACGTATCTACATACATACGTACGTACCTACGTACGGGCATACCTAAATACATCCATTCCTACCTACATACATACCTACATTCATACATACACACATACATACATACATACATACTTACATACTTATTACATGCCTTCACACAAACCTACATACGTGCATACCTTCGTACATACTCACTTGCGTACATACGTTCTACCTACCTACCTACACACCAACATACATACATTTAAACGCATAAGACATACATACGTATATACCTTTCTTACATCTTTACATACATGTAAACACTCGTGCATATCTTTATACATACATAAATACACACCCGCATACATACATACGTTCCTACGCCTTCACATATATACATACTATCACACGTATCTTCATATATACCTAAATACGCATCTACATACACGTACAACATCTTGCATATCTCTTACATACTAATACGTTAATTACATGAGACTTAAACTTTGATTTATAGCCCATATTCATCTAAGGATCAATCAAAATCATGTTAGGAAAGTCCGCCGTAGTCCACGGATAACAAACCGAAGCCTACGATCCATAAATCAACTTAACTGACAAATTTCAGACTTTTGGACTTGGGGAGGTCGTCGGCGACGGCCCTAGGGCCCGTCGGCGACGGCCCGTAGTTTTTCCCGTAGCCAAAACCCCGTAGACAGGAAGATAACCCGTCGGAGAAAAACTGATTTTCCCTAGCCCGTCGGCGACGGCCTCCTTGCCCGTCGGCGACGGCCTCTCTAAAGTGCATTTTTCTGCAGTTCCATTTCAACGTCCGAACGCACTAAAACGCGCATAACTTTCGAACCGCTTACCCGTTTAACCTCCCGTTTCTTCCTACATGCTTGTAAATTCACATTCTATCATATAAACTTAAAATCCCACATCCGGATTAAGGAAATTCTTATCTTACGCTTTATCAACTTATTGTTATTTCTTAATTATTTGACCCGTTATGGGTATTTGCGCATTAATTGATCTAAGACTAACAAAACCATACTTCCCACTTCCATACTTGTCCAAAACATTACACTAATCATATAACTTGTTTCTAAACCTCTTATTAAGATCGTTTGCCCAAAATACCCATCAAGGGCATTTTGGTCATCTTTAAAACCCATCCTTTACGACATAAGACTACGACACATAATTGACCTCAACCATCATGTTTAGTTAATTAAAACACCATATCCCCTAACCGAACATATGAAGTGATTACAGAAATCACTTACCTTATGCGTCCGTGCTCGTATCCGATTCCTCCCCTTTTCTTGACCCGTTATCCTTTCATGCTTGAGTCCGTCTTGACAGGATTCCTATACTCTCTTTTCATCAAGATCACGCTCCTATTAGCATATGCATTCGTACATGTTAACAATCATATCAATCGCATATTTCACCTTTAACTTTCATTAGTCATTTCTAACATACATAACTCATATGATTATATTCACATCCGTTTAAACTCATGCAATTCATCATATAATCACAAATAACGCATATTGACATAACATGTACCATACGACTTCCTATAATCCTGCCTTTATGACAACGTGTCAATTCATGTTTCTTATGCTTAGTTGACTTCGGAAAGTCAACTATATACCATATTTCACCCTCGACTTATCATCATATACTCGTAACATCATAATCGACTATACGGACGACACTATATACATTTCATCACACACTTGATGTGAGTACTACCTTTTAAGCATAACGTACAACTATTTCATGCACAAATATTCTAAACTCATACATAACCCATAAAAATCTACTACTAATCATCATGCATCATTCCCAAATAACATCAAACATATCATCATCACATTTCTCCTAATTCTTCTAACAAGTATTCATCATATCCCTCATAATTCATCAATAATCCATAAGAATTGAACATAGATGATCATTCAAGTCATCATCCTTACCAAAACAAGTGGGTTTCACATCTAATCATCAAATTAACACAAACCATACATAACCTATGTTCTATATGATGATTCTAACCCTTGTACATGATTAATTTCATATCAACTCACGATTTTGAACATAACCCACTTCACACATGATCACAAATCTTAGGTTTAAAACATACCTTATGATCCCCTCGTGTTGGTGATCATTAATCCATGCTCGGTTATGGATTTAGACTTCATCTTGCCTTTCAATTTGAACAAAAGGATAAGATTAGGGTTTGAGGCTCCATGGGAGCCTCCTGATCGATCTAGAACACACACGAATGTGTGTTTGTGTGTGTTGTTATTTTCTTTTAATAACTCAACTTTCATTCTATACCATCTAGCCCCTCGTGTTTACCATTTAACATACTTGGCACAACTTTCCTCATTCAATACTTTTGACCCTACCCTTAACTAGGTTAAATAGCCTAGTTATTTATTTCATAACGTGTCACGTAAGAACATACGACAAATATTAACATTCAGATTTTGGGGCGTTACAAGTCTGCCACCCTTAAACAAGGTTTCGTCCCCGAAACCTTTCTCACTTTCATCGAACACACATTATCTTTTCTTCCAGTCCATCCATACGACCACTAGCCCATCCTAATGAGAATCTTCTAGCTCCAAGAACCCGTTCCGGAGCTCTTATTAGTATCGCTTTCACTAGTAGCGCTAATTTCTAACAACCTTCATAGCTAGTGGTTTATTCCTCATTCAAATATTCCTTCATCATGTGCAATATATCCTTTTGTTTACTTAAATAATTCCAACATTTCATTATTAACATTCTTTCTGTTCATTTGCACATTCATATCGTTTTCGTCGACTAAACGACCTTACCTTGAATTTGAAATCTATACATACTCATATATGCTTATCTTTAACGTTAACCTTATTCTACATTTTCTACAGTTACATATACCTGGCATACCTTTATTTTATCTTTAAATCACTTCGTTCATTTCACATTACGATAGCTTTCACTTCATGCATTACTTAATTCTCGTGTATAAATAATTCATATCTCTCGCATCATAAGTTAAACATTTTACTAACCTCTTTTTCATTTCCCAAACCACGATCCGCACCCCAGATCGATCATCTTCTCCTCTAGTACTAGCCGTACAGGCCAGGTTTCATTCATTCGTGTAATGAGCTTCCGCTCGTGCACGTCCTTTCACCAATAAGATTGGTTTCATCACATCAATAGTTCTGCTATAGCGTACCGCACATTCTATTTCTTACATGCAATCTTTTCATTCAATTAATCATTTCACCAACTGAAGTACACACTCGTACTCCCTTCCATTCATGCTTACTTGCAAAGACCTTATTACATCGTTTTTAAATATTTCTTACTAAGCTTACCATTCCCGCCCCTACTCAAGTTATTGTCCGGGTCACAGCCCTTCATCATTCTGACTTCTAAGAGTCAATTACTAGCACACCTAACACGTAACTTATACAAAACTTCGTCTATAATACTATCACCTTTTACTTTATACTTATTTCTATGACCCATTCGACTCAATCATGGTCAAACTGTCGACATCTTCTTAGGCGGATTAATTTCATCTTTTTATATTTTTGAATCCGTCTCACGGATTCAGACGCATCATTCATGCTTTTTCATTCATTGAATCCGCCTTACGGATTCAAACATTACATTCATGCCTTTCATCCTTGAATCCGTTTCACGGATTTAAACATATCATTCATGCCTTTCATTCTTTGAATCCGTCTCGCGGATTCAAACGTTGCATATACGCTTTTCATCCCTTGAATCCGTCTCGCGGATTCAAGCCTTGCATTCATATCTTTCATTCTTTGAATCCGTCTCGCGGATTCAAACATTGCATATACGCTTTTCATCTCTTGAATCCGTCTCGCGGATTCAAGCATTGCATTCATACATTGTTGATCCGTACTTTCTTACGGATTCAATATTCTTCATTCTTATCATTCATGTCTTTTTCATTCCTACATAGTACTCTCAATTTCCCGAGAGTCTTACTACCCACTTCACCCGCACGCCCACTTGCTACCCAATTCTAACAGACATACCTGCGATAATTACCACGGTCTCACGAATGTCATATGCTTCTTGCGTACTGGCCAGGTGCGCAATTCACATACTAATTTCGTGTCTTCAGGTAATCATCGCCTTATGTCTGCAGTAGTGGGTCTCAGTTCGTGCTACATATTTTTTTACAATCTTATCAAGACAATATCGTTGTCTTCCATTTAGTACTTACCTTCCCAAGGAGATTTCTTCCTTTTTTTTAACACCGGTACCATACATATTAATATTGTGTACCTGGGGTTCGTCTGTCCATTCGCATCCTTGCCTGCCTTAGCATTCATCCTAGACTGCATTCAAGGGTCATCTTCTTCAAACACTTATACTTACCTTGCACATACAAAACCGTCAGTTTCTTTATACGTACACATAAGTACCTACTTACATTAGCCTATACCTTTGGATCTTGATCGAGTCTTAGATTGTACGGATTTCTTATCTCAAGAGCACACAAGTTTGAGTTCAAGTACTTACCTTCTCGTACTTGATTCCCTCAAACCAGGGCTCTGATACCAACTTGTTAGACCCTATTTCGTACATGACAAAAATCACAGCGGAAACACGAACCATAAAATTTCTTTCATTATAAATACCTCAACTTATTAAAAATTTAACTTTAACATAGATCTTTCTCATAAATCCGGCATCCTCTTATTTACTAATTAAAAATATAGCTTATGTTTAATACATTATGTACATCAACGTTTCCGTACAATCTCTCTAGTGACTCGATCCTCGATCTCCAATCCTTGGATATCCTCATGACTGATACTACCTGCGCTCACCACATAAAATTTACAACATTAGTACGCATTATAAACATACAAGGTTAGGTTCATGTTCACTTCTCATTTCTTAGCTCTTTACATCCCAGCTTTCCCATCCTGATCATATGATCCGTAGTGAGACTTCTTTGGCATTCCTGCGTTTCGCTTCATTCACCAAGCACGTAATTATTACCGTTAGTGATCAATTTCATTAGATGCATGCGTACATACTTTCATACAAACTGATACATACGTTTACGGTCACAAATAGCAACTTTCCTATATACGTATCTACATACATACGTACGTACCTACGTACGGGCATACCTAAATACATCCATTCCTACCTACATACATACATACCTACATTCATACATACACACATACATACATACATACATACATACTTACATACTTATTACATGCCTTCACACAAACCTACATACGTGCATACCTTCGTACATACTCACTTGCGTACATACGTTCTACCTACCTACCTACACACCAACATACATACATTTAAACGCATAAGACATACATACGTATATACCTTTCTTACATCTTTACATACATGTAAACACTCGTGCATATCTTTATACATACATAAATACACACCCGCATACATACATACGTTCCTACGCCTTCACATATATACATACTATCACACGTATCTTCATATATACCTAAATACGCATCTACATACACGTACAACATCTTGCATATCTCTTACATACTAATACGTTAATTACATGAGACTTAAACTTTGATTTATAGCCCATATTCATCTAAGGATCAATCAAAATCATGTTAGGAAAGTCCGCCGTAGTCCACGGATAACAAACCGAAGCCTACGATCCATAAATCAACTTAACTGATAAATTTCAGACTTTTGGACTTGGGGAGGTCGTCGGCGACGGCCCTAGGGCCCGTCGGCGACAGCCCGTAGTTTTTCCCGTAGCCAAAACCCCGTAGACAGGAAGATAACCCGTCGGAGAAAAACTGATTTTCCCTAGCCCGTCGGCGACGGCCTCTCTAAAGTGCATTTTTCTGCAGTTCCATTTCAACGTCCGAACGCACTAAAACGCGCATAACTTTCGAACCGCTTACCCGTTTAACCTCCCGTTTCTTCCTACATGCTTGTAAATTCACATTCTATCATATAAACTTAAAATCCCACATCCGGAAATTCTTATCTTACGCTTTATCGACTTATTGTCATTTCTTAATTATTTGACCCGTTATGGGTATTTGCGCATTAATTGATCTAAGACTAACAAAACCATACTTCCCACTTCCATACTTGTCTAAAACATTACACTAATCATATAACTTGTTTCTAAACCTCTTATTAAGATCGTTTGCCCAAAATACCCATCAAGGGCATTTTGGTCATCTTTAAAACCCATCCTTTACGACATAAGACTACGACACATAATTGACCTCAACCATCATGTTTAGTTAATTAAAACACCATATCCCCTAACCGAACATATGAAGTGATTACAGAAATCACTTACCTTATGCGTCCGTGCTCGTATCCGATTCCTCCCCTTTTCTTGACCCGTTATCCTTTCATGCTTGAGTCCGTCTTGACAGGATTCCTATACTCTCTTTTCATCAAGATCACGCTCCTATTAGCATATGCATTCGTACATGTTAACAATCATATCAATCGCATATTTCACCTTTAACTTTCATTAGTCATTTCTAACATACATAACTCATATGATTATATTCACATCCGTTTAAACTCATGTAATTCATCATATAATCACAAATAACGCATATTGACATAACATGTACCATACGACTTCCTATAATCCTGCCTTTATGACAACGTGTCAATTCATGTTTCTTATGCTTAGTTGACTTCGGAAAGTCAACTATATACCATATTTCACCCTCGACTTATCATCATATACTCGTAACATCATAATCGACTATACGGACGACACTATATACATTTCATCACACACTTGATGTGAGTACTACCTTTTAAGCATAACGTACAACTATTTCATGCACAAATATTCTAAACTCATACATAACCCATAAAAATCTACTACTAATCATCATGCATCATTCCCAAATAACATCAAACATATCATCATCACATTTCTCCTAATTCTTCTAACAAGTATTCATCATATCCCTCATAATTCATCAACAATCCATAAGAATTGAACATAGATGATCATTCAAGTCATCATCCTTACCAAAACAAGTGGGTTTCACATCTAATCATCAAATTAACACAAACCATACATAACCTATGTTCTATATGATGATTCTAACCCTTGTACATGATTAATTTCATATCAACTCACGATTTTGAACATAACCCACTTCACACATGATCACAAATCTTAGGTTTAAAACATACCTTATGATCCCCTCGTGTTGGTGATCATTAATCCATGCTCGGTTATGGATTTAGACTTCATCTTGCCTTTCAATTTGAACAAAAGGATGAGATTAGGGTTTGAGGCTCCATGGGAGCCTCCTGATCGATCTAGAACACACACGAATGTGTGTTTGTGTGTGTTGTTATTTTCTTTTAATAACTCAACTTTCATTCTATACCATCTAGCCCCTCATGTTTACCATTTAACATACTTGGCACAACTTTCCTCATTCAATACTTTTGACCCTACCCTTAACTAGGTTAAATAGCCTAGTTATTTATTTCATAACGTGTCACGTAAGAACATACGACAAATATTAACATTCAGATTTTGGGGCGTTACAGTTAGCTTAAGGAGGGTTTACTACTTAGATCATGTGAGTGGGTAGGCGGAAACTAGAGACCATTAATCTTCATTGTAGGACCGAGGGTCGTGATGCGGTAGATCTATCTGGGTGTAGCGAGCCCAACTCCAGGCCTACTGTACGGACCTTGGGGTGACTATGAGCCCGACACAAAAATCTGCTAGGTTTGAGTCTTCCTACAGCACTTCACACATGTCTTTGGCTTTGCAACCCAATGGTGATCTCTTTCTTTTTTTTCCTTAATTGCTACATACCAGGGATTTTCATACATACTACAAGGGTTTATACATACTCACTTTTACTTGAACTCGCTCAACTTTTTGTTGATTTTTTTTCAAACTACATGTATTTCAGGAAACTGAGGGATCTGGCCAAGTATGCAATGAGGTTAAGCTGCGTAAGAATAATGATGTCATCCGAGTTTAGGAAATGTGACCTTTGCCTAGACGGGTTACACGTCTTAAACTGTGTTTCTATGCATGTCTTTTGGTTGTGTTTTATGAACAAGTTCTAATTACGTTATAGTTGTAATTCGTTTCATGTGTCAACTTTAAACAATGTTGTTTTGGTAACTTTTTAAACTTGTTGAATGGATGAACATCATGGTTTTATTTTCATATAGCATTGTTGTGATTATGCTATGGTATTAAGAAGTCACACCAACATAAACCCACGCTTTCGCAAAGCCAGGGTGTGACAGCTTGGTATCAGAGCATCGATCATAGCGAACTAGGAATCCTTCTAGAGTCTAGACTATGATCACTAGGGCTCTCACGAAAAACATTTTTACATTGCATACACTAAACGTCCAGATCCAGGGCACAAAACATCTTTACAAAAAGGGCACAATACACTTATCAAAAATATTATTTCAGTCTTAGAGACTGAGGGAGGATCAGTCTTAGAGACTGAGGGAGGATCTGTCTTAGAGCCTGAGGGAGGATTTAGTCTTAGAGACTGGAAAAAAAAATCGGTCTTAGAGACCAGGGAATTTAGTCGGAGAAACTGGAAAGGATAGTCTAGGGAAGACTAGGAGGATTGCTTGCTTTATTGTGGCTAACATGTTTATTTGACTTTATGATTGATATATGTACATATATGTGATTGTGTTACAGACGACATGGTTTCATCGTCAGACACCGGAGTATCGAATGCACTAGACCCCATGGCGATCGTGTCAGATGACGAGATTTCGTCAGAGCAGGAGGTCTGCACATCAGACACCACCAGCACGGACGATGATGATTTTCAGCCGTTCGCACTGCCTGACGTTGGAGTTGAGCCTGCTGATGGCCTTCCTGTCAGGGACTTACCACTCGCGGTGATCCCTGCTCCTATACCGCTAGCTGTTTATCCGATGGTAGATATGCCACTTGATGATGTTTCTGACGACGATGTCGATCTATTCGAGGAGGACCCACCTGAGGCTGACCATGAGGGCGGGGCCCCTATTGTTGCTGATGCCATTCTACCCATTGCCGATGCCCCTGCAGAGGAGGCACCTGCTGATTCACCTGTCCCAGATTCCCTTGAGTCTGTGGCGTCTGCATCTTCGCACACTCAGGGAGTGCAGCATCACTCTCATGACGCCGACCCAGACATGGCGTTATCAGCTGCACCTGCTCCCGCACACGACTTCGAGTTTGATCATGATATTGACGATGATTTAGACCCCATCTTTCCCCCTGGTTTTGATCCTGACCAGGATATTGAGTTCATTCACTTAGACCAGCCCCTAGAGGAGCCTGTAGCCCCTATCGATCCTTTGTTTGATGATCCCCCTGACTTTGATATGGATTTGGTTGACCCGGAGCCCGTCGTGGCCCCTGAGCCAGCCGTCGCTCCTGATCCTGCATTAGAGCATGACCCTGTTCATGACGATGCACCCGCTATTGTCCCTTTTGTTGATGATATACCTATTGCCGACCATCCTGTTGTTGCTCCACCGTTGGTGGATGATCATGTTGCTGCGCTCCTGTTGACGCTCCACTCTTGATAGAGGGTCCTGTTGTTGCACCATTTCCTGTTCCTATGCCGGTACTGCTTGACCGTGCACCTTTTGCTGCTTATGTGGATCCACGTTACGCCGACACCCACAATGGGTGGATTGATGACGATGACGATTACCCACCACACGTGGTACCCGTCACACATGTTTCAGCACACACTGATATTCCCTTGATTCCCCCACACACCACGGATGCTCACCGCACAGATCTCCCGATCACCTATCTCCAGGACATCCCTCCACCACGTCCTGGGGAGGGTTCTTCACGACAGCCGTTCGGTCATACACCTTTCGTGGCAGGAGGCAGCCAGTTCATACCCCAGATTTCTCATCCTACTTTTGTTCCCCTGTGCTTCCATCATCCTTACCGTTCACGTCACAGTTTTCTTCTGTTGCACCACCCACTGCACCATCTTACATGCCGTCGAGCGAGCCATTCTTATGGACTACGCCCCCCATCATGCCAGTGTCTGATCCGTACCACCCATACCATATTGGGTATTCTACGGAGGATATACTCACGTCTTTGATGGTACAGCAGGAGGCTTTGACACGTCATATACAGGAGTTGGAGCGAGTCCCACGTCCATCCTGTCATTGTCAGACCCCGTTTGCACCTCCTCGTCCACTGTCCCCCGATTCTGCCACTCGTTTTTGGACTCCTGAGCAGTAGATAGCATACTTGCTGCGCGCCTATCGCGCTATGGAGGAGGACCGGTTACACATGCGTCGCTTACTCTATTCTCATTTTCCTCCTCCTCCGCTGCCATCAGCATAGGCATATTTTTGGTTTTATGCAGGTAGACTTTTGGTGAGAAGACCGCGATTGTGCAGACTATACAGCTTTTTGGAAGACCGTGTTTTGATGACATGACTTTTGATGTTTAGCTTTTGCTTGTTGTAGTTGATTTGCCAGATTGGGCAAGGGCGATGTGGCCCTTAGTCATTTGTGATGTACGATACAGATACAAAACTTATAAACATTATTGTGGTCTCAATTTATGATAGCGCAATCGCAGTATTCTCATTACATGTGATGTTGGATTGATTGTATACATTTTATAACATGTGATGATATATGCTTGATTAATTTATAACATGTGATGTTATGTGATTAAGGAATGTTATTACGTACACGTATGTTATTTATTCACTATGACCTGACCTACGTGACCATCTTTTAGAAGATGCCTCCAAGACGCGATGTGCGCATGCCTACTAATGAGGCGGAACTTCAAGGGATCATTGCCGCAGCTATAGCGCAATATGCGGCCTCTCAAATGGAAACGAGCAGGAACACTTCGAATAACAACAACAACAATGGCAATAACAATCCACCTCATGGTAATGTCAAGTTGTGTGAGACATATTACCATGCAATCGGATATCTATAACACGTCCGCTAATACCATTTGTAAATTCTAACGTATGTGCAGGGTGCACCTACAAGCAGTTTCTCGACTGCAAGCCCGTGAATTTCGACTGCACATGAGGTGCCGTTGCGTTTGTTAGGTGGGCTGAGAAGACAGACTCTGCTTAAGAATGAGCAAATGCGCTCCCGACCAACAAGTAACCTACATTTCAGGGTTGTTTCTGGATGGAGCCCTATCGTGGTGGAATCTACAAGTGCAGACTTTAGGAGAAGCTGCTGCTTATGCGTTAACATGGGTCGAGTTAAAAGAGTTAATGAGGAAGAAGTATTGCTCGCGTGCTGAGATACAAAGGCTAGAAACTGAGTTCTGGCATCTGAGAATGGACGGTCCCAAGATTGCGGAGTATGTTCAAAGATTTCATGATTTATCTCACGTAGTACCGTACATGGTCACACCAGAGTTTAAACGTGTTGAAAGGTTTATCTGGGGATTGGCACCCCAGATAATGAGTATGGTTACCACGTCCAAACCTGCCACTATCACAGAAGCGATCGATCTTAGTGTGGCGCTTACTGAAGAGGCCATTAGGTTGAACAAATTCTCCATTTCGGAACCAAAGAAAAAGGAAACACATGTCGAACCGTCTGGGGAAAACAAGTGAAAGTTTTCCAATTTCAAGCAAGGAACCAGCCATGTAAGCAAGAATGGTGAATCGAGCACACCGGCAAGAGCTGCAACCGATGTTGTAAACAAAGGAAAGGGTTACATGGGCACTCTGCCCAAGTGTAACACATGCCAGCGCCATCATTCTGGCCGGTGCGGACCAAAAACATGTGAAGCTTATGGGAAAAATGGCCACTTGAAGGATACTTGCTGGGTTAGTGTTGGCCGGGGTGGCCAAGGAGGTTTTGGTAATAGAAGCAACAACCGTGGTGGTAATGGAAACCGCCCGCAAGGGAATAATGGCAGAAATGGAAATCATGGGAATTTTGCAAACCAAGCTGGAAATGGAAATGGGAATGGCCGAGGGCCAGGATGTTTCAATTGTGGAGAAGTTAGGCACTTTAAGAGGGAATGCCCAAAACTGAACCAAGCCCGTGGGAGAGTTTTTAACATCGGCGCCAGGGAAGCGTGCCAGGATCCAACCGTAGTCACCGGTACGTTCCCTGTAAACCAACGCTTTGCATCTATTCTGTTTGATACTGGTGCGGATTATAGCTTCGTGTCATTAGAATTTAAGAATATACTTGGGTTGACGCCTAGTAAGTTAGACGTTCCGTACTTGATCGAATTGGCGAATGGGAAACTAGTTGAAACCAGTGAAGTTGTCTGAGGATGCGTGATTGAACTAGGAGGGCACGAGTTTACGCTAGACCTGCTACCTGTCGAGTTGGGAAACTTTGACGTGGTAGTGGGAATGGATTGGTTGTCCAGCAACAAAGCCGAGATCGTTTGTCACGAGAAGATGATCCACATCCCACTGACGGATGAAGAAACAATCGTAGTGCACGGAGAGAAGCGTGATAAGCCGCTGAGGATTATTAGCTGTCTGAAAGCTAGAAAGTGTTTACAGAAGGGATGTGTTGCCTACTTGGCACACATCGTGGATAAAGAAGCTGCCGAACCAAAGATCGAAGACATTCCAGTCGTCAGGGAATATCCAGAAGTCTTTCCAGAAGACTTGCCAGGATTACCGACGCAACGACAAGTCGAGTTCTGCATTGACTTGGTCCCAGGTGCCGTGCCAGTAGCTAAGGCACCCTATAGACTTGCGCCATCGGAGATGCAGGAATTATCGACACAACTCCAGGAGCTATTGGATAAAGGATTCATCAGGCCAAGCTTCTCACCCTGGGGAGCTCCAGTACTGTTCGTTAAGAAGAAGGATGGTAGTTTCCGTATGTGCATAGACTACCGCGAGCTTAATAAGTTGACTATCAAGAACAGATACCCTTTGCCGAGAATCGATGATCTTTTTGATCAGCTGCAAGGTTCAAGCTTTTATTCGAAGATCGATTTGTGATCAGGATATCACCAACTAAGGATACAAGAGGAGAGTATCCCGAAGACGGCCTTTAGAACTCGTTATGGACATTACGAGTTCCTAGTTATGCCGTTTGGGCTGACGAACACACCAGCAGTTTTCATGGACCTAATGAACCGAGTCTGCAAGCCGTACTTGGATAAGTTTGTAATCGTGTTCATTGACGACATTCTGATTTACTCGAAGACGAAGGACGAGCACGAACAGCACTTCAGAGCTATTCTTGAGCTACTCAAAAAGGAAAAATTATACGCTAAGTTCTCGAAGTGTGAGTTCTGGCTACGCGAAGTCCAGTTTCTTGGACACGTGGTAAATGGAAATGGAATCCATGTTGATCCCACAAAGATCGAGGCAATCAAGAATTGGGAGACTCCAAAGACGCCAACCGAGATCCGACAGTTCTTAGGTTTGGCTGGTTATTATCGAAGGTTCATTGAGGATTTCTCCAAGATCGCTCAACCCCTGACCGCACTCACGCAGAAAGACAAGAAGTTTGATTGGGGTGACAAACAAGAAGAAGCGTTTCAATTGTTGAAAAACAAACTTTGTGACGCACCGATCTTATCGCTACCCGAAGGAACAGATGACTTCGTGGTATATTGTGACGCCTCGCGTCAAGGTTTGGGTTGCGTGTTGATGCAGAGACAAAAAGTTATAGCTTATGCGTCGCGCCAGTTGAAGGTTCACGAGAGGAATTATACCACGCACGATTTAGAGTTAGGCGCGGTGGTATTTGCGTTGAAAATATGGCGACATTATTTGTATGGTACGCGATGTACAATCTTCACGGATCACAAGAGCTTACAGCACATATTTAATCAGAAAGAGCTTAACATGAGGCAAAGACGCTGGGTAGATCTGTTAAACGATTATGATTGAGAGATCAAATATCACCCAGGGAAAGCAAATGTGGTCGCTGATGCCCTTAGTCGAAAAGAAAGGATCCAGCCCATAAGGGTTAGGGCTTTGGAGATGATTGTTCAGACAGACCTCTCTTTGCGCATTCGTGCCGCACAAAGAGAAGCTTTGAAAGAAAGGAATATTGAAGATGAATATCTCTGTGGGATGGAGAAACAGTTGGTACCAAACGAGGAAGGAACTTTATGTTTCATGAAGCGGATTTGGGTTCCTTTGTTTGGTGGTTTGAGGAAGGTTATTTTTTACGAAGCCCACAAATCTCGGTACTCAATACATCCCGGTGCGAATAAGATGTACCAAGATCTTAAGGATTTCTACTGGTGGCCTAGGATGAAAGGCGATGTTGCAGTATATGTTAGCAAATGTTTAACGTGCGCCAAGCTAAAGGCCGAATATCAAAAGCCCTCAGGTCTTCTACAGCAACCTGAAATACCAAAATGGAAATGGGAACAGATTTCCATGGACTTCATAACTAAGTTGCCAAAGACGCCCAGGGGTCATGATACTATTTGGGTAATAGTAGACCGTCTAACCAAGTCTGCGCACTTCCTTCCAATCAAAGAGAAGGACAACACAAGTAAACTTGCGGAAATATACATGCGAGAGATTGTTGCACGTCATGGAGTGCCTCTCTCGATCATCTCTGATAGAGATGGACGCTTCATATCAAGGATTTGGCAATCCTTCCAAGAAGCTTTTGGCTCGCAGTTGAACCTGAGCACTGCATTTCATCCGCAAACTGATGGCCAAAGCGAACGAACTATCCAGACTTTGGAAGATATGCTGAGAGCATGTGTAATGGACTTAGGTGGTAGCTGGGATAATCATTTACCATTGGTCGAATTTTCGTACAACAACAGCTACCACACAAGTATTGGAGCCGCGCCATTTGAAGCGCTTTACGGACGCAAGTGTCGATCACCACTATGCTGGGCTGATGCGGGTGATGGTCAGCTTGTTGGTCCCGAAATAGTCCAAGAGACGACAGACAAGATTGCACAGATTCGAAAGCGCATCGAGGCGGCTCGCGACAGACAGAAAGCCTATGCAAATCCAAAGAGGAAACCTTTGGAGTTTCAAGTTGGGGATATGGTTTTATTAAAAGTTTCACCCTGGAAGGGTGTGGCACGCTTCGGAAAGCGTGGGAAGTTGAATCCGCGTTACATTGGACCTTTCAGAATCCTGCAAAGGATTGGGCTTGTAGCCTACAAGTTGGACCTACCTGCCGAACTTAATGGTGTTCATGATACATTCCATGTATCAAATTTGAGGAAGAGTCCAACACAAGAAACAGTGATCATTCCTGCTGACGAAGTTCATATCGACGACACGCTCCACTTTACTGAAGAACCCGTCGAGGTTACGGATTGGAAACTTAACAAAACTCGCAGGAGCAGTGTCAAGCTCGTCAAAGTTCGATGGAATGCTAGACATGGGCCGGAATTCACGTGGGAACGTGAGGATCGAATGAAAGAAAAATACCCCCATTTATTCCCCAAGACCCCTGCAACTAGAAGCAGAGCCTAAAATTTCGGGACGAAATTTCTCTAACGGGGGGAGAATGTGACAACCCTCACAAAACCAGGTATCCGTATAATTAATTAATATTTAATTAATGCTTAATTACTGTGCTTGCTTACAATTATGGTTAAACTGCTTCTTGATTTCTGATACATACATACTCATGCATCACATTCTATACTGTCACTCTATTACTTACACACAGACATTAGTGACAACCTTGATGCACAAAAGCACAGTTAGCACACTAAACGGATAACCCAGTAAACATGCTGACATTACCAGCACCAAAACAGACATTGTTCTGAGGCCAGTATGAGCCGGGAGTAGATTACTACACTAGTAGGGAGTGTAGGGAGGTGAGAATCATTAAACTGCGTCACTAGGTGATAGTTATAGTGACCGGAAGTGCCTAAAACATACCTTAATTGCAGAATTCTGCACTAAACACCAAAAATTCAGCTTTTAACCAAGCTAGTAAAGGGTAAAAACTTGTCAAAATAGTCCTAGACACTTTCCAAAGTGTCGGTAAATTAATGTGTCACTAAAAATAATGTTAAAGACACTTCAAAGCTTTATTTGACACTTTAACGGATTAACATCCAACCGAACAACCGGACTTTACTCGGAACATAAAAATATTACCAAAAACATTATTTTTTCTTTTCTGAGCTAGTTAGGGTCCCCGAACACCCTAACACCCGTTATATTAATAACACACTTAACATACTAACTAGAACCTTTAGATTTCAACTTAACTAACCATTACACCACCCAACCCCTACCCCCCCCCCCCTCTTTGACGGTTACATGGGGACACCCCCCATGAATTCTTTTCATTTTTATATTAAGGGGTGTTAGTGGATAATGAAACACTTTGCATAATGGTTAAAGTTGGAATTTGGTCTATATATGAACATAAGGGTCCTAAGCTTTCACATTACCCAACTCAACATCAAACCACTTCCCTCTTCCCTTCCCTTCCCTTCTCTTTGAGTTCGGCCGAAGACCCAAGCACCACCAACATCACCTTCAAGTTTTCTTACAACCATTTTTCATACACTCAAAGGTGTTAGAGGTCCAACAACTAAGCTCGGTGCACTCGAAAGTGCAAGAACCTCTCTAGATTTCTTTTATCCACCTCGTTTACGTCTTGTTTCTTCCCTAGCCTCGAGCTAGTAGTAAGTGCCTCTAAACATCATCTTGATCTTGTTTAAAGTGGTTAATAGTAGATGTAATGGTTAAAAATTAAGAACACACAAGAGCATGACATAAAGTCTTGATCATATGAAGAATAAGTTGGATAAAGAGAAACTAGTTGTGTAAATCTTGTGAAACATGTCTAGTTGTGATTATTTGATGTTGTTTGTTACTAGAAGTGGGATGGATCATCATCTAACCATACTAGAACATGTTCAAGAACATGAACTAGTAGTAAGTTAGTGTTAAAATTATAAAAGATGATGAACCCTTCCACTCATGAAACTTGAACTTGAGTAAATGTAATTTTTCTTGTAAATAAGGTTCTAAACTAGTAGATCTAAAGATCTACAAGTGGTTTTTCGGAAGAACCAAGTGAAAGATGCGAGTCTTGTTAAAACTCGGATATTTTATGAACTAGAAGTATTTTTGGCAAATAAACAAGTGTGTAAACACTTGTGTAACAAGAAAATTTAACAAAGAAATATTTTGTAAATCTTGACTAGAAGTTGTGAAACTTCATATTCTTTAAAAATAAAGTTTTTAAGAAACTAATTTTATTTTTAAAGATAACAAAACCTACTAAATCCGCTAGTGATTTACTACATATTTTTACAAAACCTTCAAGTTCATGAGTTTATGATTTAGGTTTGTTTTTGTCAAGTTTGTTACTTAAATATTGTTGATTGATGATTGCTAAATTGGTTGATTGAGTTTTGAAAAGAAAATGATACGCTCGTAAGCGTGGACACCTCCGGTTACAGAGTAAACTCTGGCGAAATTTTTCCAGAAATGTAACACTTAGAAATATTTTTGTAACAAATGTTTATAAATGTGTTTTTAACTTGGTTTTCAAAATAAACTTCGCCATGATTTTTATTTCAAAAATTACAAAGTGTCGGAGGTGTATTTTCGTAAATAAAACATGTTAAATATATATTTAGAATATATATTTCTTAATAAAACGCTTGTGTAATTTTGTGATTATTTTGTGAACTACATATATTACTTTTAGGATGAAAATAATATAAACTGGGAATATTATGAAATTACGACTCCAAAATAATACCAACGCTATCACAAATTAATATTTATGTTACACCGGTATTATTATTACAACACGAACTTTAAAATGTAACTTATGTATTTTAGGAAAATACTTTTAAATGTGTATTTTGATAAAGTATTATTTTGGAAATGGTATGAAGTAAAATATAATATTTTTGGGAAAAATATGTATATTTTTGGGAATTAAGACATTGTAGACAAAGTGATTAAATATATTTTCAAGTGAGACTTAAAAATATATTTTCGAAAATTATAACGTATACATGTATTAAAAACCCCCCATCCTTGGGAAGGAATATATTTATTAAATAATTAAGAAGTGTAAACACGAAATAGTTGTCTAACTATTTCCCAAAAACGTTAAACCTTAAGCCAAGGCACGGCCGTCCGTCTAATAGAAGTTAGTACGTGTAGGTCGTCAAGCAGCAGGTTGATTGGGATTGACTATTTCGAGACGCACTTCAGTGAGTTCATGTCCCCCTTTTCTCTTAACTGTTTTCAGTTTTTATACTTCGGGGGTGGAATACATGTTACAGTGATTACGGATACTTTTATACATGGTATGGTTAGCTTAAGGAAGGTTTACTACTTAGATCATGTGAGTGGGTAGGCGGAAACTAGAGGCCATTAATCCTCATTGTAGGACCGAGGGTCATGATGCGGTAGATCTATCTGGGTGTAGCGAGCCCAACTCCAGGCCCACTGTACGGACCTTGGGGTGACTATGAGCCCGACGCAAAAATCTGCTAGGTTTGAGTCTTCCTACAGCACTTCACACATATCATTGGCTTTGCAACCCAATGGTGATCTCTTTCTTTTTTTCCTTAATTGCTACATAACAGGGATTTTCATACATACTACAAGGGTTTATACATACTCACTTTTACATGAACTCGCTCAACTTTTTGTTGATTTTTTTCAAACTACATGTATTTCAGGAAACTGAGGGATCTGGCCAAGTATGCATTGAGGTTAAGCTGCGTAAGAATAATGATGTCATCCGAGTTTAGGAAATGTGACATTTGCCTGGACGGGTTACACGTCTTAAACTGTGTTTCTATGCATGTCTTTTGGTTGTGTTTTATGAACAAGTTCTAATTACGTTATAGTTGTAATTCGTTTCACGTGTCAACTTTAAACAATGTTGTTTTGGTAACTTTTTAAACTTGTTGAATGGATGAACATCATGGTTTTATTTTCATATAGCATTGTTGTGATTATGCTATGGTATTAAGAAGTCACACCAACATAAACCCACGCTTCCGCAAAGCCAGGGTGTGACATTACAAAACCCATGCTAAAATATGTCCCATTTTAACCCGAGTCGTCATCATCGTTTTCTTCAACGTCTACTTCACATTCCATATCGGCTGTAATCTCTATGCCATTTTCACCATCTACCCCGAGTCAATTGTAGTGAATGTATACATGTGTACAAGGAAATGTACACATGTTTACAATAAATTGTATATATGTGTACAATAGTTTGTACAGTTGTATACAACAGTCTGTAGACAGTTGTACAAGATTCAATACACTATGCAATACACCTACAAAGTAAAACATGGTCAATAATCACATTTTACCTTCCAAGTTATCCGAAAACGGAACACGCACAACATTGACTGATTCATAGTTTTCCCTTTTCTTCTATTAGAATCGTGTTCAGCATTGTATCTATCTAATTAATTATAGTTAAATACATTTGTGTACAAAAACATTATACATATGTGTACAAGTTTATCCTATCATCATATGACTCAACTCGGTTCAACTATATGATTTTATACTAAAAAACGCACACCCTCTGTTGACATCTATCCTAACGGACCAACACAACTTATACACAGATGTATAAGACTACCGACTTCACATGTTTCAAGAGCCCAGTGTAAAGAACAAAGTACCTCTGTGCATTAAATTGGTTGAATCATAACATTTAAGCTGAAAATTGTTTTGATCGGATTTATATCTATAAAAAAAACAATCACAACAAACATAATTCCAGCAACTTATACACACTATATTGAAGAATTAAAGCTTTTTTTAAACATACTAAGAACTTCAAACCCTAGATTTCACATTACAAAACAGGGGGAAAACAATTAACCCTATACACAATCAGCGACAAAACAGAGGAAGAAGAAACAACTATATGCATTATTATGTACCTTGATTAATCACAGGAAGAAGAAACAGATGGTTGGAGGTTTTGTTCGTCGGATTCATATTCATTATAATGTACCTTGATTAATCACAGGAAGAAGAAACACATGGTTGGAGATTTTGCACTTTATAGAGAGAGAGAATGAAAATTTTATAATTTCGATCAATGGTTTTCTTTTACTAATATGTGCGAGTATTTTGGGGATTATGTTTTTGCCCTTATGCAGTTATTTAAATCAGTTTTTTATTTCAATAATTTAAAAAAATCTTTAAATTCCTAAAATCATGATCTCCTCATCCAACGGCCAAGATCTGTTCGTTTTTGTTCACAATTTAAACATGGTTCACTCTTGATCCCTACCCTATATATATATATATATATATATATATATATATATATAATACTAATACAAATGCAATAGGAAATAATAGAATGTCTTAAACTGCATATATATTTTTAATATTGCATTTGTATTATTTGCATATTATATATTTAGAATTTGTTAACTAGAGTTTAATAACGATATTGTTAAACATCAAATTAATTTAGTAGTGTCTGTTATCGATATAAATTTGTCTAATATTTTATTTTTATAAACACAAACTTACATATACATAAAAAATACCTTTTAGTTTGAGTAGTTTTAAAACATCCATTATAATTATAAAAATATTCCGGATATTAAAATAACTTTATTTTAAAAGAATTTGCGTTTTTATAAAATAAATTTAAAACTATTTTTTATATATGTTTGTATATATAAATATATAATTATTAACAAATAATAATGTTTTTGCAAAAAAAAAAATATTTACTATATATATAATAACATTTTGCACAAATCAACCTTTATGTTATAAATAATCTTTTAATCAACCTTTATGTTATAAAAAACCATAGTACTCTCACATGCAAAGCATGTGAGATAAGTTAACAGGGGCGGATCTACCATGGGTCAAGGGGTGGCATCCGCTACCGCTTGGTCGGAAAAATTTTGATGTTTTTAGTGTAAATTTTGGAAAAATTTGACGTTTTTTCGATTTCGTTACCGCTTATTTCATAAAACGTTACCGCTTGATCGGAATCCTAGATCCGCCACTGTAAGTTAACTGAGTTTTTGGACGACGTTAGTTGTAAAGGTTATAAAATGTTACAAAACATGAACATAAAGGTTGGGTTTTGCCGATTTCATAGTGAAAGGTATGAAGTGCAGTTTAGGTATAACATAAAGGTTGATTTATATAATTTAGTCTTAAAAAGTACTTTAACATTTATATATTGGATTTTTATTAAAAAAACATGTGCCACTCGAAATCACGGGCCCTGTGTGGTGGTTCTCCCTGCACACCCTCACCACCTCCTCTGTCAAAACCCACGCAATAAGAAAACCAAAAAACATTGCCACATCTTTTATTTTTTAACCACCGTCTTCGTCTGCCTCTCCCTCTAAATATTTTATAAATAAAAAGTACTATGACCCCACCGGCCAATCCTTTTTTTTTTTTGGTTCTTGGCCAAGAACGTATTTTAAAACATGAATCGGGAAAACGAGGAAAAAACATATGCTAGAAACGGCTTATTGCTCATGCTCTTAGAGATTATAGAGCTCACGTTCTGATTAGGGGTGGGCAAAAAATCTGGTTAAATCGTCAGTAGTAATCGGTTATTAATCGGTAGACCGGTTAACCGGAAAAAAAATAAATAAAAAAAAGGACAAAAGAACCGGTTAATTAACCGAAAAACCGGTTATTAGCGGAACCGGTTAAAGTGATTAATCAGACCAGTAAAAGCAATAACCAGTTAAAGTGAAAAAGGTGAAATTAACCACCATAACGGTTAACCGAACCAATTATGAAAATCAATCGGTTTGTGCACCTCTAATTCTGATGGGTGTCGGGCTTATTACTTGCGGCTCAAAAGGTGAGCCGACCCAAGACCCAGTTGCGATCCATTATATCAATGACCCATGACTTGGTCAAGAAGTAATAGTTGCACTTTTGGAGTCAATGGTAGTGGGATTAGTTGATTGTTGCACTTTTCTTATTTTATACAGTTAGGAATTAGTGGGCTTATGTTCTCATTTATGCATTGCTTGCCCGTTTCCATTTTCTGTATTTGTTTTAGCCTTAGGGGTTTTATTATGCCATGTAGACAACATATAACTAGAGGGCTTTATCGCTAACTTATACGGTGTAGAATAACACCCCTTATAAAGCCCCTTTTAAAAAAAGAGAGAAATAAAAAAAAGAGATAAATAAAAAAAAACTTTAACACCCCTTATAAAACCCCTTATCGCTAACTTATACGGCTATATTAAAAGAGATAAATAAAAAAATTGATTGGTTGATGAAGGTGGGGCCCCTTGATTTCTTTCTCTTGCGCCCACTATTCCTTTGGTGGAAGCCAAGGATAGCGCCCCCTTTAACGGAGGCGGGGTGGTGTAGGACGCCATAGGGCGCTAAAGTTGATGAGGTGGCAGGGGGCGTGAAGCCATACCCCTGGCCTTAGTATTTAAACTTTAAAGTTTAGTTGTTGAATGAAAAGATAGAGAAAATTGCCCCAACTTCTTTTCTTGTTAATTTCTTGGAGCCTCACCTCCGTTGAGGGTGTAACATTCGGTACTTTCATTCACCTCCATCTTGTCCCAGTTCGCTTGACTTTCCTTATTAATTTCTTGGAGCCTCACATCCATTGAGGGTGTAACATTTGGTACTTCCATTCACCACCATCATTGCTTGTAAGGCTGGTGGGTATGGGTCCGTCCCCATACCCGTCTTGGATCGTCGCCGGCAGCAAGGCATCCCACCCCCTCCCGTCACCGTCTTCCACGTCGAGCTTTGGACGTTCAAGACGGTCCAATATGGTGGGCCCCCTTTGTTTGTGATTTGTATATTATGCATTAATACTTGTACATTAGGCATATAGTTTAAAAAAAAAGTGGTGGGGTAGGATCATCCTCCCATACCCTCTAGTTTTATGGGATGGACCATCCTTGGGAGGACTATGATGTGGCGCCTACGTGGCGGATCATCCTCCCTTGGAGGACCATCACCATACCCTCTAGCCTAATGAGTGCAAAGTCACTATTTTTTATAGGTTTTTATCATATAAAATCTCGTTTTAAATTTATAAAAATGATTTTAAGTTTATACACACAATGAGACAAGTCTACTTTGTGTAGTAATATACATAATATATATAGCGTGGTTTAGAACCAAGTGTCGGTCCTAGACTTCGTTGTCTCCCACTATTCAACCAGTTATTGTTTAGTCGGATAATAAATTACAGAGGTTTTAAAGTTAAACAACTTAAATAAGATATAAGACATGAAATAGATAACATAAAAACTAAGTGGTGAGGCGCTCAATCAAAGATCAATTATATCTTTGATCTCGAATCCTCTGGATGCGATAAGTATTGTTTAAAGTCATTCAAGTGGCGGTATGATAATGGGCATCCCATCGTGAGATGAGATAGTGACGATCCGACGGTAGTGTAAATTTTGGAAAAATTTGACGCTTTTTTGACGTTTTTCGATTTCGTTGCCCCTTTTTTTTAAACGTTACCCCTATAAGGATTTTTTAAATCCGCCACTGAGATAAGAATGACCACATTGGGCGATCTATCACTTAACTCTCTATGCACCCATATAAAATGGAGAGACTAAGGGGCTGTTTGGTAGCCTCTTAATGACCATTCAGATGCTACCTCTTAATGGTTTAAAACCTCTGAATGAATAAGAGGTAACCTCAAGTCTGAATGGTTAAGAGGTAACCTCTGAATGGTAAATCATCACATGTCACATTCTTCTACCTTCTCATTGGTAAAATTCTTAATGGTTCCATTAAGAGGTAGCCTCTTAATGACCATTCAGAGGCTACCAAACAGCCCCTAAATCGGGCAAATACCTTGCACGTGTTGATCAGTTCTGTTTTAAACATAATGGAAAACATGTAAAAGCATACCTTTGATTGCATCAGTAGAGAATCCAGTCAGAGACGCAGCCACGGAGTTCGACATAGTTGTCAGTTTAATCTGGTTCCTCCTTAGGGTGTAAAGTGATGATGGTGATGAAACCGAAATTAGGGTAGAATTCGGTTATGGGGAGAGAGTTTGAGATTGATGTTATGAGGGTTGGTTGATTGTGTAAAGTGTCTAACTCTTTAACTCTCTAATAAGCCCCTTATTTATACACCCAAGAGGAAACCCAATTAGTTAATAAGGGTAATATGGTCCATCAACAATTACCAACTAATTATTAATAGGTTATTAATATATTTTGATCTATATTATATAAATGATAATGATGGCTACAAGATTAAATATAAATAAATAAATATTTAATCTTACAGCACGGACTTACTTTTAAGACTAGAATGCATGGCCTCCGCATAAACAGGAGTTATAAACATTTTAACAAAGATCTATACTTCAAGTGTAAACATTATCTTGAAGGTTAAACATACCCTGAGACTTATAATGAATGTATAAGCTCGGAAGTACAGCCATGCAAGAGATAGATGATCAACCAAAGACACAAAAGCCAATTCCACGATATAGATGACTTTCACATATTTGAAATAGCAAACTTGACAATGAGACTCTACCCACCATCTCTAGTGTGATAACTGTGAAAGACGCACAAACTTAGAATGTGTGCAAAGACAACATCGGGCATAAGTGTACACACACAAGTTCAAACCCCAAGTTTAAATCATATTCTATAAAGCATAAAAGTTTTTAAAAAATCAAATGCATGGACATACCACTAAAATAAATTTTAAACATTCAATATCTAAATCAAGGTTCATCTAAACGAAAGAGATACAAGAATTTTAGCCTATGAAGGCCATTATAAGATTATCTACACTTTGTAGATTAACTATGGAATGGTTCTAGTGAACCAACCAAAGCTAATGTGTTATCTTAATTAACTTCTTGAATTTATGACCGACACCCCGTGGTGAAGAATAGAGTAGTTTAACAAATTATATAGCTTAATAACGCATTGTTCACCAAAACAATAAATACTTTATGTTCTGAAGCATGACACAAAAATAATCAGTATTTGAGTTATTATATCCGGCATGTTTAATACACATTTCAAGTTCAAGATGATTTGTTTAACCCATTTTATTAAACATGTTGTGTTTGAGTTGAACTATATTGCCCTTAGGCTATAGGGTGTGGTCATGACCCTCATGACCACCATGACCCTCCACATAGGCACCACATCATCCATCTTTAATCCATTATTCAAAACCACTACCCTAAGGGTGTGGTCATGACCCAAACCACTATCTCCTTTATTTTTGTTAATTTGTTTTTGTCTTAAAATTATCAAATGAGAGGGTCGTGGTAATCGTGGTTTAATCCATGGGAACCACCATTAATCAAGGAGGGGGATGGTATACCATTTAATTAATGATCCTATGTGGAAATAATGTTCTAATCCATGACCCCCACACCCCATAGCCTTATTAGACAGGTTGGCATGTTAACATGTTTGATCAAATGGTTCGATCAACCCGTTCATCAGTCTCTCAAATGAGTTGTAGGTTTTATGGATAATCTAACTTGGTTTTGTAGGCATGTCATGGTTTTATGGATAATCTAAAAATGTACTTATAGTTTTCAGTTGGGCCTGGTCATTTCAACATCTCTAGATTTGGGCCTGGTCATTTCAATAATGGATCACTTGGTTCATCAGTCTCTCAAATAAGTTGTAGGCATGTCATGGTTTATGGATAATCTAACTTTTTAGCCTAACTAGTTCATTGTATAGGCCTAGAGTTTTTCATAGTGGGCCATGAAAATCGGGCTCAGTACTTCAGTCTAAATGGTCAGCTTGGATTAATATTTTTTATTGTCACTTGTCAGCCCAATCCACATCGCCAAGCTTATTGGAGTATATCAGTATAGGGCTATTAGAGATCATGGAAAAGAATATTGTCATTTAAAGGAAGGGGGGGGGGGGGGGGGGGGGGGGGAATAGTGTTAGCTGCCTAACACTTTCCTATTAATCGAATAAATTATGATTTTATTCCAGTTTAAAATTACGATTTTGCTCCCATTTAAAAATATAGTCTTGTCATCACTATAGCTTCTAACAAATTATGATTTTACCAAGGGGAAATTATGACCCCCCCTCCCCCCGCTAAAAATATCGTTGTAACTTTTTACAAATTATGATTTTACCTCTAGTCAAAATTACGAATTTCTCTTAGCTCAAAATTACAGTCTGCCATCAGTTTTTTTTTTGGAAACTTATGGTAGTTTTTTTGTTTTAATTGGTTGACTCGAATTAATTTTTATCCGTGCCAGACAGTTGCCTAGCACTCGCTTATTGGTCTTGACAGATTACAGTTTTGCCCCAGCTAAAAATTACAGTTTTGCCATTATTTTAGTTTTTTTTAACAAAACTATGATAGTGTTGTGTTTTAGTTGGTTGAGAAATATTTGTCCTAGCGCCCAACAATACGGGAGGAGCATAAAACTAGTATGAGTTATGACCATTGACTAGTCTATTTAAAAATGTAGTTATAGTTTTCGGTTCTACTAAGAATTTAAGTTTTATGGCTCAGCTTGTACTCAAATTTTTAAGCATCATCGGAATCTTTAATTGAACAGTTAAGAATCGGCAGATATGAAATGGTTGATAGAAGAGATGAGAGATTTTGCTATACGGAAATTAGGAAGATAAAGTGATGATGAAGGTTGATCTTGATGTCTTCCACGAAAAAAAGGTTAAAAGATAATGCAACTGGCATATCTTTATTTTTCTGACATATCTTTATTTTAATTTGTATCATATACCAATAATGAAAAAGCCTAGCAATATTAGCTTATCCTACGAAGATAAACGAGCAAGAGATTAAGATGTGTGTCATTCTATTTTTTACACTGTCACTAAACAATGTGCGTAATTATGCATATAACATGTGTGACTTAGGGTTTGTCATGCATGATTTAGGATTTGTCATGCGTGATTATATGTATTTGTTCATGCGTGACGTTGACCACATGCGTGATTAGGGTATAGTCATGCGTGATTTATATGTTTTTTTTGGTTCATACTTGATTTTGAGTTTACCCTATGCGTGATTAGTGTTTGACTTTTATAACATACGTAATTTACTCGTGTACACTTCGCACATTAAAGGGGTATAATATGTTATCCTCCCCCTACCAATAATACTATTTACTTATTTGTTTACTTTTCTACTTTTTAGTTTGTAAAAATATATAATTTGTTTTAAACTAAGAGCATCACCAATAGAGTCATTTTTAGGTATTTTTAAAGAAAGAGAAAATGATGTTGATGAGAGAGATCATGAGTTGGAGGAGAGAGTGTATGAATGTGTATGTGAGGAAAAATGACAGAAAATGAGTTATGTGAGTGGGGTGAAGAGAGAGGAGAGATAAATGATATTTTTAGGGTGAGAGTGGCACTCCTCTAAGAGGGGAGTGTCCTCTCTTACACACACCCAATCAGCACGTGTCACGTCAACTACCCCCTTAACTCCCCCCACACCCTCAATTTGATGGCGGCACTCCTCTCTTGGGGGACTTGGTTTTATTTTTTTTATATAAATATTTTTATAAAAATAAAACATAATTTAAATAAATTAAAACTAAATAAAATAAAAAATAGAACATTTCATTTAATTAAAAACAAGTTTGAGGGGTATTTTTAAAAGTAATAAAAAAATCACAAGGAAAAAAAAAACAAAAAACAAAAACTCAAAAATATACATCTCTTCTTCTTTCTTTCTTCCTCCTCCCCTTCTTCTTCTTCATTACCTGCACTTTGTTCTTCATCCTCCTACATCTCTCACAAGGAAAAAAAAACCTCAAAAAAATGGCATCTCTCATCGGTAAACACCCACCGCTCCCCACTCCCCGCTTAGCCTCCCTGAGGGGTCGGCGGCTGTGTTCCCGCTCGGGGACTTGGCTCACCGCACCCCTCCCCGCAAAGCGCCCCGGACACCCTTATTGTTTGTGAGTAGGTCATGAGAAAGAATGGTTTTTATTGGTTGGGCAAGTGCATATGTGGCATCTAAAAACATCACCTAAATTCTTGAGAGTCGGATATTCATTTGTTTGTTTATTTTTCTACACATTTTAGCCTTTTGAAATACTGCATTATGCTTATCCAAGTAAGCCATTACATCTTTCTATAACATTATTCTAAACAGAGTCATGTTACCGTCGTAACACGCATTAAGGTCAACTATCCTAATAATATCGGTATCAAGTCGATTCTGACCGAATTTATGGTTTTCTATTAATGTAAAACATGTTATATAACTTTATTTTTTGGGTTTTATCTTTCGGTTGTAATGAACTAAACCAATACCGACCGAATATCCGCACAACGCACAAGTGTTTCAACTAGTCACTTTACATATCTTGTTCTTCTATATTGATCTTGCTATGCTATTCTGACCTAGACAACTCACACTCTTCATCTTATGTTGCCTAGCCTACAGCAACCCTTATGTGGTCTCTATTGTCATGTTGTTATATAATAATCCCAACTCTAAAAAATCTCTCTAATGATCCCAACTTGTTTTGGCCCCCATCGATCCTTTTCAAACTGTAGGTGCACTTAATTCAATTAATGAGGCTGCAGGTTCACTTGAATCTATTGAGAATGTCAAATTCTTATATGTTATAAAAGGATCAATCAAGACCAAATTCTTACAAGTTGGGATCGGTTGAGTGAATTTTTAAAGTTGGTATTATTATCGGCCAACAGGTGAAACTTTGGATTATTAAAATCTAAGAGCATTCACATCCAATCCATCAAATTATACATACATTACACTAAAAAACAACTTCTATATCAATATATTTCCACTAAAAACAAATACTTTTTCTCTCTCCTTTCAATTAAATAATATTATCATTACATTTTTCTTTCAATTCCACTCACAACCACTTTCAAAATATATTAAAAAATTATAACGGGTGAACAGTGTCCCCCCAAATATACAGATGAACAGTAACATTTTCTCTCTCCTCTACTCACAACCACTTTTTATACCCTTTATAATATAAAAACCCCTCCTCACATAATTTGATGGTTAGGATGTGAATGCTCTAATAACCCTATTTTTTAGATATTGCGATTGTAACTTAAAACACAACTTTTTGGAAATTGAGCAAAAAAGATGCACATATTACTTTATAATTACTCCATATATTGATTATAACATGTTAGATATGCTTCACACCATATATTTCGATTTTGAGGTGATTTTCTTAACACCATGTCAAAGAGTCGGAAATGAATAAAAAAAGTCAAGTGAGGGTCAACCACACTCTAAAGAGTCGAAACATGTTTATATAGATGCCAATAGTTGAATTGAAGGCTTAGGAATTCATTGGTCATGGAATTGATGAAATTGGTCATATGTTCAATTATAGGCTAATGCACCCATTGGAGTACGCTCAGTGGCGAAGCATGGCTAAAAGTTCTGCAGGGACGGAAAGTCATAGGTCCTCAAAAAATTTCCTATCGCTATGTTTCAGGTTATATGTTCGGGTTGGCTATTCGATTCGGGTCTGGTCAAACAATAATAACTCCAAATAAAACTAAATAATAATCTTCATTCATTCAAATGACCCGTTTTTGCATATAAAAAATTAAATTTGAACCCTCAAGTTTCATTTATATAAAAACTAGTTTCAGACTTCATTTAAACTCACTCAGGGGCGGACCCACATAGAGTGGGTCGGGATCCCCGGACCCCAATGTTTTTAAAAAAAATTAATAGATTCGGTATATTAAATTGTATAATGACCCCATAAATACAATTAGGTGGACGCCATAGAAAGAAAACGAAAGCTGGTGTATTGGTAAATGCCCTTTTTTTACCAACAAGAGGTCATGAGTTCAATCCTTGTATATCCCGTTTTTCCTGGGTTTTTTTTTAATCTAGTTCAAACCTCGCTCTGACCCGACCCAAACGAGGATCGACCCGAAAATTTTAATGTTTTGTTATGAAAATTTTGAAAACCGAAAAAAATGGGCCCCATTGGAAAAAAAATCCTAGGTCCGCCAATGAACTCACTTCAAGTTTAAAAAACTAGTTTCATACTTTATTCAAACTCACTTCAAGTTCAAAAACAATTATAAAAATTACTAACAACTCAATTCTTCACGTTTTTAACTCGATACAAAAATATGTATAATTTTTTTAGACAATAAACTTGATAGGGACAGGGAACTTTTAGACAAAAGAATTGGCGATAAGCTGACCTACATAATTCTAAAAATTTCGGCCGAAAAATCCAAAAATATACATTACTAACCGAAACATTGGTTTAATAGGTTTTAACAAAACATGCCGGCCGGTATGTTTTTTCCTAAAATCTGTTAAACCAATGTCAAAACTTAGTAAGCGGTTCTGCTGGTATGTTTTTGTCTAAAACCGAGGGTATGATATTATTAAAAGCTAACTGAATGATTCAAACTGCAATTCTAGTGCGGAGGCCGCAACTGCAGTCAAGTGGCTGCCGGGGGGAAATTTTCTCGTGGAGCGCCTATGGTCAACCTCGGATGCCTCGCCCGAGGGGGACTAGGGACCCATGCAATGTGGGTGTGATCCTCTCGTCTGTTGAAGTCAATCGCCGTTCAAAAAAAACTACGTAAACTGGAGTTGGTCTTCACTCTTCTATTTAAAGAATAAAATAACAGGAAAAGGTGGATGTGTGATCACTTTTATCCTATCGCCCATAATTTTGTTCCCCGGTACAATATTATCAATCATTAACACTTCCCACTAAATGCTACCACTATTTTAGAAGAAAACAAAAAAACAAATGTGATTTTGACAACACCAAGCATTTCATAAAAAAGATATTATTATTATTATTATTATTATTATTATTATTATTATTATTATTATTATTATTATTATTTGTTTTTGTTTATTTAGCTTTAGCTTACGAATGTAAATGAACGAACGACCCATGTATTTGTGTTCATTTGTTAAATCAAAAAATACCGTTCATGTTCCTTTATTTACTAAACAAGTAACATCTACACAGAATCTACATAATGCACCATGTACAATTAGCAATAAATATTATATAAATAAATTAAACCATTCGTCAAACAGTTCAATATTTAATTACAAGCTTATAGTAAATAACTTTAGTGGTGGTTTAAATTATTAAATTGTCCTTGTCTATAAACTGAAATCATTAATCTATGACCTAATAACATGATGATACGTTGTTTGTTTCCACAAAAGTGATGTGAGATAAATATATTTATAACTAGTATTTGTATCTGTAAGTTGCGGCGGAACCTTTAAATCAAACAAAAAATAGCCGTAAAAACGTTGAACTATGTACGTGCGTGCATTGTGTCATGTTAAGTCGCCAAGACTGAAACCTAAAACATTATTGTAAAAAAGAATAACTAAGTCAAACGGTAACAAAACTCACATAAAAAAAGGAAAAAAAAAAACTAAAAAGCTTTATAACAATAAATTTATAAAGTATAGAGTTTATTCTAAAAGGAAGAAAAATAAAATATATTACGTACAATTAAAGCTTATACACATAGAGCTTGTGAAATTGTAAAAAAAAAATTATAATAGATGTTATGTGTATCACCTATTGGACCAGATTTTGATAATTAAAAGAGAGATAATTAAACATGGCACATATATTCACATTCACATGTTACGTTAAAATGCGAAAAAATGCTGATATATGTTTTTCAACAAGAAGTTGTTACTTATTACTTATTACAATAGAATTCTAACCTGACCTAAAACCATATCAAAATGCATCATCGCACTCCATGAAAACCATATTCAAATATCACCTGAACGAGTTAATCGAGATCCCCATAACCGGGACTGCGAACGACGTCTCCATAAGAAGCAGCTGGTTATGCTTCTCCAAGCTTCTATCGCGTTCCGTTATGTCTTTCAAAACACATAAATAATACTCTTTTAGCTTCTTTAGAACACGCGCTTTCTTCAACTTGAGCCACCTAATTCTTACCCGTTGGATTAACCTTACCATTGTGGATCCAGATCCCCCGCCTCCCTGTGAATGCCGCTGGCCGCCCAGTCTCATCGTCGGTAGCTTCTTCTTTTTTCCTAACCGCCATAATCTGCGGCGGTTGTTTGTGGTGGTAGTGGTAGTGGTGGTGATAGAAGGCATGATTTTGGTGGTGAGGAGAGTTTTGAATAGTTGAGAGGATACGTAAACTCAATTATTTATTACTCCTTTCGATGTCAAATCTATATATTTTATAGTTTTGTTGCTTACATTTATATCATTTGCACATGCGGATAACTAGTGTGTCAATGTGAGGGTTTTTTTAATGTTGTAGTTAAGAAGATATTGATTGCTAATAAATTAATATTTATTATTTTAAAGGTATGGTGACTTCGGATTGTGGTAAGGATTGAAATAGGGATGAGTGTCGTATTGGTACCGGTATCGAAATATTCAGTACCGAAATTCGTTAAAACTGGGTAGTGGTGCTGGTATTGAAATATTCAGTACGGTACCGGTATTCGAAGGTAAAATTGGTATTTTACCGGTACCGTACCAAACCGTTACCGATACCAAAAATGCCAAAAAGTGGGTACCGGTATCTGTACCAAAAAAATTCGGTACGGAAAATTTGATACCAGTACTGAACCGGTACAGTACCGGTATACAGTACCAAATGTTCATCCTTAGATTGAACTCAAAGGTAAAAAATAACCAAATGAACGTGTCATTAACATGAACAAAATCTAATTAACAAACCAATATGAATACTTAAATGCAATGTTTTAAATGCCGGTATGTATCAGCCGGTTATACCGGTTAAACCGGATATCGGACACGAGTCCGGTACGATAAAGGCCGGTAAAACCCGAATATGGTATGTATTATGTACCGGCGGTAAATCCGGTTCAACCGGTTCAAACCAATTTAAAAAGTGTCATGTGTCATCCAACCATTTATAGAGAAATGGTAAAATAATAACCTAAATAATATCAATTATATTGAATTCCCTATAATTATGCTAACAAGCAATCAATTATTTATTTGGATCTTTTTTTTTCCAATGTGCTGATATAATTCTTCATAAAAAAAGTGCTGATATCGTTCACACATGTGCTAAAATCAATTATCTTAATTAATTTTCATGTGCTAATATACTTCAAAAGTGCTACTTTTATGTATATATTGTTTTAGTATATGCTGATTTTGCCATTAAAAAAAGTATGTGCTGATTTAACTTTTTTTAAGTGCTAGGATCTGTTCTCACGGTTTATCGGATAAATATGCTTTGTACCGTAACCAACCCTACTAATTAGAGTATGAGCTGTTTGATTCGGTTTTTATTCTTGATCTAATTAATATACACCTTTCTTCCATCCTTCACCTACTAATTTACGGACCCGAGGGGGCATGCATTGCAATTAATATGAGTATGGACTATGGCCATCCACAGGCACATGTATACTACATACCTCATCCGAATTCCTAGCAAAAATTGTATTTTAAGTTATCTGACCCCGAGGGGAATTAATATTAGTATGGCCATCATTTAAAATGGTATGGCAACAATCACACATAAAAATTAAAAAGAAACGACGCCTGAGAGATTCGAACTCTCGCGGGGAAACCCCATGTACTTAGCAGGCACACGCCTTAACCACTCGGCCAAAGCGTCGGAATATGCTAGAATATCCACAAGAATAAAATTATGCTAGTATATCAACAAATCTAAACTTTTTCCCCATATACTAGTTCTTAGAACATCATAAAAGTATTTTGTGTTTTCAACGATAACAAATGGCGAAGCTTGAGATTTCCGACCGGGGGGTCGGAAGTCATCGGACCTAAAATTACACCTTAAAAATCATAAACCGGGGGGGTCGAAAACGTATATACCTAAAAAATTCTATACAAAAACTACATACAGGACACTACTGAGTTAAAAGTTTGGAGGTCGGGCGCCCCTCCCGGCCCCCACTATGCTACGCCCATGTCTTTAGTTAGTTAAGCGGTTGAAAAAGAAAAATGTTTGAAATTACATGCTCATTTGCGGGTACTCGAACTTCATACTATTGTAATTAGGATATTCTTCCAACTTGTACTTTATCGCTACAAAATCACTCCAAACATTGTCGTCCCACCGGCCACCACCATATGTACACACTGTTTTTTTTTTCCAAAAAGGTTTCCAAGTGAAAAGGATTGGTTCGGTTCAAACCGGCTTCGTGTTTTTATGTAGTGGTTTCCACCCAATTAAAAACATGTGGTTTGGTTTGGTTTGGTTTTATTCATAGTCGGTTCTTGCCAAACCGGTTCCGAGTTACAAACTAATTATGATTCCTTAACTGGGTTTTTGTACACCTCTACGGCGGAGCGCTAAATAAACTACATCCATATCACTACCTTATTCTTCACTGCCTTTTATACTTCACAACACCATTTTTGCAATACCATTGGGAAGACGGGTAGGTTAAATCACATGAAGTAATCATTTTTCATGTCCTACAATCAACTGGTTATCTCATAAAAGTTGTTGAGTAATTTGAGTCCTTATTGTTAACACCAGATTGTATGTTGAGTGCCCCATCTTTTATTTTTCAACCTACCCCAAAGTTGCATTTTTTCAACAATTGAGTCCCAACCGTTATATACACGTTTAAATTTTTGTGAAAAAAAAAAAATAGTATTTTAGATCTGCAACATGCAACTCTGTCTATAAAATTAAAATTTTCCCTCCAAGATCTAATCTCTAACATTTTTAACTAACACTCTTAACTAGTCCTAGCTAACCACTATCAATTAACTAAAGAAACTGCTAATCATACTTGTAATCAAACTGCCAAACTGGTGCATTGAAAACAGCTATATTTAAGCCGCATTCAAACAATTATGTCTATGGTTGCATCAAGAAGTTGCATTCAAACAAAAGTCAAACATTGTTGCATTTAAAGAAGATGCACAGTTCAAGCATGGTTGCAGCTAAACAAAAGAAACTGCATTCAAACACAAGTCACTCAAACCGTTCAAGCCAATGGTTGCATAGGTTCAAACAGTGGTTGCATCAGTTCACGCATAGTTCAACCATTATATTAGTTTGCATAAGTTCAAGCAATGGTTGCATCAGTTCTGTGTATCAGTTCAACTTTTCTTTCCCCTCCCCCTGTGAAATGAGACTCGGGAACAAAGTGTTAGGGTGTGGGGTTAAGGTGAAATGTCATAAATACCCTTACCGATGTTATCAACTTAATGGTTTATTGAACGACCGTTAGGGTGAAGGGCTCAATTGTTGAAAAGATGCAAAGTTGGGGACTCAGAAGTTGAAAAATAAAATATAGTGGTTCATCATGCAATCTGGTATTAGCCACATGCACACAAATTGTGCTTTACTCAAAGTTGTTACTTTTGTGGATTCACATAAGAGAGGAACGCCCTGTAATCAGGCTGCTAAACAAGTTGTGTTTGTCAGTTGACGGGTGAATCGCGACATGAAAATGAAAATTTTGCACAAATCAAAAAATCGTGTCATACATATGAACCTGAACACGTCATTGGTATTAACAAAGCAACATGAACACGACTGAATTAATTTAAAACAAGGTTTATTTAAGTATTTTACATATTAATACTTTAAAACTTGAATTTACACATTATTTTTATTTGTTTGAAGGAATTGTTTAGATTATGCCATGTTATTTTTTGTATTTTATATTTTGAGACAAAAATATGCCTAAATATATAAGTTATTATGTGAAACAAGTTTTAAACAACTAATAAAGATTAGTGTGCCAACCCGCAAATTGTAGGTTTGATATTTGGGCCAAAACTGGCCCGGAGTTGTTCAAGTTAAACGCAAACACATGAATATTATGTCGTGTCAAAAATTTACACCCTACAAGGAATAATGGACTTTATATCTTACACCAATCAAAGATGAAGGGATCATTTTGGATCAACATGTCCTAATCCATGAACGTATATTTAGCAAGATGTTGCTCGAATATTCATTTGTTATCATCACATCGTTCACGACATCCAGATCTAACGTATCACAACACAAACATGCATGTTAGCAAAACTATCTCACATTTAGTCTATTATTACTATTTTTTAAGTTGATGTCGTTTCCTCTTTCATTATCATTTTAATATTGAAATGTAATGCTTTATAAAATTTCTAATATATCGTTGTGGCATGCTTATTTTATGTACATTTTAATAAAAATTATGTTCAAAATCAAACGAGTCAAATATAATTTATTATTTGTTCTTTACCTTGGCGAACCGAATCGAAACCGTCCAGACAACTTCGGTAGCATACACGTAATTGTTTTTATGGTTTCTGATATAAATTTCGTTGAGAAATGACTTGTATTTAGGGCTTGTTTGGCTAAACTTATTTAACTCAAAAAGGACTTTTTGTTAAAATGACTTATTGACTTATGACTTTTTGAAAAATAGTTTTTAAAAAAGTGTTTAGATTAGCTTATGGGTGGGAAAAGCCAATAAGTTAATAAGTTGGTTTTTAAAAAAAAGTGTTTGAGTTAGCTTATGAGTGGATTAGCTTAGGGCAGAGAGTAATTCTGTAATTGTGTTTTGAAATGTTAAAAGAAGTTCCAAAAAGTCACAAAATACTAGCTTTTCAAAATTGACTTTTCCTTCTATACAAAAAGTTGTTTCAAAAAGTCATTTTTAATTACCCAAACATTATTTTGACTTATTGGCTTTTTGAAAAAAGCCAATAAGTCAATAAGTTGTTTCAAAAAACTTAGCCAAACATGCCCTTAGTCGATTATATTTTTTTATATCGTATGTTAGATCGGGTGCTGGTACCGTGACGAAGAAAACTGATATTCCCAACAATATCCGTATTGCGCCGATTTTGACCTACCAGCATCGGTTCCAATTCCGTTCTATCGAGGTCGTTATTGATATTCGTTTATGGTTTTGAGTTGATGTAACAACATCGATATCCTCTCAAACATACCATGACTTTATTTTTTTGTTTTGTTCTTTCGATTGTTATACCTAGTGTATACCAACCGAATTCCACTTGTTATATTACATACACTGATACACTCATCGAGTTGTTTAGGAAGGGGGCATGGATTGCAATTAATATGAGTATGGCTTACATATAGAAAATGGTATCGGTCCATCCATTATACTTGATAGAAAAAGAAACACAAAAACTTCAAAAATGAGAAATCAAAAAATACGACGCCTGAGAGATTCGAACTCTCGCGGGGAAACCCCATGTACTTAGCAGGCACACGCCTTAACCACTCGGCCAAAGCGTCGGAATATGTTAGGGTATCCACAGGAAAAAAATTATACTAGTTATTTTGTTTTAGCATTTTTTAACATATTATATCGTATACTGTGGTCCAGTTTTTACTCTTAACAAATCTAAACTCTTATCCAAACCAAATAAAAAATTAATCAACGTTTTCACTATAAAAATATACTAGGTTAGAACCCCGTGTATTACACGGGGTTGAATAAATGTAATTTTATATCTTAAATAATAAAAAGTTATATCTTTATGAACCCGTATATTGTACGGGTTAAATAAATGTAATTTTATATATCAAATAATAAAAATAGTTATATCTTTAAAAACCATGTGTATTAGACAGATTCAAAAAATGTAATTTTGTATACTAAATACTAAAAATGTTGTATCTGTAAAAAACCCGTGTATAATCGGGTTGAATAAATCTTCCAAATAATAAAAATATTACATTCTTAAAAACCCCGTATGTTACACGTGTTGAATAGATCTAAAAAAAGTTATATTATATCTTTATAAACCATGTGTATTACACATATTAAATAAATGTAATTTTTTATATTAAATACTAAAAAACGTCGTATCTTTAAAAAAACCCGTGTATAGTCGGGTTGAAAAATCTACCAAATAATAAAAAAATTGTATCCTTAAAACCCCCGCGTATTACACGTGTTTAATAAATCTAATTTTACATAGCAACTAATAAAAAGTTATATCTTTAAAAACTCCGTGTATTACATGTGTTATATAAACGTACTTTGTATAGTAAATAATAAAAAAAGTTATATTCTTAAAAACTCCGCGTATTACGAGTTGAATAAATATAATTTTGTATACCAATTAATAAAAAAAGTTATATGTTTAATAAATTAGGATAACATTTAATATTAATTTATTATTTATTTATTTAATATAAGATAAGTAGGAAAGAGATGCATTTGTTTTAAAAATATATTAAATTAACAATTTAGATTTGAGAATAATATTTTATTAAAGTATGATAAAATTTAATATTAATTTATTATTTATTTAGTTAGTTAATATAAGATAAGTATAGATTTAAGGATAGCTTCTATGAATGACACGTGTCCAAAACTTGGTTTCTTTTATTATAGTAGATAGATATATATATATATATATATATTAAGAGACCAATTGTTACATCGATTTAGAACTCGACTTGAGTAAAAAGAGAGAAAAATATATATATATTACCATCTGGAAAAACCCGAATGACTTTCAACTAACCCGTTTGTTAACTCAAATCTCTTTAGTTTGAGTTAATCACTCCAAACATTATCATCCCACGACCATATTTACAAACCAGTTTTTTTCCCAAATCAGTTTCTAAGTGAAAAAGACCGGTTCCGCGCTAACACTCACTACATAAACTACATCTATATCACTCCCTTGATTCTTCGCTTGCCTTCTTGTACTTCACAATACTGTTTCTAAAATCACATGAACTACTCATTGTTGGGGAAATTTCGGAAACCGGATGATCAGAGAGGCGTGTAATCACTCTCAGATCAAATTATTTCGGTGGTTCACCCGAATAATTCAATCGGATACAACTCTGATTTTGAGAAATTGAACCAGGGTATGTTTGTCTGCGAAATTGATTGAACCAGAGAGTTGTGACCAAAAACTTAATACGAAGTTTGGGGTTAGGGATCATTAACTGCCATTAGGCAGTTATCTCAATTTTTATTCAGACACAACTGCCTCCAAACTGCCTATTAACTGCCATAATTTGAAGTTTCGAAATTATGGCATTTTCCAGAAAATAAATTTTTCTGAAGCAATTTTATTAAAGCAATTTCGACCCCAGCCAGGGGCTCTGCCCCTTGGACCCTGCTCCCAGGGGCGCTGCCCCCTTGGAACCCCTGTAGAGTACGGGCTCTGCCCGTATACTTCGAATTAAAACAAGCGTGCATTCCCGCACCTCCTAACTTGCTTGATGTATATTATTATTCGCTTTGATCACCAAGTCAATCCCAATTACACTAAAATATCTAACACTCATTTCATGTACTACAATCAACTGGATATCTCATAAAAGTTATTTTTTGGATTCATATCACGGAGAAACCCCATTAGGCTGCAAAACGGGGTGTGTTTGTCGGTTGATTGGTCGACCCTTTACACAAACTCAAAAATCGTGTCACACACAACACAACATGTGTATTCACAAATTGACATGAACACTACCAACTTAATCTAAATCAGATTTATTTTAGTGTTTTACCAGGGACGGACTTAGAAGGTTAGTACGAGCTACCCATCAACCCCGTCTCCGTAGTGTAAGAATACACGTTAACTCCGTTTTCGTAGTGTAAAAATACCCCTCAACTTCGTGTCTGTTATACAAAGGATACCCCTGGTCTAAAAAGTAAAAAAATGGGATACCCCTAAATTTTTAGGCTAGTTCCGCCACTATGTTTTACGATTTGGTACTTTAAAACTCAAATTATGCCAAATATTTTTTTTTGTTTAAAGCAATTTTATGCCAAATTTTACATGTTTTTATTTGTTTAAAGCAATTTTATGCCAATTTTTTTTTCCAACTTAAAGATACCCAAAATTTTAAGTTATACATGTCAACCCGCAAACCCAGTGGCGGAACTAGAACATTAACTCAGGGGTATCCTAAAAAAAAATTCACCGTACAATCATACAATATTAAAAAAAACGACAATAAATAAATAAAGTAAAATAAATACCTAGGGGTGTAAACGAGCCGAGCCGAACCGAACCAGGGTGGGCTCAGGCTCGGCTCATTTAAAAATCGAATCGAGCCGAGCCAACTCATTTTTCTTAACGAGTTGGAAAGTTGTGCTCAGGCTCGGGTCGTCAAAAGCTCGAGCCAGCTCGTGGCTCGTTGAGCCGGCTCATTTGTTTAAAAAGAATTATATTTTTGTATTTTTTTACACATAATGATATACATAAAACCAAAAAACAATCAATAGAACATTATTTAGGCTAATAGAATAGTAATTTTGTGCAAACTATATATAAACGAATAAGAAAAAATTCTATGTTAACCCTAATATATATATATGTTTTTTTTTTTAAATCAGTATTATTAATTAAGACTATAGCTTAACAATCTATTTCTTTCGATAAAAAAATAACCATGTTACTAATTAAACATTTCTTAAATATATTAGAATACACAAACATATATAATTTGAGGTTTAATTTGAACGAGCGAGCTAACGAGCCAACTATCGAGCGAGCCACGAATCGAACCTACCTTGGCTCGGGCTCGGCTCGTTTACAAACCAAGCCAAGCCAGCTCGTTGACTTCGAACCGAACTTTTTTCGAACTTTTTTCGAGCGAGCCCCGAGCCACATGCTTTTCAATTGATTGGTATCCTCGTAGTTGTGCCGTGTCGTACATTAAAACTTCAGGGCAATTATTTACAATCTTTTATTATTTTGGGCTAACATATTGGACAATTGGGCTTATTATTTACAATTTTCAATTGATTCGGGCTAACATATTGGGCAATTGGGATTTGGGCTTGTTATTTTCAATTGATTTGAGCTTACAAACTTTTTTTAGGGTTGTCCTCGTAGTTATTCAGGGGTATCCTTGGTATGAAAACCCAGAATTTTTTTTTTTACACTACCGATAAAAAGTTGAGCCGTAGCCCGTGCTACGGCTCAATATATATAAGTTCCGCCCCTGCGCAAACCTGTCGGGTTGACACGAACACAACAAAGCAGATTCGACACTTGAGCCCAAAACTGGCCTAAACCTGTTAAGGCTAAACCCAAACCCATGAATTTAGTGTCGTTATTCACACCCTACAAGGAAGGATGGACTTTGCATCGTACACCAATCATAAGATGAAGGGATCGGTTTGGATCCACATGTCCAGATATATGAACGTATAGTGTGGATTGATTGTCCGCAAGTGGCAAGGCCCGTGATATTTACCACGATGTTGCTTGAATATATAGTTGTTATTGTCAAAATTTTCACGACGTTAAGATTTAACACATCAAAACACAAACGTACATGTATCAAAACTACCTAACATGCACTTTGTTTCTTATAAACTGACATTGTTTACTCATTTTGTTATTTATATAATATAATATAATGTAAGGTAAAGGATCCTGTACAAAGTCCTACTTTTGTAAGAAGTGTGAGAAATAATTTGGCAATGACAAGTGTCATTTATCTTAATTAATTCAAAAGGGTACATTAGTAATTTACCTTTCTTATCAATTAATTGTGTGTAACTGTTTTGGAGTTAATTTAGGAGATTATATCATCAGAATCAATCATTAACTAGTATTATATCATCTTCGTTCATTAATTCAGGTTTAAAAGTATTTTTTTTCTCTGCAATTTTGGAGCAATTTTTTCATTACGAAAATCACAAATGGAAGAAAGCGATACAGGTTCATGTGTGGTGTTTTATTGCATAAAACAATTGTTCGTATGGTGTCGTTTATATACAGATTGCGTTGAGGAAAAATATACAATAAAACTTACTGTGTTTTCATGGATTTCATCTATATTTTTTTTCATGAAAAAACATGAGTTATTTGATTAGGTTTGTTTTATATAATGTTTGGTATGAAACGGGTTCTGTTAAGTTGTATGGTGTTATATTCATAGAAGGTTGCTTGGGATTCCAGATAAAACACCATGACTTGAATCATGGCGTGGTGTTTTATCTGGAGACATTGTTCATGGCGTGGTGTTTTAAACATCTGGAGACAAAACACCACGCCATGAACAATGTCTCCAGATAAAACACCACGCCATGAATAATGTCTCCAGATAAAACACCACACCATGAACAATGTCTCCAGATAAAACACCACGCTATGAACAATGTCTCCAGATGTTTAAAACACCACGCCATGAACAGTGTCTCCAGATAAAACACCACACCATGAACAATGTCTCCAGATAAAACACCACGCCATGAACAATGTCTCCAGATAAAACACTACGCCATGAATCTGATTACAGTTCTTCTAAACGTAAAACACCACGCATTGAATCTTATATAAAACAAAGAGGCTTCCGATTTAGATCTTGGTAATTAATTCCGATATTTAAGGAAAAAGGAGTGAATGTAGGTGTTTTTGGTTGTGTAGAATACGGTTACCATATTTGAAACATTGAAAAAGACACTATTGCCCTTCAATTTTACATAAGGTCCCTCTAATTAAAACACAATTTACATTTTTATACCCTATTGATCTCAACCATTAGATCAAATATCCAATGGTTTAAAACACTTCTTACCCTTCTCATATTTTATACACTTTTTACCATATCCCTACCCATGTAAGGTAATACTTTATAAAATACTTAATTTACCATTGTGATATACTTATTTTTATCTACAGTTGATTTTTTCTTTTGTTTTTTGCCGTGATGAGCTGAATCGAAACCACCTGAACAACTTCGGTAGTGGTATACGTAATTGTTTTCGTGGTTTCTGGTATAAATTTTGTTGATAGATGAGTTAAATCCACGAGAGTATGGTTTTTTTTTTTTTTTTTTTTTTTTTTGTATCGTGAGCCATATCAAGTGACGGTACTATGATCCACGAGAGTATGTTTTTGTTTTGTTTTTTTTTGTATCGTAAGCTATATCAAGTGCCAATACCATGACGAACGAAACTCATATTCCCAACAATATCGGTATAGTGTCGATTCCAATTTAACATTGGTACCACTTCTCTCCTATCATGAGTTCATAATCGTCATTGATATTCGTTTTTTGTGATTTTAAGTTGATGTAATAACTCGTGTTAGGATATGCTTTTGGGTATATCACGATTTTATTTTTTCGTTTGTAACTTCGACAATTTTTTTTTTCGTTTGTTCCTTCGATTTTTATACCAAAAGTATAATTGTCATATCTGATACTGACCGAACTACACAAATTATTTTAAATACACTTATCATCTGTTTTGGAAAGGGGGCGTGCATTGCAATTATTATGAGTATGGGTTACATTCAAAAGTGGTATGGCCATCACTCCATCCATTATACTTGGCCTTTTTGGTGGAGGATGTTTAGTGCCTGAAAAAGTAACACAAAAACAGCAAAAATGAAAATGTTCGACGCCTGAGAGATTCGAACTCTCGCGGGGAAACCCCATGTACTTAGCAGGCACACGCCTTAACCACTCGGCCAAAGCGTCAAGTTGTGATAACAAATGCAAAGGTTATTAATATACTAGCAATAGTTGGTTTTAACATTACTTTTAATATTATTCTGTAATGTGTTTCACCTTTCAACTTAAAAATACAAATGTTGTCCAAACCAAAAAAAAAAAAAAAAAAAATTATATCCACTTTTTGCTCACAATAAAAAAAAACTATGTAGCAGTGTAAATGAACCAAACAATTAGTAATTTTTTTGTGAACCATTTGATATGAAAGTTTGCTTATTTATTAAACAAACGAACATGGATAAAAATTGTGTATATAATTAAAAGTACGAACATGACTCATATCTCGTTAATTCATTATGTTCATTTGTATTTAATCATTTACATATTTATTTAAATTTATTATTGGTTATTAATAATTCCAATAGCCATCATGAATGAATCCATGGCCACATTCAAACTTTAAAGCCGCATTAGGTAATAGACTGGCGAATAAGAGCACCTTCATTTTTGTTCATCCATTTTCACTAGTTTAGAATATATTAATTGACAAACAGGAATACAATCATTTTTCTTAACGAGCAAACATAAACAAGAAATTATGTTATTTTTGGCGTTCATGTTTGTTTGTTTATTCAGTTAAAGTAAATAAACAAACACAAACAAGCCTTTAGCCTTGCTCTTGTTCTTTTAAAAGGCTTAAATTTATGTATATTAAGAGAGAAATTAATAGATCAAGTTAAAGCCCAACTTAAATCAAACGAAAGAAAAAAATTTGTATATGAGCTTTACGTGTAATGACTTACCAACTAGCTGGAGTTAGCATTTGAAATACCATTGGAAAGGTGGTAGGATATTCCATAAATGTTGTTGCTTTTTTTTTAATTATAAAAAAAAGGAATATGATGTAATCATAGTGAAGAATTAAATCTTAGCGTGGTATGGCTTCGATCGGTTCCATTAGCAAAATCGGCCTAAGAGAGACTTCAAACTTCGTTCACCGGTGGCTACCTATAAAACAATACACCGTTAGGCTCGCCACATGATGGGATTCCTTTCTGTGACCACCCTTAGACGAAAGAATAAGTATTCGTTTAGAATTAGGGTTTAGGTTAAGAGTATATATATAGAGAGAGAGAGAGAGAGAGACCTTACATGAGAGGTGTAAATCTTTCTTCTATTTATGGTGGATTTAGTTAGACGTAGCTTTCCTCCAAGTGTGGCTGTCCCCACTGCCCTAACGGTTTTAGCTACACTTGTCATGCTCTTAATGGTGGGGAACATTCCATGTTAATGATGTGCATGAGTGTGCTAACGCCATCTTTGTTCTCATTGGTGGAAAAGGCATCCACACTCAGGATGTGCATGGGCAGCATGCGAGTCCACCATAAGATAGAATATTATGACCTTGTATTGAATGTCCTCCTGCCACGTGTCTCTGGTATGAAATTAATGGTGTGATTTAGTATATTCCTCTACAAGTCCCCCTAGTCTTGGTTAATGTACGCATCTTTGCGTGCGCAGAGCCAAGACTACTGAGAGGTGAATGTTTTGTGAGTAATGGCACGTGCCCAAGGTGAAAACAATGAATGTTCTTGTCGTTTTCATGACGTCATTTTGTACGAAGTCGTCTTTTGGGTATGACGATTACAGGTGTATCTTTTCCATTTTCAGCTACTGATTTGACGTATACTTTTCAGCACACAGGCGTCGTGCCTCTGTTGTCTTTTTTTTTTGACGTTTGCAGGCGGGTTGGTGAGGTGACAGACGACAGGTTGGTGTGTTGTCAGGCGGCAGATTACCGCGTCTGCCCTTTTGCTGACGTGTCGTGTGTGTATTGTATAACAACCCTCCTAAATAATTTTTGACACCCCCAAATATATTTTAAATGTCCCTATATGTCCTAAAATACACCTCGTATGCAAAAACGGGCCCCGAATACCTTTACTATTATTAAAATTAAATAAAAACAAGAAAAATGGGTCTCTGGCGGGCCGCGTAAGACCACCCCAAGGTCTACGCGGGGCGCGAGAGCTTGGAGCCAGAGCGAGCCCCCAGGCTGCCACGTGTCATGATCGTGTCAAAGCTAAACTCGACGAATCAGCAGCCCTAGAGCCTACAACCCTACGTCGCGGGCCGCGAAGGATCATCCTTCGGCATACACGGGCCGCGAGGGAAGTCGAAAGGTCGCCTATATAAGAAGGCCCTCAGCCTTCAGTTTCCGTCGTTCATTTCACGATCTCTCTCTCTAATTTCTGCATAGATAAAATAATTCTCGGGTATAATACCCCCATAAATAACGAAGTTCTGCCCCGTTGTAAGTATCATAACCCCGGTTACGTATTAGATACGCTGCCCGATTGATCCAGGGTTCCGTAACGGCTGTCGAGGTTCTGCCCGACGTAGTCGTTGGAATACCGTCTCGGGGAGGGTATTACTAATGTAAATATTGGGTTATTATACTAACACGTGTGCATGTGTGTAATTTATAGATAATCACCAGGAAACCCTAAAGGAAAACCTAAGACAGCAATGTGAGTAATCTCCTTTTTTGTAAACCTTTTTGCAAACTATTTTTACAAAACCTTAATTATTTTAAATTTTAATTAGCAGTGATTGAGTCTTTGTAATTATTCAATTACTGTCGGTATGTTGGGGTTTAGTATACAAAATGTGGAACACATTACCATTGGACAAAAAGTTAGTCAATGGGTAATATGACCCACTGATGGAGAGGGTGAAACCAGAGCTATAAAGTGTCTATTTTGTGTGTTTCATTAGGTTTTAAGTGATTACACGCGTCGAATAAGATAACTACGAGAAATTGTGGTTTGTGCAGGTTAATGGCTTAATTTGAGGAAGTTAACACGTTTAGAGTTGAAGTGGAATGTCCGATGTTGGCGAATGTTGCAAATGGAAGTGGGGCAGCCTTCATTGAAGATTCTTTGGGCTCTCATAATTAGAAAAACATCATCATTAGCATCGAATTTTGGGCAGCAACATTAAAGGACTTTTGGCAGCACATATCACGACATTGGCAGCCAACATGAATTATTTTGGGCTTCGAACTCATCCAAAAGACATTATCATTATTCATGAAAACAAGGAGAAACACTTATTGATTTTTTTTGGGGGCTCTTATAAATGACAAACACGTCATCATTATGGAAACACTTGGGCTGGCCGGTCAACTATTGGATAACTAACGAATGATTGGTAAGACATAAGAGAATTTTTGGGCTCTCAACTACCATCGAACTTTGGGCTCCCACATCGGCCCAACAACATCTTCAATCCCATCGATCTCTTTTAGCAGCCGTATAATACCTACTGGAGAGCTTTCGAAATCATCTTATCATCATCATCGATCAATGTCTTTTTCACTATCTCAAGCTTGTGATTGCGTCCATTCAACAATGAGCGGCTAGTCTCGTCGGATTCACCTCGGTGTAGATTGTTGTAAGATTTTCTAGGGTTTATGTATTTGTAGTTTGATTCGACTTTGTGACAATTTGTGTTGATTTTGTAAACCATAGACAACTGTTTGCATTTGTTTCGTATTCGTGAATTGTCGAACGATGATAAAGTTATGACTTTGCAAAATGGTTATGTGTAATTATGCGTTGTCGTGGTTAGGATTTACTTGTGTTGATTACAAAGTGCATTCTTGTCCGTTCTTCGGGACGTTGATCGTTATTGGCACCTAAGTCACGGTACACTAAATCCGTTAATCGTTATGCAATTGAGTTGAATTAAAACATGTAGGAACCCTAGGTCTTGCAATTATCGAACCGGGTGTGATCCGTATTCTAATTTCTTGTTTCAACTTTTTAGTTTAGTTTACAATTTTAGTTAATATTCAATTGATTTCGATAACATCAATTTTTCGGTTCATTCCGAATTATTTAAAAAAAACAAACAAATAAATAAAAATAGAAATCTTCATAATCACTTTGTACATTATTTGTAAATAGTCTAACTAATCGAACGGGTCGTGCGATACTGACCACCTGCTCTTCGTGGATACGATACCCGACTTACCCTAGCTACCTAGGTTTAATTGGGTTTTTGACTGATCAAGACGACACGGTCACGTCAAAATGGCGCCGTTGCCGGGGAGCTAGGCGCTTTGTATTTCATTGCTTGTTCGATTTTAGTTTAGTTTTTTTTTCTTTGTTGTATATTCGTGATTTTACTTTGGGTGGTCGAGCTTGTTTGTGCAGGTACATGTTTTGTAGGTACCATCGTTCAATATGAATTGGGTAGATGATGATCCATGTTAGTGTTGCGGAAGCAGAGAGCATTATTTAGAGGATTGCTCTGTTTTCCACGAAAAAGTTCAAGCCTACAAGGATCAGGAAGACTACCTCAGCGGACTGTATGAATATAGGAGGGCGGATTATGAAAATTTCAATGGTCCATCCTCACAGTATCCATATGCTAGACCACCACCACCACCAGATTATCGAGAATATTACTATTCGGAGCTAGATTACCATTATGAGCAAGAGCAGGGTTACAATAACTATCAACCCGACTTGCCACATTTCCCGAGTTACCAGGAGGAGTATGATGACTATTATCATGACTCCCCTCAGCCGACATACGAGGAGCCTCAAGATTCGTTAAACCCTAAGCTCAATATGATTATGGATATGATGATAGAAATGAAAAAGAAAGATGAGCTGAGAGACAAATCATTTGCTTTGGTTATTCAGGTTGGTTAATTAACCGAGGAGATGGCCCAACTTAGGCGAGACCAAGAGGTTTTGGCTAATGGTACCATGGTTGATGGTAATGTGGTGGAAGAGGTCATAGATCTTTCGGAGCAAGAAGTTGAATGTTTGAACCGAGCGGAAGACATGACACCGCAAGACGAATCGGATTCGAAAGAAGCTCACATTCATATTCATCCTTCTCCCAAGCTTATCACTCCAACCAACAAAGTTGGGGATGCGGGTTCGGGTATAAGGATTCGAAGGGTAGTCTTGCAAGACATTGGACAATTCGTCGAGAAACGACCTCAAAGTAGCTTACTACGCATGCCGCGTAAAATAAAAAGAGAATGGATCCGGCATTCCAAGTACCGAGCGTATGTTGGAAACTCGGTAGGCAAATGTGCACTTCGACCACCATGAGAGGCAAATCAGGTACAATTGTTGTAGAGTTTGTATTATTATTTGTTTTATTTTATTTTAGTAGCTAAATGAACGTTGTGGGTGTGTTCCCTATATAACCCTCACGAGACCTACTCGTCCTCCCGAGCTATCGAGAGGTTTAAAAGGGCTTGTTGCATAAGCTAAATGCAACCGTGATTCCTACGAAAGTGAGCTAGGTTTGTTGTTATTGTACATTATTTTTCCATATAAATCAAAGTGAAATAACGTATGACTTGGTAATGTTTTCATAAAAGTGGTAGAACTAGGTAACTAACAAACTTTGATGGTTGTGAGAAGCATGCTTCTGCACAAGGGTTGAGATTTGTAGGTACACCATGTTCGTGAGACGACCACTTTGTTGAAAGATGAACAGCACACGAGGAATGAGCTCAAAAATCAGGTGCATACGTTTTCTTTTACCTTTGATTTTTAGTTAGCAAATAAGTGGAGTGTAATTTGTATTTTATTTTCCGGGGTGAAATTTTGGGGAAGGTTAGCCGTGTCACATCCCTTGTGCGAAAAAAAATCTAGTTCTTACACATATAGGACAATGTTTACCTCAAGTGTGAGGATGGGGGAGTAAAAGTTTTTTGATTTTTGACCCGTTCATTTAAACACTACATATAGAGGACAATGTTTACCTCAAGTGTGGGGATGGGGAAAAATTTCAAAAAAAATTCAAAATGTCTTTGCTTGAAGCGATCTTAAAAGCACAAGTAACTAAGTCAACGAGGGATGGCACAACCCATTTTGTCTTTTGTTGTCACACCCCGATATTTCCACGTATTACCGGTGGGGGAGTATCGTGACGTGGTTGGTAACATTACAGTCAAACAACACAATATTTAAATGCACAGCGGAAGCAAAAGATAGATATATTTCAACCGAATATAATTGTAATATCAAGTATCACAAACAGTTGAAGATAATCCACAGGTGGATCAAAATAAAAAGGAAACATTGTTCAACAGTTTTGACATCCAAGCTTGCGAGACTTATTGTGGACGCTAGGAGAAAGCCAGCCTATTACGAGTAGTACCTGCACTTAACCTTTTGAGAAAATACGTCAGTTTACATTGGTAAATACAATCAACTGACTCATTTTGAAAAGTTTAATAAAATTGATTTGAATGCACGTGGCACAAACTTTTTATAACTTGGGATAATTATTTAAATATAATCTTGTAAAAGAATTACATGTTCCTTATGCGTTCAGTAGCCTGATCCGCAGACCAGGTTAAAGATCAATAGACACACCATATTATTTATTTTAGGCACCGACGGGTGTACGCCTACACCCCGTGGTTAGGTCGTGGCCATTTCGTAAAATGATGCCAAGGATATCCGGGACATGGTCATTAACCCCCCAAAGGCTTTAAGCAAACAATACATTTCAAACGGGAGATCTCAATGATTTAACTTTCATACAATTAAAGATTCAATGCCCGACCAACCGGTATTTTATATACCATACCCCAAGCCCGTATAGGGAAAATAAGTTAAAAGTATTTACCTTTGCAAGTATCAATCACAAATAGCAAGTGCATGTAGGTTTTACCAGGTCTCCTATTCTGGAACGAAGGTTTATAATAACCTATTAGAATCCTAACGGGTCTTTAATTAAGCCTAAACTTAGACCGGTTAGTTTTAAGGAAAGATACGGTTCGAACGCGTGATTAAGCGAAGACCGGAATAGGATGTGATTTAGACCCGACAAGTTTGAAGACTTGTATAATATGGGTAATCTAAACACATTCTGAATTTTGAGATAAAAACGACAAGGTTTGACCCGTTTCGGCTAATTTATGCAAACTAGTTACATAAACCGAACCGAACGCGTAAGAGGCGTAACAGGTAACCATGAGAGTCATTTACAGGTTTCCTAAGTTAATATGCCTTAAATATGTTGTGATATCAGTAGGATACCTTCCATTATGCCCAAAACGAGTTTAATCGCGAATTAAGCCCCGTAGGGTATTTTGGTCATTTTAAAGGTTATAAAAGAGATTAAATGAAATTCTGAGCTTCGGGTCCAAATACATCAGTAACATAACTTATTTTAACAGGTTATATCAGTTGGTGATAAGTCTTATATATCAAAATGGTTTTAAACCCATACTAGGTGTTTAATACGCGTAAAAAGCTATTTTAAGCGATTTCCGGGTTATACAGGAAATCTGAGTTTTCTGATCAGGTTATAAAGTTCAAAATACTTCATTTATTATATAAAATCAGTAGCAATTGGATTGGTGTCAAAATATTATGTAGAACTCATTTTATAACCAAAAAGGGTATAATCGGTATTTAACGAATCAACGCCATAACCTTAGGTTATGAGCAGGTTAAAAATAATTAAAAATCATTAAAAATCCCAAAATATTATATTACATCAGTGGGTAAAAGGTTTGGTGTCAAAAATTGGGTTTAGATAGGCTTTATGCTAATGACGCCGTTTAATTACTAAAAAGCGTTCTAATTACGTCATTGAGCATAACTCCTAATCTAGACCTCAAACTGATGTGAAAATTTAGGGACATGTTTATAAATCAGTAATAAAGATTATTGTTCTTTCACATTTCCAAAATTCTCGTTTTAAGGTCAAAAGGGCATTATGGTCAACATTAAGCAATTAACGGAAACGTGTAAACGAAACGGACAATCAATGAACCAATCACAGAGGGTTATACTATCATGTAACCTGGTCCTAAGGAAGCTCTAAGGCATTTCCAAAACTGTAACACCTCGAAAATTTATGTCCAATAATGTATCGACACGTGTCATAAGCTTGAACGTGTGAAAGTATACTTTATAGGGACTAAAGTTGACAAACAAGGAATCGATGTGTATAAAAGGATTCAAAATGTCAACAATGGATAAATGTACTTTAAAATAGCCCTACAAGATGTTTATACCTTCAAATGAATAAATCATGGATCATACAAAACTAAATATGAAAGAAAGTGAGAGATTTCAAACTACAGGGGTTAAATGTGTCAACATGTTTAAAGTATACCTCTGAGTGACCTTTTAGCAAACCCGAAGCTTTGTATCGGTAAATTATGCTCACTAGAATGTGTGATAAAAATTTCATAAAGTTTCGTTATCGTATGAGAAAGTTATGACCAAATTCATATACGAGGGGTTAAAAGCGTCAACGTTGGAAATTTATGGCTTTTCGGGTGATCAAAAGTTAACCAAGGACTTAACAAAGTTGGTATAAGTCTTGAAGCCCTTAGAATTCAAATTAGAGGACCCAAAGTGCAAGAAATAATGTGAAAACGACGTTTGGAAGGTTCAGGGGCCAAACTGTAAACATTTGAAAATTTTGTTGTGCTGGCATGACCCTTGCGCACCTCAACACTGTGGACGTTGCGGTGCGCAAGCAGGTCCCAGATGCAGAAAACTTCCAGCTGGCTGTTAATTCCGGTTACACCGCCTCTTTTGAGTAGTTTTCGAATTCAGGGGCTCCTATATCTGGTTTTTAGCATCCTAGGCCACCTGGGATGATCTTATAACATCCCTAGAGTTAGTTGGCATGATCTCCTTGAATTAAAAGGCCTATATAAGAAAATCAACTTGCTACATTTTGGACTTTCATTTGCAACTTCTTCCAAGTGAGTCTCTGGAGCTCTCCTGATCAGCAACAAGTTCCCCAGTGGTCCCTAATCATAATTAGGACTCTAGTAAGCATTCTTAACCTTTCTAAATTCATTTTAGCTTAGTTAATTAGCTAAAAGTCAAACCATCGTAATTAAGGTTTGACTTCGTGATTAAATAAAATGTGCTTAGTCTAATCATGAATTAAAAGTACCTTTAAGTAGGTAATTAGGTGGGTAATAAACCCTTAAAAGGATATTTTCAGATTCCCACTCTAACTATGTTAATTGTCGAGTCAAAGCTTACTTTAAAAAGTCAACAGAATGTATATTTTCAAATTAAAGCGTAATTAGCAATGAAGGATACTTGCAACCTGTTTAAACATTAATATAACTTGGTAATTAATGTAAGAACATGTCCCAACATGTTCAACTCGACAATTTTCAGTTTAGGCTCGATTTGGAACCGAAAGTCGCATAGTTTGACCTTCGCTTTGACTTTCAGTTCTGACCCATTTAAGCATTGTTTAGAAATGCCTTAGAGCCTTAATTGGACCAGGTTTCATATTAGTGTAACCCCCTGAGGTCACACAACTTGGTTCATTAGTTATCCGATTCATATGCATGTTTCCGATTAATGCTTAAATATTGACTATTATGCCCTTTTGACTATAAAACGTGATTTTTGAAAATGTAAAAGAGTAGAAACCTTAGTTGCTGATTTATAAACTTGCACCTAAAATTTGACATCAGTTTGAGGTCTAGATTAAGAGTTATGCTCATTAGCGTAAATTGAAAGCTTTATGTTATTTAAACGGCGTAATTAGCGTATAGCCTATCTAAACCCACTTTTTGATATCAAACTTTTTACCCACTGATGTAATATAATATTCTGGGATTTTTGGAGATTTTTATTTAAGTTTTGGCTGAGCATAACATAGGTCTCTAAGTTAATTCGGTTAATGCCGGTTTTGCCCTTTTAAGCCATAGAATAAGTTTTACAAATCCTTTTGACCCCAAACCTTTTCCTACTAATTTTAATTGATAAATAAAGTATTTTGAGCCTTCTGGAATTATAAAAATATCAGCTTTCATTTGAAAACCCGGAAATGGCTCCAAATCGCCTTTTTAAGCGTTTTTAACGCATAGTATGTGCTAAAACCATATTAAACATATAAGGTTGATACCTACTGATATTTTTAGTATATTTTTATATAATAACAGTAAGTTAAAGTTTTTGAACTCAGGTTTCCAGTTTTGACATTTTAAGCCTAAGTGAAATTACCAAAATACCACTAAGGTGCATAGTTTGGTTTTAAATGATAAATTTCACATATGGGTCATACCTTACTGATATAACATGTTAAATTAAGTGTATTTACTGTATAAATCAGACCTGTAACTCAGATTACAAATTAAACTCTTTTATGATCTTTTAAATGACCAAAATGCCCTTATGAGGCATAAGTTGAGTTTAAATTCGTTTGGGGCATAATAGAAGATATCTTACTGATATTATAACATATTTAAGCCATATTAACTCAGGGAACTTGCATATGACTCTTACGGTTACCCGTAACGCTCTTTTCGCGTTCGGTTCGGTTTATGTAACTAGTTTGCATAAATTGACCGAAACGGGTCAAACATTATCATTTTTGTCTCAAAATCCAGAATGTGTTTAGTATACCCATATTATACAAGTCTTCAAACTTGTCGGGTCTAAATCACATTCTATCCGGTCTTCGCTTAATCGTGCGTTTGAACCGTATCGTCCTTAAAACTAACCGGTCTAAGCTTAGGCTTAATTAAAGACCCATTAGGAATCTAATAGGTTATTAAAAACCTTCGTTCCAGATTTAGGAGCCCAGTAAAAGCTATCTGTGCTTGCTTGGTGGTATACGGCTGGGATAAATTGAATTTAAATTTGCTCAGGTAAATACTTTTAACTTATTTTCCCTATACGGGCTTGGGGTACGGTATATAAAATACCGCTTGGTCCGGCATTGAATTTTTAATCGAATAGTGGTTAACTTATTGATATGCTATGTTTTGAATGTGTTTTGTTTGCTTAAAGCCTTTGGGGGGTTGATGACCATGTCCCGGATATCCTTGGCATCATCTTACGAGATGGCCACGACCTGAGCACGGGGTGTAGGCGTACACATTTCAGTGCATAACTCAATATTGTGGTGTGTCTATTAATCTTTAACCCGGTCTACGGATCGGGCTACTGAACGCATAAGTAACGTGTAATTCCCTTACAAGATTATATTACATAATTATCCCAAGTTATAAAATGTTTTGTGCCACGTGCATTCAAATCAATTTTCAAACCTTTTTAAAATGAGTCAGTTAAATTGTATTTACCAGTGTAAACTGACGTATTTTCCCAAAAAGACTAAGTGCAGGTACTACTCGTAATAGGCTGGCTTTTCCTTAGCATCAATAAGAGTCTCGCAAGCTTGGATGCCCAAAGTCTGTTGAACAATGTTTCGTTTCTATTTTTCGATCCGCCTGTGGATCCTTTACATTCCGTTTGTAATACTTGATATTACTTTATATCGGTTTGTAATATATTTATCTTTTGCTTCCGCTGTGCATTTAAATATTGTGTTGTTTGAATATGATGATATCAACTACGTCACTATACTCCCCACCGGGCCCACCGGTGACACGTGGAAAATAGGGGTGTGACAAAAACATACTAAATCAGGTCAGAACTGAAGTCAAAGCAAAAGTCAAAGTTTTGCGACTTTCGGTTCCGAACCGGATCCAAACAGAAAATTGCCGGGTTGAACATGCTTAGACATGTTTTTACATTTATTACTAAGTTATATGAGTGACAAAATAGGTTACACACCTTCAGCATTGCTAATTATGCGTTAATCCGAAAATTATGGTTCTGTTGACTTTTTATAAACAACTTTGACCCGACATTTGATCTAGTTAGAGCGGGAATCAGAGGGTGCCCTTTTAAGGGTTTATTGCCCACATAATTACCAACTTATAACTACCTTCAATTCGACTAATCACTGGACCATTAATGATTAATCGCTAAGTCAAACGTTAATTACGACGGTTTCACTTTTAAGCTAATAACTAAGTAAAACTCAATTAAGGAAGGTCAAGGGTACTTACCAAAGTCTAATGCACGACCAGAGATGCTTAGAGAAGGCTCTTGTGCTCCAGAGATGATCAGAAGATGAGTTGTGAGTGAATGATCAAGGTTGCAACCAATGGGCTTTATATAGTGCTTTTAATTGCTTGTGATCTTGACAAATCATGCTATCACTGATCTTGGATCACCCACAAGTGTCCCTAAAGTCTAAAAGCAAGCTTAGGCAACCCTTGGTGTTGAGAAAAGGCAATGTAAGTCGGTTACAATGGACATAATAGACATCTAACATTTTTTCGGCATCAGAGGGCCCCTCGCGGCACGCGTAGGTCCTCTAGGGGTCCCTCGCGTCGCGCGATGCCCCTTCTGATCCAAATCGAAATTTCAGATTTTTGTGTTTTGGGTCCTTGGTCCATATAAAGTTGTTTCGACTTTATTTCTTGCATTATGAGCCCTCCAAATTGACATATAAGGGCTCCAAGACTTATACCCACTTTGTTAAGTCCTTGGTTTGCTTTGTTATCAACCGAAAAGTCATAAACTTCATCGTTGACGCTTTTAACCCCTCGTATACGAATTTTATCATAACTTTCTCATACGATAACGAAACTTGGTGAAATTTTTATCATGTATTCTAGTGAGCATAATTAATCGTTACAAAGCTTCGGGTTTGCTAAAAGGTCACTCAGAGGTATACTTTAAACATGTTGACACATTTAACCCCTGTAGTTTGTAATCTCTCACTTTCCTTCACAATTAGCTTCGTATGATCCATGATTCATTCGTTTAAGGGTATAAATATCGTGTAGGGTTATTGTAAAGTATATTTATCCATTGTTGACATTTTGAACCCTTACATTCACACACTTTTCTTGTTTGTCAACTTTAGTCCCTCTTAGAGTATTATTTCGCACGTTCAAAGCTTATGTCACGTGTCAATACATTATAGGACGTGAATTTTCGAGGTGTTACATTCTCACCCCCTTAAAAGAAATCTCGACCTCAAGATTTACTGAAATAAATAAGGGTACTTTTCTTTCATTGTGGACTCTACCTCCCATGTGTACTCGGGACCTCTACGGGCATCCCATTTAACCTTTACAATTGGTACATGCTTCCTTCGAAGCTTCTTAACCTGTCGATCCTCGATCGACACAGGTTTTTCAACAAACTTCAAGCTCTCTTCTATGTGCACATCTGTATCTGGTATGACTAGTGATTCGTCAGCGAAACACTTCTTCAGATTGCAGATGTGGAATACATTGTGAATACCACTGAGCTCTTCAGGTAATTTTAACTTATAAGCAACTGATCCGACACATTCGATGACCTCGAATGGTCCTATGTATCTCGGGCTTAACTTACCTTTCTTACCAAATCGCATCACTCCCTTCCAGGGTGATACTTTAAGCAACACTTTATCACCTACCTCGAATTTCAAAGGTTTACGCTTTAGATCCGCGTAGCTTTTCTGCCTATCCCTGGCAGCTTTCAGGCGGTCACGAATCTGGACAATCTTGTCCGTTGTTTCAAAGACTATTTCGGGTCCTGACAGTTGGACATCTCCAACTTCCGCCCAACAAACGGGCGTTCTGCACTTTCTACCGTATAAGGCCTCGAAGGGCGCAACTTTAATGCTCGTATGATAGCTATTGTTATACGAGAACTCGATTAATGGCAGGTGGTTATCCCAACTACCACCTAAGTCAATCACGCATGCACGAAGCATGTCTTCCAACGTTTGGATTGTACGCTCACTCTGGCCGTCCGTCTGAGGATGGTAAGCCGTACTAAAATTTAAGCGCGTGCCCAAAGATTGTTGGAAACTTTTCCAAAAATGTGACGTGTATCTAGTATCCCTGTCAGAGATAATAGACACTGGTACGCCATGCAGAGATACAATCTTATCTACGTACAACTGGGCTAACATGTCGGAGCTATAGGTCTCCTTGATGGGTAGGAAATGTGCTGACTTAGTCAGTCTATCTACTATCACCCATATCGTATCATTTCCTTTCCTTGTCTTCGGCAACTTGGTGATGAAATCCATCGTTACCATTTCCCACTTCCATGTGGGAAGTTCAGGCTGTTGAAGCAAACCTGATGGCTTCTGATGTTCAGCTTTGACTTGCGCACATGTCAAACATTTAGCTACATAGGTAGCTATAGACTTCTTCAAGCCTATCCACCAAAAGTTCGCTTTCAAATCCTGGTACATCTTGTCAGCTCCAGGATGAACGGAGTATTTAGAACTGTGGGCTTCCTGGAGGATAACATCTCGAAGTCCTCCATAAACTGGAACCCATATTCATCCATTCAACCTCAAAATTCCGTCCTTGCCATAGGATAACTGTTCTTCAGTTACTCCTAGCTTTTCATTAGGATAGTTAGCTTCCAGCACAGCTTCCTTCTGCGCAGCTAACAACCTTTCATTCAAACTATTCTTTATTTCAATGCTCTTGGCATTGATTCGGATGGGTTTCACCCTTTCCTTTCGACTCAAGGCATCGGCAACTACATTCGCCTTGCCGGGATGGTATCTTATCTCACAGTCATAATCATTCAAAGTTTCCATCCAACGTCGTTGCCTCATGTTCAAATCCTTTTGGTTAAACAGGTGCTGGAGGCTCTTGTGATCAGAATAGATCACACACTTGATACCATATAAATAGTGTCTCCACAATTTTAGTGCAAATACAACGGCACCCAATTCCAAGTCATGGGTGGTGTAATTCTTTTCATGCACCTTTAACTGTCGAGAAGCATAGGCAATTACCTTGCCTCTTTGCATAAGCACACACCCCATGCCAGTGTGTGATGCGTCACAGTAAACCACGAATTCTTCGGTACCTTCAGGCAATGTCAGTACAGGCGCATTGCTTAGCTTCTGCTTAAGGATATCAAAGGATTCTTGTTGCTTGGGTCCCCAGTTGAACTTAATATCCTTCCTAGTCAAAGAAGTTAGGGGTGCAGCAATCCTTGAAAAATTTTCAATGAAACGCCTGTAGTATCCTGCCAATCCCAAGAAACTGCGAATTTCTGTGGGCGTCTTTGGCTCTTGCCAATTCATGACAGCTTCAACCTTAGCGGGATCTACTTGGATTCCGCGTTCGCTAACCACATGTCCAAGAAATTGGACTTCACGAAGCCAAAATTCACATTTAGAGAATTTGGCATAGAGCTTCTCCTGCTGAAGTAGTGAAAAATACATCGAAGATGTTTCTCATGGTCGGCCTGATTCTTTGAATAAATCAGAATGTCGTCAATGAAGACGATAACAAATTTGTCCAAGTATGGTTTGCAGACACGGTTCATGAGATCCATGAATGCCGTTGGTGCATTAGTGAGCCCAAAAGGCATCACTAGGAACTCGTAGTGACCGTAAAGAGTCCTAAATGCAGTCTTGTGTACGTCTTCATCTCTAACCTTCAGCTGGTGATAGCCTGACCTTAAGTCAATCTTAGAGAAATAACTTGCCCCTTGAAGTTGATCGAACAGATCGTCGATCCTGGGCAATGGATACCTATTCTTGATGGTGACCTTATTAAGCTCACGGTAATCGATGCATAAACGCATCGATCCATCCTTCTTCTTGACAAATAAGATTGGTGCTCCCTAAGGAGACGAACTAGGTCTAATGAAACCTTTGGCTAGCAATTCATCTAGTTGTGTTCTCAATTCCTTCATCTCTGTTGGTGCCAACCTATAAGGCGTCCTTGCTACTGGTGCTGCTCCAGGGATAATGTCAATTCTGAATTCTACTTGTCTATCTGGTGGTAAACCAGGTAGTTCTTCAGGAAAAACTTCAGGGTATTCAGAAATGACGGGGATATCCTCAATCTTGGGTTTCGGCTCATCAATAGTCACTTGTGCCATGTAGATGACACAACCCTTCTTCAAACACCTAGAGACCTTAAGCATAGTCACTTGCTCAGGCAGTCCATACTGGGTATCTCCCTGAATGGTAAGTGATTCACCAGACGGAGTCTTGATCACCACCTGCTTCTTATTGCAGACAATCTGGGCCTGGTTATGAGATAACCAGTCCATACCCAAAACGATGTCGAAACCGGCTAACTTCAAAGGAAGTAGGGACAAAGGAAAAGAGTGGTTCTTAATGGACATGAAACATCCATCTAATATGGTTGAGGCGGTTTCTAAGGTGCCATCTGCTAATTCCACCTCATACTTCACACTTAAGGTTTTAACAGGTAAATTCAGCAATTTGCAAAACTTATTATCTACAAATGATTTATCAGCTCCTGAATCGAATAACACTCTCGCATAAACATCATTTATAAGGAAGGTACCTGTGATCACATTGTCGTCCTACACAGCTTCCTTTGCATCCATCCTGAAGACCCTAGCATTGGTCTTCTTTCCATCATCAGCTTTCTTTGCATATTTTGGGCAATTTGTCTTAATGTGCCCCTTTTCGTTGCAACTGTAGCACGTTGCGTCCTTCAGTTTCTTGCACTCTAGGGTTTTATGTTCCGAAGATTTGCAAATCCCACAAGGCCTCGGCTGAGATTGGGATTTTGAGTCAAGTCTGCACCTCCCAAAGTGGTGCTTCTGACAAATCTTACACTTGGGCTTATCTCCAGATTGATGCCCATCCTTCTTAGAACCAGACCCCTTCTTGTGGTCATTGTTTCCCCTGTGCTTCTTATCTGACCGTCGTGAATTGTCGTCTTCACGCTTCCGTTTCTCGGCATCCGTGTTCCTCAGCGATCTCTGCCTGACCGCGTCCAGTGTGAGGGACAAGGATATATCAGCTGCAGACCTAAATGTAGCTGGCCGAGAGGCTTTTACACTTGCCTTAATCTCTGGGGCTAAACCCCCAATGAAACGAGCTATTCTTTTGGGTTCCGGGGCCACCAGATAAGGAACCAACCTTGACATTGTATTAAAGCTCGTAAGGTAAGCTTGGCAATCCAGATTTTCATTACCAATGACAGAAAATCCGACTCAATCTTTTCTACCTCATGCTGAGGACAGTAGTTCTCCCTGATGAGGGTTACAAATTGTTCCCATGTCATATTGTACAGTGGAATCTTCCCAGTAGCTTGAATCAACGATCTCCACCAGGCTAAGGCCTCACCTTTGAACGATTGAGACACAAACTTTACCACATCCTTCTCAGCGCACCCGCTGATATCAACCACGGTGTCCATCTCATCCAACCATGTCATGCAGTCTATAGCTCCTTTCTCCCCAGTGAAATCCCGGGGCTTGCATGAAACAAAGTACTTGTAGGAGCAACCCTTAACACGGGGTCCTTGATTCACTACGATCTTTTGAGATGGAACACTTTGTTGATTTGAGGACTGACGATCGTCATCAACTTTCTTTGGTTCTTCCTTCTTGGAGGGAGGCTTGCTATGAGCCTCAGAATGAGTCTTAGGCTTAGAATGCGGTGCGGATAGGGTCCTACTCCGAGTCCCGCTATATTCCTGATACTGCCGCTCTATTGCCTTTGTAACCGCATTGTCTATCAATGCTTGCAGTTCAGCACCCGCTATATTAATTCGGGCATCATCCTGATTCCCCCGTGGGTGACTGTTGATCTCATCTGAGTCAGCCATTGTATCTTGAACTGTTACATAAGATATTGACAATAATTTATTTGGGAGTTTATTATGGATTTGCCTTTTAGGGCAATTCATTAACCATGGTGAACATAGACCATATTTGGTTAATTTGTTACTCACATTTATTTAGGATTTTTATTATAATTTATCATAATTATAAAACAAATAACTGTTTTATTAGTGGCACTAAAGGCCTAGTCACAGGGACATCCTAAATTATAAGCCATGATTTCAGAGAATCAAGGCATGAAGGTTTGAACATAGTTCTTTACCTTTTCTTGACAGGGAGTCATAGACTACTACTGTCTTTTGTCTTATATGACAATGAGTATGGCCCGTGGGCACTATATTACCAATGTATGGTCAATCATATGATCATCTTAATTGATGATTTAAACCCATGATTTATAGATCATCAGGTTAGGATAGGAATCTTTTGAAGACTCCTAATATAAGAATGACGTGTGTGATTTTAACGAATCTCGTCTGCCAGGAGCGTTAACATGTTTTCAGATGTTAACAGGAATCCAAATCTTTTAGACAGGTCTTACCATCTTGGCCAAATCTTATAATGACATGCAGGCTAGGTCATACCTTTAAGATTCTCATTTAATATATAATAGGCAAATTATTTTTAAAAGGAATGATTTTGATTTATTTATTTCATGTATAATTTATTTATGCATATAATGGCAAAAATGAAATTTATAAACTTAACACTCCATTAACATTAAAAGAGTACACATTGCCCTAAACGGGACATTTAATAGTAACAATTTACCCACGCAGGGGCTAAACCGAAATACATGTCCACGCAGGGACCAATTAATAAAATAGATGTCCACGCAGGGACTAAAAAGGCAAGTCCACGCAGGGACTAAATACACAGATAAATGTCCATGCAGGGACTTGATTGAAATAGGAAATACAGCAATACATTTAGGGATTTAATGATCCCTCTTTTTCTTCCCCTTCAACAAGCTCGCTAGGCCTTTGAGGAAACCCCTGTTGTTCCTACGTTCCTCTTGGAACTCATTTTCCACCCGACTAAGTCTTTGGAGGATTTCCTCCTGTTCTGGTGGGGAAAATCGTGGTGGCTGCGACTGTTGCCGAATCGGTGGTCGAGCAGGTACTTGATATCCATGAGTTGGATATCCCACTCCCCAAGGAGCTCCATACGGTCCTTCCGGATGTAGGGCGTTGTAGTTTGCCGTGACCAGGTATGGGTCGGCTTCTGCATAATTATAATGAGTGTGAGCCGGCTGCTCAAACGGATTGTACGCCATTGAACCGGCGTATGCAGGAATCGGGTTATCAAAACCCATCGGTGGTGGCTGAGGTGCAACTGGTGCAGAACTCACCTCTGGTACTGGGTTTGAAGGCCCACCCATCTGTGGGTCTTCATGCAGTGGCGGGTAGTGACTGCCACTTGAGTGATGGGGGGTGCTGAAGTGAAAATCCCTTGCTCGCGCAGATATACGTGCGCCCGTTCTCCTACGCCTTGGTGGTTTTGGAGGTGCTTGATGAACTGGCGGTGGTGGAGGCGGTGGCGTGACTGCCACGAATCGTGAATCCACAGAGGGATCCTGCTGCTGCTGTTGCTGGTGAGGTGATGAATGGTGAGAAGGTGTGAAGTACCATTCATGCTGGTTAAACCTTGCTTGGAAACTGTCTGGACCACCATAGGGTGATCCATGAAAGGATGAACCATCAGATACCTCGATAGGATGGTTGGGGGTCCCGGTTGCAGGCTCCTTAGGGTCGGTGTCCTCATCCATATCCATGGCGTGATCGCCGGAAAAGTGATCCTCCGGTCCCAATGGGTTAAAACCCACTGGTTCTTGAATATAGTTTGTCGGGTTAAACCGGCCCTGGAAAACAGGAGTGGGGTTGCCAAAGGAATTGTGCGAAAGAGATCGCTGGAGAGGTATATATGAAGGCTGTGGGTTATCGGGCTCGTTTTCCGAATGCGGCCCAAAGGAATTGCGGTAAGGAGGCGTTGAGCTGTGCGAGACAAACCGTTTAGCGGGCTCTGTGTAGGTCCTCCAGGCTCCTTGCGGATCGGCACTCGCAGTAGTAGAAGGAGCTCGTCGGTGCGAAGGCCCGGCTTCGTTATCATTGGGGGCGGTGATTGGCCCCTTGCCTCGTCCTCCTCTTCTAAATCTTGGCGGCATTGTTAATCCTGTCAACACAAATAAAATATATAACAAGAAATATAAAGGACAAAGTTAAGATAAAAACAAATTTGGACTTGTCCTATGTTCTTTGTCTAGACTCGAAAATTTAGGAATGTGCAATTGTGTCATTGAGATTAAACACAAAAGGCTAGTGTCTAATTCACTCAACGTTGGCTCTGATACCAACCTGTCACACCCCGATATTTCCACGTATTACCGGTGGGCCCGGTGGGGGAGTATCGTGAAGTGGTTGGTAACATTACAGTCAAACAACACAATATTTAAATGCACAGCGGAAGCAAAAGATAGATATATTTCAACCGAATATAATTGTAATATCAAGTATCACAAACAGTTGAAAATAATCCATAGGTGGATCAAAATAAAAAGGAAACATTGTTCAACAGTTTTGACATCCAAGCTTGCGAGACTTATTATGGACGCTAGGAGAAAGCCAGCCTATTACGAGTAGTACATGCACTTAACCTTTTGAGAAAATACGTCAGTTTACACTGGTAAATATAATCAACTGACTCATTTTGAAAAGTTTAATAAAATTGATTTGAATGCACGTGGCACAAACTTTTTATAACTTGGGATAATTATTTAAATATAATTTTGTAAAAGAATTACATGTTCCTTATGCGTTCAGTAGCCCGATCCGCAGACCAGGTTAAAGATCAATAGACATACCACATTATTTATTTTAGGCACTGACGGGTGTACGCCTACACCCCGTGCTTAGGTCGTGGCCATTTCGTAAAATGATGCCAAGGATATCCGGGACATGGTCATTAACCCTCCAAAGGCTTTAAGCAAACAATACATTTCAAACGGGACATCTCAATGATTTAACTTTCATACAATTAAAGATTCAATGCCCGACCAACCGGTATTTTATATACCATACCCCAAGCCCGTATAGGGAAAATAAGTTAAAAGTATTTACCTTTGCAAGTATCAATCACAAATAGCAAGTGCGTGTAGCTTTTACCGGCCTCCTATTCTGGAATGAAGGTTTATAATAACCTATTAGAATCCTAACGGGTCTTTAATTAAGCCTAAACTTAGACCGGTTAGTTTTAAGGAAAGATACGGTTCGAACGCGTGATTAAGCGAAGACCGGAATAGGATGTGATTTAGACCCGACAAGTTTGAAGACTTGTATAATATGGGTAATCTAAACACATTCTGGATTTTGAGATAAAAACGACAAGGTTTGACCCGTTTCGGCTAATTTATGCAAACTAGTTACATAAACTGAACCGAACGCGCAAGAGGCGTAACGGGTAACCATGAGAGTCATTTACAGGTTTCCTAAGTTAATATGCCTTAAATATGTTGTGATATCAGTAGGATACCTTCCATTATGCCCAAAACGAGTTTAATCGCGAATTAAGCCCCGTAGGGGTATTTTGGTCATTTTAAAGGTTATAAAAGAGATTAAATGAAATTCTGAGCTTCAGGTCCGAATACATCAGTAACATAACTTATTTTAACAGGTTATATCAGTTGGTGATAAGTCTTATATATCAAAATGGTTTTAAACCCATACTAGGTGTTTAATACGCATAAAAAGCTATTTTAAGCGATTTCCGGGTTATACAGGAAATCTGAGTTTTCTGATCAGGTTATAAAGTTCAAAATACTTCATTTATTATATAAAATCAGTAGCAATTGGATTGGTGTCAAAATATTATGTAGAACTCATTTTATAACCAAAAAGGGTATAATCGGTATTTACCGAATCAACGCCATAACCTTAGGTTATGAGCAGGTTAAAAATAATTAAAAATCTTTAAAAATCCCAAAATATTATATTACATCAGTGGGTAAAAGTTTTGGTGTCAAAAATTGGGTTTAGATAGGCTTTATGCTAATGACGCCGTTTAATTACTAAAAAGCGTTCTAATTACGTCATTGAGCATAACTCCTAATCTAGACCTCAAACTGATGTGAAAATTTAGGGACATGTTTATAAATCAGTAATAAAGATTATTGTCCTTTCACATTTCCAAAATTCTCGTTTTAAGGTCAAAAGGGCATTATGGTCAACATTAAGCAATTAAAGGAAACGTGTAAACGAAACGGATAATCAATGAACCAATCACAGAGGGTTATACTATCATGTAACCTGGTCCTAAGGAAGCTCTAAGGCATTTCCAAAACATACTAAATTGGGTCAGAACTGAAGTCAAAGCAAAAGTCAAAGTTTTGCGACTTTCGGTTACGAACCGGGTCTAAACAGAAAATTGCCGGGTTGAACATGCTTAGACATGTTCTTACATTTATTACTAAGTTATATGAGTGACAAAATAGGTTACACACCTTCAGCATTGCTAATTATGCGTTAATCCGAAAATTATGGTTCTGTTGACTTTTTATAAACAACTTTGACCCGACATTTGATCTAGTTAGAGCGGGAATCAGAGGGTGCCCTTTTAAGGGTTTATTGCCCACATAATTACCAACTTATAACTACCTTCAATTCGACTAATCACTGGACCATTAATGATTAATCGCTAAGTCAAACGTTAATTACGACGGTTTGACTTTTAAGCTAATAACTAAGTAAAACTCAATTAAGGAAGGTCAAGGGTACTTACCAAAGTCTAATGCACGACCAGAGATGCTTAGAGAAGGCTCTTGTGCTCCAGAGATGATCAGAAGATGAGTTGTGAGTGAATGATCAAGGTTGCAACCAATGGGCTTTATATAGTGCTTTTAATTGCTTGTGATCTTGACAAATCATGCTATCACTGATCATGGATCACCCACAAGTGTCCCTAAAGTCTAAAAGCAAGCTTAGGCAACCCTTGGTGTTGAGAAAAGGCAATGTAAGTCGGTTACAATGGACATAGCAGACATCTAACATTTTTTTCAGCATCAGAGGGCCCCTCGCGGCACGCGTAGGTCCCCTAGGGGTCCCTCGCGTCGCGCGATGCCCCTTCTGATCCAAATCAAAATTTCAGAATTTTGTGTTTTGGGTCCTTGGTCCATATAAAGTTGTTTCGACTTTATTTCTTGCATTATGAGCCTTCCAAATTGACATATAAGGGCTCCAAGACTTATACCCACTTTGTTAAGTCCTTGGTTTGCTTTGTTATCAACCGAAAAGTCATAAACTTCATCGTTGACGCTTTTAACCCCTCGTATACGAACTTTATCATAACTTTCTCATACGATAACGAAACTTGGTGAAATTTTTATCATGTATTCTAGTGAGCATAATTAATCGTTACAAAGCTTTGGGTTTGCTAAAAGGTCACTCAGAGGTATACTTTAAACATGTTGACACATTTAACCCCTGTAGTTTGTAATCTCTCACTTTCCTTCACAATTAGCTTCGTATGATCCATGATTCATTCGTTTAAGGGTATAAACATCATGTAGGGTTATTGTAAAGTATATTTATCCATTGTTGACATTTTGAACCCTTACATTCACACACTTTTCTTATTTGTCAACTTTAGTCCCTCTTAGAGTATTATTTCACACGTTCAAAGCTTATGTCACGTGTCAATACATTATAGGACGTGAATTTTCGAGGTGTTACATTTGTCATGGTCAAGTTCAAAGTAGTAGCATGACGGGTATTTAGCGGGTGGTTATTTGGGAATAATTCGCCTAAGAAACTAACATATCATGCATGTCACATACCATACCCTTTACACGTGAGGTTTTGAGCCACTTTCACATCATAGATTTACATATACATGTTTCTTTGTTTTAGTGGACCATTAGTCATGTATTGTAGAACTTGCAACTTTTGATACGTTTGAGACCATAGACCGAATACAAGCACGAGAATGATTAAGGCATTAGGTGAACCTTTTCCTTTAAAACCAATTATTTATCCTTACCCAAACAAATAGTCGCCCACTATGAGCCTAATCCTTTCGTTTGACAACCCATTTAGCCCATATCCTTAAAACCTTTTTTTTTTAAACCCGTGTGATAAAAATTCGATCATATGAGTATATGTTTGTATAGTTGTGATTTACTTATGAAAAAAAAAAGAAAAAAAAAAGAAAAGAAAATGTTGAGAAAAATACAAAAATATGAAGTTAGTAGTTGTTGAATAAAAGGCTAAAGTTGTTGCCTTGTAGTTGATGTTTATAGTTTAGTTTTGTTTAGAGTAGTCGTTTGTAATAAAAATCGAATTTTTCATCACCTTAGCCACTTAAAAAAAAACATCCTATTCCATACCCTTAGCCTAGCTCCGTTACAACCCTTACAAAGACCTTATGACTTGTGCTTAGTATTTGTGTTCGGTGGTGGAGAATGATTGAGTCGCAAGCCTATTCGGGTACGTGTTCTAATCGATTTTGAGTGATTACTTTTGAAAGTGCTAATACACCATAAAAAATTAGCCAAATTATAAACCGAGTGGAGAGAACATTGTGAGGGATGTGCATGATTTATTGGTTTCAAGGGCGGGTTAGTCTTGGATAACCATGTTATATGGGATTATTCACTTTTCCGTTAAATATTTCGTAAATTGTAAAAAAGTTTGAACCGGGTATGACATTAGACCTTAACTTTTGTCTCAGGAATGGGAAGTGTGTTTCTCGTTCGACCCACGTGAAAGTGAAAGACAGATTTGCTTGAGGGTAAGCAAACGAAAAGTGTGGGGATGTGATGGAGAGGGTGAAACCCGAGCTATAAAGTGTCTATTTTGTGTGTTTCATTAGGTTTTAAGTGATTACACGAGTCGAATAAGATAACTACGAGAAATTGTGGTTTGTGCAGGTTAATGGCTTAATTTGAGGAAGTTAACACGTTTAGAGTTGAAGTGGAATGTCCGATGTTGGCGAATGTTGCAAATGGAAGTGGGGGAGCCTTCATTGAAGATTCTTTGGGCTCTCATAATTAGAAAAAAACATCATCATTAGCATCGAATTTTGGGCAGCATCATTGAAGGACTTTTGGCAGCACATATCACGACATTGGCAGCCAACATGAATTATTTTGGGCTTCGAACTCATCCAAAAGACATTATCATTATTCATGAAAACAAGGAGAAACACTTATTGATATTTTGGGGGCTCTTATAAATGACGAACACGTCATCATTATGGAAACACTTAGGCTGGCCGGTCAACTATTGGATAACTAACGAATGATTGGTAGGACATAAGAGAATTTTTGGGCTCTCAACTACCATCGAACTTTGGGCTCCCACATCGGCCCAACAACATCTTCAATCCCATCGATCTCTTTTGGCAGCCGTATAATACCTACTGGAGAGCTTTCGAAATCATCTTATCATCATCATCGATCAATGTCTTTTTCACTATCTCAAGCTTGTGATTGCGTCCATTCAACAATGAGCGACTAGTCTCGTCGGATTCACCCCGGTGTAGATTGTTGTAAGATTTTCTAGGGTTTATGTATTTGTAGTTTGATTCGACTTTGTGACAATTTGTGTTGATTTTGTAAACCATAGACAATTGTTTGCATTTGTTTCGTATTCGTGAATTGTCGAACGATGATAAAGTTATGACTTTACGAAATGGTTATGTGTAATTATGCGTTGTCGTGGTTAGGATTTACTTGTGTTGATTACAAAGTGCATTCTTGTCCGTTCTTCGGGACGTTGATAGTTATTGGCACCTAAGTCACGGTACACTAAATCCGTTAATCGTTATGCAATTGAGTTGAATTATAACATGTAGGAACCCTAGGTCTTGCAATTATCGAACTGGGTGTGATCCGTATTCTAATTTCTTGTTTCAACTTTTTAGTTTAGTTTACAATTTTAGTTAATATTCAATTGATTTCGATAACATCAATTTGTCGGTTCATTCCGATTTATTTTTTAAAAAAAACCAAACAAATAAATAAAAATAGAAATCTTCATAATCACTTTGTACATTATTTGTAAATAGTCTAACTAATCGAACGGGTCGTGCGATACTGACCACCTCCTCTTCGTGGATACGATACCCGACTTACCCTAGCTACCTAGGTTTAATTGGGTTTTTGACTGATCGAGACGACACGGTCACGTCAAAATGGCACCGTTGCCGGGGAGCTAGTGCGCTTTGTATTTCATTGCTTGTTCGATTTTAGTTTAGTTTTTTTTCTTTGTTGTATATTCGTGATTTTACTTTGGGTGGTCGAGCTTGTTTGTGCAGGTACATGTTTTGCAGGTACCATCGTTCAATATGAATTGGGTAGATGATGATCCGTGTGAGTGTTGCGGAAGCGGGGAGCATTATTTAGAGAATTGCTCTGTTTTCCACGAAAAAGTTCAAGCCTACAAGGATCGGGAAGACTACCTCAGCGGACTGTATGAATATAGGAGGGTGGATTATGAAGATTTCAATGGTCCATCCTCACAGTATCCATATGCTAGACCACCACCACCACCAGATTATCGAGAATATTACTATTCGGAGCTAGATTACCATTATGAGCAAGAGCAGGGTTACAACAACTATCAACCCAACTTGCCACATTTCCCGAGTTACCAGGAGGAGTATGATGACTATTATCATGACTCCCCTCAGCCGACATACGAGGAGCCTCAAGATTCGTTAAACTTTAAGCTCGATATGATTATGGATATGATAATAGAAATGAAAAAGAAAGATGAGCTGAGAGACAAATCATTTGAGGCTTTGGTTATTCAGGTTGGTCAATTAACCGAGGAGATGGCCCAACTTAGGCGAGACCAAGAGGTTTTGGCTAATGGTACCATGGTTGATGGTGATGTGGTGGAAGAGGTCATAGATCTTTCGGAGCAAGAAGTTGAATGTTTGAACCGAGCGGAAGACATGACACCGCAAGACGAATCAGATTCGAAAGAAGCTCACATTCATATTTATCCTTCTCCCAAGCTTATCACTCCAACCAACAAAGTTGGGGATGCGGGTTCGGGTATAAGGATTCGAAGGGTAGTCTTGCATGACATTGGACAATTCGTCGAGAAATGACCTCAAAGTAGCTTACTACGCATGCCGCGTAAAATAAAAAGAGAATGGATCCAGCATGCCAAGTACCAAGCGTATGTTGGAAACTCAGTAGGCAAATGTGCACTTCGACCACCATGAGAGGCAATTCAGGTACAATTGTTGTAGAGTTTGTATTATTATTTGTTTTATTTTATTTTAGTAGCTAAATGAACGTTGTGGGTGTGTTCCCTATATAACCCTCACGAGACCTACTCGTCCTCCCGAGCTATCGAGAGGTTTAAAAGGGCTTGTTGCATAAGCTAAATGCAACCGTGATTCCTACGAAAGTGAGTTAGGTTTGTTGTTATTGTACATTATTTTTCCATATAAATCAAAGTGAAATAACGTATGACTTGGTAATGTTTTCATAAAAGTGGTAGAACTAGGTAACTAACAAACTTTGATGGTTGTGAGAAGCATGCTTCTGCACAAGGGTTGAGATTTGTAGGTACACCATGTTCGTGAGACGACCACTTTGTTGAAAGATGAACAACACACGAGGAATGAGCTCAAAAATCAGGTGCATACGTTTCCTTTTACCTTTGATTTTTAGTTAGCAAATAAGTGGAGTGTAATTTGTATTTTATTTTCCGGGGTGAAATTTTGGGGAAGGTTAGCCGTGTCACATCCCTTGTGCGAAAAAAAAATATAGTTCTTACACATTGAGGATAATGTTTACCTCAAGTGTGGGGATTGGGGAGTAAAAGTTTTTCGATTTTTGACCCGTTCATTTAAACACTACACATTGAGGACAATGTTTACCTCAAGTGTGGGGATGGGGAAAAAATTCAAAATTTTTTCAAAATGTCTTTGCTTGAAGCGATCTTAAAAGCACAAGTAACTAAGTCAACGAGGGATGGCACAACCCATTTGGTCTTTTGTCATGGTCAAGTTCAAAGTAATAGCATGCCGGGTATTTAGCGGGTGGTTATTTGGGAATAATTCGCCTAAGAAACTAACATATTATGCATGTCACATACCATACCCTTTACATGTGAGGTTTTGAGCCACTTTCACATCATAGATTTACATATACATATTTCTTTGTTTTAGTGGACCATTAGTCATGTATTGTAGAACTTGCAACTTTTGATACGTTTGAGACCATAAACCGAATACAAGCCCGAGAATGATTAAGGCATTAGGTGAACCTTTTCCTTTAAAACCAATTATTTATCCTTACCCAAACAAATCGCATAGTCGCCCACTATGAGCCTAATCCTTTCGTTTGACAACCCATTTAGCCCATAACCTTAAAACCTTTTTTTTTAAACCCGTGTGATAAAAATTCGATCATATGAGTATATGTTTGTATAGTTGTGATTTACTTATGCAAAAAAAAAAAGAAAAAAAAAAGAAAAGAAAATTTTGAGAAAAATACAAAAATATGAAGTTAGTAGTTGTTGAATAAAAGGCTAAAGTTGTTGCCTTGTAGTTGACGTTTATAGTTTAGTTTTGTTTAGAATAGTCGTTTGTAATAAAAATCGAATTTTTCATCACCTTAGCCACTTAAAAAAAAAACATCCTATTCCATACCCTTAGCCTAGCTCCGTTACAACCCTTACAAAGACCTTATGACTTGTGCTTAGTATTTGTGTTCGGTGGTGGAGAATGATTGAGTCGCAAGTCTATTCGGGTACGTGTTCTAATCGGTTTTGAGTTATTACTTTTGAAAGTGCTAATACATCATAAAAAATTAGCCAAATTATAAACCGAGTGGAGAGAACATTGTGAGGGATGTGCATGATTTATTGGTTTCAAGGGCGGGTTAGTCTTGGATAACCATGTTATATGGGATTATTCTCTTTTCCGTTAAATATTTCATAAATTGTAAAAAAGTTTGAACCGGGTATGACATTAGACCTTAACCTTTGTCTCGGGAATGGGAAGTGTGTTTCTCGTTCGACCCACGTGAAAGTGAAAGACAGATTTTGTCGCAACCCCCGATCCCTTATCTGTCCCGGGAACGGGCGGCCGCGAGCCAGTTTCGGTGGTACCGTGTGTCGTCTAATTTGGCAGCGGAAATTTTCATCAGGACCGTAGTTAGGAAATGTTTATCAAAGTAAAACCACCATTTATATATAATTAAACATATTGGGATGAAACCCAAGTTTTTATAACAAGCTGATTTACAGGGATAAATCCCATTTTATTTGAATTAAAACGCCTTCTTTATTTAGGTAACTTTTATAGCCATTTTTCCAAGCCTTCAGTGCTGTCCAGCTGGCTTCTAATTGGCTTTCACATTGTGTTACCTGAAACGCGTTTTAAAAACATTTGTCAGTGGGAAATACTGGTGAGTGAATCCCAGTTTAATCAAGAATTATTAATTTAATTTAAACTTAACAATATTGAGGGCGATTACAATGTTTATATCTACCCAATTACTCATTCAGTACTGTCAATCCTGACTGGTGGGTCATATTACACATTGGCTAACTCTTCGTCCAATGGTAACGTTACTCACATTTTGTATACAAAACCCCAACATACCGGCAGTAATCGTAGAATTACAAAGACTCAATCACTGCTAAATTGCATTGTAAAATAGTTAAGGTTTTGTAAAAACTGTTAACAAAAAGGAGATTACTCACATTGCTGTCTTAGATTTTTTGTAAGGGTTTCCTGGTGATAATCTAAAATTTACACAAATGTACACGTGTTAGTATAATAACCCATTTTAACATTAGCAATACCCTCCCCGAGACGGCATTCCAATGACTACGTCCGGCAGAACCACGACAGCCATTACGGAACCCTAGATCAATCGGGCAGCGTATCTAATACGTATCCAGGGGTTATAATACTTACAACGTAGCAGAACTTCGCTAATTAGGGGGTATAATACCCGCTTATAAAGCCTATTATTCAGAATTTGAGATTGAGAAATGAAAATGGGACGAACAGACTGAAGATCCGATGGCTCCTTTATATAGTTGCTGATTCTGGTTCTCTCGCGGCCCGCGTCAAACCCAGTCAACGCGTAGCTGGGTTGAGTCGATGTATAGGGCTGCCGGGTGTTGGGCCACGTGGTGGCCCAGGGTTGCGCCGGATGTTAAGTTCACGCGACCCGCGTGAAGGTTGGGGTGGGGCTTACGCGGCCCGCCTCAACTTAATAATCAGATTTTTAATTATTTTTAATTATTTTTAATACTAATTAATATATTTGAGGCCCGTTTTCTCGTATGGGGTGTATTTTGGGACATTTTGGAATATTTTATAATATATTAGGGTGTCGGAAAAATTATGAGGGTGTCGGTTTTATTGAGGACTGTTATATCCTCCCCACCTTGTTTTAGAGCTCGTCCTCGAGATCTACTGGAACAAGTGTGGATATTTCCTTTGTATTTCAGATTCAAGCTCCCATGTGTATAGGGCTGGCATATCGTGTATACCCGTACACGATAAGACACGACACGATAAGACACGATACACGAAATCCCATACACGAACACGACACGATAACTTATCGTGTCCTTTTTTTCAAACACGAACACGACACGAAAATTACCTGTTAATACCTGTTAACGAACACTAGAATAATCATGTATTAACGGGTATCTAACAGGTAAACAGGTATTAACATGTATTAACGGGTATCTAACTATCTAACAGGTATTAACATGTATTAACGGGTATCTAACAGGTAAACAGGTATCTTAACGGGTATCTAACAGGTAAACAAGTATCTTACCCACTCGATGTTAAGTGTTAACATGTATTAACGCTATACACGAACAGACACGATAAGACACGAAAACACGAAAACACGAAACGCTATACACGAACACGAAACGAAAATTAACAGGTTGTTTCGTGTCTACCTGTTTAGTACACGATACCTGTTAAGGTCATACACGATACCTGTTAAGGTCGTGTAGGTTCGTGTCGTGTATTCGTGTAAAATTGCCAGCCCTACATGTGTACTCAGGTCCTCTTTTGGAGTCCCTCTTCACTTTGACTAGAACTAATCTCTTATGTTTGAGATTCTTGACTTTCCTGTCTTCAATCTGTAGAGGTCTTTCTACAAACTTGAGTTGTTCATTTACCTTTATATCCTTAAGAGGCATCATTAGCGATTCATCAGCTAAGCATTTCTTGAGATTAGATACATGAAACACATCATGTATTCCTGCCATTTCCTCTGGCAGTTGTAGTTGATAAGCTACAGGTCCTATCCTTCTAATAATATCAAAAGGTCCAATATACCTGGGACTTAGCTTTCCTCTTTTGATGAATCTTACTACTCCTTTCCAAGGAGAGACTTTCAACAATACTTTATCTCCTACTTGAAATTCTAACGGTTTGCGTCGGTTATCAGCATAACTCTTATGTCGATCACGTGCGGCTTTTAGTCGTTCCTTAACTTGAATGATCTTGTCGGTTGTTTCTTGCACTATCTCAGGTCCAGACAGTTGCTTCTCCCCAATTTCTGCCCAACAGACTGGGGTTCGGCACTTTCGTCCATAAAGTGCTTCGAATGGTGCAGCAATGATACTTGTGTGATAACTATTATTATATGAAAATTCTATTAAAGGTAAGTGATCATCTCAATTACCTCCGAAATCAATTACACAAGCTCTAAGCATGTCCTCCATTGTCTGAATTGTTCTTTCGCTTTGTCCGTCTGTTTGAGGATGATAAGCTGTGCTCAGATTTAACTTGGTCCCCATGGCTTTTTGGAAACTTGACCAAAAATGAGAGGTAAATCGGCTATCTCTATCAGAAACAATTGATAAAGGAATTCCATGTAATGAAACAATTTCATTTTCATATAATTTAGCTAGCTGTTCCATACTGAAAGTTTCTTTCATGGGTAGGAAATGAGCTGACTTGGTTAGTCTATCTACAATCACCTAGATTGTATCATTACCTTTCCTTGTTTTGGGTAATTTAGTAACCAAATCCATTGTTATTAATTCCCATTTCTATACTGGCATTTCTAGTTGTTGTAACAAACCTGAGGGTTTCTGATGTTCAGCTTTAACTTGTGAACAAGTTAAACATTTAGAAACATAGGCTGCTATGTCCTTCTTCATTCCTTTCCACCAGAAATTTTTCCTTAAATCCTGGTACATTTTATCATTTCTTGGATGCATCGTATACTTAGACTTATGGGCTTCTTCTAATATACGATGACGTAGGTTTCCTAATTTAGGTATCCATATTCTCTTTTCATGGAATCTCCAAATTCCATATGTTCCTTGTTCTAATTCCTTAATCATACCTTTTAGTTTTTCAGCATCATCCTTGATTACTGATTCTTGTGCTTTTCTGATTTGTTCATTTAAATCTACTTGTAGATTTAATTTAAGAGAACGTACTCTTTTTGGTTTTTCATGATACTTTCGGCTTAAAGCATCTGCTACTACATTTGCCTTTCTTTCATGATACTGGATATCACAATCATAATCACTAAGCATCTCCATCCAGCGTCTTTGTCTCATATTCAATTCCTTCTGCCCGAAAACATACCTTAAACTCTTATGATCTGTGAATATGGTAAACTTACTACCATAAAGGTAATGTATCCAAATCTTAAGGGCAAAAATTATAGCTCCTAATTCCAAATCATGGGTTGAATAATTCTCTTCATGATTCTTAAGTTGTCTAGATGCGTAAGCTATAACCTTTTGGCGTTGCATTAATACACATCCATAACCTATCTTAGAAGCGTCACAATAGACTACAAAGTCTTCAGTTCCTTCTGGTAACGCTAGTATGGGTGTATTAGTTAATCTTTGCTTAAGAATTCTAAAAGCTTCTTCTTGTTTTGGTCCCCATTCAAACTTAATGGATTTACAGGTTAACTTAGTTAAAGGAATTGCTATTCTAGAAAAATCTCGAATAAATCTTCTATAATAACCGGCCAATCCTAAGAAACTTCTAATCTTGGTTGGTGAATCAGGGGTTTTCCATTTGTAATTGCCTCGATCTTTGTTGGATCCACATGAATTCCTTCATGATTAACTAAATGTCCAAGAAATTGTACCTGTTCTAACCAAAACTCGCACTTTGAAAATTTAGCATAAAGCTTTTCTTTTCTTAATAGGCTTAAAAGTGCGTGCAAATGCTTTGCATGTTCCTCTTTACTCTTAGAGTAAATTAGAATATCATCTATAAAGACAATTATGAATTTATCCAAATATGGCTCACATATTCGGTTCATCATGTCCATAAATGCGGCTGGGGCATTGGTTAAACCAAATGGCATGACAGTAAATTCATAATGACCATACCTTGTTCTGAATGCGGTCTTAGGAATGTCCTCTTCCTGTACCTTTAATTGATGATATCCTGATCTTAAATCGATTTTAGAGAAAAATCGAGCTCCTTGTAGTTGGTCGAACAGATCATCGATTCTCAGTAATGGGTACCGATTCTTAATTGTAACTTTGTTCAATTCACGGTAATCAATGCACATACGCATTGATCCGTCCTTCTTTTTAAAGAATAAAATCGGCGCTCCGCTCCCCATGGCGACGAACTTGGTTGTATGAATCCTTTTTCCAGCAATTCATCTAATTGTTTCTTCAGTTCCTGCATTTTGGCGGGTGCCAAATGGTAAGGTGCCTTGACTACATGTCTAATCTCTCCGATTAATCCCCAGATGTAACGGGAGATTAACACTGGTTCAGGTGATGCAAGGGTTGGTACTATTCTAGCATATTCAAAGAATAACTTTGTGTACCCCTTACTATCCACTCCATTCATCCTAAGATTTAGGAATTTGTTTGTTATTTGTTCCTTTTCATTAGGAGGGCAGAATTTCCTTTCTACCATATTTCTAAATTCCTCCCATTCCATATTGTATACCCTATCACTTCCTCTTGACTGAAGGATAGTGTTCCACCATTCTAAGGCTGAATTTTTAAATAGATTGGAAGCAAACATTATCTTGTCCTCTTCCACACATTTACTTATTTTCAGAACAGCCTCAGTCTTTTCTATCCAGCGTAGAGCTGCAATAGGTTCTTCATTGCCCGAGAATTCTATTGGTTTGCAGGACCAGAATTCTTTGTAAGAACAACCATAAGGCATGGTTCTTCTTCTTTTGGGAATGGGCGCTTGAAGTACAGGGCCATTGTTCATGCTGTGTTCTGGTTCAATTGGTCGCTTACTGTTATGCTTACTTTTATTATTTGCTTCCTGAATCGTTTGAATAATAAATGGCATTGCATCTATGATTCCTTGTGCCACTATGTGTTGAACGGCACTATTATCCATTTGGTTTCCATTGTTATTGATGCTCGGATTCTCATTAACCACGTTAATGTTACTCTGGTTATCGTTATTCAGATTTCCTTGATTTCCTTCATCGGCCATCTGAATTTTAAACATTTACCCCATATTAATATCACAAAATAATATTTAATATAGTCATTCACATGACACGCATTTTTGCCAAAAGCGTCGATCATTGCGACTTTACTCTATTCATATACTATGCATCTATTACACACCAGTACAGAAATAAAAATTACAATACCAACATAAATAAATAATAGTAGGCATCCGTACACACATATTTTATTTTATTATTATTATATTATTATTACTATTACCGTTCCCACTATCACATTCACGGATATGGATTCATCCAAAAATCCATATTGCGCTCATCGTATTTCCATACGAGTCGCTCTCCCACCTGTCGCATTCTCTCACTGCTTTCTAAAATTTTCTCACCAAATGTCCTAAGTTCTTGTACATTTTCTGCACTCATTGGGGGTGCAGGTTCTAGGACTGGGTTCAGAATCTAGGGTGCGGGTTCCTGGTGTGAGGGTGTAGGTGCCTGAAATTGGTAAGGATCTTCTAAGATCTCCCTAATGTATTCATCATGGAAATAGGGATCTAAAGGGTCCAAACCTAGGTAAGCTCCTACGTTTTGCATGGGTGTGTCTTCATGTATCGGGTAACGTTGCACATAGTCCCTAACGTCATCCCACCAGGGATCGTAATTTGGGTCTAGGGGGTTTGGTGCAGGTACCCTAGGTATTTCTTCTGGATTGAAGTCATGCATCTCTACTTGGTTTTCAGGGTTTTCTATCTCCATTGGTTGGTCAGGGATTGGCAGTTGTGGTTGGGGTGCTATTATTTGCTCCAGATTAGGGTCAGCTACAGTAGTTGCTAGGATGTGAATATTGGATATACCCCTATTTATCATATCCTGGGCATAGGCATATGTCTCTCTCTTGGCTGCGGCTAGTACCCTCTGATCTTGTAACTTTTTCATACGCTTCCTACGCTCGTGTGCCCCTCTACTGAACCATCCCCTATTTTTCTGAGGAAATGGCTCTTCTGACTGAGCCTTAAACACAAAGATTCCTTCTTCCGTATTAGCAGAGTACCCTGAGAGGGCGGGCTGAGAAGAGGAGGTGCCTTCGCTTCTAGGCGAACCAGACAATTGACGATACGCGTCAGATGGTCCTTGGTCTCTCATACTGTAAACTAACAGATAGTCAAATAACACATAACAATTAAATACAATTATGCACGTATTCCCATAATTTATTTCCTAACACTTTAGATTTTGATGTCAGCAGAACACCTCTGTGGCTGAATCAGTGGCTTAGCTCTGATACCACCTTCTGTCGCAACCACCGATCCCTTATCTGTCCCGGGAACGGGCGGCCGCGAGCCAGTTTCGGTGGTACCGTGTGTCGTCTAATTTGGCAGCGGAAATTTTCATCAGGACCGTAGTTAGGAAATGTTTATCAGAGTAAAACCACCATTTATATATAATTAAACATATTGGGATGAAACCCGTGTTTTTATTACAAGCTGATTTACAGGGATAAATCCCATTTTATTTGAATTAAAACGCCTTCTTTATTTAGGTAACTTTTATAGCCACTTTTCCAAGCCTTCAGTGCTGTCCAGCTGGCTTCTAATTGGCTTTCACATTGTCTTACCTGAAACGCGTTTTAAAAACATTTGTCAGTGGGAAATACTGGTGAGTGAATCCCAGTTTAATCAAGAATTATTAATTTAATTTAAACTTAACAATATTGAGGGCAATTACAATGTTTATATCTACCCAATTACTCATTCAGTACTGTCAATCCTGACTGGTGGGTCATATTACACAATGGCTAACTCTTCGTATAATGGTAACGTTACTCACATTTTGTATACAAAACCCCAATATACCGGCAGTAATCGTAGAATTACAAAGACTCAATCACTGCTAAATTGCATTGTAAAATAGTTAAGGTTTTGTAAAAACTGTTAACAAAAAGGAGATTACTCACATTGCTGTCTTAGATTTTTCGTAAGGGTTTCCTGATGATAATCTAAAATTTACATAAATGTACAAGTGTTAGTATAATAACCCATTTTAACATTAGCAATACCCTCCCCGAGACGGCATTCCAATGACTACGTCGGGCAGAACCACGACAACCATTACGGAACCCTAGATCAACCAGACAACGTATCTAATACGTATCCAGGGGTTATAATACTTACAACTGAGCAGAACTTCGCTAATTAGGGGGGTATAATACCCGCTTATAAAGCCTATTATTCAGAATTTGAGATTGAGAAATGAAAATGGGACGAACAGACTGAAGATCCGATGGATCCTTTATATAGTTGTTGATTCCGGTTCTCCCGCGGCCCGCGTAAGAGTAGCCTAAGGGCTACGCGGCCCGCGTCAAACCCAGTCAACGCGTAGCTGGGCTGAGTCGATGTATAGGGCTGCCGGGTGTTGGGCCACGTGGCGGCCCAGGGTTGCGTCGGATGTTAAGTTCACGCAGCCCGCGTGAAGGTTGGGGTGGGGCTTACGCGGCCCGCCTCAACTTAATAATCAGATTTTTAATTATTTTTAATACTATTTAATATATTTAAGGTCCGTTTTCTCGTATGGGGTGTATTTTGGGACATTTTGGAATATTTTAAAATATATTAGGGTGTCGGAAAAATTATGAGGGTGTCGGTTTTATTGAGGACTGTTATAGATTTGCTTGAGGGTAAGCAAATGACAAGTGTGGGGGATGTGATGGAGAGGGTGAAACCCGAGCTATAAAGTGTCTATTTTGTGTGTTTCATTAGGTTTTAAGTGATTACACGCGTCGAATAAGATAACTACGAGAAATTGTGATTTGTGCAGGTAAATGGCTTAATTTGAGGAAGTTAACACGTTTAGAGTTGAAGTGGAATGTCCGATGTTGGCGAATGTTGCAAATGGAAGTGGGGCAACCTTCATTGAAGATTCTTTGGGCTCTCATAATTAGAAAAACATCATCATTAGCATCGAATTTTGGGCAGCAACATTGAAGGACTTTTGGCAGCACATATCACGACATTGGCAACCAATATGAATTATTTTGGGCTTCGAACTCATCCAAAAGACATTATCATTATTCATGAAAACAAGGAGAAACACTTATTGATTTTTTTGGGGGCTCTTATAAATGACAAACACGTCATCATTATGGAAACACTTGGGCTGGCCGGTCAACTATTGGATAACTAACGGATGATTGGTAGGACATAAGAGAATTTTTGGGCTCTCAACTACCATCGAACTTTGGGCTCCCACATCGGCCCAACAACATCTTCAATCCCATCGATCTCTTTTGGCAGCCGTATAATACCTACTGGAGAGCTTTCGAAATCATCTTATCATCATCATCGATCAATGTCTTTTTCACTATCTCAAGCTTGTGATTGCGTCCATTCAACAATGAGCGGCTAGTCTCGTCGGATTCACCCCGGTGTAGATTGTTGTAAGATTTTCTAGGGTTTATGTATTTGTAGTTTGATTCGACTTTGTGACAATTTGTGTTGATTTTGTAAACCATAGACAATTGTTTGCATTTGTTTCGTATTCGTGAATTGTCGAACGATGATAAAGTTATGACTTTGCGAAATGGTTATGTGTAATTATGCGTTGTCGTGGTTAGAATTTACTTGTGTTGATTACGATGTGCATTCTTGTCCGTTCTTCGGGACGTTGATAGTTATTGGCACCTAAGTCACGGTACACTAAATCCGTTAATCGTTATGCAATTGAGTTGAATTAAAACATGTAGGAACCCTAGGTCTTGCAATTATCGAACCGGGTGTGATCCGTATTCTAATTTCTTGTTTCAACTTTTTAGTTTAGTTTACAATTTTAGTTAATATTCAATTGATTTCGATAACATCAATTTGTCGATTCATTCCGATTTATTTAAAAAAAACAAACAAATAAATAAAAATAGAAATCTTCATAATCACTTTGTACATTATTTGTAAATAGTCTAACTAATCGAACGGGTCGTGCGATACTGACCACCTGCTCTTCGTGGATACGATACCCGACTTACCCTAGCTACCTAGGTTTAATTGGGTTTTTGACTGATCGAGACGACACGGTCACGTCACCCACCAGTCAGGATTGACAATACTGAATGAGTAATTGTGTAGATGTAAACATTGTAATCGCTCTCAATACTGTTAAATGATAAAACTCTTCTTGATTAAATTGAGATTCACTCACCAGTATTTCCCACTGACAAATTGTTTTTAAACGTGTTTCAGGTAACAAAATGTGAAAGCCAACTAGAAGCCAGCTGGACAACACTGAAGGCTTGGAAAAGTGGCTATAAAAGTTACCTAAATAAAGAAGATGTTTTATTTCAATAAAATGGGGTTTACCCCTATAAATCAGTTTGTAATGAAAGCATGGGTTTTATCCCAATATGTTTACTTATATAAAATATGGTGTTTTACTCTGATAAAATATTTCCTAACTACGGTCCTGATGTAAATTCTGCTGCCAGATTGATAAACACCGATACCACCAAAACTGAATCTCGCGGCCGCCCGTTCCCGGGACAGATAGGGGGCGGGGGTTGCGACATATTGGCGGTTCATCTGTTGCTTCGGGAAACGCTAGGGTTTCCAATCAAATCGTAATAAATGCCCGACCTATAAATACCAGGCGATTTCTACCATTTCTTCACTCCATCCTTTCTTTTTTTCTCCCCTCCTTTTTCATTCGCATATCATTTCTTTTTTTTTTCCCATATGATGGCATCTTCTAGTAAAAACAAAAAGAAGGGGTTGTGTCTTCCCAACTTGAAACTATTGCTATCAAGTATCAAGTAGTAGAGAAAATAATTCTAGAAACTATGCAGACATTTTCTCTTTAAAGATGAGTGGGGTGTTGGGACTTGGGTATCAAGAGCTTGTACAGACTGCTCCTAATCCCCCTTAAAGGTAAGATAACCTTATACGCCGATTTTTGCTATACCTGCCACTTTTGTCTCCCCAATACCCAATTCATGGTAAAGATTCTTGAGTATTATAAGTGCCATATGACCCAAATTCATCCTCTAGAACCTTTGGCAAGTATGTTCAATGTTTTTTACAAAACGAAGACAAACGACCGTTGGTTTTCCTTTAAGAAACGAGGAGGAGTTGTTGCACAGTCTGGGAAACCGCCAGTTAGTTTTTATACTTGGAAAGAGAAGTTCTTTTATATTAAAGCGGGTGTGATTCAAGTATGCTCGTATTTCCGCTCTCTTTATGAGTCTCTTGTTGATGTGGTCCCCACGGCTGAGGAGTTTGAGAATTCCTAGTTTTACAAACTTCTGACTAAACGACCAATAGACATACGTGCCATTCCCAAAGAAGCCCTTGTTGGGGTAGGTATGCGCCAGATGTGGGAGAGAGAAGTCTACAAGCCTATGATGTTAGTGAAAGGTGAAGATACGTGCACTTTTTATTTTATGTCTTTTTGTCTTCATATGTAAACCTCTGTATTTTGAGATGTGTGTTTGTTGTGCGTGCAGCGATAGAAGGTTTTTATGAGATTATTTTGTCTGGAGTTGGTGCTACTTTGTCTTTTGGTGCTGTTAGTTAAAGAAAAACTCATGTTCTTGCAAAATTTGCTCACAACTTTGTTGCTCCCGATCTCACAAAAGATCTTGCAAAATTTGATGAGCTGAAGGCACCAGGTTCTATCCCTAATCCAAAACATCTTAGTGTGATTCAAGATATTGTGGGGTATCTTGTTACCATCTTGAGTAATGATTTTGCTGATTCTGAGAACACTCCTTTAATCAGCGTGTCAGGCGCCGCCCTGATGCGCGCACAGATGCTAAGAGTGGTTCTAAGAAAACAAGAGTTGTTAATGTAGTTCCAGTGGTGATAAAACTGTTGATGTTGTGAGTTCGTCGAATAAGTTGAAAAGAAAGGAGGATCATGGTTCTGGTGATGCTAAAACTTCTTTGTCTCCAACTAAAGTGAGTCGCTCTTGAACTTGATCAGTGAATGACTTCAAAGGTTCTACGAACTTATGTTATTATCTTGCACTTGATCAGTGAATGACTTCAAAGGTTCTACGAACTTATGCTATACGTATGACTGTTGTTTTCTTTATTGTATTGTAGTGTTTCCTACTCCCCTGAGAATGTCTCCTAAGATAGCCAAGTTAGTGTTTTCCCCAGACGGTACGTTGTTGAGGATGCGTACTACTAAAGATGATGACGAGAAAACACCAAAGAAAAAAACTCCTGTTGTTGCACCAAACTTTGAACAAACTCCACCTGTTCCCCCTTTTAGGGATCTTGGCAAGACCCATGTGAGTGAGCCTTTGACAGTTGATCCTACTATTCCTCTGTCTCCCCAAGCAAGTTGTGTTGACGCGGGGCATGCGTCTCAAAGTCATGGTGCATGTTTTATACCAAATTTTTATAACCATGCAACTGCTGATCAGATTCACGTCCCCAACTGGCGAGTGAAACAAGAAACACGGTTGAAGGAGCCTAGCATATGCCGCAATTTCTTATTGCATGCATTTCCACATGTTGAACGTCTCCACTATGCTTACCTGCCTAGGCTTCGAATACCTGATGAGTTGGCCATTGGTATTGCTTTCATGACATCTGGCATGACAGAGGTTATGCGTCAATGGGATGTTTTGCAAGATCAGTTTGCCGCTTTGGAGTCATTGAGAGCCGAGCTTATGTGTGATGAAGAGGAGTTTCACAAGTATTGTGATGACATGAGTCAGACTAATAAAATGATTGACACAAAACTCAAGGATGATCTTCGGAAGAGTAAACAACTGGTCCAGGCATTTGAAGAGGAACGTTTGAGAAACAAACAAAAGGCCTATGAAAGGAAAGTCGCTTGCGATCGTACGAATGAAGTGCCGTGAGGCCGTACTGTGGCAATGAGGAATGTTGAAGCTACTGTTGCGAAGCTAAGGGATGAGTTGTTGGCCGATGATGAGGTGATTAAGTCTCAGGTTGACATGATTAAGGATTTGGAGCATGAAAAAACAGGTTTTGCTGGATGGGAATTCTCAATTAATGGGTGAGATTGACCGTCTTTGTGAGACAAGGCAATGGCTAATCACTGAAGGTTTACCTGCTGTGGTGGAGGTTGTGAAAGACAATGATGAGTTTATCGATGCTATAACAGATCTTAATGGTGCTACTCTTGCCGTTGGCAGGCTTGCAGGTTTCATGCAGGGATACACATGGAAAGAGGTTGGTTTAGACGCATCGATGCATGAGTTGTATGGACAAGAAGATCCAAATGAAATTTTAAAGAACAAATACAAAGCTTTCGAGGCCATGGACTTCCCTATTGTCTAAATGTTTACAGCTTGTGAGAATCACGAGGACATGTCTTTCTTGCGTGGATTAGTGTGTAAAGACATGAATATGAAGTCTGCCGATGAAACCGGTCCATCCACAAATCCCATCGACCTCATGAATGAAAATCCCATGAATGAAGATCCCCCACATGAAAACCTTATGAATGAAGAAACTTAAGACCAAGATCCCAAATGATAGTCTCCAGCCTGCGTGCTGTGTAGTGGTTGTTGATCCCATGTAATACAAGCCAATTTTACTTTTTTTGCCCATTTCATGCTTTTACTTTGAACATCTGTGATTGTGACACTTTACTTTTTTCTTGATGCTTGCTCACGATCCTCCTTTTTGCTGAGGGATCTGTCCTCACCGGGGGGGGGGGGGTCGTGATGATGATGTAAACACTATACTCTTATTTAAGGCCTATGGTTATGGCCATTTGCTGGGTGCATGTACCCACATAATCGACACTTAAACTGTTATGATCTTAGACGCCTGCGTACTTATGACATGTGTTGGGCATTTTTTGAATTGCCTTTTGTTATGTTTATTTTGTTGTATTGCTTTTGCAGGTATAAAAACGAGTGCAATAGCGCATGCATTTCTTATTCTCGTGCTCTTCTTTTAAGAAAAGTGTACATGCTTAGTCATTCATTATGACGAACGCACCACTGGTAGAAGCCTGAGGCAGCCCTCCTGATGAGTCTATTGGAGGACGAACCAATGTGAGGTGGCGCGCTTACAGTGCATCCTTTTGGCGAATGTGCGCTAAGGGTTTTCACATTTTATTCTTACTTTCTTTACGTGATCAGTCGTATTTTTAGAAAGATTTTATGATTGTGAACAATGTTTGGTGCGCGCATGATTGTATGTTCACCAGGCAATGTGATGCCTAAGAAATAAGGAAGAATTACTACGTGTGTGCCGCATATCCGCATTGTGGGTAAGTTTTTTTTTTTTTTTGTTTCTTTCATGATGATGTCTTAGTATAAGTTAAGTGCGAGTAAAATTGTGAGCAAAGTCATTTTTGTTGCATTTTTTGTTGTCAAAATAAAGTAACTTTACTATTCCATGTTTACACTTGTACTTAAAATATAACCTAAGTGGTTTAAATGACCTTCTTTCTTAGAACTTTTATAAAGGGAAGTAATATGAAAATGGCGTAAGTGCCTTATGGTGTGTTCCGTGTGGAAAAAGTTCTTCACATATAGCATTTCCGGAGACGGAGACGTGCCAGGGCCTAAGCACATTCTTACCACCAGGGTTTTCAACTTGTATTCCCCTTTTCCCATCTCCTACTGGATTTGATACGTGCTTTCCCAATTTGGGGTCAATTTTCCTTGTATGTCTGTCCGGCTTGCGGTGTTATCTCTAGTGGAAAACTGCGTGACCTTAACTCTTTCGTTGTAATAACGCTCCAGTTGTTTTTTGTACTTGGCTTCGCGAATGACGGCCATATCACGTCTCTCCTCAAGGAGATCAAGATTAATCATTCTTGCTACCATGACAAACCAACCTGGCCACTTGGGGGAATAGTGACTGTTTGCTATTGGTGGACAACCACCACTACTCGTGCACTTTAATAAAGTTACTCTATAATTCCTAAACTTTATTATAAAAAAAATCTTTGACGGACATATTTTTATCTATGTCTCAATGTAATATTTATTAAGGGGTTGTTTGTTTACCTCTTAATGAGGCTCTTAATGGTTCAGACCTCTTACTGGTTTAGCACTTAATGGTTCAGACTGTTTGTTTCACGAGCAGATGTTTGAATGGTTCAGACATTTGTCTCTGAATGGTTAAGATTTATACAGAGTCTGAATGGTTAAGACATCTAATCTGAATTGGTCAGACATTTGCCTCTGAACGGTTAAGCATTATACATGCTCTTAATGGTTCAGACCTCTTACTGGTTCAACACTTAATGGTTCAGACCTCTTACTGATTCAGCACTTAACTATTCAGATGTTGCCAAACAGCCCCTAAGATTGTGTTATAAATAGTATGTACAAATAACCGAAATACGAAGAAATATTCCGTATACCGCCCGCAGCCGGACATAAGACTAGTTATTTGAACAAATCTATACTATATAATAAAAGAAACCAACTTTGGGACACGTGTCACTCGATGAAGACGTCTACATTTTAATTTCCTGCATTTTCATACTTATCTTATATCAATTAATTAAATAATAAATAATAAATTAATATTAAATCTTATCTTACTTTGAATGTCGGATAGAATCATTCTATTTAATCTAATAATATAATATCTTCAAATTTAAATTATAAATTAAAGATTTTTTAAATAATAGCACAAAAAAATAATCTTAAACTTAAAAAACAATAATACGCTCATATAAAAAATTTAAAGTACAAACAAAATATACAAAATAACTTATTAGACATTAGATAAAACTTTAAAAAACACTAATTAGGAAGAGAAGCTTATAATATAATTCTGTTTTTGATTTTTCAAATTGGGGTTCTAATCAATTCGAATTAAACTTAACCAAGTTTATGACTTGATTCGAATTAAACCGAACCAAATTTATGCTTTTTTAAACAAATCCAATAGCATATTATTTACTATACAAAATTACATTTATTTAACCCGTGTAATATATGGTGTTTTTAAAGATATAACTTTTTTTTTATTATTTAGTATATATTCGCCCCGCTTGCGGTATGCGCATATAATGTATATATGTGTGGACGCTCGGAGGGCAAAAGTGAAATTGCACTAATTTTAACATTATTTTACTAAGTTCGTGAAAATAACGTTAAAAGCGGGGACGGTTAATCATGCATCATCATCATGTGGTGGCGCTGATAGTAGAAAGACAAAAGGGACCATTCACTAATCGGTATTTGTCCCGATTGTTGAGCGTTATGTGTCTTATATCCAAGACTTGATGCAAAACTACTATCGAGCCGTGGCTCTCACTGAAAGCAGTCTCTCTATTCCTACGGGGTAGAGGTAACGCTGTCTACATCTTACCATCCTCAGACCCTACCTTAGCTTTGCTATTGGTGGGATTTACTGAATATGATAATGATGAAAATGATTTAGTATATATAATTGGATTTATTGAACCTGTATAATACACGGGGTTTATAAAGCTATAACTTTTTTATTATTTAGTTTATAAAATTACATTTATGCAACCTGTGTAATATACAATGTTACAAAATTACATTTATTTAACACGTGTAATACATAGTGCTTTTAAAAATATAACTTTTTTTATTATGTAGTATATATAATTAGATTTATTCAACCTGTACAATACACGGGTTTTTATTATTTGGTATATAAAATAACATTTATTCAGTACAATACATTGGGTTCTTAGAGATATAATTTTTTTTATTATTTAATATATAAAATTACATTTGTTCAACCCGTGTAATAAACGAGATTTTTAAAGAATAAGTGTTTTAATTTAGTATATAAAGTTACATTTATTCAATATACATTGGGTTCTTAGAGATATAATTTTTTTTATTATTTAATATATAAAATTACATTTGTTCAACCCGTGTAATAAACGAGATTTTTAAAGAATAAGTGTTTTAATTTAGTATATAAAGTTACATTTATTCAACCCCGTATTAATGAATAATAATGATGTATAAAAGTGTCTGGTACTTGGTAGTTTGATAAAGTAGCGACTAGCGAACGTGACATGCTCATCACTCTCCATCCATGGCTGCTTGCTCACCATTTTTGTCGTATCATAGTCTTCTCCGGATACACGTCTTTTCTCTCTCTCTATAACTACCATCTCAAACTCATAACAACCGTCGTTTCTTCCCCAACGCCGTTACAGGTACTCAATCTACCTTCACCGATAGCACACAACAACATAATCTGCAATTGTCACCAGCAATTTGAGTTTAATAATTAATATATACGTATAGTTGATTTTGTAAGTATTCTACTGTTTTGTGCAGATATGAGTTGTTTTGCTAAGGAGTATGAATTTCTGACGGAGATCGGCATTGAGCCTCGAAATTACGGTAGTTTTGTTGACGGTTACTGGAAGGGAAGTGGTTCTGTTGTGTCGTCTGTTAATCCTGCTAACAATAAGGTAGTCTGATTACTGTTATATGTTGATGATATATAGGTTGATTCGATTTGGATTTTGAAGTTTTTGTGACTTTTGGATGATTAGATTAAATTTGAAAGGTAGAGTTAGGGTTGTTTGAACTCCTGGTGAAGAATTAACGTCGTTACTAGGTCCGATATAGAGCGGTTTTTATAACTTATAATTGTTATGGACTTATGGTAGTACTTATTTGCAATATTTGGGGATTTTATTAATTCTCACTAGATTAGATTCTTGTTATGGAAAGCTGGTTTTAAGATGCGCGCATCACATGATGTGATGAAATCGCATTGCTGCAGTTGATGCACACATCACATGATGCGCGTGTGATGCGTGAAGCGGTCTCTGATGCAGTTAATCAGTATTTGAACAGACTATACTATCAATTGCAATGGGTCTTAGTTTTTGCAATCTGATTGAACAAACATGACCAAAGGTGATGTGAATATCTTATATTTTAGTGTTTAAAGTTTGAGAAGTTAATATATTATCTATAATTTTTTTAGTATTTTGTAATAACGGACGCCTTACATACGTCATGCGTGCGCTTTGCGCATTGACTTTTGGGATCAAAACGCATCGGAACGCCACACGTATTGTAAAACATGGTACTAGGAAATTACACGGGTTTACGAGTTAATTGAATTTTCTCTATGGTTTATTCCCAGTTACTTGAGGTAGCCACATGAATGATATCCAGCCTAACTATATATTACAAGCAGTGAAGCTCAAAATGAGAACATTTCCTATTTATGTATCATCATATAGAAATTCAACCGGCCATGATTTTGGTCACTTTTAGGATGTCTTAGCTGAAGAATATCATGTACTGGAAATACGTTGAAGCAAAATTGACCGAAAGTTGAACCTAGCAAACTCCACTTTTGAGTTTTCTTTTAAACTCTAAATTGACAAGTATATCCCAAGATCTTCAGTACTGTATTGATGTTAAATATTGGTTGAAACAGACTAACAGTCAAGGGTAGGGTTTTTGTTCGAGTGGCAAGTTTTTTTAGAAAGTAATTGTTTGCTATCTTGTTGATCCAGCCCATTGCCGAAGTTGTAGAAGCTTCTTCTCAAGATTATGAGGAGGGCATGCAGGCATGTTTCAAAGCCTCAAAGATTTGGATGCAAGTAAGTGAAAGTTCCCACAAAATACTGCTTATTTATTATTGAGGTCTTTCAATTTCCTTATAGTTGTGATCCTCATATCAACTCATTCTAGCACTGATGTTTTTTTTAGTACAACAGAATGATCTATAATCTCTTCTTACTGCTGTGGTTTTATAACGAGTACAATAGAATGATCTATAATCTCTTTTTACGTTGTGTAATTGTTATATACTTTTCCCTCAGCTTCCTGCACCAAAACGAGGTGAGATTGTTAGACAGATCGGTGATGCATTGAGATCCAAGCTCGAGTACCTTGGTCGGCTTTTATCACTTGAGATGGGAAAAATTCTTCCAGAAGGAATTGGGGAAGTTCAAGTATGTGTTTTACCTTTTTTTTCTAACCGTCTTTAGTTATAAATTACCTGGCCATGTTCCTCCTACCAATACCGCATCTGATATCGTATTAAACGATTTAAATGAGTGATATACATCACTTCTTTGCATCTATGAAACTGTTATGAGGATGAATTTCTATTCCTATGAAGCATTATGCACTTTGTATAGCTGTTTTGGTTCACTTTGTGTTATGCTAAACTTTGACTATGAAAGCTAATTTTGATTTTTTTTTCGTGTTAATGACAGGAAGTTATTGACATGTGCGACTTCGCAGTGGGGTTAAGCCGACAACTAAATGGATCAGTCATACCCTCTGAACGTGAGCCCTATTTCTAGCTCCTTAAATTTTTATAGAAATATGATAAGATCATCTATTGGTGGAAATGGCGGACATATTTGTGTCTACCAATGGCAGTTTCGGTACATTTATCTAAAAGTTGGGTGATTTGAGTTCTATTATATCTCCAACGGGCTTGAAACTTAGTTCAAAGTGCAACAAGATGAACCGCTCAAACCAATTGAAAGTAACTGATACGAACCTACGGTCGACCCACTTCTCATGGGCAGGTAGGGCTGTAAACGAACCAAACGTTCGGCGAACAGTTCGTGAACCGTTCGGCGGGAAGTTCGTTTGTGTTCGTTCGTTTATTAAACAAACGAACACGAACAAGAAATTTCGTTCGTTTAGTTAAATGAACAAACATGAACATAGGTCGTGTTCGTTCGTTTATGTTCGTGAACGTTCGGTAACATGTTCGTTTGTGTTCGATAGTTCATTAGTGTTTTTAGTTTTTATATTTATTAAAATATTTCAAAATTCCGACAAATTATATATCTAATAAGCGTCAGTGTATTATATATTATGTTCATGAACGATTGTTTGTGTTCGTTTGTTTCCGTTTGTGTTCATAACATTAGTTTGTGCTCATTTGTGTTCGTCAACATTTGTTGCCTAAAATTAACAAACAAACACAAACGAACACGAACAAGTTCATTTCCTTAACAAACGAACACGAACATAAAATCTCGTTCGATAAGTGTTCGTGAACGGTTCACGAACACATATATTTCTTAACAAACGAACACGAACAAGGTCTTGTTCGTGTTCGTTCGGTTCGTTTACAGCCCTATGGGCAGGTCCAGATGGGTATTTGACCCGTTTAATTATTAGCAGGAATTAGTTTGGGGGGAACAGTTCTGGGAGCAAGTAGTGGGCGGTTTTTTAGCAGTTAATTACCTTCTCTTATTTTATGTTAAATAGGGCAGAATAGGGGTAGTTTTAGGAGGTCGATGTTTCATATAAGATTAGGGTTCTAAACCTTTGTTTCTGGAGATTAACCCATCTCGAATTGGGTCTTTTATCTTGTAATATTTCAGTTTTCAGCAATTTAAATCTATCAATTACTTTTGTTTGAGTTCTGGGTTCTATCAATGGTTCCATTGCCGGGAAATTCGAAGCTGGTGCAGACCCGGTACAGTTCCTGCGATCAGGTTGTGCTTGCTTCTCAATTAGCATCAATTGCAGCCAGCATAGACTCTATGCGGAAGGATATCGCAGAGATCAGGATGGCTTGGATGGATGAAAATAACACCGAGGATGAACCTCAAGCTCCATTGGCAGATCTGGTCAAGGACGAGGAAACTGAGGATGTCCCCGCGGAATCGAAACACAGGACTACCGTCATCACGGCCGCCATAACTACCAACTCTACCACCGTCACCACCGCCAAAGCAACCACCTTCCATCACCCGTTTTCATCGGTGGATTATTATGGGTACAACCCGAGAAACACCGCGTTTGATGATGCTGTTAATGGGTTACAACAAGTTAGAGAAGAAAGGATTCCAGAGCTTGAAGAAGAAACAGAACAGTTTAACCATAGACAAAAGAGGGGACAAAACAGAGGATCCAATGTTCATCAAGATGAGGTTTTAGCTGTTGGTGTTGCTGATGATGTATTGGTGAGGTCTGAAACTAAGATGTGGATGCATCAATGTGAGAAGGAATCAACAGAGCATCACAGAGAGATTATGTATGTTGATGTAAATGAGAAGGATGGTTTGCCACTACATGAGAAGGGACATATGGATGTATCATCGTCATCAAAAGCTATGAATCTTGGAAAACAGAAAAGAGTGGATAATTGGAAGGAATTTCATGTTAGGAATAAAGATGTACAAGCCGTCTTGGAATGCAGGGACTTGGCAGGCCAATTCCCTTCCTCTCGACTTGAGGTCAAGTCGTTTGTCCAGGCGGGATGTGTTGATACGAACCTACGGTCGACCCACTTCTCATGGGCAGGTCCAGATGGGTATTTGACCCATTTAATTATTAGCAGGAATTAGTTTGGGGGGAACAGTTCTGGGAGCAAGTAGTGGGCGGTTTTTTAGCAGTTAATTACCTTCTCTTATTTTATGTTAAATATGGCAGAATAGGGGTAGTTTTAGGAGGTCGATGTTTCATATAAAATTAGGGTTCTAAACCTTTGTTTCTGGAGATTAACCCATCTCGAATTGGGTCTTTTATCTTGTAATATTTCAGTTTTCAGCAATTAAATCTATCAATTACTTTTGTTTGAGTTCTGGGTTCTATCAGTAACACAAGCTGCAGTAGTATTTTTTTTTTTTTTTTTTTTTTTTTGCAATTTAATACAAATATACAATTCAATAATTATTTATAAAACTAAAGAAGATGTACGATAAAGTGTGTGCAGATCAATCCAATCCAACTCAACCTGTTACCCAACCTGCTCAAATTCCCACTTCTGAACGTGCTTGTGAGATCTGCATATCAACTTAATAAGCCAAATTTCATGGACCTTAAGTGTGGATATGAATTTAGATTTCATTGTTGATTTTCTGCTTTGTATGTGCAAGTATAGTTTTTTTTTTTTTCTGTGTGAAATACCTTACAATCTACATTAGTTCTTTTTTAACAATCCTGGTTTGTTTTTGACAGGTCCAAATCATATGATGCTCGAGGTGCTTCTAATTAAATTAATTGAATAGATGGTTATCAATCCATTACGTTTATGTATTATCAATCAACTATGTACAGATGTGGAATCCCCTTGGAGTAGTTGGTGTCATTACAGCCTTCAATTTTCCCTGTGCTGTTCTTGGTGAGCATTATATCCCTTATTAATATATCAATGAAATAAATTCCATGTCAAATCTATTAACAGTATTAAGGTGAGATATTAACGAAGCTGACCGGGGTCCATATTTTGATTTAGACTTATCATTTGCAGATATAACCAAAAATACAATTATTAAACAACTGATTTTACCTTTTATTTTATTAATTATGAATTACTTAATTAATTGCTGTTGTGTAGGATGGAATGCGTGCATTGCTCTAGTCTGCGGGAACTGTGTTGTTTGGTAAGTCTACTTGAACCAGAAAGAGATTTTGTAATTAATTGATCGTTTATAATCTAGATTTGTGAATGAGGTATGTAATCTGCTGTATATCTCATAAGAAAAAAAAAAAAAAAAACTATGTAACAAACACTATACAAACTCTCTAAAAAACTATGTAACAAACACTATACAAAAGACCATAATACCCCTGCACACACATGATAGTCACTTACTGTCGAATTATCATATTGTCTAATAGTGTATATAATAGGTTACATAGGGGCTCTACGATATGAAAATTATGACCAAAATGACATTTTTTTATCGTATAATATGTTCTATCTCTTTAACCAATTAAATTTGTCGATTGTTGATTTTTTAATTTCATTATACGATATGATTGCAGGAAAGGTGCTCCAACTACACCTTTGATAACAATAGCTATGACCAAATTAATTGGAGAAGTGCTAGAAAAAAACAGTTTACCAGCTGCTATTTTCACCTCATTTTGTGGGGGTGCGGAAATTGGTCAAGCTATAGCAAAAGATACCCGTATACCCCTAGTTTCCTTCACTGGAAGTTCAAAGGTAGTAACTTAATTAAGATTATGTTTTATCAGTTATCACTTAAATGCAGAACTCAATAATCAAAAGACACTGCTTTTTTCTATGTTGGTTAGGGAATGCATAAACAAAATTTCATGTATGCATTATGAATGTATCTATCAGAATTCAGACTATATGTATGAATGCAGGTGTTTATTTTTAGACATTGCTATTGTTTCACATGTGACACGTGGCAAACTGCAGGTTGGTCTCATGGTTCAACAGACAGTGAGTCAAAGGTTTGGTAAATTCCTGCTTGAATTAAGTGGTAACAACGCTTTGATAATCATGGATGATGCCGACATCAAACTTGCTGTTCGGTCTGTCTTGTTTGCTGCTGTTGGTACAGCTGGTCAACGCTGCACAACATGTCGTAGACTGGTAACATCAACAATGAAACAATTTCGACATTTTGTTAAAAAAATTTATGTTACTTTAATGCTAATTATGTATTTTTTTTAATTGCAGCTTGTTCATGAAAAGGTTTACAACTCTGTTGTTGATCAATTATTAGAAGCATATAAACAAGTCAAAATTGGGGATCCTTTAGAGAAAGGTACATTGCTTGGACCGTTGCACACTCGAGCATCAAGGGAGAATTTTGAGAAGGGAATAAAAGTTATTAAATCTCAGGTATTATAAGAGACAGTTTCAACAAATTTATGTGCACACGGGTCAGTATGGGTTATATGTTATTGCTTGCAGGTGAAATTGAATCCTATAACTAAATTGGGAACAGGTTTGACCTTTTAAAAGTCATCCATGGCTTTACGTAAGACAATGGATTGTTATTTAACTAAAATAAAAAAAAGGGTCGAACCGAATAAAAGTCATCCATGGTGTAGTCAAGTGTTTGTGACCTTCTAAATTGCTTTATGTGAAACTGGATCATTCTGTTATCATATTTAATATATGAATTACTCGATGAAATTCAGAAAACAGTTAAGTACATGCTCCCTGTGGTTTACTGAAATTCTGGATTTGATCCCTAGCTTTCCAAAAGTACACGGATGGTCCTTGTGGTTTGCACTTTGTAATCTCATTTTCCACTTCTAACATAAAAGAAACAAGTACATAGCAGGGGCCACCATGTACTTTTGGAAAATCACAAAGTGCAAATCACAGGGACCATCTGTGTACTTTTGGAAAGCTAGGGACTAAATCCAAAATTATGGTAAACCATAGGGACCATCCGTGTACTTTAGTCTGCAAAAAACGCACAATGTTTGCAGGTCAACCCTACCCAACCCATTTGAACCCCCTAAAAATTGACCCTTTTACAGGGAGGGAAAATCCTCACAGGTGGTTCGATTATAGAATCTGAAGGAAACTTTGTACAACCCACAATAGTTGAAATCTCACCGAGTGCAGATGTTGTGAAAGAAGAACTATTTGGTCCGGTCCTATATGTCCTGAAATTCAAGGTCAGTTTTGGGCAATTTAATATATGAATGCAATCATATATCTAATATTTTACATGTCGTCGTTATACAGACTTTTGAAGAAGCTGTTGAAATAAACAACTCGGTGCCTCAAGGATTGTCTAGTTCTATATTCACCTGCTCATCCGAGATTATCTTTAAATGGATTGGGTGAGTGACACTGACAATATCTATGTATGTAGTAAATCAACTTTCAGTTCTAATATAGTAATATCATTTTTTTTTTTTATTTTTTTATGGTAGACCTCAAGGAAGTGATTGTGGCATTGTTAATGCAAACATACCGACCAATGGTGCTGAAATAGGCGGTGCTTTTGGCGGTGAGAAGGGTACTGGGGGCGGTCATGAAGCAGGAAGCGACTCGTGGAAACAGTATATGAGGCGGTCAACTTGGTAAATTTCACTAATCACTATTTACTTATTTCTATAGACAATTAGTATGTCAAATATGATTATAAAAGTTATATTATTTCAGTACGATCAACTATGGGAGCGAACTACCACTTGCACAGGGGATCAACTTTGGCTAGCAAGTAGTAAATTTGCCTCTTTCACTTTATATCATGTACGATGGATTACATTCTTCATTCTAATCTATAAGTATGTGCCATTCTTGAAACTCATCTTGGTTTCTTGTCTGCTGTACAGGGAAAGCATGGTGGTAACCTACTTTCGGGTTTACGGTTTACGGTTTAGGTTTAGGTCAAGTATAGTTACGTGTATGAATCATCTAGTGATCTGAAATTGTTAAATTCCAGTTGGTAAGGTGTTTTTTTTAACAATTTGACATTTAACTCTTTTAATAATATTGACATGAATGGTTATATGTTTTTTTTTATTTTATATAAAATTGAACTCTATGTATAAATGTATCATTTTGCATAAGATTTAACATCACTATCTAAAACAAATCGTTGGTGTTTATAAGTGACTTTTCTATACAAGTTTCATTATTGTTGCTATTTTTATATCACTTCTAATAATATGTATGATTACTGCATTCAACTTTTATAACGATAAATATTAAGCTTAAAAAATTACAATTAGTAGGGTGAAGATTTAAGTTGGAGAATGTAAACGAGTCGAGCCAACCAAGATTGACTTGTTAAAATCTCAAGATTGAGTTGTTAAAATCTAGAAGGATGCGGACTCTTTTAACTATGAGCCTTATTAGGCTGTGGGGAGTGGGGCGTTGGTTGGGGCGGGGGATGCCCTTCAATTAAAAAAAGATTCAAATGGCTGATCACGCCACAAGCTAAGCCACGCCACGCCACACCACACTTCTCATTTTTCACCATAAGCTTGTGGATCTCCTTTAATAAATGAATCCGAGTGCTAAATATATAATAATTTTTATTTATACAACTAATATATAAATATACAATAGTGTTATAGTTTATTAAAAAAACAATTAAATGTGTATTTTGTTACATATATACAACTAATATATAAATATACAATAATGTTATAGTTTATTAAAAAAACAATTAAATGTGTATTTTGTTACATATAAAGTTATAAATATGTATAAAACTAATTATTTATATATGTAAACAAAACAATATTAAATAAAATATGAGCTAACTAAGTTTTGTAATTTTTTTGATAGTAAATTTAGATCACTGACAGACTATTGGAGTATTATCGTGCCACCAGCGGAATCACCCGATTATACTCATCTCCACTAAGCAATAATGCCTACACACCAATATACGAAGAAACCCAATAAAAAATTGAAAAAACACCCTCCTGTGAGAATCAAACTCGAGTTATATTAATTAAGTGAGATGTGCTTTAGCTTAACAAATTCAAACCAACTTTTTTGGAACCCTAGTTCGACACCAACTTTTTTACACCCTAGTTTGACAACCCAACCAACCTGTCACACATGAATCTAGAAACCCAAATTATTAAGATGAATCTAGAAGGCAAAATTATTTGGGAGGTAGTTTGCCTAATCTAGTAAATTTTTTACCTTAAATCATGCAACATCCTACCTAGCTGCATGTTTCCCAACCATTTCTAAAGAATTATAATATACATGTCAAAAATAACTTAATTTCAATCTGGTTTTGTACATGTGCTTTGATTCTCTTATACCACATATATAAACAAATTTATATCCATCTACAAACACAACCATTTTACCACTTTCCATTTTAGTCTCTCTTCTTGAGTTTGAAAGCATCCCAAATAGTGAAATAGTCCAAGTAATACTCAGTAAATCTCACCAATAGCAAAGCTAAGATATGGTCTAAGGAGGGTAAGATGTAGACAACCTTATCTCTATCCCGTAGGAATAGAGATGCTGTTTCAGTAAGACCCCCGGCTCGATAATAGTTTTGCATCAAGCCTTGGACATAAGGCACATAACACTCAGCAATTGAGACAACTGCCTATTAGTGCAAGTACCCCGTTGTCTTTCGCCTATCAACGCCACCACATGATACATGATTAACCATCCCCTTTTCAAACGTTATTTTCACGAAATTAGTAAAATAACGTTAAAATTAGTGCACTTTCACTTTTGTCCCCAAACGCCCATACATATATACATTATGTGCGCATACGGCATACCGCAAGTATTGCGTTAAATAGTCAAGGTAATAATTTTCGATAACTTTTGTCATTGATCCATTTGATGATCACAACATTAACGATGAAGATGCATTTAGCTTTCAATTTTCATAATCACAAATTCAAAACGTTAGAAAAAAAAAAAAAAAAAAAAAAAAAAAAAAAAAAAAAAAAAAAACTATTCCTTCATTCGATCAAAACTCAAAACATATGGAGTATTTATTTTCACCGTTCACTGGTTCAATTCTTCGGTATCTTCATCCGACTCAACCGTAATCTTACGAATCCAACTCTCCGGTCAAGTAAATCCGGCACCTTCAGCTCTTCCGCCGGAGAATCTGTCTCACGGTGGCGATCAAACTAACCGTCGGATCAACCGGTGGACCTGACGAGATCGACGCTCTACAAAACGACACGTGGCGCGCCATAGCTTCTTTCGTACTAATCAACCTCTTGCTCCGTACGATCTCGTCTTTAACCGCCTCTCCACATAATCCACACATCCATTGCCCTAGATACCTTTCACGTATCCGTTCTATGTACTCTAGCGTACACTCCTCCGTCAATCCGCAACAATCGCACTTCACGGATTCTACTTCCGTCGCTTCGGTTGTTAGACTTGCTGCTGGAATCATCATCGCATCGCTCATCACGGATGTAGACATATCTGCAACAGAAATCAATACATTTACTCGGTAATTCCTTTTAAAATTGCTAGTTCGTTTCACATAATGAAATGGTTACCAGACGGAACTGGAATGCAGATCTCATTTCTTATGTGGAGAAATGAGATAATGAGATCTGCATTCCAGTTCCATGCAGATTTTATTCTATTATGTGAAACGAACACTATCGTTATAGAAAACAAGGAAATTAAGTTTACCGGTAGCAGTAGTAGATGAGGTTCAACCGTTCAATAACGGAACAATTTTCGTTTGAGTCGAAAATTAACTTCAAAATACAACGGAGATTGACGAATTGTTAATTTGATATCGGTTATCGGTTAATAACGGTTATCTCTTTGTTTCCGAGTCTCCATCTAGAAGCTTGAATTTGGTAGAAGAATGGAAGAGGAAAGTGAAAAACATTCTAGAGATTGATTGATTACAATAGGAGCTACAACAAATTGTGTTTTGAAACTTTTAAGTTTTAAAGTAGAAATTGAAATAAGGAAGTGAAGAAAGGGGAAGGGGAAGAACAGAGTGTGAAGGGATGGTGGTTTTGTAGGGGTGGGGGGTTGGGTTGGGTTGATTAGATGTTGTTGGTCAATGATTAAGGTTGTGGAAATGTGGATTAGAGTTCATAACAATTTATGAAGCTCAATGATTAAGGTTTAGAAACGGAGAATAGAATCCACCACATTTTTATTATATAATCTGGATTATGTTTTCGGTTTTTATTAGAGAATGGAATATTAGATAAGTGCCTTTATGATTTTCATGCATAACGTTGTATTATTAGATTTAATAAATAAGTGGTGTTTAAGTTGTAGGCAAAAGATCAAATACAAATAATCTTAACATACTAAACATACAAATTGAAGGAAAACCCAAAAAGACAAGGTGACATTTTTGTAATTACCACCAACTATCAAAGTTACAACCAAAAATACCTAAAAAAATAAAACACAAATTTTTTTTTACATTTTTAATTAAAAAATCGCTACATTTCGTTAGGAAAAAAATATATATATATATATATTTTTTTTTGCTGCTACTAAAAGTAGCGATTTTTTAATAAAAAATGTTAAAAAAATAAAATAATTTGTGTGTTTTTTTAGATTTTTTGGGGGTTTAGTTTTTAGCATTTTAGCTTGGGTGGGGTGGGGGGGGGGGGGGGTTAGGTTTTTTTTAGGTTTTTGGGGGGTGGGGTGGGGGGGTTAGGTTTTTTTTTAGGTTTTTGGGGGGTGGGGGGGGGGGGGGGTGGTTTAGGTTTTTTTTTTTTTTGGGGGGGGGGGGGGGAGTTGTTAGGTTTTTTTTAGGTATATTTGTAGAGTAACTTTGATAGTTATTGATAATTACAAAAATGCCACCTTGTCTTTTTGAGTTTTCCTTCAATTTGTATGTTTAGTATGTTAAGATTATTTGTACAAGAACTTTACCCTTAAGTTGTATTTGAATTAAACAAGTTTAGCTATTATTATTATACTTGGCTATTATTATTATACATATGAATTTAGAGTTGTGATGAATTTTGTATTTTAATTTGATTTTCTCTAATAACTTGAGGATATTAACATATTTAAAACTCTAACTTCACAACTATAATTTCTTTCAACATTCCGATATAAATTTATTGAAAATAGATATCGTTTTGTTGTCGTACCACAACAAACCGAACAACATCGGTATCTGTACATGTATTCATTTCAGGTTTTCTGTTTGATAACAGATCCTGTGCAACTACCGTAGTGAACCGAACAGAAACCGAACAACAACGGTAGCGGTACCCGCATTTATTTTTATTGTTTTTACTTTCATTAAACTGGCACCGTATCGCTAGTTCGCTACCATACCATACTGAACATAGATAACGGTACATGTATTCATTTTTATGGTTTCCGGTTTTGATACTTTTCCATTTATCCAACTCTGTCGCAAACAATAAATGTATATCGATACCAGGACTCTGACGATCTGAACTGATGGATACCGTTTGAACAACATCAGTGCTGGTACCGATGTTTGTTTTTATCGTATTTGGTCGATGTAAAACGCATATTATATTCTATGTTGAGTGTATGTATTATACCGGTACTGTAACGAACCGAATGGACTGATATCGATCGAATGTTTGCGGTAACGTACCGCCGCAACGCGCGGGCAAATATACTAGTTATGTTTAAAGTTAGAACAACAAATTAAAAGAGTATATAAATGTCCATGACATTATAGCCTAGTGGCATTTTAGGGGTGGGATAAGGCTTAAGAATCATTAAGTCCTGAGTTCGATTTCCAAAGAGGGTTTTTCCAAATTTATTAGGTTTTCACCATAATTGGTGTATAGTGATCCGTCAGTGATCTATATCGTTTTAAGTGTTTCCAAATTAAAATTGATGTATTTAATACGAATAATTGTATTGATCTTGTTTCAGGCTTATTTATCAACCCAACATGGTTATTATTCCTAATTTAAACCATTTGTTTTTACTGTAAAAAGCTATGGACTAGAATTTTGGTAAAATTTGTACTTGATTTTATTCGTTATGGCATCCATTAAATCCTTATATCAACATTCCTTTTATGCATCACTTGAGACCAGTAATTTAGTTTAAAACTTTAAAATATATATGTATTAAAATCGTAAAATGGACATACCACATGGACTAACCATGTAATTAATTCAAAAAATATAACATTAAAGTGTTTAATATCATATCAATACAAGCATGTTAAGTTACCTATCAGGTCAAATAAGATTATCCTGAAAAAGATAACCTCATCTATGGTGAGTGACCAACAATGTTACGTTTATGCATATCTTGAGACCAATAGTGTAGTTTACAATAAATATGTATTAAAGTCGTAGAATGGATATACCACATGAAACATGAAGTAACAGTGTAACTAATTCTATTTTTTCTTTTTATCTATTTTCTCATGACACCGTGTTGGTGTAAGTAACCATATACACTTTGTTCTAAGTTGTTATAAGCATTATATGTCTAAGTGGTTGCCACATAAGTCTAAAGATGATAAATTCATTCTCATATCAAATGATATGACGATTCAACCAAAAGAATGATTGACAATCATCCAATACCTACTGTAAATGTGCTTTTTAAACAAGTTGCCATTTCACTATAAATGTTATTTGTGTATTAAACCCAATTCTTAAGCATTATTATTTAATAAATTTAATAGTTAACCAAAGAGATTTTTATGGTTTCATGACTCTATTAGATATGTTAGTGTAAGGGCATGTTTGGCTAAGCTTTTTAAAACAACTTATTGACTTATTGGCTTTTTGAAAAGTCATAAGCTTCAAAATGATGTTTGACAATGAGGTTGTATGTGAGGGGAAAAGTGATTTTTCCAAAAAGTCACTCCATCCTGCCTTTTCCAAAAAGTCAATAACTCAATAAGTTGTTTTCAAAAAGCTTAGCCAAACATGCCCTAAATGGATTGATTTGTTAATAAAAATGAATTATAATACACCTCAAACAAGTAAGGAGGTGTGGGTATACACGTTTGTTTGAGTTTATTATAATTCTAAGTAACGGGGGTTTCAAGGGGCCAACTCCTCTGGAAGTAGGGTCCAAGGGGTAGCAGCTCCTGACGAGGTCCATTATTTTTTGAAATCTACCTTTAAAATTCGAGATAAAATTCCGTAAAAAAATAGAAGCAATTTGAATTACAAAGGATATTCCGATCAGGCACTGACCCCTAGTTCGTGCATAATTATTGTACGAGCAGTTTTTTGTGATTGATAAATTTGAGTGAGCTATCGAATCGTTTCAATTTGAAAATATTTAATGGCTCAGTTTTCGGTACCTTATAGTACCTTATATAATTAGGGGCTGTTTGATAGCCTCTTAATGACTATTCAGATGCTACCTCTTAATGGTTTAAAACCTCTGAATGAATAAGAGGTAATCAAGTCTGAATGGTTAAGATGTAACCTCTGAATGGTAAATCATCACATGTCACATTCTTCAACCTTCTCATTAGTAAAATTGTTAATGGTTCCATTAAGAGATAGGCTCTTAATGACCATTCAGATGCTACCAAACAGCCCCTTACTTCATCTTTTACCTGAATTATTATCCAAATTGTATATTTCACTTAGGGAAATTAAAGTATTTTAAGCTAACGATAATTATATATAGAATGTTATTTTCTTTCCGGCACCACAATCCAAGAATCTCATGTCTAGGGATAACCTATTGGACAAGTTTAGTATATACCTATGTGATGTGGCCAGTTAGTTTGTCAACCCAACCCATTGGTGATGCTTTAACATTTGTTGTTGTTGTTGTTAAGGAAGCAACCCTTTAGTGATGCTTTAACATTTTTGGTGGTGTTGTTTTGAAGGAGGTAGAGTCACGAATGGTGCGAAAGAAATGGAATTATCTAACTTTTCGTATGGGGTAATGAAATGGATGGTGGAATAGAATTGACGAGTTAATGGAATTGATTATTACCATTCATGTCTTGTTTGGTTACCATGTGAGAATGCAATAAATCATTACTTTTTTGTTATTTGGTTGGCAAGAAAAGACGAAGGAATAAAATCGGATGGCGGTGGTCAGTGGTGGGCAATGATGGTGGGTGGTGATAGGTGGCAATTGTACCGTCGGCGAGTGGTGACAGCGGCGGTGGTGGTGGGTGACGACGAGGTGGGTGGCGGCGATGGTGGTCGAGCGGTGGCCGGAGGTGGTAGCGGCGCCGACGATGGGTGGTGGCGGCGGCGGTGGACAGTAGTGGCGGAGGTGGGTGGAGACGATGGGTGGTGGTAGTGATCGGAGGGTGGCATCAGCGATGGTGGGTGACGGTGGCGGACGTGGGTGGTGGCGGTGATCGGAAGTGGCAGCGATGGCGATGGTGGCGGTGATCAAAGGTGGTAGTGGCGACGGTGGGTGGCGGCGGTGGCGGTGGTGGGGACGGAGGTGTGGTGGCGGGTAGCGGCGGATGACGGTAGCGGTCGTGGCGGGTGGGGCGATGGTGGCGGTGATGGTTGTAGTGGCAGTGCTGGCAGTGGTGGTGTTGTTGATGGGTGGCGGGTGGCGGGGGTGGTGGTCGGAGCTGGCGGCGACGACATCGATAGCGGTGACGGCGGTGGGTGGCGGCGGAGGTGGGTGACGACGGCAGGCGATAGCGGTGGATGGCGGTGGTGGGGGTGGTGGCAATAGTGGTGGGTTGTGGTGTTGTTAATATAGGGCGAAGAGGGAATGGAAAAAAAAACAAGGGGGCGGATGTAATGATTTTGAGGAAATGGAATACATTTTGATATGGACGATTTCATTCCATCGACCAACCAAATACTCTTTTCTTCGTTCTATTCTCTCACAATGATTCATTCCATTTCTGCTCTCATTCCGGTATACAAAACACTACCTAAAAGTAAGGAAGACATGCATAGAGATCGAATATATTGCCCAAAATCGAATATATTGCCCAAAGGGTACAGTTTGCAATAAGTGACATACATAAAGGACGGTTTTTGTAATTTACTCTAAATAATATTCAAAAAAGTAAATTCAATACTTTTTTCATCCATTAAAGAGTAAAATGCACGGATAGTCCCTATGGTTTTGTAAAATAACACCTATAGTCCCTAACTTTTGGAAATTACACCGGTGCTCCCTGTGGTTTGACAGTTTGTTACTCGGATAGTCCCTGGGGTGGATGTCCGTTAGTTTTCTCCGTTAAGTGGATGTGAAATGACAAAATTACCCTTCATCTTCTCCACTCTATGAAACCAAAGCAACCCTACCCCAACCCCAACCCCACCCACTCCCACCCCCCACCCCCACCCCCACCCCCACCTTTATCTCTGTTTCCCCCCACCTCCCACCTACAGCCCGTTTGACTTTCCAGAGAGAAGAAAAACTGTGTTTGAGCTATGTTTCCCTTCGGTCATTTCTTTGTATCCAGATCGTCCAGATGGACAACGCATAGGGCTGCCTTCTTCTGGTAAAATCACTGTCGCGACAGCAGCGAGCAATTCCTTAACTGTGGTACGTGATGCTATATCCAGCCAATCGCTCACAGTCCACCATAAAGGTTTTTTTGGCCGATACACATGAGACTAATACATGATCCGTCGTTTCCTACATATAATCACAAAAAGGGCATGAAAAATTACCGATTGATTGATACTCCTCTTTTGGCCAATTCTGTTCGTGTTCCCGGTGATACTTCTCCAAACCAAGGTACTCCTCTATGATTTATATAAATTCTTGTTTGTTTTATAGGCCTAACATGATCATGGGCTAATCTAAGTAATGAGTATTCTACAGCCGTTCAAAAAAAATATCTGAGTAATCTACCAAGGCACAAAAGTTATTACCAGTTTCAATGTTGGTGGTTAACATTGGGAGGTGGGTTGTTGGTTCAGGTCCCACACACTACATTCACACACACACTAAACTCACTGTCAACTGTGTTATGTAGTGAAAGGTAATTTGAATATATGAAGGAGAAAGCTTCTCTTGAATGAAAAGGGTTGTTTTATTCAATAAACAAATAGGGCTTTATATAGCCATAACAAACAAGAACGTGGGAATCATAAAACTAATAAAAAAACTATTTTATCCTATAAAAGTGGTAAACCCCATGACTCCTTTACTCCCAACTGCACTGCACTGCAACGTATACATATAAATCGATCATGCCTCAACCACATATTCTTCCAACAATCTCGGTCAAACATAACGTCCATTTTCCCTCTCATACGGAACTAACATGGATAACCCATTTTCTGGAATCCGAACCATGAACCATGACCCGTTGACTTGTACCCGTGACCCGTTAGCCCATGAATAAACCGATTAACCCAACATGGGTGGTGGTTGGTGGCGGGGGAAACAGAGAGAAAGGTGAGGGAGGGGGTGGGGTTGGGGTTAGGTTGTTTTGGTTGTATAGAGTGGAGAAGATGAAGGGTAATTTTGTCATTTCACATCCACTTAACGGAGAAAACTAACGGACATCCACTCCAGGGACTATCCGAGTAACAAACTGTCAAACCACAGGGAGCACCGGTGTAATTTCCAAAAGTTGGGGACTATAGGTGTTATTTTACAAAACCACAGGGACTATCCGTGCATTTTACTCTCCATTAAAAAAGTAACTTTATTTTGATTTGTAATCTTTTTATCTTGTATTTAATAGCATATTGAATAATTTATAAAGTTATTAAGTGTTTTGAATAAACTTAAGTGCTTTTTAAAATATGTATACTATATATTCAGCGAGTCATCACTTGGTAACCTAGATGCCAAACCCACACATACAAATTCCCATCATAGCAAAACAAAGTTGGGCATAAGTTATAACCTATTAGCAAGGCTCGACTAGGATACAAACCAAATATCATATTGGAATAGAGTCATCCTCAAAACCTATTGTCTTTATATATTTATAAAATTTTATTTTACTTATTATTGTTATTACGTACTATTAGTCCAAAAAAATTATTTAATATCATGTTCAGGGGTGGATCCATGATTCCAGGGAGTTTTGGGGGGTTTCCAGGAACCCTTTCGGTATGGAAAAAATGGACAAAAATTGTGGAAATCTTGTATGACTTGGAAAAAAATTAACAAGAATTAGTAAAAATCTACCAAAAGAAACTCCCTAAAAAATTTACGGATTCACCACTGATCACATCGGTATCATGCCAAGATTAGAGCCGTAACCAAAAACGCTTTTTACACTAAAATGAAAGTAAGGTCAATGAAAGAAGGTTGTTTATATATACCTTTTACAGTAAGACCATGCGTAATGGGGCGTTTTTTTTTAAAAATTTTTGCCCTATAACGCCCTATAACGCCCAACCCCCCATTACAGGGGGCGTTTTCGGGCGTTATATTTGAAAAAAATGGACACCGGCGTTTTAAAGAAAACGCTTAAGTTTGGTTTATTTTCTGACATACTTTTGTTTTTGACCAATGGGAGTTTCTTCAAGTCTGACACCCCACATGCATTGTGTTTGACCACTACCCCACTTTTGGTTTCCTTTTTTTTTTTTTTTTTTTTTAATGATTGAATGGGGCATTATGGGGCATTATACCCACTACACCACTTTTGCTATAATGCCCCCTTGCTGACTAGGACGCCACGTGTCGTATAATGCCCCATGGTGGGGGCATTATAGCCTTCTACCACTACGCATGGCCTAAGTAGTAGATGAGAATATACATATATACTTATGCCAGAATTTTTAACTTGTATATGAGGACATACCTGATTGAAGATATTATATTTAAATTCTATGTATGAAATAAGCTAATCATACATAATTAATGACTATGATTAAGCCAAATGTGATTAAGTTAGGTCATTAGATCCCAAGCCTACTTTTTATTACTTAATTATTAACTTTCAACCTTTTAATTAAAATAATATAAAAGGTATGCATTTTCTTGGTTGACTTCCCAAAATTACGTTTTAATTGGTGTCTACGCAAGTGGCCTGAAAAAGGGTAGATAAATTAATATGATAATCCAAAAGAAATGTGTCCGAAAATGAGTTGTAATAAACGATAACCAAACTATTTTTATCTTAATAACTTCACTAAAAAATTGAGTAGTGTTGGTGTTTTTAAGCTGTTTGAATTGATTTTTAACGGGTATATACCCTAGGCATATAAAAAATTGAGTATCATTCAAAAAAAATATAAAAAATTGAGTAGTCTTGGTGTCTTTAAGCTCTTTGAATTGATTCTTAACGGGTATATACCCTAGGCATAACAAGATGATCTTAAGATTTTTCTCAACCAATAGAAACCATTGTCGTAAAACTCACGGGACCCAGCCTACGAGATCTAGCAAATCACAACCCGTGTTGAGCAGGCGACTTTCAAAAGGTCATTGTAGGAAACTAGTGTAATGTAATCAAGAATGATGATAATCTTTGATTGTTTTGAGAATAAAATTCTTACTCAGGCTGGACAGAGTCCATCCTGCCACACTCTTGGGAAGATGCTCGCCATCGGAAAAAAGCGATTAGGATGGTCAAGAAGGGTCGGGAAGTATAGGCCAATGGTGAAGAAACCATGTGAGAGAGCGGGAAGTGAAACGGGGAAAAGGGGTGAGGGAACGCCGTCCCCTCCACGTTAAACCTACAATCTTTTTCCCTTGAAGGGCTTTTTCTCCACGCCCACTTTGTCCAGCCTAAAGAGGAATGTAGGCTATGAAACTGAAAATATGGGTTTGGGAGGTGAAATCAATTGAACAAAAGGCGTCTAGAGATGTCAATTGAATCCGAACCCGATGGGTAAACCTGAAATATTTGGGATTGGTTTGGGGTCCGGTATTCAGGTTTGGGATTAGTTGGTCTTTTTTTTTTTTTTTTTTTTTTTTGCGCGTTTGGGATTTGGTGATATGCTCGTTACCTGACCCGATTACCAGATAAGTACACCCGTTTACCCGATATAATTTATTTTATTTTTTAAATATGTATATACATATGATATATCCATTTTTTTCTTTTATTAAGGTAACTGAAATATTACCGAATGGTATACATTCTCTTTTGGTGCAACTATTATGGTGTATTTAGAGTGTCAATTTGTTTTACTGTGCTAACAATTTGCTTACACTATTAGTCTATTTTTGTCATCTATGCATTTGAGAATTTTTATATACATTTAGGGATGTTATTTTATATACATTATGGTTATTTGATTTCTTATTATAGTGATAATTCTAAATGTAATTGGTTAATAGTTACCTGACGGGCATGGGTCGTGTATACCCAACAGATAATTTTATTAGATTAACGGGTTTACTCAAAACCCGTTGGTATACCCGATACCCAACGAGTATTTATCCAATAGAAACCCAATAAGTTTTGAGATAGATTTAGGACAAACTTATCTAACTGGGTTTGAAATCGGGATTATCTAAACCCATCACAAACTAGACCCATTATGATCCCTAAATGCTATTAAGAATAGTTGGTAATACTCAGCACTTGATCACTTAAAACCCCGTAATCATTTCATCACTTGAACCAATTTCATCCATTTTTACATGGAACACTCATTACTCGATCACTTAAACCCAAGTAATTTTAATTTAATTTAAATATAAAACCAAAATATTAAAAAACAACATATTTTAAACACAAATATGTTGAATCAGTTCTGTTTAAAGCATGAGGGAAAACATAAAAACATACCTGTCACAGCAGACAGTGCAGTAGAGAATCCAGTGATGGAAGAAGCCATGGAGTTCGACATCTTTGTCAAGGTGATCTGGTTCCTCCTTAGGGTGCTGACTGATGATGGTAATGACTAAACCGAATAGGGAGTTCGGTATGGAGAAGAGGTCGATTGTGATGTTATGTGAATTAGGTTATCTGTCTAAGGGTGTAACCTTTTAACCTCTGCATAAGTCTCCTTATATAAGCACTCAAGAGGAAACCCTAATCAGTTAATAAGGGTAATAAGGCCCATCAACAATTACCAACTAATTTATTTAATAGGTTGTTATATATTTTGATCTACATAATGTAAATTATTATAATGGCTACTGGATTAAATATAAAATAATATATATTTAATCTTACAATATAACTAACCACGAAACTAAAATACAAAAAACGACATAAATTTAAAAATAAAAAACAACAATAATAAAAAATAAAACATATGAAATAAAATATAAACTACTCGTCGTCGGAATCACGCTCTAAACGTCGCAACATTATACCTTGGGCTTTTGACAAAGTAATTAATTCACTAAAACTTCATGAGCCCCTTCTTGAGCATGAGGCACAATTTCTTTTATCGCCCCATATCTTCAAGTTCGTCCGCTGCTTTGGCCACCATGGCAAGAAATTCAAGAGTAGAATCTAAAGACATTGATAAGTCGGGTGGACACAAAGTGGTTAAGCCCTCCATTAGATTTTTGTTTAGAGAATTATAAGTTGTAGAGTAGGAGAAGAAATTTGTGAAAAATTTCAAGGATTTTAATAGTTTATAGGAAAATTGGTATTTAATAAACCAACATTTGCCCAGTTGGTAAATAATAATCCAACGTACAGAATTGGTATATAATAATCCTACCTATCAACATGTTGGCACTCAATGGACCTCCGTTAGTTTTTTTTAACTGAAGTTAGTTTTTAAGTTTTATTTATTACACAAACAGTCCCTGTAGTTGTAATTTACTATGAGTTAATAGCCAAAATGGTCCCTGAGGTTAATAGCCACCCACCACCACCGCACCGCCACCACCGCCACCACCGCCACAGCACCGCCACCACCACCACCACCACCACACCGCCACCACCACCACCACCATCGCCACCACCGTAACCATCGCCACAGCACCACCACCATCACCACCGCACCGCCACCACCAGGGACCATTTTGGCTATTAACTCATAGTAAATTACAACTACAGGGACTGTTTTTGTAATAAATAAAACTTAAAAACTAACTTCAGTTAAAAAAAACTAACGAAGGTCCATTGAGTGCCAACATGTTGATAGGTAGGATTATGATATACCAATTCTGTACGTTGGATTATTATTTACCAACTGGGCAAAGGTTGGTTTATTAAATACCAATTTTCCTAGTTTATATGGTGGGAAAGAGGTTTATTATTTCTATTTTTTAATCAATTAATTGCCACATGAACGTTGGATAACGTTCACATTTCACATTCCACCCCATCCACCCCGTGATGGTGAGCCAGCTCTAGCCTCATCACGCCATGATTAAATTAATGACTTGTAGCGGTGTTTTACGCCATCACGTGAACCCGGCACTCATCAGGGATTGTGTCACACCCCGATTTCCACGTGTCACCGGTGGGCCCGGTGGGGAGTATCGTGACGTAGTTGGTAACATCATAGTCAAACAACACAATATATAAATGCACAGCGGAAGCAAAGGATAAATGTATTACAATCCGATTCAAAGTAATATCAAATATTACAACGGAATGTAAGATGGATCCACAGGCGGATCTTAAACGGAAAGACAATATCGTTCAACAGACTTTAACATCTAAAGCTTGCGAGACTTGATTATTGATGCCTGGAGTAGCCAGCCTATTACGTATAGTACCTGCATTTAGCCTTTTGAAAAATACGTCAGTTTACACTGGTAAATACAATTAACTGACTCATTTGAAAAGGTTTTAATAAAATTGATTTGAATGCACATGGCACAAACTCTTTATAACTTGGGAGAATTATTTAAATATATAATCTTGTAAAAGAATTACATGTTCCTTATGCGTTCAGTAGCCCAGAGCGTGCCGGGTTAAAGATCAATAGACACACCACATCAACTATTTGTGCACTGACGGGTGTACGCCTACACCCCGCGCTTAGGTCGTGGCCATTTCGTAAAATGATGCCAGGGATATCCGGGACATGGTCATTAACCCCCCAAAGGCTTTAAGCAAATAAAACATATTTAAACGGGCCGATTAAATTATTCAATTAACCACCAAACGATGGAAGATTTAATGCCCGACCAAGCGGTATTTTATATACCGTAACCCAAGCCCGTATAGGGAAAATAAGTTAAAAATATTTACCTAAGCAAAGTAATAATCACAATAAGCAAATGCAAGTAGCTTTTACTGGTACTCCTAATCTGGAACGAAGGTTTATAATAACCTATTAGAATCCTAACGGGTCTTTAGTTAAGCTTAAGCTTAGACCGGTTAGTTTCAAAGATACGGTTCGTACGCACGATTAAGCGAAGACCGGATAGAATGTGATTTAGACCTGACAAGATTGAAGACTTTCCTTATATGGGTAATCTAGGCACATTCTGAATTTTGGGATAAAACCGATAAGGTTTGACCCGTTTCGGCTAATTTATGTAAACTAGTTACATAAGCCAACCGTACGCGCAAAAGGCGTAACGGGTAATCATAAGGGTCCTAACCAGGTTTCCTAAGTTAATATGCCTCAAATGTGTTGTGATATCAGTAGGATACCTTCCATTATGCCCATAACGAATTTAAACACAAACTATGCCCCGTAGGGGTAATTTGGTCATTTATAAGGTTATAAAAGAGTTTAAGTATTAACCTGAGTTACAAGTCTGATATAATCAGCAAAGATACTTAATTTAATAAGTTATAACAGTAGGGTATTGCATATATGTGAAATTTATTAATTATAACCAAACTATGCACCGTATGGGCATTTTGGTAATTTCACATAAGCCGAAAAGCTCAAAACTGAAGTCTGAGTTTAACAACCTTTGCTTACTGTTAATATATTATAATTTACCTAAAATATCAGTAGGTATCAACCCTTGTATGTTTAAAATAGTTCTATTACATACTATGCGTTAAAAACGCTTAAAAAGGCGATTAAAAGCCATTTCGGGGTTCTATACATAAAGCTGATATTTTTATAATTTAATAAGGCTTAAAATAATTTATTTATCATATGTACTCAGTAGCAAAAGGTTTGGAGTCAATTAGATATGTAAAACTCATTTTATAGCCCGTAAGGGCAAAACCGACAATTACCGGATTAAGCCTATGACTATAAGTTATGCTCAGCCAAAAATTAATTAAAAATCTTCAAAAATCCCAAGATAATATATTACATCAGTGGGTAAGAAGTTTGATATCAAAAAGTGAGTTTAAATAGGTTATATGCTAATTACGCCGTTTAATTTACATAAAGCTTCTTAATAACGCTAATGAGCATAACTCTCAAACTACACCTCAAACTGATGTCAAACTTTGGGTACAAGTTTATATTTCAGTAACTAAGGTTTCTACTCTTTTACATTTCCAAAAATCACGTTTTATGGTGAAAAGGGCATAATGGTCAACATATAGGCGATTAACGGAATCATGCATATTAATTGGTTAACTAAAGAACCATGGTGTATAATCACAGAGGGTTATACTAGCATGTAACCTGGTCCTAAGGAAGCTCTAAGGCAATTCCAAATCATACTAAAACGGGTCAGAACTGAAGTCAAAGCAAAAGTCAAAGCTTTGCGACTTTCGGTTCCGAACCGGGTCTAAACATAAAATTGTCGGGTTGAACATGTTTAGACATGTTCTTACACTAATTACCAAGTTATATTAATGATCAAACAGGATGTATGTGTTCTACATTGCTAATTATGCATAATTTAGAAAATAAACATTCTGTTGACTTTTTAATAACAAGTTTGACCTGACATTTGACCTAGTTAGAATGGGAATCAGAGGGTGCCCTTTTAAGGGTTTATTGCCCACATAATTACCAACTTATAACTACTTTCAATTCGACTAATCACTGGACCATTAGTGATTAATCGCTAAGTCAACCGTTAATTACGACGGTTTGACTTTTAAGCTAAAACTAAGCAAAAACTTAACTAAGAAGGGTTAAGCAAACTTACTGAAGTCCTATGCTTGGTTAGTGATCACTTGAGTCTGCTTTGGAGCTCCAGAAATGATCAGGAATGCAAGAGAAAGGTGTGAAGAACTTGTTGCAACTTAGTGGCTTTATATAGTGATTCAAACCCACTAGATTGTTGACATGCAAGTCTACAACTGACCACAACTCATCCACAAGTGTCCCTAGTGTTTAGGGGTTGCCTAGGGGTCGCCCAAGATGAGGAAAATCGGATAAGAGTCGATTAGAATGCAAATGGAAGACAAGAACCCAAAGTTCTCGGATCAGATAGGCCTAGGCGTGACGCGAAGACCCCCCCCCCCCTTGGGCCTCGCGTCGCGCGACACCTCTCCTGACTCAAATCCAATTTTAGATTTTTATGTTTTGATCCTTGTCTCTTAAAAACTTTGCTTAGACTTCATTTCTTGCACTTTGAACCCTCTAAATTGACATATAAGGGCTTTAAGACATTTACCCACTTTGTTTAGTCCTCGGTTAACTTTATTGTTACCCGAAAAGTCATAACTTTCAACGTTGACGCTTTAACCCCTCGTATACGAATATTGTCATAACTTCCTCATTCTTTATCGAAACTTTGTGAAATTTTAAATACTTATTCTAGTGAGCATAATTAATCATTACAAAGCTTCGGGTTTGCTAAAAGGTCACTCAGAGGTATACTTTAAACATGTTGACACATTTAACCCCCGTAGTTTGTAATCTCTCACTTTCTTTCACAATTAGCTTCGTATGATCCATAATTTATTCGTTTAAGGGTATAAACATCATGTAGGGTTATTGTAAAGTATATTTATCCATTGTTGACGTTTTGAACCCTTATTTTCACATAGTTCCTTTGTTTGTCAACTTTACTCCCTCTAAAGTATTCTTTCACACGTTCAAAGCTTATGACACGTGTCAATACATTATTGGACGTAAATTTTCGAGGTGTTACAGATTGCCCTGGGTGCCCTCATAGGTTTTGTTAAAGGTTATGTTCAGGTACATGAGCCAAAGTACTAAAGGGCTTGTTGATTACTACGTATTTCTAAAAAGACAATTCTTTTTTTATTCTGTAATTTTTAATGGCTATGTTATTTATTATGTCACCATACCTAATCCATAAATTTTAACGTTAAGTTGATAAGACAGCCCGTAATGGGGCGTTTGTTTTAAAAAAAAAAAAACGCTCGAACACTCCCCCACACGACTACACCCCAGCGTTATTTGCGAAAAAAAAGGAGGTTGGCGTTTTTTGAAACACGCCGAAATGGAAAATGTTTGGCCAATCAAATTAGGGCATGTGGGTTTAGAGAGAGATGGAATGTGGGGTTTGAGTTTGCCGGATTTTTGGCCGGAATTTCTGCCGGAGGTTGAAGGTCACGAAGAAGAAGAAGGCCCCTGTATGTTTGTTTTAAAACTTTGTTGTTGACACGTTAGGCCCCTGTAGTTTTAAACTTCAATATCTTTAATATTTCAAGTTTAAAAATTGTTATATCAGTCCCTAAAGTTTTGTTTATTAAATGTCTTATTTGGATCTTTTATAAAACTTAAAATTTTGCAATGTAATTTTTTAGTATTGTATTTTTTTTAATTTAGTGAAGTATTTTAAGTTTTTAATTTTAAAAAAATAAATAATTGTGTAATGATTGGATGGGGCGTTATTGGACATTATTCCACTACGCCACTTTTGCAAAAAAAAACGCCCAATAATGCCCCCATGCTGACTGGACTGCCACATGGCAGAAAACGCCCCATGGTCGAGGCATTATTGAGCTAACCACTACACATGGTCTAATAATTCAAACACTAATAAAAGTTACCCTAGAATGATCCAAAGTTAGCAGAACAATGGGTCACATGCAATAATATGGTGGTCAGTTGCATAATTTTAAACGTGTTCAGTCGGTTTCGGGTCAAGCCATCGAGAAGTTAACATGACGGGTTTGCAGGTTGACTTGTTAAAATTGTTTATGTTTTTTAAACTTTATTTTGTGTTATAACTTAATTTGGTTAGGCATGTTATGTCAAAATTAAAGTTACAAGTGAAATGTGCATAAGGTTGATAGTTTAAATGTAGGTGTTCTATACATATTTGATTTTTTTTTAATTTTGTAATTTTAGAGCATTAACATTTAACATGTAAAAACACAGGTTAAATGGATGATGTTTATGTCAACACATAAATTCGTGTGCCATGTTTGAGTTCATGCGTCAGACATGATTTTTTGGATCATGTTAAATTTCATGTCCGTTTCATATTCTATTTTTCAACCTGCAAACACGACTAGTGGGCTTTAAAAGAATAAGTTAAATAGTTAATAGAGTTGTCGGGTCTAAACTCTAAATTGAACCGATTTATATTAGTCCATGGGCTGTGGCATGTGGGTAGGATTGGCCCTTGGGCCCGTCACATTATTCAAATGCATTAAAAAATCAGTTAAACTTAGAATTAGTTAAAAAAAAATCATTTATATATAACTGAAATTACCCTACGTAATCTTATCTATACTATATGATAAAAGAAACCAATATGAGGACACATGTCACTCATTGAAACCATCTATTTTTTAGTTCATTAAAATTAAATAATTATTTATGAGATATACGAAGAGAGGGTAAGGATAGTGTAAAAATGGCCTAAAGTGTGAGAAGTGTATTATAACACTATATATAATACCATATAACACCATATAAACACCGTATAACAATATGTAACACCATATAATACCATATAACACTATGCAACACTATATATCATTATATAACAAATATAACACTATACATCTATCAAAGACATGCTATCATACAACCTATAGTGTTATATTTGTTATATAATGATATATAGTGTTACATAGTGTTATATGGTATTATATGGTGTTACATATTGTTATACGGTGTTTATATGATGTTATATGGTATTATATATAGTGTTATAATACACTTCTCACACTTTGAGCACTTTTTACAGGATCCTCTACCTACGAAGAGATATCCATTTAATATATTCAATTTTTATTTACAAAACTTTATCAACAAGAGATTATACAAAAAGTTCTTATCCAAACATTGAAGATAAAGACTTAAGTATATTAATTAAATAGTATAATAATATCACGATACGATGATTCGATGAAGTGGTAGTTTTGTTCTTTGTCAAAATAGTAAGGGGTAAATGATGTAGTTTGACCATATTAATATTCTAATCAACTTCATTAACTCATTCATCTTAAACCATATAAAAAAAAGTCCATGTAAATAATTTGTTCTTTTATATTAAAGTTATGTTTATTCTTAACTTTTTTCTAAAATACCCATTATCTTTTTTTACAACATTCCAACCGAATAACTCTATATGTGAAATAATATATATTATAATTTTTTTTTTGTTATTAGTAACTTTTTACATAGTATTATTCTTATTAACTTGAGGTATTAATAACTACTATTTTTGTTGATTATTTAACTTGAGGTATTATCTTTTTTTTTACAACATTCCAACCGAATCTATACTATATAATAAAAGAAACATTTTGTTTAGTTTGGTATCAAATAAATTTTACGAAACCTAAAATAAAATTAGCTAATATTATTTATCATTTATATATTTACGGAGTTTTAAATAAAGGGTTAAATTTATTGAGACTTCGTTAACAAATTTTGCAACAATAGAATAATCTATTTTAATCACGAAAACCAAACATTGTATTAATATATTAAATATTTTTATTTTTATTTTCACTATACAAAATTACATTTACTCGACCCATGTAACACATGAGGTTTTCTAAGATATTACTTTTTATTATTTGATATATAAAATTAGATTTATTCAATTCGTACAATACACATGGTTTTTAAAGATATTTATTTTTATTATTTAGTACAGAAAATTACATTTATTCAAACCGTGTAATGCGCATATTTTTAAAGATGTAATTTTTTTATTGTTTGGTATATAAAATTACATTTATTCAATCCGTGTAATAAATGGGGTTTTTTAAAGATGTATTATTTTATTATTTGGTAAACAATATTACATTTATAATTTATTCAACCCATGTAATACACATGGTTTTAAATATATAACTTTTTTATTTGGTATATAAAGTTATATTTATTCAATCCGTACAATATGGTTCTTATAGATATAACTTTTTATTATTTAATATATAAAATTATATTTATTCAACCTGTACAATAAATGAGGTTTTCAAAGATATATTGTTTTATTATTTAGTATATAAATTTATTTATTCAACCCCGTGTATTACACGGGGTTATAACCTAGTCTTACTATATAATAAAAGAAACCAATAAGGGGACACGTGTCATTCATTGAAGCCATCTGTTTTTTAGTTTTTTTTCTCTTTATCCTACTTAATTAAAGATAATTAGTATTAATTAAAAGATAATTATAAAATTAAATTTAATATAAATTTAAACAATTCATATAGAAGATAATATAATATTTTGAAATATTTATTAGATTTCAAAATTATTTATCCTGAAATTAACAAAAGACGTACACTAAATATAAATTAATATAATTTAAATGATTTATGTATTTTATTAAACTAAAGTAGTTAAGGGTAGAATCTATTTAAAAAATGTTTATAAGGGGTAAACAAAAACATAATCAATGTTTATTGGTTCTATACTTTTATTTTCGTGTTCAACTCTCAACTCAAATACAGTATTTACTATGTTTACGTGACATTTATAAGAACCATCAACGCAATCATCCCATCCATCATGTATCGAGTATATCCGTTAGTTTTTTTAAAGATATAATTTTTTATTAGATTTGTTCAACTCGTGTAATAAACGAGGTTTTTTAAAGATATAATATTTTTATTATTTACTATACAAAATTACATTTATGCAACTCGTGTAATACACTGGGTTTTTAAAAATTAAAAATATAACTTTTTTTATTATGTGGTATATAAAATTAGATTTATTCAATCCGTATAATACGCATGGTTTATAAAGATATAACTTCTTATTGATTGGTATATAAAATTACATGTGCTCAACCCATACAATACATGAGGTTCTTAAAAATGTAACTTTTTCATTATTTAATATATAAAATTAAATTTACTCAACCCGTACAATACACGGAGTTCTTAAAGATATAACTTTTTTATTATTTAATATATAAAATTAAATTTATTCAACTCATGTAATAAACGAGATTTTTAAAGATATACTGTTTTATTATTTGGTATATAAAATTACATTTATTCAACATGTGTAATAAACAAAGTTTTTAAAGATATATTTTTTTTATTATTTGGTATATAAAATTACATTAATTCAACCCGTGTATTACACGGGGTTCTAACCTAGTTAAATTTAAACCAAAATATATTTTGATATTCATATATGTATCAAGTTTAGGAACAAAGTCTACTGTGTCAAATCACCGAAGTCGACATCTACCAAATTTCCAGTGATATTGTAAACTTTTAAATTCATGACCAATATTTTTTTACGTTTTTTTTAAAACGTTATGTTGACCATCGGTTTTATGAGTAAGGAGAAATCTTTTCCTTGTCAAATTTTGCGCAAAAGGACACCTCATGCAAAACGATGTTAACATAAAGAACAAAACTTGTAATTTACTATAAAATACATATTGTTTATAATGATCAAATTGAACTGTAGGACATCCGTTTACAAAATAAATAAAATCTTATAAACAATATTATGATTGCAATACATAAATAAGAAATACATTAAACTGAAAAGAATTATAATAAAAAATAAACTAAACCAAGACCTGATTACAAAGAATTAGTAACTGAGGCACGTGAAGATCACGTTTCCCTTAAAACAAATTTCGGGTCACCCAGGTGAACCCGTCTGTCTCCCAGGGTACAACAGCCGAAGCAGTTAGTACTGCCGGGACTAGCCTAGCACCTGAAGACGTACCTGAAACGAGGACGAGGATTTCTTTCAGTGACGGGAATGAATGATCGTTGGTGCTGCAACTCATACAGCAGTAAGAGCTAGAGCGTTTATTAGTGATGCAGGTTTGCAAGTTCTGGGTGCATCTTCTTCTGCATGCAATCAGGTCCTTATATAGGACTTAGCAGACGCAGTAGGTGTGTGTGGACACAGCCGGGTCAGCAGGCGGCGGCGGCTAGGTGTGGACTGGCTGGTCGACAGACGGTAAGTTCACATGTAGGCGCCGGCGATGCGAGTGTGCGAAGTGTAAAGTGCGCCATCAAAACGCCACATTACGCCCATCGCCCCGGTCCCGAGCCCGTGCCCGGGCGCGTTAGGGCCTTACGGGCCCTCTGACTTGCCACTGGGTGTGTCCCACTTGTATAGAAAATACTCTCTTCCTTACACTCCTTATTATATAAATCACTCTCCTTTTCTTCATCCCACCAATGTGGGACAAAACTCAAAATTTTCAAATAATGCTCTTTCTAAATTATTTTTATTTAATGAAAATACAAAAATTCCATTCAAATAAATTAATAAATTTCCAAACTGTCTAACATTCCAAGGATGCCATTGACGAAAACAACAAGATGATCGGCGGATAAATCATCAGATTCATCGCAACTGAACACATTTCCGTCGCCAGTAACGATCTCCAATGAGCACACGTGTCCGACTGTCCGTTTTCCCTCATCTACGAACGCGATGTGAGCTGTAACTGAATGTTATACGATTGAATGGTGAAATTGTGTCTTCTTGTTCTTCTTACCTCAGTAATAATGTGTTTTCCGGTGAATGATGGAGGAATTTTCGGCTGAAGATCTGAGAAGTGTCCATGATCAAGATTGGTCCACTATTGGGACCCCAATCAAGTGCTCACCTTGCAGGAGCGCAATCGGACCTCAATGCCCAAGTCGGTTTGGGTTTTCAGGAGGATCGGGGACGGTGTTGGTGTATATGAACGAGATATACGATGCCGATGTTGGGGAATTTCAGTTTACCGGACGATCAGAGAGGCGTGTAATCACTCTCAGATCAAATTATTTCGGTGGTTCACCCGAATAATTCAATCGGATACAACTCTGATTTCGAGAAATTGAACAAGTGTATGTTTGTGTGTGTGAATTTTCGAACCAGGAAAAAATTATGATAAAAAACTGTCTACGAAATTAGGTTTTGGGGTTGTAACTGCTTGATGTGTATTATTATTCGCTTTGATCACCAAGTCAATCCCCGATTACACTAAAATATCTAACAGCCGATGATGGATAATACGAACAAGATCTATGGTGGTGAAGATGGATGGAGGATTTTTGGGTTCGCCGGAGAGCAGGTCACCGCCATTGTCCACCGCTCTCTATTGGCCGGAAACTGTCGTCGGACCCCCTCACCTTGTTTCTAGACCCTTTGGTTTTGACTAAGAACGTAAAGGTAATTGATTTTTGGTGGGTTTTATAATAAGAGAAACCAAAATGACAAATTTACCCTGACATGTTAAGAGGTGTAAAAAAAAAACCGGTTTTTTTTAACTGGATTTTTTATAACCGAACCGCCGGTTTGTGACCGGTTACTAATCTTGATCTGAAAAACCGGTTAATGACCGAAACCGGTTTAAAAAAAAAAAACCGGGTTAAAACAGGAAAAAACCGGTTTTTTCGGGAAAAACCGGTTAAAAACCGGTCCTAACCGGTTACACCGGTTATTGTTTTGGACTTGAAAAACCGGTTAGTAACAGAAACCGGTTATAAAAAAACCGGTTTTCGTTTTGAGTGAAAAAAACCGGTTCGGTTAATAACCGAAACCGGTTTTTGAAAAAAACCGATTTGTACACCTCTACATGTTATGCATGTGAGGGAATTTAACTAACTAAATTAACTTTGTTAGTCATAAAGGATTGAACCTTCAACAAAAATAAACTTAAGGTTGTTTTTAGCAAGATTTAAACATCAATGATGATACCTGCAAGCAGTGGCGGATCCAGCCGGAGAAATCACTGGGTTCCTTTTTCCAAATCATACAAGGTTTACACTACAAAAAAACGTTTTTTTTCCAAATCATACAAGATTTACACTACAAAAAAACGTTTTTTTCCGAAAACACTGGGTTCCTGGGAACCCGGTGTTTGTATACTGGATCCGCCCCTGCCTGCAAGTTTGAGGAATCATAAATGACGTTTTGTGCATTTTACTCAAAATACAATGTATCATAGATGAAAGATTAGCCTGTAGATCTGTAATTCTTCCACCACTAACATGTAGGAGAATGAGATTTGATTTTAAAAATGAGACCTAGGAAGTTAAACTTAAACCAACCCCAATTAGCCAATATAATCAATCTGTCACAAAATAGCCAAATTTTACATCGAAAACAAAGATATAATACCAACTATTATTCCAATACATAAGTTTCTATGATATTCAAATGGACCCAAAATGTCACATTTAGAAAGAAAAACAAAGTCATATCCAAGGGCTTATTATTATCACAAGTATTGTTCTTGAATTCTGCCTTTGTTTTGCTCCCACCACACCCTTGCATTCATTTCTCCAAACTTATCTCGACTACAAAACAAACAAATATTCACCCTTTTCAAATCATTCAAATTTAAGAAATAAAGATGAATCACTGAATAACGTATACGTAGCAAGTCTATCCATGTACTCGAAACGTATCCAAATACGGAAATAACATCATTTTGGTTTCGTATTGTGCAAATCCGAGCCAAAATTGTTTGGATAACGAAAATGCGCCAAATTTAGGAATGACAAATGCTCTTGATGAGGTGTCAATATGTTGTGGACTAAAAAGAAATTGTTTGTAAAGTAAAAAATAAGGTTTTACATCATTAGTATACTTCCAAAACCATGGTAGAAATATATCGGGTTAGGGGCACTTTTGTCATTTTACAAGTTTTTAGCCAGAAGTGGCAAATATGAAATAAGACAGAAAACAAAAAAACAAAAAAACTTGCTGGATGACCAAAATGCCCTCAACGATTCAAAAACACACAGATACTACTCTTGATCAAGTGTCAACTTTTTATAGGTTAAAACTGTTTGTAGAGGACAGAGTTAAGTTTTACACTTAACACTACCAATTTGTCACACACTTCAAAAGGACATAAAATCTTATTCGGTTAGGGGCATTTTCGTCATTTTATCATATCGCAGCAAGTTTTTGACCAGAAAGGCATAAACGATAAAAACAATGTCGAAAATCTGAAAACATCATCTTTACCTGAATCGAACACGCCTCAGCTCACGCTTGCCACCTGGCAGAGCTCTAACGGTGATGTACACGCCTGGCTCGTCCTGCTCAACCCATTCGGTTTCCAAATCACTTGCATTGCTCATAGAAACTTCGGACTGATCATCACCCTCGCCGGATGAACTACTCCTTGCAGAAGCCAACGACGATGTTTCGGTTTTGGCCCCACTTATGCTCGATAGTGCAGGCGTTGATGTGGGCCCACTAGATTCGTTAAGCGTTTGTTTTGCGTAGAAATTTCTCGGGGGCGGCTCCTTGCTAAGTGGTGGTGTCATTGGGCTGTTATCAAATGACCCAATTTTTGAACTCTGAAGGGGACAAAGTGGCATATTAGTCATGCAACAAAGGGATGTTTGGGCTTCGTAAAAACTACCAACAATTTAAATTACTAATTTACCCCTAACAGTTGCCATATATTATAGACTTTAACCATATTTCAGATTGTTCATAATACAAGGGAAAATAATACTTGTTAGAATTATTATAGAGATGAATAATGTTATAAACACATTTTTTATAAAAAGATTATTACTATAGTTGATAAATTTTTTTATATCAGATTATTAGTTCAAATATTTCAATAATGTGTAAGAATGCCGTTTTTGACCATTTTATTTTATTAACTTTTATATTAAAATTTGCCAAACACTGAAACAGCTTATATATAGTACTCAAAATCACAATCCAAACAGCATTCATCATTCTGGTTAATTAATATCACATAATCATTTTCAATAGCACATGATTATAGACTGGAAATGTTTTAAAAACATTTATTAATTAATATGTAAAAGAATATCGATATAGGTAAATATTTTTTTAAACAAATTTTGAGAGTTATTATATAAGAATGTCGTTTTTGACCATCTTATTTATTAACTTTTAAATGAAAAATTGCGAAATACTAAAGCAGCTGATATTAACAACTCACATCCAAAAACTATCTCGAGCAACACATATTATGACAACCAAAATCTGATTCTAATTATTTACTATCACATAACCGGTTTCAAAAGGCACTCCAAACCCCATAACAATCATGCACGAGTTCACCGTGACAGATTAAAAATCAGATAAATTAAAGCACGATTTAATATTGTAATAACTGAATGCGATATGAATGCTAACCTCGTCTTCGGATCTTGGTGGAGCAGGTGGTGGGTCACCTTCATGGTTACAGTGTTGAACATTATATAACTCCATAACTTTGTCACAGTTCTCGGCCCACCAACTTTGAGCTTGCTTTTTGTTGAACATTTCACGGCTTGTATAATAACATCATCAAATGTGAAAAAAATGAGAATCTATCTGATAAATTATTAACTGACACGCATTTACTACCCTATAATGATTGTGGATTATACGACACGTGTTAGCTTTACCGAAACTGAAAAATCTACTGCACTTGGACAAATACATCTGTTTATGGATCTAATTTTGTTAATTTATGCAGATAAGCCAGAAATCTTCATGTAAACGTGTTCAAATAGATTGTAAATGCGAAAACACGAAGTTTATTTCCAGATTCCAGGCCATTTCATCATATAGCTTGCAGTTTTTTTTTGTGGTGAAAAATGTTGCACTGCTATATATACTTAAATAGGGAGTAATATGCCATTTTTGTCCTTTAGGTTTGGCCACTTATGCGATTTTCGTTCAAAGGTTTGTTTTTTCGCATCTGGATCCAAAGAGTTTGAAATCTTGCCATTTTCATCCGACTTGTTAACTTCATCCATTTTTAACGTTAAGTCAGGGTTAGTTCTGAATAAAGAAGGTTTATTTTAATTGAAAAATGTCTAAAATGACGAAACTACCCCTGACTTAACGTCAAAAAAATGGATGGAGTTATATAGTCAGATGAAAACGGCAAGGTTTCAAACATTTTGGATCCAGATGCAAAAAACAAACCTTTGAACGAAAGTCACAAAAGTGACCAGACCTTGGGGATAAAAATGGCATTTTACTCCTTAAATAGGCTAGAAATTAGGGTTGTCTGCTAATCTATCCGATACAACAACAAAGCAAAAGACTACATTTTTTTTTTTTTTTTGGGGGGGGGGGGGGGGGGGGGGGGGGGGGGGTTAGTTACTATACTAACAGTGTTTGGAAGGTAGCACCGCATACATCTACAACAGACAATTTTACCCTCCAACAAGAATTTCATATGAACAGTTGTATTTCCTGCTACACATGCTTTAAAAAGGCGATATTATTGCACCGCAACCATGCATATTCCAATGCGGGAACAACACACTTTACTTTAGGATAAAATGGGGTTCACCACTTCACCATGTGATGCTAACATTAGAAAACAAATCCTATGTATTTGTTCCCCAATCATTATATTATGTAGTATGTACCAACCCCTAGGAACTACACTACCAAATTAGATAATTGAGTATACAGTTTCTTGTCTACGTGATAACCTAAAAAAAAGCATCACTTTATCTAATTATATCTGCCAATTCTCTATCTTGTTATGGGTCTCATCTGCATTTTTTGTCCATAAAAAGGGTCCCGCTATCATAGCTTTATTCCTTTCCAGGGCATATGGAGAAACAAACAAGATTTAAAATGATAAAAAGTTAGATTACTTGAACAAACAAAACCTTATGCTCTAACCAGATATACTAGACCCACAAGACATGAGGAATTCATCATTGTATCTTACCTCCAATTTTAGGTTTCATTAGTTTATATTTTTCGTTCGTGCCTAATGAACAATTGAACATGTTAGATGACTCAAACCAACAAAACATAATGGTCCAATCAAAGAATGTAGCGGACCCACTACGACTTAAGGGTTTGTTGACTGTATGTTAACTTTATATCAGTTTTAGATATTTGTATCCGTTATAATTTGTTCTCATTTGTGACAGAGCCAAGTGTCATTGTCGATGTAAACCCACCAATTCGTTTTCAGTTTAAAACCAAACCGACAACCTAATTTGTAATTTGGGTCGGTTTTAATCATTTTTAGGTTTAACAAGTTTCAAACCGAATAATGAACACCCCTAATTACTACTATAAAACAGATCAAAGGTTAAAAGTACAAATCAAATGAGAGCCAATACCTGAATCGAATACGTTTTAGATCATTGCCTCCTTGAGGTAACGAAAGAAACGTAATGAGAACCCCTGGTTCAACCTGTGCAACCCATTCTTTAACTCCATCTTCCTCAACAAATTTAATCGGTTCAATTCGACCACTATACGAAGCCGGAGTGCTCCCACCACTCGAAAGCCCCTTCAACCTTGCCTCCATCTCCTTGCCCCAAACCCTAGGTGTAGAATCACAACCTCTTTGATACCTAAACCTATCCGACACTGAACCGGTTTCAGAGTCCACATACTCACCGTTTATTGGATAGCGATTCGACGATCCGGAACAAGGCTTGCAGTTCTTGTACGCTCCAGATGCTTTTACTGCCATATCCTTAATCTAAAAAATAATTCAGTACACGTATTAATAAAAAGTTAAAAACTACACTAAAAATCACTCACCAGCTATGGCGATTTGTTAACAAAATGACAAAAACTACAATAAAAATCACCAGTTTTCGCGATTTGTTAATAAAATGATAAAAACTACACCAAAATCACTCAGTTATCGCGATTTGTTAACAAAATGATAAAAAAAACTACAATACAAAGCACCAGTTTTCGCAATTTGTTAATAGAATGATAAAAAGTACACTAAAAATCACTCACCAGCTATCGTGATTTGTTAACAAAATGATAAAAACTACAATAAAAATCACCAGTTTTCGCGATATGTTAATAGAATGATAAAAATCACTCACCAGCTATCGCGATTTGTTAACAAAGTGATGAAAACTACAATAAAATTCACCAGTTTTCGCGATTTGTTACCAAAATGATAAAAACTACAATAAAAATCATGAGTTTTCGCAATGTGTTAACAAAACGATAAAAATCTACAATAAATTCACCGGTATTTGCGATTTGTTAACAAAATGATAAAAACTACACTAAAAATCACTCTCAGTTATCACAATTTGTTAACAAAATGAATAAAAAAAACGATAACAAAAATCACTCATCAGTTATAGCAATTTATTAATAAAATGATATAGACTACAACAAAAATCACCAGCTTTTGCGATTTCTTAATAAAATGATAAAACTACACTAAAATCACTCATCAGTTATCGAAAATTTGTTAACAAAATGCTAAAAACTACAATAAAAATCACTTGTTATCACGATTTGTTAAACAAAAAACTACAATAAAAATCACTCATCATCAGTTATAGAGATTTGGTAACAAAATATCAAAACTACAATAAAAATCACTAATAATAAGCTATTATCGCGATTTGTAAACAAAATGCTAAAAACTACAGCAAGTAAACCTGAGATGTGAGAGCTTTAACAGCTGGCTTAGTGTGAACATTATCAACAACAGTGTCATCTTCTTCCTCCCGTTGGTGAAGAGATCCACCGTTAACCTGTTGCTTTGAACACGCAATACAAGTCAACATATTCGATTTTGTATATTCCGATCTCAATAATACTCGTTTGTTCACGAGATTTAATCCAGTAATGTGGACTAGTTAGTTAATATTCGAAATCAATCAAACACTGAAACACATCTCCATAGAAGGAAGGGAAGTGAATAAACAAACAAACATAGATTCGAGTTCAGGCGGTTTGCGTGTGTAACTAAATAACAAACATATTGTTACAGGAACGTTGATGAGGGAGATTGAGGAAAAGGCAAGCAAGGAATCGTGTAAAGTAGCTGAAACTGTTATCGGAAAATGTAAGAATCAGATAGTTGAGTTGAGTTGGTTCCACTAGTGGAGAATCAGTATCGTATATAGATATAGAGAGAGAGTGTGTGTGTGGAAGAGAGAGAGAGAGTGAGTGGTGGTCATGTGATGTGCGCCACCCTAGGTTAGGTTATATAGTGGCCGTATTGGTGTCCTAGGCGACGGCCAACGGTTGGAATGTAAAGCCCCCGTGAGTGAGTGATAGAGGTGGTGTAGTGGTCTTTGTGCTAATGCTGCCGTCACTTGTTATGTATCCTTGCACTTGTTACTCCGTTTGATACCAACTTTGGAAATTACTATTATTAGTGCATCCACAACAACAAGGAGCTTCAAAAACACCTAAAAACATGCCTAGTTAGCTGTCACATCATAAAGACAGTGTGTCTTTAAAAACTCTAAAACTCACCCAATAAAAAAGCTCAAAAACACTAAAAAATATTACCACGTCATCACTATATTTTTATTTTAAATATTCATATCTCTCTCTATATGCATTTAATACATATAAAAAAACAAATGGGCCCTACCACTAACTCATTCTTTCTCGTATGTGTGGAAGAATGGATAGCCCAAAAATGAAGTTTATAAAAACCCACCCAATAGTAAATACATAAAAAAACTGATGAGGTGGCATTTTTAAGGGTGAAAAACACCCTATTGGGGATGCTCTTACTATATGTTAGTAAGACCGTGGGGTATGGTGGGGCTTGGATTGGGGCTTGGGTTGGGCATTTGGTGACACGTGTAAAGGGAGCCCGCCCACTGCCATGTTACGTGTCCGCGGGGTATGGCGGGGCGTGGGTTGGGTGCACCGCGTGGCAAATGTTTAAAAAAAAAAATACAAAAAATTTATAAAAAATCACACAACATTTATAAAAAACCTACAACTTCATTAAAATTTTAAAAATTACATAATCCTAAAAATTACATAACTTCTAAAAATTACAAAATAAAAAACCTAAAGCGTTAAAAAAATTTCAAAAAGTTCGATCTTGTCGAACGCCTTCTTTTCCACGCTTCGAAACTCTATGTTTGCCACCGCCACCCGGTCCTCGTGGCTTAACTCGCCACCGGGAACTGCTTCATAGTAAGCCTTGAAACGCTCGAGCTTGGGCCGAAGGTCGCGCCATTTATGTTGGCACGCGTTGAGGTTGTGGCGGTCGTTACCGACGTTCTGTCGGTAGGCCGTGAATGCTTCCGCCCAATATTTTGTTTGGCCCGGTGGCCGACCCTTCATAGCGTCGACAACGCTAGTTACGAGTGTCATTTCTTCTTGACGGGTCCAGGATGCCATAGTGGTGTTGGGTTCGTGGGATGGGGGGGACCAGCGGGGTAGCGGGTTCAAGACAGTGGGTGTAGCCGGTGGGGTTTTGGTTCGTGGGATGGGGGACCGGTGGGTTGGGGGTTCCAATATATAGGACTTTGGGGACCCGGGTGGCGGTTATAGAAGATGGGGGGATGGGGGGGACCATTTTGAATTTCAAAATTTTAAACACCCGCCTGCCCACGTGGCGGGTGACCCAATGAGAAGATGCCAGCTCGCTTCACCATACCGCCCCACGCCCGGCTTGAAAGCCAAGCCCCAAAGGGCCACGCCCAAACCCAAGCCCACCCGGGGTGGTCACTTGGGCGTTTTACCCCAACCCACGCCCAAACCCCCGCCCCATACCCCACAGCCTAATACAAATGAAATGAATAGTGCAAGATATGCCTGCCATTTGTTTATTGGACCAATATTGCCATGGCATTGAACATTCAACACCTCATTTAGACTTTACTATATGTTAGTAATACAAGTGAAATGAATAGTGCAAGATATGTCTGTCATTTGTTTATTGGACCAATATTTTCATGGAATTGAACATTCAACATTGGACCAATATTGCCATGGCATTGAACATTCAACACATCATTTAGACTTTACTATATGTTAGTAATACAAGTGAAATGAATAGTGCAAGATATGTCTGCCATTTGTTTATTGGACCAATATTTTCATGGAATTGAACATTCAACACCTCATTTAGACTGTGGGGTATGGTGGGGCTTGGGTTGGGGGCATGAGTTGACACGTGGAGTTCGAGCCCCCCACCGTCTAGTGACGTGTCCGTGGGGTATGGCGGGGCGTGGATGCACCGCGTGAGTTGGCAGGTTATTAAATATATATATATATAGGGTAAGGATAGTGTAAAAAGGGCCTAAAGTGTGAGAAGTGTATTATAACACTATATATAATACTATATAACACCATATAAACACCGTATAACAATATGTAGCACCATATAATACCATATAACACTATGTAACACTATATATCATTATATAACAAATATAACACTATACATCTATCATAGACGTGCTATCAGACAACCTATAGTGTTATATTTGTTATATAATGATATATAGTGTTACATAGTGTCACACCCCAAATTTCCACGTATTACCGGTGGGCCCGGTAGGGGAGTATCGTGACGTGGTTGGTAACATATTAGTCAAACAACACAATATTTAAATGCACAGCGGAAGCAAAGTATAGATTCATTTCAACCAAACAATATTGTAATATTAAGTATCACAAATAGTTGAATATAAATCCACAAGTAGATCAAAAATAAAAGGAAACAATGTTCAACAGTCTATGACATCCAAGCTTGCGAGACTTATTGTGGATGCTAGGAGAAAAGCCAGCCTATTACGCGTAGTACCTGCACTTAACCTTTTGAGAAAATACGTCAGTTTACACTGGTAAATACAATCAACCAACTCATTTTGAAAAGAGTTTAAGAAAATGAATTTAAGGCACAAGGCACAAATAATATTTTATAACTTGGGATAATTATTTGAATATAATACTTGTAAAGGATTTACATGTTTCTTATGCGTTCAGTAGCCCGGTTCGTGCCGGGTTAAAGATCAATAGACACACCACATTATTATATGAGACACCGACGGGCGTACGCCTACGCCCCGTGCTTAGGTCGTGGCCATTTCGAAAAACGATGCCAGGGATATCCGGGACATGGTCATTAACCCCCCAAAGGCTTTAAGCAAACAAAACAATTTAAACGAGACATCTCAATACTTTAACCATCATACAATTAAAGATTCAATGCCCGACCAAGCGGTATTTTATATACCGTACCCCAAGCCCGTATAAGGAAAATAAGTTAAAAGTATTTACCTGAGCAAGTATAAATCACAATCAGCGAGTGCAAGTATCTTTTACCGGGTCTCCTATTCTGGAACGAAGGTTTATAATAACCTATTAGAATCCTAACGGGTCTTTGATTAAGTCTAAACTTAGACCGGTTAGTTTTAAAGGAATATACGGTTCGAACGCATGATTAAGCGAAGACCGGATAGAATGTGATTTAGACCCGACAAGTTTGAAGACTTGCTTAATATGGGTATATTATACACATTCTGGATTTTGAGATAAAACCGATAAGGTTTGACCCGTTTCGGCTAATTTATGTAAACTAGTTACATAAACCGAACCGAACGCGCACGAAGCGTAACGGGTAACCATAAGAGTCCTAAACAGGTTTCCTAGGTTAACATGTCTTAAATATGTTGTGATATCAGTAGGATATCTTCCATTATGCCCAAAACGAGTTTAACCTATAATTAAGCCCCGTAGGGGTATTTTGGTCATTTTAAAGATTATAAAAAGGATTAATTAAGCTTCTGTGATTTGGGTCTGAATTAATCAGTAAAATGACTTATCTTAACAGGTCATATCAGTTGGTGTTAAGTCCTTTGTGACAAAATGGTTTTAAACCCTTACTATGCGCTTAATACGCTTATAAAGTCGTTTTAAGCGATTTACGGGTTAAAATAGGAATCTGAGTTTTCTGATCAGTTCAACAGGTTCAAAATGCTTCATTTATTATTTAAAATCAGTAGCAATTGGTTTGGTATCAAAAGGATTTGTAAAACTCATTTTATGGCCTAAAAGGGTATATTCGGTATTTACCGAATCAATGCACTAATCCTAGCTTATGATCAGTTTAAAAATAATTAAAAATCTTCAAAAATCCCAAAATATTATATTACATCAGTGGGTAAAAGGTTTGGTGTCAAAAATTGGGTTTAGATAGGCTTTACGCTAATGACGCCGTTTAATTACTAAGAAGCGTTCTAATTACGTCATTAAGCATAACTCCTAATCTAGACCTCCAACTGATGTGAAAATTTAGGGACATGTTTAATAATCAGTAACAAAGATTATTGTACTTTCATATTTCCAAAATTCTTGTTTTATGGTAATAAGGGCATTATGGTCAATATTTAAGCACTTAACGGAAACGTCGGACAATTAAGGATTCAAGTGGTATAAACGCAGAGGGTTATATAACCATGTAACTAGGTCCTAATGGAACTTTAAGGCATGTCTAAACCTATCTAAATCGGGTCAGAACTGAAGTCAAAGTTTGCGACTTTCGGTTCCGAATCGGTTCTAAACAGAAAGCTGTCGAATCAAACAAGCTTAGGTAAGTTCTTATACTTATTAACATGTTATATGAATGATAAAATAGGTTACACGCCTTTTACATTGTTAATTATGCATTAAATCGAAGATTACATTTCTGTTGACTTTTTCTAAGCATCTTTAACTCGACAAATGACCTAGTTAGGATGGGAATCAGTGAGTACCCTTTTAAGGGTTTATTACCCACATAATTACCTACTTAAAGGTACTTTTAATTCGAGATTTGACTGAGCCATTATTAATTAATCTTGAAGTCAAACCGTAATTACGACGGTTTGACTTTTAGCTAAATAACAAAGCTAAACTCAATTAAAGAAGGTTAAGCATACTTACAAGTGTCTAATGAACGATTAGGAAGGCTTAGAAAAGGCTCTTGAGTTCCAGAAGTCTTCAAGAAATGCAGATGTGATGAATGTGTGAATGTTGCAAACTTAGGAGCTTTATATATTGATCAAAACTCCTTAGATTGTTGACATGCAAGGCTACTAATGATCATGGATGCTTACAAGTGCCCTCTAGTGACTAAAAACCAGTATAGGAAGCCCATGGTATTGAAACAAGTCATTTGGAGTCGGTTAAGGGGCTGAACAGGCAGCTGCCTGTTGTTTCTGCATCTGTGCATCGTACGCGGCCCGCGTAAAGGTCTTCATGATCTTACGCGGCCCGCTTGGGTCTCCGGCTCAGGTTTTGAAGTTTTCGTTTATTGCATGTTTAGTCCCCGGTCCTCCTAAACGTCGCTTTCACTTCATTTCTTGCATTCTAAACCTTTAATATTGACATATAGGGGCTTTAATACTTATACCCACTTTGTGAAGTCCTTGGCCACTTTGTGTTTACCCTAAAAATCCTAAATTTCCATGTTGACGCTTCTAACCCCTCGCACACGAATTTTATCATAACTTTCTCATACGATAACAAAACTTGGTGAAATTTTTATCACACATTCTAGTGAGCATAATTAATCGTTAAAAAGCTTCGGGTTTGCTAAAAGGTCACTCAGAGGTATATCTTAAACATGTTGACACATTTAACCCCTGTAGTTTGTAACCTCTCACTTTCTTTCACAATTAGCTACGTATGATCCATGATTTATTCGTTTAAGGTTATAAACATCATGTAGGATTATTGTAAAGTATATTTATTCACTGTTGACATTTAGAACCCGTATATTCACATACTTTCCAGGTTTGTTAATTTTAGTCCTTCAAGAACATTCTTACACACGTTCAAACTTATGACACGTGTCAACACATTATAGGACGTGGATTTTCGAGGTGTTACATCCTCACCCCCTTAAAAGAAATCTCGACCTCGAGATTTACTGAAACAAATAAGGGTACTTTTCTTTCATTGTGGACTCAACCTCCCACGTATATTCGGGACCTCTACGGGCATCCCATTTGACCTTTACAATAGGCACATGCTTCCTTCGAAGCTTCTTAACCTGTCGATCTTCAATCGACAATGGTTTTTCCACAAATTTCAAGCTCTCATCTATATGCACATCTGTATGTGGTATGACCAGTGATTCATCAGCGAAACACTTTTTCAGATTGCAGATGTGAAATACATTGTGAATTCCACTGAGCTCTTCTGGTAAGTTTAACTTATAGGCAACCGATCCGACACGTTCGATGACTTCGAACGGTCCTATGTACCTCGGGCTTAACTTGCCTTTCTTACCGAATCGCATCACTCCCTTCCAGGGTGATACTTTAAGCAACACTTTGTCACCTACTTCGAAGTTCGTAGCTTTATGCTTTGGATCTGCGTAACTCTTCTGCCTATCTCGGGCAGCTTTGAGACGGTCTCGAATCTGGACAATCTTGTCCGTCGTTTCAAAGACTATCTCTGGTCCTGATAATTGGACATCTCCAACTTCTGCCCAACAAACGGGCGATCTACACTTTCTACCGTATAAGGCCTCGAAAGGCGCAGCCTTTATGCTGGTGTGGTAGCTATTGTTGTAGGAGAACTCAATTAGTGGTAGGTGGTTATCCCAACTACCACCCAAATCGATCACACATGCACGTAGCATGTCTTCCAAAGTTTGAATAGTACGCTCACTCTGACCGTCTGTCTGAGGATGGTAAGCCGTACTAAAATTTAAACGCGTGCCCAAAGATTGTTGGAAGCTTTTCCAAAAATGTGACGTGTATCTAGTATCTCTGTCAGAGATAATAGACACAGGTATGCCATGTAAGGCTACAATCTTATCCACGTATAACTAGGCTAACATATCGGAGCTATAAGTCTCCTTGATGGGTAAGAAATGTGCTGACTTAGTCAGTCTATCAACTATAACCCATATCGTATCATTTCCTTTCCTTGTTTTGGGTAACTTGGTGATAAAATCCATAGTTACTATTTCCCATTTCCAAGTGGGAAGTTCAGGCTGTTGTAGCAAACCTGACGTCTTTTGATGTTCTGCCTTGACTTGCGCACACGTCAAGCATTTAGCTACATAGGTAGCTACAGACTTCTTCAAGCCTATCCACCAATAGTTTGCCCTTAGGTCCTGGTACATCTTATCCGCTCCAGGATGAACGGAATATTTAGAGCTATGGGCTTCCTGGAGGATAACATCTCGGAGTCCTCCATAAATTGGAACCTATATTCGTCCATTCAATCTCAGAATTCCGTCCTTGCTAAGAGATAACTGCTCCTCAGTTACCCCTAGCTTTTCATTAGGGTAGTTAGCTTCCAACATAGCTTCCTTTTGTGCAGCTAACAACCTTTCATTCAAACTGTTCTTTATTTCAATGCTCTTGGCATTGATTCGGATGGGTTTCACCCTTTCCTTTCGACTCAAGGCGTCAGCGACTACATTCGCCTTGCCGGGATGGAATCTTATTTCACAATCGTAATCATCCAGAGTTTCCATCCAACGGCGTTGCCTCATGTTCAAGTCCTTCTGATTGAACAGATGTTGAAGGCTCTTGTGATCAGAATATGTTATGGCTCATTTTCTAAGCATATATATCTTGAACTATATCCTGCTTTTAATTGTTTATTTGTGACCAGGATACTGGACGGGGATATTGCTAACATCCTGGGCGATATCCTAAGGTTGAGTGAATTAAACACGTGCAGGTTAATGGCTGTAAGTTACTAACGGTCATCAGGACTTCTTCTCCTCAAGACTCGGGCGTATTTGTTATGAGGAAGCCGTTGAACCCGAAAGACTTGGTCCTCAACGTTCGAGTGGGAATATTCGCTGGATCCCGGAAGTTTAGGATAGTTTGTTACATTATCTTTACTATAAATAGATGGGGGCGGATGAGTTTAAGGCATGAAATTTTTTACTAACACTCTCAAACACTTTCACTCTCTAGCTCATTGCAAACACTACACTTGTATTCGAATTTCATTGTAACACATAGTCGATCCGCACCACATCCTGCACTGTATCCTGATATTTGAAGCAATAGAAGAACAAGGCAGCTGCGATTGTCAGCTCCCGAGGTTTTATGCCGGTGATCTAGATTGATCAAGGGCTTTCCTCGTACATCACGTGTCAACCTTTACTTTTTTGCTCATTGTTTGATCATAGATACAGCTCTATATCCTGAGCCGTATCCTGAAACTGTTTTCATACCAAATTTTGTTAACACATTTTTCATACATATTTCTAGCACACTACCTCACTTAACTAATTTGATCACTTAATTGCTTAGGTAATTTTTGACCAAAACAATTTGGCGCCCACCGTGGGGCAAGTGGTGCTACTTTTACTGAAAATCTTTGTAAAATCATTAATCGGTTTTCTATTTTCAAAACTTTTTGCCACATTGTTTACAATGGCCTCAAGATCAAACATGAGCTCTTCCACTATGTCTGCTACAACCTCTGCTACTACTGGTTCAGTGCTTCCACCACCTCCTCCAAGGATGTCGTTTTCTTCACAATCTCAAGATGTTATCCCTACTCGGAGTGTCCAGGGATCTGCTCCCGTTTTAGCCTCTAACGATGAAATTTTGACTTTATTTGGAAGTTTGCAGGAACAAATGAGGCAGCAACAGGAGACTAACCAAATGCTGTTAAGAGAAATACAACTCTTAAAAGCTAGCTCGAGTAGACCCGCTGAAGAAACTGTCACTCCTATACAGCCCAGGGCTTTGAACTTCTGTTCCGCAGTTTACACTGAGGATAATAGGGGGAATGTCGTCCCAAGCCACTCTCAGAATCATACCCCTGAGATACCCTCTTCGGTCAGGATATCGACTGCGATAAGTTCAGGATATGCTTCAGGATATGGCCAAAATCCTCAGAACGGTAATGTGTCAAATAATAATATTCTTGCTACTAACAATAATGGCTCTTTGCAGGATGCAGGTATAACGTCAACATTTACCAGGGAGCTCCAGAAATTGAAGGACATGATATCCAGTGTACCTGGAGTGGTCCAGCCAATTCCGAAAGTATCCCAGGACAGCCACAGGATATCCCGCTTTGCATATCCCATCTGTGATGCTGAAATCCCAAAAAGATTTCAGACTCCCAACATGAAGCTGTATGATGGGACTACGGATCCTGAAGAGCATATTGCCCAGTATAGGGAAAGAATGGAGATTAACCCTATCCCTCCGGAGCTTAAGGAAGCATGCTTATGCAAGGGATTTGGTTCTACTGTGACAGGATCAGCCTTAAAATGGCTGTTAAACGTTCCTCCTCACTCAATTACTTCGTTTGCTCATTTGGTTAATTTATTTAACAGTCAATTTTCTTGTAGTCGGAGTTTTGAGAAACTAACCAGTGACCTTTACAGGATAACTCAAGGGCCTCAGGAATCCTTGAGGGATTATGTGAACAAATTCAGTCGAGAATCTTTGGATATCCCACATCTTGATGTTGCAACAGCTGTGCAAGCTTTTAAGATGGGATTACAAAAGGATTCTCAGTTTTATCAGGATCTTGTAATGAATCCCTGCAGGAATCTCGACGAAGCTCGTAACAGGGCTTTGAGATATATCCGTCTGGAAGATGACAAGAAGATGCAGGAGAGGATGAATTCTACCTCAACCTATGAATCAACTAACAGGAAATCAGAAACCTCATATAAGCCATATCGCTCCAGGCCATATGGCAGAAATGATAACAAGAAAGTGAATGCTGTTGAAGACGAGGATCCTGAAGAATATCCTGATTTATCTGAATACTGCTTTTCTGTTAATATACCTGAATTAATGTATGCTATGCAGGGCTTAGGGGACAAAGCTAGGTGGCCTCGAAAGAACCAGCAGAAAGCTGATTGGAAGGATAAATCCAAATGGTGTGCCTTCCACGAAGACTTCGGACATATGACCGAGGATTGCATTGCTTTAAGGAAAGAGATAAGTTACCTGTTAAGCAAGGGGTATCTGAAGGACTTGCTGGGAAAAAAGAAGAATAAAGGGCAGGATCCCGAGAAGGATCCTGAACGAGCAGCATCACCCCCAGCAGATGCCAAGATAATTAACTTTATTTCAGGAGGATCCGACATTTGTGGGACTTCATATTCGGCGGCCAAGAGACATGTAAAGGAAGCTAAGAGCGAGAGGGGAGACAGACCAGTCAGAATGACTACCCACACAACTGATAAAGTGATCACTTTCAATAGTGATGACAGGGATACTGTTCAGGATCCTCACCATGATGCTTTAGTAATAACATTATATGTGGCTAACCATTTTGTACGCAGGATACTGGTAGACAATGGTAGTTCTGTCAATATAATTCAGCTGGAAACATTGAAGAGGATGAATGTATCTCCGATGGATATCACTTCGAAGTCCACTGTGCTCGTTGGTTTCAGTGGAGAAGCTAGGAATACCGTAGGGGAGATAAAGTTACCAGTATATGTTGAAGGGGTCAACTCAATACAACGCTTCTGTGTGATGGACTCCTTATCCTGCTATAACATCATACTGGGAAGACCATGGATTCACGATATGAAGGCTGTGCCATCAACATATCACCAATGCATCAAGATCCCTACCCCTTGGGGGGTTGTCAAGGTGGAAAGTGATCAACAGGAAGCGAAAGAATGCTACTCATCCTCGATGAAATCCTCAACAAAGCCTAGTACAGCATAGCAATTAAAGATGCGGGCCCAGGATATCGAGGAGGATTCGGAGCAGGACGTGAAGAAAATTATCCTGGATCAGGATAATCCTGATATCTCGGTGCTCGTAGGAACCAATATCCCTCAGGATATTGAAGAACAGTTAACTAACTTTTTGAAATGCAGGATGTCAACGTTTGCATGGAAGCATGAGGATATGACAGGCATATCCAAAGACATTATCACTCACAAGCTTGGAATTGAAAAATCATTCAAGCCTGTTCAGCAAAAAAGAAGAAAATTCGCTCCTGAGCGGAATGCGATTATCCAAGAGGAAGTTGAAAGATTGTTGAAGTCCAGGATGATCAGAGAAGTCAAGTTTCCAAGATGGCTAGCAAACGTAGTTGTGGTACAGAAGAAAAACAGGAAATGGAGAGTCTGTGTAGATTACACGGACTTGAACAAGGCATGTCCTAAAGATCCATTTCCTCTCCCTCATATCGATGCAATGGTAGATGCTACTGCTGGACATGAAATGTTAACATTCATGGACGCATCCTCAGGATTTCAGCAGATTCAAATGGAGCCTTCGGATCAGGAGGATACTGCTTTCATGACACCAACATGTATATATTGCTATACTGCTATACCTTTCGGTTTGAAAAATGCAGGTGCAACGTACCAGAGATTGGTAAACATGATGTTCAAAGATAAGCTGGGGGACACCATGGAGGTATATATTGACGATATGGTGGTAAAATCTAAAAGAGCTGAGGATCACCTCCAGGATATCAAGGGAGCATTTGATATCCTGGATCAATACAACATGAAGCTGAATCCTGCTAAGTGCCATTTCGGAGTGGGGGCAGGAAAGTTTCTTGGATATATGGTGACAAAAGGGGGATAGAAGCAAGCCCAGAGCAGATCAAAGCTATCCTGGATATAAAATCACCCTCAAATATGAAGGACGTACAAAGGTTGACAGGCCGAGTAGCAGCTTTGAATAGATTTATTTCAAGATCCTCAAAAAAATGCAAGGAATTCTATGATATCCTCAAAAAGAATAAGAAATTTGAATGGGGAGCAAAGCATGAAGCAGCCTTGCAGGATTTGAAGCGATATCTCTCAACCGCACCTCTATTGATGAAGCCTGAAAATGGTGAACCACTATCCCTATACCTCGCTGTATCAGGGAATGCTGTAAGTGTCGTTCTTATAAAAGACCATGAAGGTCAGCAATATCCTGTATATTATGTTAGTAAAAGTTTTTTAGATGCTGAAACTAGGTATTCTCATTTAGAAAAATTGATATTAGCTCTAGTCATGGCATCGACAAAGCTTAGACATTATTTTGAGACACATAGGATCCATGTTAAAACAAATTATCCTGTCAAAAATGTGCTTAGGAAACCAGAGATGTCAGGCAGGATGGCCAAGTGGTCAGTGAAATTAAGTGCTTATGATTTAGTATATGAACCTAGAAATGCCATAAAGTCTCAGGCTTTAGCTGACTTTGTGGCTGATTTCAGTAGTGATATTTAGGATGAGGTAGACCTAGAAGTTCAACAGTTAGGAGAATCTTCAGGATCCTGGACATTATATACTGATGGTGCATCCAATATAAGAGGTGTAGGTTTAGGTATACTACTAAAATCGCCACAGGGGGACATATTACCCCAGGCCATTAGATGTGAATTTCCTGCTACTAATAATGAGGCAGAATATGAAGCTTTAATTGCAGGATTAGAATTGGCTAAGAGTATGAGTATCAAGAATTTGCGAGTATATGTTGACTCCTTGTTAATTACTAACCATTTTAATGGATCCTATGCAGTTAAGGGTGAGAAATTAATCAAATACCTCGATATTCTCAAAAAATTAGCAGAATATTTCGATGGTTTTACACTTGAACAGGTACCAAGAGAGGATAATGCTGAAGCAGATGCCTTAGCAAATCTGGGATCATCGATCGGGATACCAGAAGGAACCCAAATACCAATATTACATGTCTTGTATCCTGCAACGAATCCTCGGGATAAAGAAGTAGTGGGTATTCAGGATCCTGGAGCAGAGTATCCTGAAGAGGATCCTAAATCTTGGACGGCTCCAATAATGAGATATCTCAAGGAAGGACACATCCCCGAAAATGAAAATCCTAAGGCATTTAGGATGAAGGTATCACGATTCACTATTATAAATAATGTTTTATACAAGAAATCTCTTGCAGGACCGTATTTGAGGTGCTTGGAGGATCCTGAAGCCAAAGAAGTACTTCAGGATATACATGAAGGGGATTGTGGTAACCATACTGGGGGCAGGTCATTATTCTCAAAAGCATTAAGGACAGGATATTATTGGCCAACAATGAGAAAAGATGCCGCAGAATATGCTCGAAGATGTGACGCATGTCAAAGACATAGTAACATATTACATCAGCCTGCTGAACCGCTGTATCCTATTGTTTCCCCTTGGCCGTTTATGAAGTGGGGTATGGATATAGTGGGAAAGCTTCCAAAAGCTCCAGGTGGAAAGGTTTTCATGTTGGCAATGACGGATTATTTCTCCAAGTGGGTTGAAGCAGAAGCATTTGTTCAAGTTAGAGATCAAGAAGTAGTATCCTTCATAAAGAGAAATATCCTGACCAGATTCGGAGTACCAGCCGAGATAATCTGTGACAATGGTTCTCAGTTTATAAGCAAGAGAACTACTGACTTTTGCAAGAGTTGGGGAATCAAAATGATCACATCTACACCGGTACATCCTCAAGCGAATGGACAGGCAGAATCCTCAAACAAGATAATTGTCAATAACTTAAAGAAGAGGCTTGGAGCCAAAAAAGGAAGATGGGCAGAAGAATTACCCTTTGTTTTGTGGGCTGATAGGACAACGGTAAAGAACGCAACAGGCCAAACCCCATTTTCCTTGGTATTTGGAGCAGAAGCAATGATTCCAACGGAAATGACAATACCTACTGCAAGGTTTACCCTAAGTGATCCTGGACAGAATCCTGAAGCCTTGTGTCAGGATTTGGATACTATAGATGAAAAGAGAGACGCAGCAAGGCTAAGGATGGCAGCATATCAACAAAGAATATCCAGAGCATATAACAAGAATATTAGGACCAGAAGATTTAAGGTTGGAGATTGGGTGTTGAGAAAGGCTTTTCAGAATACTACTAATCCTGCCGATGGCAAGTTAGCTCCAAAAGGGGAAGGACCATATGAAGTTGAATCAGAAGCAGGGAAAGGAGCATATAGACTTAAGAATATGGAAGGGGATATGCTACCGAGATCTTGGAATGCTATACACCTTAAGCTTTATTTCAAGTGAGTTTGAAATTTAATTTCTAACTCAGGATGGTATGAATTCTATCTTTTTTAAATATGTTTGGTTTAATTTATTCTTTGAAACCCAATACTAACTTAAGCATCGGAGGGGTGCTAGCCAAGCTAACACCCACCTTAGTTTAAGGATGTTTTGCAGTATATGCTCCAGGATATAGCTCCAGGATGCTCACTCAAGATACTTCGGAAGATTAGAGGATTGGCCCCCTCTCTCACGTATAAGGGATCCTGATCCCTTCACAGGTTTAAAGGTATTCACCTTTCTTCCGAATTGGGTTTAAACACTCCGCCTGGAGCGCAAGTTATTCAGGGATAGTTCAAGGTGGCGGGACCAGTTCATGTAAAAGTGGCTGACAATTTCGTTACTGTTGGCTATATCCTGAATCCTAAAGGTATATGAGGATTGATCACCCTCTCTCACGAAAGGGTATTTTCATACTCTCTAAGGTTTAAAGGTTTTCACCTTTCTAAGTCTTGGAGTTTATACACTCCCGCCTGTAGCGCACGAAAATTTGGGATTTTCCCCAGAATACAAGGAATTTATCTCCAAGACATTTTTGGGTTTTACCCCTGTGACATGAAAAATTGCCTATACAATGGAAACTGATATTCAGAAGATTTCTAAGAAGACATTGTACACAGGGGACATTCCTATCGAGGCAATGGTGTAAAGCTAAAAGGATAAGGCTCGGAACTAATGTACTAAGTGTCTCAGACAGGGGACATTTTCATTGGAAGAGTTGCAAAGGGATTGAAGTTTGGTAATAGGTTTATACCCTATTCCTGGTATGATCTTTCCTTTATGAACAATGTTTAAATTTTTAATACTATGTTTGGTAAAGGAATAAATATCCTGATATATTCTCAAAATATGTTTTTAAATACTTTTCGGGATATTTGGTTAAGATATTTGAAACTAATACTAGTTTGAAACTTTGATCATTTAAGTATTATCAAAACGGGTTTTGGAAAAGTGGACTGCTTTTCATTCCTTAAAAAGCTTTCTACAAAGTTGAACGGATCTAATAACAGTTTTTATTGTATATCATTGAGCATATTGATCAGGATATTTTTGAAAAAATAGTTGTACTAAATTTTGCAAAGCTAAGATCTATGCTAAGAAAGACGGAAGATAATAACAAGAAAGATAAAAGATGAAATTATTTGAAACAATCAGTACTGGTTGATAACCGAAGGTTTCATCCTGAAACCCAGGACCCATCCACCTTCGGCTATCAAATTATTTTGATGCAGAAATAAAAATTGTTCATAGGACATAAAATTGTCCAAACAATTTAAAGGAAATAAGCTTTAGGGGGTAGTGCCTTCTTCGTCCATAATGATTTCAGCAGCATCCGTCTTGGGATCCTCCTCAGCATCCTTCTCAGTATGGGTTGCTTTTTCAACTGCTTTGGAAGATTCAGCGACAGCTGGTTTAGAAGAAGTGCCGCCGAGGGTCTTTAGCTTGGTCTCCCAGGCACCAACGTCCCAAGAAGGGCATTCAAAACCTAATGCTTTGGCTTCATGGGCCATCTTCAACCTGGATTGGAGAAGAGAAATGACGACGGAACTCTTAAGGCTTTCCCGGTAGCTGACCATATCCTCTTCATGTTGCATATGGACAGCTTCAAGATCGGCTTGGGCTTGAAGAGTAGCTTTGTTGAGAGCAGTCTGGTGTTCTTGAGTCATAGCTTTGAATTTCTCCTCGTAATAACGGGATTTGGCGGCTGCAATCATGCCTTGATCAGAGATTGTGATTTCTGCTTCCTTTAGCTTGGATTCAAGCGTCTTGTTAAGCCTGCAGGATTCTTGATATAGGTGAACCAGACGCTCAAGACCCTGCGAAGGTAAGAGGACTGGTATTAATAAATCTTTGTAAATGATGTAAGCCGTAGGATATAATATGAGAATACTAACCTGGTTAAGAAAGGAAGTCATAAACCCGCTAGCTTCAATGAACCCGTGCTTCTCATAAGGAAAGGTGTCAGAAATGACAGGGGAATCAGGCTCCTTCCTTTTGCGGGAACTTGAACTCCGGGGCTTGGTAGCCGGTGAAGGTTTGGGAATAATGATGGCTTTGGAACTGCTGGGTTTGGATGAGGCTGTGGCCTTGGGACTAGGTTCCTTCTTGACCTGAACTTGATCAGAATAACTGTCCAACTCGTCGAGGTCAAAGACTTCAGGGATCTTGGCCGGTGCTGTATAAAGGGAAAAAGTTTCACATCATTATTACTCTTTATTTTATTATACTGTTTTGACTAATTATTTTTAAAGTAATCCTTACTAGACATTTCAGATGACGAGTATTGACTGGAACTCGGGACGTGTGTGGTGAAAGTCCTGTCTATTGCAGGTAATCAGTAAACAGTGTTGATTCTTTCTTCTGATACAGCGGTAGGGGGAGCTACTTCCTTGAAGTTCACTGCATAAGGATCAAAAAGAGGGATATTAGTAGGAGATAAAAACCAAACGGTCCATGAGAATATTTATGACCCTACCGGTGGTTAACCATTCCACCGGAAGGTTGGCACCCTCAGCAATGGAGTCCCGTTTGACAAAGAAAAACTTGCGTTGCCATCCGTCTTCGTTTTTTGTGGCTTTAAGAATAAGGGGTTTGCTAGAGGTCGAGAAAAGCAAGAACCGGCTAGAGCCATGGGATCGGAGGCGATAAGCAATAGGCAAATCCTCGATGCAGAGATCGGGGCAATGAAGGTTTTTGATTTGGTTAAGTACAATTAATACTCTCCAAACCATGGGCATGGTTTGAGCAAAAGAGATGCCGGTGGTTCGGAAGAATTGCATCATGAATTCGGGAAAAGGGTATCGAAGACCTAGCGAAAAAGGATATGCTGGAAAGCAAACCCAATCAGTGGAAGAAACATCCGATCGAATTGACCGATCGAACGGTCTAAAGACCGTGTTATCTGGGAAGGCGCCGGAAGCTCTCAAAGCCGCAATGTCTGCGTTGTCAAAAGCACAGATCTCCTTTTCGGGATTTTTGAGGAGATTTTGCTGGGTGAAGGTCTCGGCATCCATTACGAGTAAGGCGATGAAAGTTGATAGAAAGTAAATGAGAAATGGAGAATTACCTGAAGGCTCTGTTGAAGATATCTGCTTTTCAAACAAGATGAGAGAAGATATAGGGGCATTATGGATCTCCATTGAGCAAAAAGCATGTTGGAGGTTACGATGTGATCTCGACCGCCGCTTTATTTTAAATGCCTTGAATTATGGGATAAGACTTTTGAAATATATCCGTTGGATTGGTATGCCAACCGATATATTTGGGGACAATTGTTATGGCTCATTTTCTAAGCATATATATCTTGAACTATATCCTGCTTTTAATTGTTTATTTGTGACCAGGATACTGGACGGGGATATTGCTAACATCCTGGGCGATATCCTAAGGTTGAGTGAATTAAACACGTGCAGGTTAATGGCTGTAAGTTACTAACGGTCATCAGGACTTCTTCTCCTCAAGACTCGGGCGTATTTGTTATGAGGAAGCCGTTGAACCCGAAAGACTTGGTCCTCAACGTTCGAGTGGGAATATTCGCTGGATCCCGGAAGTTTAGGATAGTTTGTTACATTATCTTTACTATAAATAGATGGGGGCGGATCAGTTTAAGGCACACAATTTTTTACTAACACTCTCAAACACTTTCACTCTCTAGCTCATTGTATTCGAATTTCATTGTAACACATAGTCGATCCACACCACATCCTGCACTGTATCCTGATATTTGAAGCAATAGAAGAACAAGGCAGCTGCGATTGTCAGCTCCCAAGGTTTTATGCCGGCGATCTAGATTGATCAAGGGCTTTCCTCGTACATCACGTGTCAACCTTTACTTTTTTGCTCATTGTTTGATCATAGATACAGCTCTATATCCTGAGCCGTATCCTGAAACTGTTTTCATACCAAATTTTGTTAACACATTTTTCATACATATTTCTAGCACACTACCTCACTTAACTAATTTGATCACTTAATTGCTTAGGTAATTTTTGACCAAAACAGAATAGATCACACATTTGATTCCATATAAGTAGTGCCTCCAAAGTTTTAGTGCGAATACAACGGCACCCAACTCCAAGTCATGGGTGGTGTAATTCTTTTCGTGCACCTTTAACTGGCGTGAAACATAGGCAATGACTTTGCCTTTCTGCATAAGCACACATCCCATCCCGGTGTGTGATGCATCACAATAAACTACAAACTCCTCGATTCCATCAGGCAATGTCAGTACTGGAGCATTGCTCAACTTTTGTTTCAGAATATCGAAGGATTCCTGCTGCTTAGGACCCCAGTCAAACTTAATCTTCTTACGCGTCAGCGAAGTTAGGGGTGCAGCAATCCTTGAGAAGTTTTCAATGAATCGCCTATAGTATCCTGCCAAACCTAGGAAGCTACGAATTTCTGTAGGCGTCTTTGGCTCTTGCCAATTCATGACAGCTTCAACTTTAGCGGGATCTACTTGGATACCACGCTCACTAACAACATGTCCAAGAAATTGGACTTCTCAAAGCCAGAATTCACACTTCGAGAACTTGGCATAGAGCTTTTCTTTATGAAGTAGTTCCAGAATGCAGTGAAGATGCATCTCATGGTCAGCTTGGTTCTTCGAGTAGATGAGAATGTCGTCGATGAAAACGATGACGAATTTATCTAAGTATGGCTTGCAAACACGATTCATGAGATCCATGAACGCGGCAGGTGCATTAGTGAGCCCAAAAGGCATCACTAGGAACTTGTAATGACCATAACGAGTCCTAAATGCAGTCTTGTGTACGTCTTCATCTCTAACCTTCAGTTGGTGATAGCCTGACCTTAAGTCAATCTTAGAGAAGAAACTTGCCCCTTGAAGTTGATCGAACAAATCGTCGATTCTGGGCAAAGGATACCTATTCTTGATAGTGACCTTATTAAGCTCACGGTAGTCGATGCACAGACGCATCGATCCATCCTTCTTCTTGACAAATAAAACTGGTGCTCCCCAAGGAGACGAACTAGGTTTGATGAAACCTTTGGCTAGCAAATCATCTAGCTGCATTCTCAATTCCTTCATTTCTGTTGGTGCCAACCTATAAGGCGCCCTTGCTATAGGTGCTGATCCAGGAATAATGTCAATTCTGAATTCTACTTGCCTATCTGGTGGCAAACCAGGTAGTTCTTCAGGAAAAACTTCAGGGTATTCAGAAATGACGGGGATATCCCCAATCTTGGGCTTCGGCTCATCAATAATCACTTGTGCCATGTAGATGACACAACTCTTCTTCAAACACTTAGAGTCCTTGAGCATAGACATTTGCTCAGGCAGCCCATACTGGGTATCTCCCTGGATAGTAAGTGATTCACCAGACGGAGTCTTGATCACCACTTGCTTCTTATTGCAAACAATCTGGGCCTGGTTATGAGATAACCAGTCCATACCCAAAACTATGTCGAAACCGGCTAGTTTCAAAGGAAGTAGGGACAAAGGAAAAGAGTGGTTCTTAATGGATATGAAACATCCATCTAATATGGTTGAGGCAGTTTCTATAGTGCCATCTGCTAGTTCCACCTCATACTTCACACTTAAGGTCTTAACAGGTAATTTCAACAATTCACAAAACTTATTATCTACGAACGACTTATCAGCGCCTGAATCAAATAACACTCTCGCATAAACATCATTTACGAGGAAGATACCTGTTATCACATTGTCGTCCTGGACGGCTTCCTTAGCATCCATCCTGAAGACCCTAGCATTGGTCTTCTTTCCTTCTTCAGCTTTCTTTGCAAACTTTGGGCAATTTGTCTTTATGTGCCCCTTTTCGTTGCAACCATAGCAGGTCGCATCCTTCATCTTTTTGCAATCCAAGGTCTTGTGTTCCTTGGACTTGCATAACCCACATGCAAAAGTTTTTGATTGTGAATGCGAGTTCGATTCATATCTGCACTTTCCGAAGTGCTGTCTCTTGCAGATTTTACATCTGGGTTTTTCACCCGACTGCTGACCATCCTTCCTAAATCCTGACCCCTTCTTGTGGTCATTGTTTCCCTTATGCTTCTTATCTGTACGTCGTGAGTTGTCATCCTCACGCATCCTCTTTTCGGTATCGGTGTTCCTCTGCGATCTCAGCCTGACCGCGTCCAAGGTAAGAGACAATGATATGTCCGCTGCAGACCGAAAAGTAGCTGGTCTGGAGGCCTTCACACTTGCCTTGATCTCCGGGGCCAAACCCCCAATGAATCGAGCTATACGTTTGGGTTCCGGGGTTACCAAATATGGAACCAACCTTGACAAGGTGTTAAAACTAGTAAGGTAGGCCTGACAGTCTAGGTTTCTCATGACCAGCGACAAGAAGTCAGCTTCAATTTTCTCAACCTCATGCTGAGGGCAGTAGTTTTCCTTGATCAGTGACATGAACTGTTCCCAGGTCATATTGTACAACGGGACTTTCCCCGTAGCTTGGATCAAAGATCTCCACCAAGCTAATGCTTCACCCTTGAAAGACTGAGACACAAATTTCACAATATCCCTATTATCGCAACCACTGATATCCACTACCGTATCCATCTCGTCCAACCAAGTCATGCAATCTACAGCTCCTTTTTCCCCAGTGAAATCCCTGGGTTTGCACGAAACGAAGTACTTATAGGAGCAACCCTTATTACGGGGTTCTTGATTCGGTACGACTCTTTGGGATGGAATACTCCTTTGGTTTGATGAGTGGTGAGAATTACTGTTGTGGGCAGTGTGGGTCCTGGAGGGTGTTCTAGAGTGTGGTGCAGATTGGGTCCTTGTATGGGTACCACTGGAATCATGGAGCTGTCTATCCATAGCTCGATTAACGGCATTATCTATCATTGCCTGTAATTCTGCACCCGCTACATTTACTCGGGCATTATGATGCTCTCCCCGTGGGTGACTATTGATCTCGCCTGAGTCGGCCATGTAGCTTGAACTGTTAGATATTGACAATAATTTATTTGTGAGTTTATTATAGAGTTGTCTGTTATGGCAATTTATTAACCGTGGTAAACGTAGACCATATATGGTTAATTTATTACTCATATTTATTTAGGATTTCTATTATAATTTATCCTAATTATAAAACAATAACAGTTTGATTAGTAGCACAAAAGGCCTAGTCACAAGGACATTTTTAAATTATAAGCCATGATTTCAGAGAATCAAGGCATGAAGGTTTGAACATAGTTCATTACCTTTATCAGACAGGGTCACAGACTATTACTGTCTTTTGTCTCATATGAAAATGAGAAGGGTCCGTAGGCATTATATTACCAATGGATGGTAAAAAGAACTGATCATCCTTATTGATGATGTTGATACATATTTATGGACGCGACTCGACGCGACGTGATTCGATTAGTGGACGCGACTCGACGCGACTCAGCACGGCTTATATTGTGACGACTTTCCTCCGTCGTGTACAAGACTTCAAGCCATCAAAGGAGACAGACAAGGACTGGGCTCAACATTACAGTCCTTGGGCTAATAGATGATGGCGAAACACAGTTTGGGCCTCAACTGATTGGACCGAAGCCCACTATCGACGAATCAGCCCAGAAGTCGACGAAACACATCTGTTTCGTCGACCATGATCTATTTCGTCGCCTGTCTTTCTGTTTCGTCATATGTAGTGTGTCTGTTAGTATAAATAGCATGTTATGTTTCTGTTTCGGTACGCAGAACAGAGAGAACACACAGATTTTCAGAGAGAAAGAACAGAGCACACACACACACACTAGAGAGAGTTTACAAAGAGCATTGTAAACATTGGATTGTAACCGAACCCTTTTATCGTTATAATACAGTGGTGTTTAACGGTGATATCTGCGTGTCGTGTTTTTACGTGTTCCGTCTCGGTTTGCTTTCCCGGTTGGATTCCGCACAACCGGGTTGGTTTGTACACAAGGATTAGGCGACTAGATCCTCCCCTAGCCGGACCTACAAGTGGTATCAGAGCCTTGGCTCTTATCCTTGTTAAAACCGAGGTGTTCTTGCGTTTTTCGGGTTTTAAAGTTCATAATTTTCTGGAAAAATATCTTAAAATCGGACTGAATCTTGTTGTTTTGCACTATGTTTGCTTAAAAACCTTGTTAAAATAAAGTTCACATATTAATTGTTGGTTTTTATTAAACATTTTTGCAAAATTCAGCTTTCGGAAATTTATCGGGTCACCGGAAAACTCATAGTTTACCGGAAAATTCATTGTGTTCTTGAACATCTTCAAAGTGTTCTTCACCAAGACCCACTTTTTGATCTTTAAATTTTTAAATTAAAAAGTGTTTGTGAATTGGAAATTGAAATAGATTATTAAAATTGGACACCTTACCGGGTTAGTAATCTTACCATACCAGTTGTTTGAAAAAGAGTGTTGTGTCTGACAGATCTCACCCACCCAGCTACTTCTTCGACGAATCAAACATCAGACGAAACAGGTCTCATTCGTCAAGCCCCTCCTCGACGAAACAGACCTTCTGTTTCGTCGATTTTACTTGTTGTTGGGCCTCTGTTTCGTGGACTGTGTTGTGGGATTGGGCTAACAATTTGGGCTTCTGTTTCGTAGTACATCTTGGGTCTCTGTTTCGTCGAGTGGCAGCCCAAACACAAGTGGGCTTGTTTCTTCGACACATTTAGCCCAATTGCTCAATATCAGTTTCGTCGAATACCTTTGTTTCGTCAAACCCCATACACAAATCTGTTTCGCCGCTCATAAAGAAACTGTGTTTCGTCATACATCTGTTTCGTGGGTCTGCATTTCGTCAAAACACTTATCAGCTTATAACAGAGGGTTTGCAAGTGTGTCTTAACAGTTTGTTTTGAGTGTGTTTCACAGGTACTTGTCATCCTAGGTCAAAAATGAATCCAAGGTGGAATACTCTGGTAAATACCGATATGTATTTTGGTACTCCGTCATCTTCTGCACCAGTATCTTCTCAAGCTAATGCAATTTCTACCGGTCAATGGGCATTTGTATCAAATCAAGTTCCAAGTGTTCAAAGCATTCTTTTAAGCGAAAGCGAAACTGGAAGTTTGAATAGACCTCCAAAGTTGATGCATTTATATGAATATCCAGGATGGATTGATAGATTTCATACATACGTTCTTGGTCAGAATACAGAGTTGTGGTTGCGGTTCATCACAGATTTTGATCAAACAATAGAAGTTGCTGCATCATCTGCCGCTACATTTGCAGATCTGACGGAAGATCAGAAGAAGGTCTATGACTTGGAAAAGAAAGCATATGCCATTCTTACTCAGGCGTTGAGTAAAGATATTTATCATCAGTTTGTTAGTCACAAGACGACAAAAAGGTTGTGGGATGCGTTGAAGACAAGGGGCGTGGGAAATGAAGCGACACGTCAATTAAGAAAAGAACTGCTGAAGAAAGAGTTTGATGGTTTTACTTGTATGGAGAATGAGTCGTTAGGTGATTTGACAAGTCGATTTAATCATTTGTTGACTGAATTGACAAATTTTGGGGTAGTTACAACTCCTGCAGAGATTGTGAAAAGGTTTGCAGATTCGTTGCCACCTCAATGGAACACCTTCTTGGAAATCATGAAGTACAATGGTACTTTAGCTACAACGAGCTTCAACGACTTTGTTCAAATCCTGGAAAACAAGAATCAGGAAGAAACTCTGAAGGCAAAAAGAATTCCTGTGCCTCAAAATCCTGAAATGTATTTTGGAACGTCTAGCAGTTCTACAAAACCGTCTTCACATGCTCCAATTCAAACAGCCTTTGTGACTAGCACAGACATGTATGGCAATACTATCCAAGTTCCGGTGCCTCCAAAGACAGACATGTATGGAAATCTACTGGAACCAGTTCCTCAACAGCAACAGCAAAGCCAACGACCTCCCAGACCAACTGATATGTTCGGAAATCCTTTACCAACAACAGACATGTATGGAAATCTGCTTGATCCAGTTCCTCAATCAGCACCACAACAGCAACGACCTCTCAGACCAACTGATATGTTCGGAAATCCTTTACCAACAACAGACATGTACGGGAATCCGCTTCCTCCTCAACAGCAAGCATGTTATGGAAGCACATCATCTGCTGGTCAGCAATCAAAGCCAAATACAGTACGGCTCGACACCTCAAGCTTTTCTAAAGTCAGTGTGGAAGTAGCTAAGGAACACATGGAGCTGCTAAACACTGTGGTGAGCGCATACTGTGGATTAGTGGAAGGTCAGATTGGTAATATTAATCTGACACAAGAAGACTATCAGCAGATTGATAAAGAGGAGATGGAGATGATGGACATCAAGTGGGCCCTTGCCAGTGCTGTTAGGCGAGCAAAGGATTTCATGGAAAGAACTGGCAGAACCAGCTTGGAAGGCAAGAAAGACACCAAGTATGGGTTTGATAAACAGGCCGTTAGATGCTTCAATTGTGGTGAACGTGGTCATTTCAAGCGTGAATGTACAAGGCCATCTCAACATGGGAACCAGAATCCCTTCAGAGGTCAAGGCAACCAGCAGAACCAGAACAGGAACAATGTTCGTACATTGGTGCCGGTCAACAACCAGAGTCAAGCAGGACCATCTAATACCAACCAGGCACTTGTGGTTCAAGTAGATGAAGGCTGTGATTGGTCAATCCAGTTTGGAAATGATGCTCCAGATGAAACAGCTTGTTTTGCTGAAGTTGTCACGGATCTTAAGCACGCCAGTGGTGGAGAATCTTCCACCAATGGTGATGTATCTTCTGAAGATGAAGACTCTTCTGGTTATAGTGGAAGCTCGGATGAAGAATCCTCCACTACAGGCAATGATCAGGTGGATGACACATCAAGTGCGTCAGTCGATGCAAATATTGATGAACTTTTGGATGAAGCAGCAGCAGGAATTCAAAGAAGATCTATTTTGGTGGATCAAGCTGCTTATTCTTCGTCTTCTCTCCATTCAGCCTTTATGGCGAATGTCGACAGTTCATCAAGTCAGGTATGTGTCGATGAACCCATTTCTGTTAGCTGTGATAATTGTGATAGATTGCATGCTAGATGTGCTGATTTGGATGCAAACATGTCTGAGTTGCAAGGCAAACACGATGCTTTACAAGCTAGTTTGTTTGAATTGCAAGACAAACATGTTCTAGTGAATGATAAGTGGTGTGAATTGCAAAGCAAGCACGAGGCTTTGCAAGAGAAATATGATGTGACTTTTATTCATAATCAGAAATTGACAGTTGATATCTCCAAGTGCACTGAAGCCAATATGTTTTATGAAAACCATGAAAAGGATTTTAAAAAGATGATTGAAACATTAAAGAAAGATAAAACAGAACTGACTAAAATGGTTTCCAGAAAACAAACTGACATTAATTTGTATATCACTCGTCTTGAGGTGATGCAAAAAGAAATGGCTTGTGTTAAAACCGAAAGTGAGGCAATCCGACTTAAGTTAGACAGTTATTTGAGCTCTAGCTATGTGTTGGATCACATCATTGATGTTCAAAAAGAGAAAAAGGATGTCACATGCATAGGTTACAAGAAATGTCCACCACCCGTGAGAAATAATTATGATGCCATGCCTGATGAGGAGTACAGAACTCACTTTGAACCATCTGTTCCTCTAGATGTTAATGAATTTGCAGCAGGACTCGGATACAAGAAAGAAGCATCATCCGATTCAGATGTGTCAGCAGATACATTTGTAACTGCTGAACAGAATCAGGATCCTCCAGTTGTTGTTGAGGATGCTGATTCTTCTGATGATGAATCTGATGATACTGTTTCAGCAAAGTCTGATGCGGTGATTAAGGATGAGGACATACCTCTCGAAAATCACATTCTCTGTGATCCTACTGCAAAAACCGCTAAGACTGTTGCAACTGAGTCCTCGTCTGAGAAAGAGTCGGAGAGTGTGGATTTGCTGTACACTCTTGTTGGTGATGATAAGATCTATTCAGACAAAGATTTTCCTATTAAAAATGTTAATCAATCTTTAATTAGTAAAGTCTTTGAAAACTCAACAAGTAAGTTTTTGGGTAAGAAAGGACCACATGTTACAGTCACACAGTGTCCTCCTATCCCAAAGGCTGAAGTTAGAAAACAATTTGGGAACAAGAAATTACCAACAGTGGAAAAACAGCAAAATCATACCAAATCCAATGGTAAAGCACCGACTCAGAGTCAAAAGAAGCCGAATCAGAAGAAGAAGAAGAAGAAGAAGAAGAATGTGAACTTTGTGAAATCGAAGGGAACGGACAAAATTGAAAAGTTTGCAAATCAATCTAACTTAGATTTTGTCCAGAAAGTAACAGTGATGAAAAGGAATGAACCAAATAGTTCAAAACCTAGTACCTCGGGGTCACAAAGTTCATCATTTTCGGCAAAAAGATCACATGATTCTTCGGGGTTTGTAGAACGAAGATCATGTTTTGAATGTGGTACAATCGGGCATATCATTCGAAATTGCCCATATCTTCATAAGTTGAAAGCCAAAGATGATGATCCCCGTGAACGAAATGACCGAAAGCAATCTGTTTCATCAAAATCAGATCCCCGACTCATAAGAGAAAGGGAAAAGAAACAGAAACGCCAACAGGTCAAGAAACTTGAAAAGGCGATTAAAACCGATGTGGTTCACAAACCATCTGTTTCAGTTAAACCAGATAATTCAAAGTTTTCAAAAACTTCAAACAATCAAACTGGTAAAACTCAACAGACCTGGAAACCAAAAACGGTTACTGAGTCAGGGGGACCATCTCAATTCTCGAATCATCAAAGAATAGAGGTTATTGTGATTGATGAAAATGGAAGACCCAAGACCACAATGGCTTGGGTCCCCATCTCCAACTAATTGTGTGAGTTCATGTGCAGGGTGTTCCAGGAGGAACTATCAGTAGTCATTGGATTGTTGATAGTGGGGCATCCAGGCACATGACAGGCGACATGAAGCTTCTCTACGACGTCAAATCTATTAGAGGAGGTTATGTTGCTTTTGCTGGAGATAAGGGAGGATACATTACGGGTGAAGGAATGATTTCCAACGGGGTTGTTAGTTTTGACAAGATCAACTTCGTACAACAACTTGATCACAATCTTCTTAGCGTTTCTCAAATTTGTGATAAGCAGTTCTCAGTACACTTTGATGCAAATGGATGTTATGTGCTGAAACCCGGCTTCAAAATTCCAAAAGAATGGATTCTCTTGTCGGCTCCAAGGATAAATGATCTGTATGTCCTTGATATGAGCCAAGCTATCACAACGTCTGCACAAGCAACTTGTTTCGTTTCTAAAGCCACAGAAAAAGACACAATCTCTTGGCACAGACGAATGGGTCACATTCACTTACGCAAAATGAATCATTTGGTGTCAAATGAATTGGTGAATGGTGTTCCTCTAAAAAATTTCCATCTTCAAGATGTCTGTGTTTCGTGCCAGAAAGGAAAACAAACGAAGAAGCGACACCCTACAAAGAAAGTCAACACGGTGGCTGTTCCTCTTGAACGCTTGCACATGGATTTGTTCGGTCCTGTGAAGCACAAAAGCATTAGGAATCATCAATACTGCCTCGTGATTACTGATGATTATTCAAGATTTTCTTGGGTGGCGTTCATGGCACATAAGAGTGAAACTTTCGGTATTATCAAAAACTTGATCATTCAGATTGAGAATCTATATAACTTGAAGGTTAGGCGGATACGTAGCGACAATGGTACTGAATTCAAAAATCATGCCATGGCAGAGTTTTGCACTTCAAAAGGAATTCTTCACGAATTTAGTGCAGCTTACACTCCTCAACAAAATGGCGTCGCTGAACGTAAGAACCGCACATTGATCGAGACTGCTAGGACTATGTTAGTAGAGTCGCAGCTGCCCATTCCATTCTGGACTGAAGCTGTGTCCTCTGCATGCTACACATTGAACCGAGTCCTTACAGTCAAAAGGCACAACAAGACCTGCTTTGAGCTTATTAACAAACGGAAACCAGACTTGTCATATCTTGAACCGTTTGGAGCTCCTTGCACAATTATCGATCCTAATGGAAAGTTTGGGGCAAGAGCAATTGAGGGATACTTTCTTGGGTATTCCACCCCGAACTTAAGAGTCTGGAATCTCGAGACTAAAAGGGTCGAGGAACGGTCTGAAGTCAGAGTACAAAGGCACACTTTACCGGTCAGAAATCCTGGTCAGCCTTGGATGTTTGAGTACGATGACTTTTTCAATGCGATCAATGTTGAAGCAGTTGAAGAAAATGCTGCGGCAATGATGTTTTTCGAGAGTGACAACGCAACAGATTCACCGTTGGTTCGTCCCATTATTGTCAATCAAGAACCATCTTCAGTGAACAATAATGCTCTCGACAATGAGGATTTTCAAGATGCTTCCGAATTGAACGAATCTTCAGAGGATGACGAATTTCTCGATGCAGATCAAGGACCAACAGCAGCAGTACATGGTACTTCAGAAGGTACACCTCCAGTAGATGTCCCTAGAACAGCTGAAGCTACTGCATCATCCTCTTCGTCAATTCCGGGCCTTGAATTGATTGTTGATCTCAATCTCAACAATCTGGGTACAAATATTCCAGTTCAAGATAATCCAGAAACTAGGATTCACAATACCCATCCTCAACAAAACATCATCGGAAATGTGCAGAGTGGCGTTCAAACAAGAAACATGTTGCGAAACAACAACAATGCAGGCTTGTATGCAACTATCCGAGAATCTGGTCAACAGAATGATTGGTCTTTCGCGTGTTATGTCTCACAGGAAGAACCAAGAACTTGGAAAGATGCTTTGAAAGATAGCGCATGGGTTGAAGCGATGCAGGAAGAACTGCAACAATTCCAGAAGCTTGGTGTCTGGAAACTCGTAGAGAAACCTGCTGGTTATAAGAAGATTGGAACCCGTTGGGTGTTTAAATGCAAAAAGGATGACCGTGGAATCGTTATCCGGAACAAAGCAAGGCTAGTCGTTCAAGGTTTTCGTCAGATTGAAGGAATCGACTACAACGAAGTCTATGCACCTGTTGCACGTCTAGAAGCAATTCGGATCTTTCTGGCTTATGCCTCATTCAAAGGTTTTAAGGTATACCAGATGGACGTGAAAAGTGCATTCTTACATGGTGTGGTGGAAGAAGAGGTGTACGTCGAACAGCCTCCAGGTTTTGAAGATCCTATCCATCCCGATCGGGTTTGGTTGCTCAATAAAGCTCTCTATGGTCTTCATCAAGCACCGCGAGCTTGGTACGCAACCTTATCTAATTATTTGCTGGAGAATGGATTTCGCAGAGGTCTTATCGATTGTACTCTCTTCATCAAAGAACAAGATGGAGATCTTCTACTGGTACAGGTATACGTTGATGATATTATATTTGGTTCTACTAATGATGTTTTGTGTAGGAATTTCGAGCGCATTATGCAGGATAAATTCGAGATGAGTGCTATGGGGGAAATGACTTTCTTTTTGGGCCTACAAGTACAACAAACTGAGTCTGGGATATTCATCCATCAGACTAAATATGTTGGTGACATCTTGAGCCGGTTCCAGATGTCTGATGCAACGCCCATCGGTACCCCATTGCCACAAAATCACGGAATTACTCCAGACTTGAAGGGTCAAGATGTCAGCCCCTCATTCTATCGCGCGATGATCGGATCTCTTATGTACCTCACAGCATCAAGACCAGATATAATGTACCCAACGTGCCTCCTGGCCAGATATCAAGTTAACCCGAAGGCCTCACATCTTGCAGCTGTAAAAAGGATTTTTCGTTATTTGAAGGGTTGCCCTGACACCGGTCTGTGGTACCCTAGGGATAATAACTTTGACTTGATCGCATTCAGTGATTCTGATTTTGGCGGATGCAAAATCGACGGCAAATCCACAACGGCTGGATGTCAGTTTTTGGGAAATCGCCTAGTCACATGGCAGTGCAAGAAGCAGACGTGTGTCGCTACATCAACATGCGAAGCTGAATACATTGCTGCCTCAAGTTGTTGCTCCCAAGTACTATGGATCCAACAACAAATGCGCGACTACGGTTTTGAATTCCTAACTACTCCTATTTACGTTGATAATTCTGCTGCCTTACAGATCACTAGAAATCCTGTGCAGCATTCAAAGACTAAGCACATCGAAATTAAATATCACTTCATACGTGATTGCTTTGAGAAAAGGCTAATCGATGTTGCTTACGTCCACACCGATGACCAACGTGCCGACCTTTTTACCAAAGCATTTGACAAATCAAGATTTGACTATTTATTATTGGTAAACGGCATTAAGGTCAAGCAAGAGTAATCAACATCGGAAAATCATTTTTGTAAATACCTTTGTGTTTTAAATTTATCTTAGTTTATTGATTTTAGGGGGAGTAAATCCAAAAATTTGAAAATCCAAAAACATTGAAAAATTTCAAAAACACAAAAACAATAGAAAAACAAAAATGAGTTTCCTGGCGAGCAAAAGAGAAAATGATAGTACATCAGTGGTCTATCCAAACCTCTTTAACTTAAAATGCTAAATGGAAAGCGATAAGCAGCTCTATATAAGATGTATCGGTAGGCTCACAATCATTTTAAAGTGTGCAGGGTGATATAAACTTAAATCGACTGAAGACCAGGTGGGAACCATTCATTGGCATATGGTCTTGGTACCGAAATTTCGTTTGAGAGATTGCCGAGGTTCTGAGATATTCGGTCTTTATGCTGCTTATCATCTGGGTATCATGGTTGTATCTTTTACCGAAAAATAACGGGGACGCAAGTCTAGATCTTCCATGATACTATACATACGTGTACATACTGCATACGACCTCAATAAGTGATCAACAATCACATGTCCCTCAAAATAAGTGATAAAATATCACAAATTCTTTCCGGGTGTCAAGTTCGTCTCTCTGCTGTACGAAAGTACTGACCTGTTCACGGACTTGCTCCTGTGCCCTCATGCATCGAAAATCAAGTTCCTCATCAATAAGTGATTCTATCACATAGGGCTTGTTTTCAAATCAAAATAAGTGAGAATCTCACATCATATACGGTCAAACAGATGATAATCGGTATACTCACCGGTAAGATGAACCCTCGTGCATACCTTGATACGGGAATGTGTCGTGATGTGGATGAACACCGGTCGGTAAGTATAAATCATACCTTAACGTATCCCCTCGCCATGATTACATCTGATAAGTTGAGCTTATGTGGACAACAATACCGATAATCGTTATAGGATGCTTATCTTAATGTTAATTAACTGAACAACAAGAGCGTTTTTGGCATGACCGTACACTGATATGATTCTCTTACCCTCGAAACTCGCAAAAAGAATGTCTGTAAATATTTATTTAATGCTTTCAGTTTCTGCATCTTTGTATATATTTATTTACTGCTTTCTGTCTTTACATTTGAAATATTCAAAATACCAAAAAGATTTTAGGTGTGTTTTAATATAAACTTTCTAAAAGCCAAAAAGATTTTATTTCTATCTTATTTTCGATCGTACGATGTTGGATCTCGAGTCTTCGTTACCTGAAACCTGAACGAAAACCAAAACGACTGAATCTTCATAAACGGTTAGAATTTGCAAGTTTTGAAAGTTATAGACTAAAATTGAACAATTTATTAAACTTTCAAACTGTCGGACGGTGTTTGTTTGAACAATGGTCACATGTGTGTCGTTTGCTTATGATATTCCAGGCGGTTGTTCTCATTACGCGTTTAGATTTCTTGCATGTGCAGATTCTAAAGGCTAGGAGAACATGGTCGATGACAAGCGTCGGAATGAAGACACGACGTGAAGGCACTCAAATGATGAAGATGATCGAGTTGCCGCTGACCATCATCAACACCACAAGGATCTCACTTCATAAAGAACAAGTATTTCACGAGCATAACTCAAGGAGGAGCTTATGTTAAGGGGGAGTTTGGCAACACACTTCCTACATGAAACGGGGAGTTTGTTGGTACACTTTCTGCTTTCAAGACGTGAAGACTTTGAAGATCCTCCGACATAGAAGATATGAGAAGAGAATCTCGCGAGTAGCGTCCAAGGGGGAGTTTGTTGATACATATTTATGGACGCGACTCGACGCGACGTGATTCGATTAGTGGACGCGACTCGACGCGACTCAGCACGGCTTATATTGTGACGACTTTCCTCCGTCGTGTACAAGACTTCAAGCCATCAAAGGAGACAGACAAGGACTGGGCTCAACATTACAGTCCTTGGGCTAATAGATGATGGCGAAACACAGTTTGGGCCTCAACTGATTGGACCGAAGCCCACTATCGACGAATCAGCCCAGAAGTCGACGAAACACATCTGTTTCGTCGACCATGATCTATTTCGTCGCCTGTCTTTCTGTTTCGTCATATGTAGTGTGTCTGTTAGTATAAATAGCATGTTATGTTTCTGTTTCGGTACGCAGAACAGAGAGAACACACAGATTTTCAGAGAGAAAGAACAGAGCACACACACACACACTAGAGAGAGTTTACAAAGAGCATTGTAAACATTGGATTGTAACCGAACCCTTTTATCGTTATAATACAGTGGTGTTTAACGGTGATATCTGCGTGTCGTGTTTTTACGTGTTCCGTCTCGGTTTGCTTTCCCGGTTGGATTCCGCACAACCGGGTTGGTTTGTACACAAGGATTAGGCGACTAGATCCTCCCCTAGCCGGACCTACAGATGATTTAAACCCATGATCTATAGATCATTAGTTTAGGTTAGGAATCTTTTGAAGAATCCTATTATAAGAATGACGTGTGTGATTTTGACGGATCACATCTGCCAGGAGTGTTAACATATTTTCAGATGTTAACAGGGATTTTGAATCTTTTATACAGGTCTTACCATCTTGGCCAAGTCTTATAATGACATGTAGGCTAGGCTATACCTTTAAGATTCTTATTTAAAAGGAATGATTCTTGATTTATTTATTTCACGTATAATTTATATAAATGCATAAATGACAGAAATAAAATTTTCAAACTTAACATTCCATTAAAATTTTAAAAGTAGTACACTTTGCCCTAAACGAGACTTTTCACTTAAATACTTGCCCACGCAGGAGCTATACCGATAATACAAGTCCTCGCAGGGACTGTTTACAAAAATAAATGCCCTCACAGGGACTAATAGAGACAAGTCCTCAAAGGGACTAAGTACAAAGATAGATGTCCACGCAGGGACTACATACACACATAAATAAATGTCCACGCAGGGACTTAATTTAAACAAGGAAATACAATAATACATATTAGGATTTAACGATCCCGTTTCTTCTTTCCTTTCAGCAAACTTGCTAAGCCACTCATGAATCCCTGATTCTTCCTACGTTCTCTATGGAAGTCTTGTTCAACCCTTTCCAGCCTTTGACGGAGATCCGCCTGCTCCGGTGGGGAAAACCGTGGTGGCTGGTGCTGTATTGGTGGCTGAGCAGGTGCTTGATACCCACGAGTTGGGTATCCCATTCCCCAAGGGGTTCCATATGGTCCCTCAGGATTTTGGGCAAGGTAGTTTGATGCCACTTGGTAAGGATCCTCAGCATAGTTATAGTTAGTGTATGTCGGCGGTCCGTATAGATTGTAAGCTGCTGGACCAGTATATGCAGGGATAGGGTTACTAAAACCTATTGGTTGCGGCGCAATAGGTGCCGAATTCACCTCCGACACTAGAACTGAAGGTCCACCCATCTCTGGGTCTTCATATAGTGGCGGGTAGTGGCTGCCACTAGAGTGTTGAGGGGTGCTGAAATGAAAATCCCCTGCTCGTGCTGACATCCGGGCGCCAGTCCTCCTACGTCTTGGTGGTTCTGGAGGCGCTAGATTAACTGGCGGCGGTGGAGGTGGTGGCGTGACTGCCACGAAACGTGGATCCCCAGAGGGATCCTGCAGCTGCTGGTGAGGCGATGAATGGTGAGATGGTGTATAATACCACTCACACCGGTTGAACCGTGCCTGGTGACTATCCGGACCTTGGTAGGGTGATCCGTGGAAAGATGAACCATCAGAGATTTCAAAAGGATGGTCCGGGGTTCCGGTTGCAGGCTCGACGGGATCTGTGTCCTTGTCCATGTCCATCGCTTGATCACCGGAAAAGTGATCTCCGGTCCTAGTGGGTTAAAGCCCACTTGTTCTGGTAGGTATTCTGCCGGGTTAAACCGGCCCTGAAAGACAGGAGTAGGGTCGCCGAAGGAATTGTGCGATAAGGATCGCTGTAGAGGTATGTATGAAGGTGGCGGGTTGTTGGGCTCATTCTCGGACTGAGGCCCATAGGAGTGATGATATGGAGGCGTTGAGCTTTGCGACGTAGATCGTCTTGCAGGCTCCTCATAAGTCCTCCAAGGTTCTCGCAATGAGAAGATGCCAGCTCGCTTCGCCATACCGCCCCACGCCCGGCTTGAAAGCCAAGTCCCAAGGGGCCACGCCCAAACCCAAGCCCACCCGGGGTGGTCACTTGGGCGTTTTACCCCAACCCACGCCCAAACCCCCGCTCCATACCCCACGGCCTAATACAAATGAAATGAATAGTGCAAGATATGCCTGCCATTTGTTTATTGGACCAATATTGCCATGGCATTGAACATTCAACACCTCATTTAGACTTTACTATATGTTAGTAATACAAGTGAAATGAATAGTGCAAGATATGTCTGCCATTTGTTTATTGGACCAATATTTTCATGGAATTGAACATTCAACATTGGACCAATATTGCCATGGCATTGAACATTCAACACCTCATTTAGACTTTACTATATGTTAGTAATACAAGTGAAATGAATAGTGCAAGATATGTCTGCCATTTGTTTATTGGACCAATATTTTCATGGAATTGAACATTCAACACCTCATTTAGACTGTGGGGTATGGTGGGGCTTGGGGGCATGAGTTGACACGTGGAGTTCGAGCCCCCCACCGTCTAGTGACGTGTCCGTGGGGTATGGCGGGGCGTGGATGCACCGCGTGAGTTGGCAGGTTATTAAATATATATATATATATAGGGTAAGGATAGTGTAAAAAGGGCCTAAAGTGTGAGAAGTGTGAGAAGTGTATTATAACACTATATATAATACTATATAACACCATATAAACACTGTATAACAATATGTAGCACCATATAATACCATATAACACTATGTAACACTATATATCATTATATAACAAATATAACACTATACATCTATCATAGACGTGCTATCAGACAACCTATAGTGTTATATTTGTTATATAATGATATATAGTGTTACATAGTGTCACACCCCAAATTTCCACGTATTACCGGTGGGCCCGGTAGGGGAGTATCGTGACGTGGTTGGTAACATATTAGTCAAACAACACAATATTTAAATGCACAGCGGAAGCAAAGTATAGATTCATTTCAACCAAACAATATTGTAATATTAAGTATCACAAATAGTTGAATATAAATCCACAGGTAGATCAAAAATAAAAGGAAACAATGTTCAACAGTCTATGACATCCAAGCTTGCGAGACTTATTGTGGATGCTAGGAGAAAAGCCAGCCTATTACGCGTAGTACCTGCACTTAACCTTTTTGAGAAAATACGTCAGTTTACACTGGTAAATACAATCAACCGACTCATTTTGAAAAGAGTTTAAGAAAATGAATTTAAGGCACAAGGCACAAATAATATTTTATAACTTGGGATAATTATTTGAATATAATACTTGTAAAGGATTTACAAGTTTCTTATGCGTTCAGTAGCCCGGTTCGTGCCGGGTTAAAGATCAATAGACACACCACATTATTATATGAGACACCGACGGGCGTACGCCTACGCCCCGTGCTTAGGTCGTGGCCATTTCGAAAAACGATGCCAGGGATATCCGGGACATGGTCATTAACCCCCCAAAGGCTTTAAGCAAACAAAACAATTTAAACGAGACATCTCAATACTTTAACCATCATACAATTAAAGATTCAATGCCCGACCAAGCGGTATTTTATATACCGTACCCCAAGCCCGTATAAGGAAAATAAGTTAAAAGTATTTACCTGAGCAAGTATAAATCACAATCAGCGAGTGCAAGTATCTTTTACCGGGTCTCCTATTCTGGAACGAAGGTTTATAATAACCTATTAGAATCCTAACGGGTCTTTGATTAAGTCTAAACTTAGACCGGTTAGTTTTAAAGGAATATACGGTTCGAACGCATGATTAAGCGAAGACCGGATAGAATGTGATTTAGACCCGACAAGTTTGAAGACTTGCTTAATATGGGTATATTATACACATTCTGGATTTTGAGATAAAACCGATAAGGTTTGACCCGTTTCGGCTAATTTATGTAAACTAGTTACATAAACCGAACCGAACGCGCACGAAGCGTAACGGGTAACCATAAGAGTCCTAAACAGGTTTCCTAGGTTAACATGTCTTAAATATGTTGTGATATCAGTAGGATATCTTCCATTATGCCCAAAACGAGTTTAACCTATAATTAAGCCCCGTAGGGGTATTTTGGTCATTTTAAAGATTATAAAAAGGATTAATTAAGCTTCTGTGATTTGGGTCTGAATTAATCAGTAAAATGACTTATCTTAACAGGTCATATCAGTTGGTGTTAAGTCCTTTGTGACAAAATGGTTTTAAACCCTTACTATGCGCTTAATACGCTTATAAAGTCGTTTTAAGCGATTTACGGGTTAAAATAGGAATCTGAGTTTTCTGATCAGTTCAACAGGTTCAAAATGCTTCATTTATTATTTAAAATCAGTAGCAATTGGTTTGGTATCAAAAGGATTTGTAAAACTCATTTTATGGCCTAAAAGGGTATATTCGGTATTTACCGAATCAATGCACTAATCCTAGCTTATGATCAGTTTAAAAATAATTAAAAATCTTCAAAAATCCCAAAATATTATATTACATCAGTGGGTAAAAGGTTTGGTGTCAAAAATTGGGTTTAGATAGGCTTTACGCTAATGACGCCGTTTAATTACTAAGAAGCGTTCTAATTACGTCATTAAGCATAACTCCTAATCTAGACCTCCAACTGATGTGAAAATTTAGGGACATGTTTAATAATCAGTAACAAAGATTATTGTACTTTCATATTTCCAAAATTCTTGTTTTATGGTAATAAGGGCATTATGGTCAATATTTAAGCACTTAACGGAAACGTCGGACAATTAAGGATTCAAGTGGTATAAACGCAGAGGGTTATATAACCATGTAACTAGGTCCTAATGGAACTTTAAGGCATGTCTAAACCTATCTAAATCGGGTCAGAACTGAAGTCAAAGCAAAAGTCAAAGTTTTGCGACTTTCGGTTCCGAATCGGTTCTAAACAGAAAGCTGTCGAATCAAACAAGCTTAGGCAAGTTCTTATACTTATTAACATGTTATATGAATGATAAAATAGGTTACACGCCTTTTACATTGTTAATTATGCGTTAAATCGAAGATTACATTTCTGTTGACTTTTTCTAAGCATCTTTAACTCGACAAATGACCTAGTTAGGATGGGAATCAGTGAGTACCCTTTTAAGGGTTTATTACCCACATAATTACCTACTTAAAGGTACTTTTAATTCGAGATTTGACTGAGCCATTATTAATTAATCTTGAAGTCAAACCGTAATTACGACGGTTTGACTTTTAGCTAAATAACAAAGCTAAACTCAATTAAAGAAGGTTAAGCATACTTACAAGTGTCTAATGAACGATTAGGAAGGCTTAGAAAAGGCTCTTGAGTTCCAGAAGTCTTCAAGAAATGCAGATGTGATGAATGTGTGAATGTTGCAAACTTAGGAGCTTTATATATTGATCAAAACTCCTTAGATTGTTGACATGCAAGGCTACTAATGATCATGGATGCTTACAAGTGCCCTCTAGTGACTAAAAACCAGTATAGGAAGCCCATGGTATTGAAACAAGTCATTTGGAGTCGGTTAAGGGGCTGAACAGGCAGCTGCCTGTTGTTTCTGCATCTGTGCATCGTACGCGGCCCGCGTAAAGGTCTTCATGATCTTACGCGGCCCGCTTGGGTCTCCGGCTCAGGTTTTGAAGTTTTCATTTATTGCATGTTTAGTCCCCGGTCCTCCTAAACGTCGCTTTCACTTCATTTCTTGCATTCTAAACCCTTAATATTGACATATAGGGGCTTTAATACTTATACCCACTTTGTGAAGTCCTTGGCCACTTTGTGTTTTGTAACACCCCGAAAATATAAAACTTTATATTAGAATTATAAAGTATAAATAAATGAGAATTTACTAACTAGGAATTTTAACCTAGTTAGTTAATTGTCTAGAAATAACTTATAATAGGGTTAAAAGCTACCAAACTATATGTTGAACAAAGTGGAGGGGCCTAAGTTGTCAAAATTGAAACCTAATTTGTTAAAACAAATAAAAATAAACCAAACACCCCCAAAAGAGGTGTTTGGTCGATCAGAAGAAAGACCAAGTCGACCCCCCAAGCTCCAAACCCTAAAATTCACTAAAACTCTCAAATTGGAGGTGCAAATCTGGTCCAAAACGAAATCCGAGCTTAGAATCGTGATCCTCATCGCAAGAGGATTATAAGGTATGTAAAATCTGATGAAATCTCTCAACTTGAAATTCTCATGATTTTGGAAAATCTTAAATTAGATGTTGCATGTGTGTTATTTGGTTAGATTAGGGATGATATAGTGTCTAGAAGTGAAACCTAGACAACTACATGTGAAATCATGCCCAAATTCAGGAAATTCCATGAACACATTAAAGGTGGGTTGTGGGTTTTACAAGATGAAGATGAACACTAGGGTTTAGAATGATTATTCTAGTGTAATTCGATCAAAGAAAGTGATTTCAGAAAAGTATGATGTTTAAACACTATATGAAGGCTTTATTGATGTTAAGTTAGCTAATTAGCAAGCTATGAACTTGAATATGAAAGATATAAAAATTCTGCCCTTATAGTGTTTGTAGAAATGCCTCAAAGAAGGCTTGAAACTGAATTGTTAAATTAAAACGCATAATTATGATGTATGACAAAATGTGCGTTATGTATGTGAAACAAAGAGTTCTAAACATAAGGTGATTGAACTCTATAGGAAAGGAAGCCGGGGCATCTAGCGGGCAAACCGGTGTGGACGCACGTTTGAAAGGCCTACTTTGAAGGTATGTAACTTGACCTGTTACATTAAGTAAATGTTGATGATTATATTATGCGTAGTTGAATTTTAGAATAAGGGTTGTTTTGAATTAAAGCGGTGATGTCGCTATATTGAATAATTAGTCAAAAATTTGGTTGTGACTCGTTGGTAGTCGTCATATGGGAGGATTCCTTAGATGAGCCAAACGGGTCGAATAATCAAATAAAGCATGGATTTTGCTTCGTAATATGATTGATTTGTTTATTGTTATCGATTAAATATTGAAATATTAAAACACGAGAATTTAATATGTTGGTTTGTTAGAATAAGGATTCGAGAAAAGTGTGTGGGCAAAACAAACAAAATGCCAAAACTCATATGTGCAGGATCCACCGTAAGTTACGGTGTCACCGTAACTTACGGTAGAGGTCAGGAGGTTTACGGTGGAAGTCTACTGGTTTACGGTGGACCATTGTTATAAATTGACCAACGTAACTTACGGTGGAACCGTAAGTTACGGTACAGCCTGAATTTTCATAACTTTTGTATAATTGTAAATATTCAAATTCACTTCGATCGTAGTTTCGATCAAGTATTATTTCTAAGCATTCTAATACAAATGTTTTATGTAAACATTTCAGTTTTAGCTGCTCAAGGATTACGGATGACGATCAAGCAAGCTTTTGAAGAACCGAACACATACTTTTGAAGCTTCCGCAATGTTTTAGTCTTACTTAGACTTTGTTTATGGGTTGTAAACAATTTGTTAAATAACTTTTGAATGTTCCAACTTAGTCGTTAGTTGACTAAGGTTTATGCTACTTAAGAACTTGACTTATGAAACTTGTGTTAATTGGAAATTTTTGTATAAAAATGACAAAAATTATTATTAAATTCAAGTAAATTTAGACGGGTGTTACAAGTTGGTAATCAGAGCTTAAGGTTGTCAACAAAGTGTTCGTTTCAAGCTTGATCGATCGTCCGGTAAGAATTAACTTATTATGTTAGTAGATTATACCTTGCGTAAGAAATAAGAAACGAATTGAAATGCATAGGAAGAGTGTATTAACACACTCAAACCCGGAAAGTGCATTAGATGTGAATGGTTAAAGCAAGTTGGAAACTTGGCTAAACCAAAACAAATGAAGCAATGCTATGAATGAAATGTTTAACGTTTAAATGTAAACATTTCAGTTTCAAGATGTCTGATGGGAATGATGATAATCCGGTGCAAACAAGCACCGAACAAATGAAAGAGATAATTGCCGAAGAGGTAGGGAAGGCAATTGAAGGAAGTCTAAGTGGGTTCATAGACAAAATTCAAGGCACGGTGTTGTCGCTTGTTGAAGAGCGAGTTAAAAGGTTGGAGGATATTGCCAACCTTATGAAGGAGAAAACGGGAGAACGCAAAGGATGTTCGTACAAGGAATTCATGGCGTGTAAACCGCCAATCTATAACAGGGAGGTTGACCCGATAATTTGCCAAAGATTGATAAGTGATGTGGAAGGGGTGTTTGAACGAACCCATTGTGACGTAGGTGACTTTGTTGCTTACGGAACGTGTCAATTAAGAAATCAAGCCAAGGATTGGTGGGATAACAAAAAGAAGGAAATGGGAGCCGAAGCGGCAAGGGTTATGACTTGGGACGAGTTTAAGGTACCATTCCTTAAACACCACAGTCCCAAAGCGGTTATTAACAGGATCAAGGAAGAATTCATCCAGCTAAGACAAAAGGGTGAAACAATTGACAAGATCACGGGCATCTTCATGGATAAGCTGAGATTTTGTGACGAGTTAGTCACCACTGAAGAGCAAAAGATATACTACTATTACAACATGTTGAGTGCCGAGTACCGTGAGTTCATGACTCCGTCAAAGTATGAAACCCTCACGGAGATTATTAACACCCCCCGGGAGCGGGAAATCGAGTTAAAGAAACAAGTTGAAAGAGGTGAACGAAGGGCACATGATGTGAATCCAAGCCCTACAAAGAAAGCTAGAACTGCGGAATCGGGGAAGAAGGTAGAGGCTAAAGGCGGGTCGCCAAGCTGTAAAGTATGTGGAAAGGGGCACAAGGGTGAGTGCCGCTTCAAAGACAAGCCTTGTCCGGTATGTGGGAAGACGGGGCACACCGCATCACTATGTCCCGGAAAAGTTTCTGTCTGTTACAAGTGCTATCAACCCGGTCACAAGAAATCTGAATGCCCCGAGTTGGTGGGAAAGAGAGACACAAAAGAGTCTCCAACAGAAGCTCCCAAAGCGAAGGCTAGGTCCTTCCAACTTACCGCGGCTGAAGCGAAGACAGAACCCGATGTGGTTTCAGGTATATTCACAATTAACTCAATTCCAGCACGTGTATTGTTTGATACGGGTGCGAATAAATCCTTCATTTCGCATGGATTTATTCGACATCCTTCTTTTGTATTGACAAAATTATCTGTGCCCTTAGAAGTTGAAATAGGGGACAACAAAAGTTTTATAGTTTGTGATGTTTGTCGAGGCTGCAAATTAAGCATCGATGATGAGGAATACTTGATAGACTTAACCCCGATGTCAATGGGGGAATTTCAAGTAGTCGTTGGGATGGATTGGCTATCTCAGCACCATGCAAAGGTCGTGTGTTTTCGTAAAGAGATAAAACTAACATCTCCGAGCGGGAAACACGTCACCATCTATGGCGAAAAGGGAGGCAATCCCATAGTATGCTCAATGTTGAAAGCCCACAAGCTTATGAAGCGAGGATGCAAGGCATTCATGATATACGCAAATGAGCCTGAGAAAGAATCACGAAAGATTGAAGACGTACCAGTAGTACGAGATTATGAAGACGTGTTTCCGGAGGATTTACCGGGAGTACCGCCTGAATGGGAAGTAGAGTTCGGGATTGAATTGATTCCGGGCGCGAAACCCGTAGCAGAAGCTCCGTACCGACTCGCACCATCGGAATTACAAGAGTTGATGTCCCAAATTCAAGACCTGCTTGACAAGGGATTCATAAGGCCGAGTGTGTCTCCTTGGGGCGCACCGGTATTGTTCGTGAGAAAGAAAGACGGAAGCATGCGCATGTGTATCGATTACCGGGAGTTGAACAAACTCACGGTAAAGAACCGATACCCGCTTCCGAGGATAGATGATTTATTCGATCAATTACAAGGAGCGAATTGGTTTTCAAAAATTGACCTTAGATCGGGGTATCACCAACTAAAGGTCAAGGAAGAAGATGTGCCGAAGACGGCTTTCCGCACGAGATACGGGCATTACGAATTCCTCGTGATGTCATTTGGGCTAACAAATGCACCCGCGGCTTTCATGGACCTCATGAACCGGGTTTGCAAGCCAATGTTGGATAAGTCGGTCATCGTGTTTATCGATGATATCTTAGTATATTCGAAAGGTGAAGCTGAACACGCACACCACTTACAAGAAGTGTTAGAGACACTTAGACGAGAAAGGCTGTATGCGAAATTCTCTAAGTGTGCCTTTTGGTTACGAGAGGTACAATTTCTTGGTCACGTCATAAGTGCCGACGGAGTATTGGTGGATCCGTCCAAGATCGAGGCTGTGTCAAAATGGAATCCCCCGAAGAACCCTTCGGAAATTAGAAGCTTTTTGGGGCTTGCGGGATACTATAGGAGATTCATTCAAGATTTCTCCAAGATTGCGTCACCGCTAACAAAGCTAACCCAAAAGAAAGAAAAGTTCATTTGGGGTGTCGATCAAGAAAAAGCGTTTCAAACGCTAAAAGAAAAGTTAACTCAAGCTCCGGTACTGACATTGCCGGACGGAGTCGAAGATATGGTGGTTTATTCGGATGCTTCTCTATCAGGGCTCGGATGCGTTTTGATGCAACGGGGCAAGGTTATAGCTTATGCCTCGAGGCAATTGAAGATACACGAGAAGAAATACCCCACGCACGATCTCGAGTTGGCTGCGGTGGTATTTGCGTTAAAAATATGGAGGCATTACTTATATGGGGTAAAGTGCACCATATTCACCGACCACAAGAGCTTGAAATACTTCTTCGATCAGAAGGAGTTAAATATGCGACAAAGGCGATGACTAGAAACGGTGAAAGATTTTGACTGTGAAATACATTACCACCCCGGAAAGGCAAATGTGGTAGCGGATGCTCTGAGCAAAAAGGCGGACTACGTCCCAATACGAGTAAGGTCAATGCAACTCGTGGTGACCTCGGGTATACTTGAACGTGTTCGAGAGGCACAATTAGAAGCAGTAAAAGAGGAGAATTGGAAGAAGGAAAGAATAATCGGTCAGTTGAAAGATTTGACGGATGGGAATAACGGGTTGAAGACTCGATTCGGGAGAATATGGGTTCCAAATACTTGCGGGGTGAAGGCGCTTCTACTTGATGAAGCTCATAAATCCCGATATTCAATTCATCCGGGAGCGACCAAAATGTACAATGATTTAAAGCAAAACTATTGGTGGCCCGGGATGAAAAGAGATGTGGTGAAGAACGTAGAAAAATGCTTGACATGTTTACAAGTCAAGGCGGAGCACCAAAAACCATACGGTAAACTTCAACCGTTGGAAATTCCGGTTTGGAAATGGGAACAAATCACCATGGATTTGTTGACCAAATTGCCCAAAACTAACCGCGGGTTTGATGCTATATGGGTAGTCGTAGATAGATTGACGAAAAGCGCTCACTTCATTCCAATTCGTGAGACTTATACATCTGAGAAGATGTCGGAAGTGTACACCAATGAAATCATAGCACGGCATGGAGTACCGATATCCATTGTGTCAGACAGAGATACTCGGTTTACTTCAAAATTTTGGTGTGAATTCCAAGAACAAATGGGAACTAAATTGTTCATTAGCACTGCTTACCATCCACAAACGGATGGGCAGAGTGATAGAATAATACAAACGTTGGGAGATATGTTGCGGGCTTGCATTATTGACTTCGGGGGTAGTTGGGATGTCCATCTACCCTTGGTCGAATTTGCATATAACAATAGCTATCACGCGAGCATTAAGATGGCCCCGTATGAACTGTTATATGGCAGAAAATGTCGAACTCCGGTATGTTGGGGAGAAGTGGGTCCACGAGGGCTAGCACCTATTGATATAATCCGAACTACGAATGAGAAAATCGACATGGTTCGGGCACACTTGAAAGCGGCTCAAGACAGGCAAAAGGCGTATGCGGATAAAAGGAATAGGCCAATTGAATTTCAGGTTGGCGACATGGTTATGCTAAAAGTTTCCCCATGGAAGGGCATTATTAGATTCAGAAAAAGGGGGAAACTAAGCCCGAGATTTATTGGGCCATTCAGAATCACTGAACGGGTTGGTAAAGTAGCTTATCGTCTTGAATTACCCGAAGAGTTGAGTGGGATTCATAGCACATTCCACGTGTCGCACCTCCGAAAATGTTTGGCAGACGAAACTGCTCGTATTCACTACGATGATATCGAGGTGGATAACAGCCTCAACTATGCAGTAAAACCAATTTCGATTTTAGATCGTAAAGAGAAGAGTTTGAGGAACAAAGTGATTAATCAGGTCAAGGTCAAATGGGAGCATAGGAAAGGTTCGGACACTACGTGGGAGTCCGAAGAGGAGATGCGACGTCTCCACCCTACATTATTTGGTACGTACTACGGTTTCGGGGACGAAACCCTTTTAAGGGGGGTGGACTTGTAACACCCCGAAAATATAAAACTTTATATTAGAATTATAAAGTATAAATAAATGAGAATTTACTAACTAGGAATTTTAACCTAGTTAGTTAATTGTCTAAAATAACTTATAATAGGGTTAAAAGCTACCAAACTATATGTTGAACAAAGTGGAGGGGCCTAAGTTGTCAAAATTGAAACTTAATTTGTTAAAACAAATAAAAATAAACTAAACACCCCCAAAAGAGGTGTTTGGTCGATCAGAAGAAAGACCAGGTCGACCCCCCAAGCTCCAAACCCTAAAATTCACTAAAACTCTCAAATTGGAGGTGCAAATCTGGTCCAAAACGAAATCCGAGCTTAGAATCGTGATCCTCATCGCAAGAGGATTATAAGGTATGTAAAATCTGATGAAATCTCTCAACTTGAAATTCTCATGATTTTGGAAAATCTGAAATTAGATGTTGCATGTGTGTTATTTGGTTAGATTAGGGATGATATAGTGTCTAGAAGTGAAACCTAGACAACTACATGTGAAATCATGCCCAAATTCAGGAAATTCCATGAACACATTGAAGGTGGGTTGTGGGTTTTACAAGATGAAGATGAACACTAGGGTTTAGAATGATTATTCTAGTGTAATTCGATCAAAGAAAGTGATTTCAGAAAAGTATGATGTTTAAACACTATATGAAGGCTTTATTGATGTTAAGTTAGCTAATTAGCAAGCTATGAACTTGAATATGAAAGATATAAAAATTCTGCCCTTATAGTGTTTGTAGAAATGCCTCAAAGAAGGCTTGAAACTGAATTGTTAAATTAAAACGCATAATTATGATGTATGACAAAATGTGCGTTATGTATGTGAAACAAAGAGTTCTAAACATAAGGTGATTGAACTCTATAGGAAAGGAAGCCAGGGCATCTAGCGGGCAAACCGGTGTGGACGCACGTTTGAAAGGCCTACTTTGAAGGTATGTAACTTGACCTGTTACATTAAGTAAATGTTGATGATTATATTATGCGTAGTTGAATTTTAGAATAAGGGTTGTTTTGAATTAAAGCGGTGATGTCGCTATATTGAATAATTGGTCAAAAATTTGGTTGTGACTCGTTGGTAGTCGTCATATGGGAGGATTCCTTAGACGAGCCAAACGGGTCGAATAATCAAATAAAGCATGGATTTTGCTTCGTAATATGATTGATTTGTTTATTGTTATCGATTAAATATTGAAATATTAAAACACGAGAATTTAATATGTTGGTTTGTTAGAATAAGGATTCGAGAAAAGTGTGTGGGCAAAACAAACAAAATGCCAAAACTCATATGTGCAGGATCCACCGTAAGTTACGGTGTCACCGTAACTTACGGTAGAGGTCAGGAGGTTTACGGTGGAAGTCTACTGGTTTACGGTGGACCATTGTTATAAATTGACCACCGTAACTTACGGTGGAACCGTAAGTTACGGTACAGCCTGAATTTTCATAACTTTTGTATAATTGTAAATATTCAAATTCACTTCGATCGTAGTTTCGATCAAGTATTATTTCTAAGCATTCTAATACAAATGTTTTATGTAAACATTTCAGTTTTAGGTACTCAAGGATTACGGATGACGATCAAGCAAGCTTTTGAAGAACCGAACACATACTTTTAAAGCTTCCGCAATGTTTTAGTCTTACTTAGACTTTGTTTATGGGTTGTAAACAATTTGTTAAATAACTTTTGAATGTTCCAACTTAGTCGTTAGTTGACTAAGGTTTATGCTACTTAAGAACTTGACTTATGAAACTTGTGTTAATTGGAAATTTTTGTATAAAAATGACAAAAATTATTATTAAATTCAAGTAAATTTAGACGGGTGTTACATGTTTACCCGAAAAATCCTAAATTTCCATGTTGACGCTTCTAACCCCTCGCACACGAATTTTATCATAACTTTCTCATACGATAACGAAACTTGGTGAAATTTTTATCACACATTCTAGTGAGCATAATTAATCGTTACAAAGCTTAGGGTTTGCTAAAAGGTCACTCAGAGGTATATCTTAAACATGTTGACACATTTAACCCCTGTAGTTTGTAACCTCTCACTTTCTTTCACAATTAGCTACGTATGATCCATGATTTATTCGTTTAAGGTTATAAACATCATGTAGGATTATTGTAAAGTATATTTATTCACTGTTGACATTTAGAACCCGTATATTCACATACTTTCCAGGTTTGTCAATTTTAGTCATTCAAGAACATTCTTACACACGTTCAAACTTATGACACGTGTCAACACATTATAGGACGTGGATTTTCGAGGTGTTACACGTAGTGTTATATGGTATTATATGGTGTTACATATTGTTATACGGTGTTTATATGGTGTTATATAGTATTATATATAGTGTTATAATGCACTTCTTACACTTCTCACACTTTGAGCACTTTTTACAGGATCCTCTACCTATATATATATATATATATATATATATAATTTAAAACCCAAGGCGAATAGGAGGCCGCCACATCAAACCCAAGCCCGCCTCATGCCCGGCTTCAAACCCAAACCCCAAAGGCCACGCCCCAACCCAAGCCCCATACCCCACATTCTTACACCTGTCAAACTTGGAAATAGAGTGAGAAACAGAGGTGTGTCGACACAAAAAGACACCGAGACTGAGAATCCTGAGGGAATGGCGGTTGACCACCGCCCTCGGTGGCGGAGCCACAACGGAGCACGACGGCGCCACCTGATTCCGGCGACGGAACAAAGGCTGTGGGTTTAAGAGAGAGAAGCTCTGTAGATGACGACCATGACAATGGTTAGGCTCACCACCGATGTGTTTACCTTAAATCAAGTAATACTTCATGCTATCCACCTAAGTCGTACTTGGATTTAAGGACATAGATTCGACTTCATATCTGCCATGGTTTCTCCCTTCTTACATGACATTCTCACATATCCAAGTTCGCTGCATCTATTTCACAAGCCCTAACCCTAATTAACAAGAGTAGTTGTAACCGGTTTGGTAAATCTGACATTTACAAGGTATTTTGGGCTTTATCGTTTCTTTGAAGATAATGGTATCCAGCTGAATAAAAGGTTAGTAAGGAACAATTGTTTATAGAATTAGATATTAATTTGGGCATCAATTGTTGTGATTAACTTATTATATTCGCATCAGACAAAACTTTTATGCAATGTTTTGGACTTTTAGTTGAGAACTGTACCAAATGGTGGGCACTTCGACATGTCAACTAGTAATCAGTTTTGTTGTTTCCACAAGCTACCACAGATGAAGCTGGTTTAATGTGAATACAGGAAACAATTGTTTTCATTGTACATGAGGTAATGATGGTTTTAATTATCTTTCTTTGTTAAGTAACAATTACATGTGTGAAGAGAATTCAATTGTGATACATTTATTTAAGGCGTGAACTAAAGTGCAAAATGGACCTGCGACCCCCACCGACCCACCTTACCCCTTCCAACCCTTTGCCGGCTTTTAGTAGTGCGCCAGGTTGGGGCTCTTGATGCAAAAAAAAATGTTGTAGTGGAAAGATTAGACAAAGGTTTTGGTGGATGAGCTTGACGTGGGTGGCCATGGATAAAAAATATACATGGTGTAATAAAATGAGACACTATGAGGATATGAACCAGCCATATAAGTGGTATGTATATAAAATTAATAATAGTAATATGATAAAGAGGATTGATGCTATTTTAAATCATGTTTGGAAGGGATTTTGTGATGAAAGTTGTGGATGATTTATTTGAAATCCTCAGTTGTTGCTGTCTTTATGAAAACTATAACACTTTCCGCATCAACCGCATTACTCTGCTACAACTCTGAGGTCAGGTTGGGTCCTGGTGACAAATTAACAGTTGTAGATGGGCGAGAATGCGAGATATGGAATGTGTTTAGATATACTGGAGGTACTTTTAATTTAAAATTCTGTTGATTGTTGATATTATTAAGACAATGGAGAAGTCATACTTTTTTACAGGAAAAAAAGGTCATGTAGAAAACATTCTAACACAAGTTCACCTATGAATAAGGGGGCATTAAGAGTTCAGAACTTTGGAGTGATAATCCACATCCATATAAAGTTGCTGAAGATAATTAATTGGGTGCTATTACAAGGTCAGCTTCCTTTTTCAGTCGTGCTTTGTTTCATTTCAAAATATTTATCACATGTTTTGTGTCATAATCCACATCCATATAAAGTTGCTGAAGATACTGATTAAAGTACTTATTAGCCAACTAATAGAGGTTGCAAAATGTGTAGGTTGCACACGGGTTAAAATGACAACTTTAGTATCGGTCAAATTATTCGAGTCAACCTTATGGTTTTGAAGGAGTAATGATCACATCTCTCTTGCTTTTGACTTCTTCAAGTAGATCTTGGATAACCTGAAGAGTAGAATAACTGTTTGTCTAACCTTAATTTCTTCAAATTTGTTTGCTGTTTCATTCATGTTCTTGAATGCAAGGCTTTTTAGAGTTAATGAGCCATTTGAAGTACTGAACAAATTCAATATGTATGTACTTTTTGTGAAATGTAGCAGCTTTAGGAATCGAGTTTTTTTTATGGATAGAGTATCTCCAACAAGAAAAAAAACCGTGTGCTATTTCTTTTATTGGTTTTCAGAATTATGGAGTTCAATGTCCATTCATATATAAAGATTAAACATGAAGCATGATAAAGATTTTAGCGCAAAGATACCAACCATGTAACACACGAGATCTGGAAAAAAAAAACGTTTTAATACTTTATAATCATATATGCTAATCGCGCGACTAGGGAATGACCCTAGTTCATATAACATTCCAAAGTTACACTTTTTTTCATGTAAAATTTGTAATTTAGTCTCTAGTTTTTTAAAATTACATGAATGGTTTCCGTGGTTTTAATTTTGTAACATTTTTAGTTCCCCGTCAATAAATTTAAAGGTTAATCATGTCTAAGTTAAGGACTAAATGCGTTACAAAATGCAAAGTATAGGGACCATACATGTATAAGTCAGGGACTAAATGCGTTACAAAATGCAAAGTATAGGGACCATACATGTAGTTTTGGAAAAGTTGAAAACTAAATGTGTTACAAAGTGCAAACCACAGAGATCATCTGTGTAATTTTGGAAAGCAAGGGATTCGTAATTCTGGTAAACCATAGGGACAATCAGTGTACCTTACTTCATGTAAACTTATACTAAACTTATGCATCTTTAAATTCCATATAAATTGAGCTTAATCGCTTCATAAGTAAAAAAACTTATAAAGAAAAGATTGCTAGGGTTTTAATATTCTTGTTGTTTGTATGTTTAAATGATAATTTACACAAACTTATACTTATATTTGGTGAATTATATATTTGAAATGAAATGTCTCAATCATAGATTATTGACTTGTAAACAATCATACATGTTATATCATCATTTGTTCACGTATCGTTTAATTTTACTTATATGCTGCTGTGTTTTAGGATATAGACTCAAATCAAATCGAGAAAACGACGATTGTATTAGAACATTGATGTTACAACACGAAGTTGAGATAGTGGTGTGGTGAATATGCTAATTGCTAAGACTGTGTGTTATGGTTCCACAACCTTAGGTGACCCACTTTTGCAGGTTCTTGGGCGTTAAACACCATGCAGGAGGAGGCGTGAAGAGTTGGACGTGAGTCTGGTAACGCCTGAATGGGCGATGAGGGCATGTGTGAAGGGAGTGTGATGGTGTTTAGTCGACATGACTCCAAAATGGTGGTTTACAGTTTCAATTGCTTTGTGTTTATCCACAACACTCCGCCTAAATAGGCGTCCCTTTTATGTTTTTGTGTGTTGAGAAAGTGAGGATGTTTGCATTTGTTTATGTAAATGTCATAGCTTAAAATGCTAACAGTATTATAATAATTTTAAATCATATTCACATTAGGCTTATTATTATCATTGTACATATATATCTTAAAACAAAAGGTGGCATACGCCATCGACCAAAATCCAAAACAGCTCCTCAAGTTTCCAGCTTGACAAAAACAACTAAACAAAAAGACAACAAACTCTAAATTGAGTAAATTACAAGTTTTGTCCTTTATGTTTGTCCCAAATTTCAGGCGTTGTCCTTTACCTTTAAAATTGATGAGTTTTGTCCTTAATGTTTGCAAATCGTGCACGTTATGTCCTTTAGGGCAAACCCAGTTAATTTTTTTTGTTAAATCTGATCATGTGCAAGGCACATGAGGGCATTCTTGTCATTTGAGCTTTCCAGGGGCTAGTTTGTAAATAACTTTTATTAAAGGGGCATTTTGTACAATTTAAAAAGAAAACATTATATAAACAAAACATTATTAAATAACTTTCATCTCTTCTCTCTCTCTCTCAAACAGATGCAGGTGGTTGAGATGGTGAAGGCACGTCGGTGAAGGCACGGCGGTGGTGAAGGCACGACGGAGGTGGTGGGTTAGGTGCGGTGGTGAAGGCACGGCGGTGGTGGTGGGTTAGGTGCGGTGGTGAAGGCACGGCGGTGGTGGTGGGTTTGGTACAGGGTAAATCGCTCCGTCTTCTCCGTCGACATCACATATCGAAGGTCCTCTGTCTTCTCCGGCGACATCACATACCGAAGGTCCTCCGTCTTCTCCGGCGACATCACATACCGAAGGTCCTCAATTCAACGGTAAATCGCTCTAATTCTGCCTAAATTTCTTTGATCTATCAGCGGTTGTGGATGGGGTGGTTTGTAGGTTCTTGGGGTTAGGGTTTCAGTGGGGGTGGTGGGTTTAATGGTGTTTGTTGTAGGTTGGGGTTAGGGTTTCAGTGGGGGTGGTGATGGTGGAGACGGTGGTGGTAGTGTGGTAGATAGAAAGTAGTTGTGGCGGTGGGTGAAGGTGGTTGTGGTGGTGGTGTGTTGATGGAGGTGGTGGGAGGTGGCGGCAGGTGAGAGAGAGAAGGCAGAGGATTGGAGGGGTTTTGACAAGGGTGTTTGGTGGAGGGTGGTGGTGACGGTGACGGTGACGGTGGAAGGTGGTGGTGACGGTGGAGGGTGGTGGTATATATATATATATATATATATATATATACACTTATAATAATAATAATAAAACTAAAATTATTTTGTTTTATTTTTTAATAATACTAAGTAAACAGTGTAAAAAGACTAAAATACCCATGAGTGACCAGATTTAACAAAAAAATTAACTGGGTTTGCCCTAAAGGACATAACGTGCACGATTTGCAAACATTAAGGACAAAACTCATCAATTTTAAAGGTAAATGACAGCGCCTGAAATTTGGGACAAACATAAAGGACAAAACTTGTAATTTACTCCTCTAAATTTTTAGAACTTGGTGAAACCAACCCCTAAACTATCAAAATTGACATTTACACTTTCTAAAAATTTTATCAAATGTCATTTTCACCCTATTGAGTTCTAACTTTTCAAATTTACCTCCCCTATTTTCATTCTTTAGTTTAAAAGAAAAAAAACTTTATCTGACGTGATTATTTTTATGTACGTGTCGATGTAAATTCATATTTTCACGTAAATTTTTTCTTAAAACAAAAGGTGGCCTATGCCACCGACCAAAATACAAAACAACCCTTCAAATTTCCAGCTTGACAAAAATAGGCCAGACAAAAAAAAACAAAACAACCCCTAAAGTTTAGAATGTGACAAAAACAATCCCTAAACTTTTGAAATTGACATTTACATCCCTTACACTTTCCAAAAACTTCATAAAATGTCATTTTCATCCCACTTGAGTTATAACTTTTCAAAAGTACCCAGTATTTTCATTCTTTGGCTTTAAAAATAATTCTCACTTCATTATTTTATGTACGTGTCGGTATAAATTCACGTTTTGACGTAATTTTTTTAGAAACGACTAGGGTCAAATGTAACACGTTTTCATACTTATTTAAAGTATATTTTCAGTTGATCTATATTTTGACATTTCAATGTATGTGTCGGTATAAATTCACGCTTCAAAGCTTGTTTTTTTGTATGTTTTTTATTTGTCTACGTTTTGATATAAATAGTGCTCGAAAACGAGTCGGGTCAAATATAATGCATTTTCAGCCTACGGTATAAATTCGATTTATTGTACGTCTTGACGCCGCTAAGTCTTGATGCAAAGGTAAGGGTGGTGTAGTGGTTAGGTGGAACGCTCTCTAAACGAACCAACTCGAGTTCGATTCTGTTTCTTTTGTAACCACAATACTTTAGATATGATATGTCGAAACACACGTTTTCATATACTTAACTAATCACATAACGTGTCGCAAGCTATATACACCTAGGCGTTGCCGCCCGCAACGTGCAACCTATGGCAACAATCTAACATATACTAAAAGAAAATGTCAGTGTTGTAGTGCAAATAAAAACGCATAAGGTACAAGCACAAGGTCACCACCACCACCACCACCACTGTAACCTCCTTTGCCAGTTCTCACAGGGGCGATTGCAGCGACGGTTCTTTAGTCGAATTTCCTCATACGTTCCCGATGTAGGCCATGCAACAACCCTCGAGCCGTCACCGCATCATAACCAACTCGCGAAAGATGATCTTCTTGGCCACGACTTAAAGAGACAAGGACAAGGTGAGTGAATGATAGATCGTACATTGCATGTCACGATCATTAACAAATATGACGCGACATTTTTCCAGCGAGGATGGCACAAAAACGGATATACAACGGATGGTGGAAGTTTTCGGTAACAGATTGGTGATGATTTCAGAATAACAACCGCGACGAGCAGCGATGACAACAAAGGGTGGAATGACCATCGTAGGTGGTGACGACGTGAAGGGAAAAAGATATACCGGTGGTGCTGTAGTGTTTGGTGCTGTAGTGGTTGTGCGCAACAACGACTCAATAGGCTTCTAAATGTTTAGACCATCTGCTATGGTTTCACGACCTTTCACTCCACGTCACTACCACATCATAAAGTAACTTTCACCTCAACACACCATTTTCCTTCAATTTTTTCACTAACCCCTACAATGGTTCACCTCCTTTCACTTCTTATTAAAATAATATTAAAATCTAAAAAAAACCTGATTAGTTGATGGGCATGGCCCCACCAAGTCCCTTTTCCTTCACGGCGTGATCTCCTCCAAGCCTTCCCCTCTCACGCCACCAACCCTGCCCCTTTCTCCGGTGTTTAGTGTCGCCTCATGCCGTGCGACATGCCACCTGGCTCGGGCGTGAGGCGAATAGTCTTATGTGTGAGGCGGTAGCGGTCTTTATGTAAGCTACAACAAGTGTTGGTATGTTATGAACCAAACTGATCCCTTCCAAACTACATATGTACCACGTGGGTTACGATCAATGTTCGGTACTGACACTAATACGAATTACCACATGCGTGGCGCGGGCTAATCCACCACTAACAAAATAATATATTATCATGCTTGTGGATGGTTCAAATGAGAAGAATTTTTTTGTAAGAAGAAAAAAGAAGAACGGTCAACCAATAAGAATGTTTCATTTTACTTCATTTAATATTTGAATTTAATTTTAACATAAGGGTATATTTGTAAACTTACATAGATAATTAATTTATAGTCTTCCTCTTTAATAACTAACTACATGTCTACATTAAATTTGTAACTTATTTTCTAAATATATATTTTTTCCAAAAATAAAAAAAAATTTGGAGTGTAGGACAACTTACTAGATGCGTAGGATAAATAACAAGTTGTGTAGGATAAATTTAAATATTTGTAGGATAAATTTCTAAAGGTGTAGTGTAACTTTTTATGTGTGAAGGCAAAAAAAAATATTGTAAAGAATGATAGTTTTATGAGTAATTAAATACTTAAAGATAGTAATAAATGAGATTAAAGTAACATTTTACAATTGTACCCTTTATTCTTTTTTTTTTCTCAATTAAATTTTCTTCTCAAATGAACATCCCCCTATCATGCTTAAGTTTAATGATTTCGTGATACAAAATATGACAACTATTCTTTCACAAACAAAAAAAAAATGCATCAATATTCTACCAAAGAAATATCTTATAGAACTATGTATAACTTATGTTTATACATTTGTATACTCTTTCAAAAGTACAAAAGTCTAGGGGTGTAAACAAGTCGGGCCGGGTCAGAGCTCGACTAGGCTCGAGCTTGGCTCGCAAGGTTTTTATGAAGCTCGAGCTCGGCTCGGTTCAAGCCTACTTATTTGAGTTCGAGTTCGGCTCGTGAGTAAAACCCAAAGCTCGGGCTCGACTCGACTCGAGTTATTTTGAGAACAACCTCAAACGAGGTAAAAGCTTGACTCGTGCTCGCTTCAGTATCTCTTAAACGAGAAACTCGGCTCGCTGATGTTATGATCATCATTATTATTATATTATATATATATAAAAACTAAAAGTTTGTTTGGGCTCGTAAGCCTAGACGAGCTTTGCATTTCAAGCTCGGGCTCAATAACTAAACGAGCTCTATTTCAAGCTTGTTTAAGTTCGACTCCTTCAAGTTTTTAACTAAGCCGATAAGAAATAGCTTCGAGAGCCTCTAGGCTTCTTTAGGGTTTGTTTGGCTAAGCTTATTTAACTCAAAAAAGACATTTTTGTTAAAAAGATTTATTGAGTTATGACTTTTTGAAAAAAGAGTTTTTAAAAAAGTGTTTGGAGTAGCTTATGGGGTGGGAAAAGTCAATAAGTTCTTTTTTAAAAAAAATGTTTGGATTAGCTTATGGCAGGGGGTAATTCTGTAATTGTGTTTTGAAAAGTTATAAAAGTTTCAAAAAGTCACAAAATACTAGCTTTTCAAACTGACTTTTCCTTCTATACAAATAGTTGTTTCAAAAAGTTCTTTTTAATTACCCAAACATTTTTTTTGACTTATTGGCTTTTTGAAAAAACCAATAAGTCAATAAGTTGTTTCAAAAAGCTTAGCCAAACATGCCCTTACCCCTGGGGATAGGGTTGTTCACGAGCCGAACCGAACCGATCATACCTTTGATCGTGCTCGGTTCGTTTATAAACCGAACCGAGCGTTTCTTCAACCAAGCCAAAGTCGAGTGAGCGTATTTCGATTCGAGCTTTTTTCGAACGAGCGTGGAGCGAGTATCGAGCGTCGCAGAACAAAAAAGGAAAGTGACGATGGGGCTGCTAGTTATCGGAATAAAGTGTATTTTTCGTCCAATTAAAACACAAGTAAAAAATTTAACAAATAACAAGGAATACAAGAACACTCAACTAGTTCTATTGAGATTAAATGATTGGGAATATAAATCGTTGACCTATTGAAGCATACCGTGTTCTATTGGAAATTTGAAATTGAATGAACCGATTGAAGCAGAAACCCTGGCGAGTTAGCGTCTTGGTGAGTGGCGATGGAGAAATCGAATAATGATGACCAATGGGGGGGTTTTGATTAGGATCTTGTACCTCTGTATCGAATGGCGGGTTGAGACTTGAGTATTGATCGGCGCTTCGTATTTCATTATTGGAAATTTTGACTCAATTGGACATTTAAGTATTGGAAAATGGACTATTGGTATTGAACTTCAACTCTAATTGGACATTTAAGTATTGGAAAATGGACTGTTGGTATTAAACTTCAATTCTAATTACTTAAATGAGCTCTCTATTTAGATATTGGACCAAACATTGTTAATGTGGGCCTCTAGTCATTTCATTAAAAATGACACACACACGCACATGTACATATTAAAAAATAAATCGAGCCAACCGATCCGAACTGAACTGAGTGAACTTTTGCTCATGCTCGGTTCGTTTACAAATCGAACCGATCTGAACTGAGCTTTTTTTCAATCGCGCTAAATCGAACAAGCAAATTCCGAGCATTTTTCGAGTGAACATCGAACCAGCGTCGAGCACCCGAACAATTAATTTGGGGGAAAACGAAAACGATCACGATCACACGCTACTACTACTGCTATTCGCTGGATTTAGGGTCTGAACTTTCATTTGTTTCCGAAATCCACCAAGAAATCAGTCACAAAAGTACGAATTGTTCCTTGATTTCACCTATTTCAACACGATTTCTTTTCTGATCATCGTTTTTCAACGTATTTTCGGTAATCCTTCTTTCTTTCATTATACAATCGTCTGAATTTATCGCCGTATATTGACGTATGATGATGTCACGCACACATACTAGAGGAACAGGTTTTTCTGATTATGAATTGTGTAGTTGGATACATACCTAATGATTGTGTGAATCGGTTATATGCAACATGATGCCAATAGTTTAGGTTTAGGGTTTTTGCTTTTAGATACAAGTTTCATTGTACTGATTGTGATTTAGGATTCTTCTGAAATTAGAACCATATGCTGATATTCTGGTTTTTATTAGGTGATTAGGATTTTTGGTGTCTGTAGTTGTATGGTTTATAAGATTTGAGAACTTAAGAAGGTGAGGCATTGGAGTTATTGTTAGGCATTCAACATTTGACACCCGATTACAATACGAAAACAAATGAACGCACGGAGCTAACCTACGTCTACGCGCTGCAAGTTATACCTATATGTTTCTTCAAATTCAGCTATAGTTGTAGTTGTATACAATGAATGGAAAATGATAAGAAGCCTGCAATAGGATGACGGAGGACCTTCTTTATCTCCACTAGTTGCTTAAGGATTGAAACTTCAAGAAGAAAATGAAGGGAAATTGCTATTTCTGTTGTTATCTATGTATAATTAAGAGCACTGCTTGAATATATTGAAGCATTTTCTTTGATAAAAACCCGACGAGTGAATATATGCCTAATTTGTTGAGGTGTGTCCCATGTCGACGAGTGAATTTCGTTACGCTGTTGTTGCATAGTAGAGGGGAGAGCTTTGAATCAAACAGGCACACTGCACAATAGACACCTTTTATCTTAGTTATGTTATTTGGCTATTTAATCATGAACACATCATGCAGGAAGTAGGAACTTTATACATTTAGGTCTTAGTGGCTTACATGAAATGTCACTCGATTCAACAGTTAGCTACCAAGCGAAGTTTTTATGGATACCTAACTTCCACACCGTCGATTAAGCAGCCGTATATAATTAAAGCAATGGGGGCTTGTGTAACACGTGGTGTCTGTTTAAGCAGTCCTACGTGAAGAATTATCATACCCTAGTAAAATGCGGGTCATGTTGTAACCAGCATTCTGATGTTGGTCGTAAATAAAAGGAGTCCTACCTAAGATTGCACTTTTTAAACTTATGCTGGAATGGTTGGTGTTTATGTAAGTAGGTACAAACTTAGGTCTTGTATGAAAGATAATTTTGTCGAATGCAGTTGTATGATGTTGAACAAGATATAATACTATAATCTATTTGTATGAAAGATAATTTTGTTGAATGAAGAATTATCATCTTCATTTTTTACAATAAGAAAGCAAACTGATGCTTTCATTGGGATTATATGCTATTAAAGAAAACAAATAGAAATGCACTATATATCTATAAATACAGATTACACTTGCGTTTTTTTATAAGTTTTATTTACAAAATCACCTCTGGCACCTTTTAGTAGATCATGATGATTTCTTTTGGCAGATACATTATTAATTCGGTTCCGGAATGAACCCACAACAAGTTGCACAGTCCAGATCATCCGCAAATGGATTCGCTCGTAGAAGAGGTGAAAAAGAAACAGGCACTCGAGTGGAAAATAAATTCCGTTCTGGAAAATCAAATATCAGCAGAACGACAACAGCAGGTACAACTTTTTTTACCCAATCGTCTTGTGATTTTACAATGCCATCATTCTAAATTCAGTTTGTCTATGTTTAGAAACTGAAAGCAAAGGGGGAATTGAAAGCCTGTCTCGTCATCGACTAGTTTATACAACAACATGCCTCATAGGGCACCAGGTGGAGGTCCAGGTCATCGATGGTTCTGTGTTTACTGGAATATTTCATGCCACAAATGCTGAGAAAGATTTTGGTACTTTCTTTGGCATTCATATTTAGGGCTGCAAACGAACTGAACGAACGCGAACAAGGCCTTGTTTGTGTTCGTTTGTTACAGAAGTATATGTGTTCACGAACTTTTCATGGACACTTACCAAACGAGATTTTCTGTTCGTGTTCGTTCGTTCAGGAATGAACGCGTTCATGTTCGTTTGTTAATGTTAGATTTTTAGGTAATAAATGCAAACAAACGTTCATGAACACAAATGGACACACTCAAATGTTCATAAACACAAATGAAAACAAACGAACACAAACAAGCGTTCATAAATAGAATAATAAAATACAGTGATGCTTATTAAATATTTTATTTGTCAGCATTTTGAAGTATTTAAATAAAATATAAAAGTTAAAAGCACTAACAAACTATTGAACACAAACGAACATAAGCAAACACGTTACCGAACGTTCACGAACATAAATGAACGAACGCGGTCTCTCGTTTAACTAAACGAACATAATTTTTTGTTCGTGTTCGTTTATTTATTAAACGAACAAACACAAACGAACTTCCCGCCGAACGGTTCACGAACTGTTCACTGAACGTTCAGTTCGTTTGCAGCCCTATTCATATTATTGTTAAAATAATGCATAGTTTCTTTTCTGAATATATTATTGCTTGCTATTTGCAGGAATAATCTTGAAAATGGCTCGTGTAACAAAGGCTGGTTCATCTCATGGACAGAAAAACAGTTTAGATGCTGTTCAAGAGCCCCCTTCTAAGATGTTAATAATACCTGCTAAAGAACTTGTGCAGATTGTAGCTAAGGTTTGCTTTTATATTCAGTCATCTTTAAAAAATCATATTCTTACAACTGTCTTTCTGGAGATGTTTAGACTTTAGGGATAACTTAAAAGTTAAGTATTTAGGATGTTTTGTTGGTTAATTTATAGAGTAAAGTACACGGATGGTCTCTGTGGTTGACCAAAAATTTGGATTTGGTCCCTGGCTTTCCAAAGGTACACGGATGGTCCTTGTGGTTTGCACTTTGAAACGCATTTAGTCCCCAACTTTTGCCAAAGCTACATGGATCATGGATGGTCCATGTCGTTTGTACTATGTAACGGATTTAGTCCCTTACTTGGACCAGCCGAAACCTTTAGATTTGTTAGATGAGGACTAAATGCGTTACAAAGTGCAAGCCACATGGACCATCCGTGTTGATAGCAATCGGTTCAGTAACGGCTAGGAAATTAAAAAACTCTAAATAAAACGGATTGATCTAACGGTCTCTTGTGTTACAGAAACACCACACAAGAAAAACGATTAGGGCAAAACTAAACAAGAATCAAGATACAGATACACCACTTGACTCTAATCTAGGCTCCAAGAACACCATTGAAACATGCCAAGTTTGAACTAGCAAGGAATAATATTAACTCAACTCATAATCCAATGAGTAAAATTAACATAGATATTTTCACAAAACAAAACACCCCTTTGCATCTTGCCATTTGCTCGTACATCTAGAAACAAAAAAAGAAACTGACCCACTACCTAAAAACATGCAAACTGACTTTGACCACTATCACAAACTTTGAACTAAAATGCAGAAAAATAAAAAAGAAGGAAACGTGGGAATTAAGTTGCATAAATTGGAAATAAAATAGAAAATAAAAAGATGGCTCTAATTTGCTGCAGATGGGTCGGATCATGGCGGGTGTTCGGGTTCGGATGCGGGTAAAAATGTGACCCAGTTAACCCATTTCAGTAACCGAACCTGATGTATATCACATGTACTTTTAAAAAAGTAGGGACTAAATCCAAAATTTTGGTTAACCATAGGGACCATCCGTGTACTTTACTCTTATTTATATGTATTGATGAAAGTGCATTTTTTCTTTTATTATTGGTGCCAGAGTGTATTGATGACTAGGGATGGGTTAATGAATGAACTTGAGCATGATCAACTGCATGACATTATGATAGACTCTAATATTTCTCACTCCCGGCATGTTGACTTGGAACGAGAGTTGGAACCGTGGGTCCCAGATGATGATCATCCAGAGTGCCCTGAACTAGACAATACATTTGACCATCACTGGCACAGGGGTTGGGATCAATTTGAAGCAAATGCAACATTATTTGGAGTAAAAAGTACCTTTAACGAGGAGCTCTACACAACAAAGCTTGATAGAGGCCCTCAAATGAGAGAGTTAGAAAAGGAAGCCTTAAGATTAGCTAGAGAAATCGAGGGTGAGGACACCCAAGATCTTCATTTAGCAGAAGTAAGTTTTTGCTTCTTCATACTAATCCACTGTTTTTTTTATTGAAACAAATTTTATAAATTCTTAAACCCTTTACTTTTTTTTTTTTTGTAATTAGGAAAGAGGCATCCACTTTCATGACAAGTTTGATCTCGATGAAGAAACTAAATATTCATCTGTTACTCGCGTGGTTGATGATAGTGGTTATGACGAAAATGAAGACGTTTTGGATTCACGAAATGATGAAACTTTTGGAGATGTTTCGGATTCCATTTTGAGTACTAGCAATGACTTCCAGCCATCTGATGCTCTAGATGGCCAAAGCATGTATGTATATATATATTGTTTTTTTTTCCTTTCAAATTGTGATGTTTTATGTACAGTCAACTGGTAAGATCTGTTTTTAAATCAAGTTTCCCACTAAGCCTTTGTTTGTACAGTGTTGAAAACAATCAGACTAATCAACAGCGTGTTGGAAGTAATCACACTAAAGATGATACAGAAAAGCACATGGTAAATTTTGTGTTTTTACCACTTACCACTGGCTAACTACTCCTTTTAGATGTCCATATGTATGCTATTATGATCTATAATTATAATAATTTCTGACCGTTCATATTGTGTTTGATTAATGCAGTTGTATGAGCAAAGCCAGGCTTCAAAATCCGAGGGTTAGTATTTTTTTATACCTATGGCAATGATAATCTTTATTGTTTATATTAGTGACAACTGGCTGTTTGTTTCTTTTTCATATAATATTCTCTTATCTATAGATGTTTCTGCAGATCCAAATAAAGAAAGTACTGATAAAGGACTTTCAGCAACTGCTACTGCGCATGCACCATCCCATGTCTCATCTAACGTTCAAGAAAAGGCGAATTCTAGTGAAGTATCATCTACATCAGAATCTGGAAATGCTGCCCCTGCTTCAAGTGGCCCCGGATTATCACCTAGTTCATCAGTGGGCTCTTTATCATCAGAAAAGTCAACTTTGAATCCTCATGCAAAGGTTAACATTCCATATCTGGTTGTTGTAAATATAATACGGGCAATTTCATCAATATTGTATTTACACATTTCATGGTTAATATTTTCCTGATTTTGTTTTAGCAACCATGAAATCGTAAATAAGATTTTGTTAGTGTTTTTATGAAATTTAGAAGGATATGAATGATGAATCTTTAAATTTTAAAAGAGTAAAATGCCATTTTTGCCCCTGAGGTTTGGCCAGTTTTGCGACTTTCATCCAAAGGTTTGTTTTTTTGCATCTGGATCCAAAAGGTTAAAATCTTGCCATTTTCATCCGGCTCGTTAGCTCCATCCATTTTTCTCCGTTAAGTCAGGGGTATTTCCGTCTTTTTTGTTAAGTTAAAAGTCAATTCTGTCAAGGGTATTCGGTCTTTTTACATAAAGTGAAAAAAAGACCGAATTGCCCTTTAAGTTAGCAAAAAAGACGGAAATACCCTTGATTTAACGGAGAAAAATGAATGGAGTTAATGAGCCAGATGAAAATGGCAAGATTTAAAACCTTTTGGATCCAGATGCGGAAAAACAAACCTTTGGACGAAAGTCGCAAAACTGGCCAAACCTCAGGTACGGAAATGACATTTTACTCTTTTCAAAAGGATGTATAAGAACTTAATTTATACAAATAGGAATCATAACACTGATAGTATCATATGGATATAACTGATTATGATGGTTATAGTTTGTCACAGTGATCACTCATTTTCTTAATTAAATATCTGGCTGCTGTGAAATATCCTTTTTTTAACAATTTTGACTTTCTGTTTATCGTTATACGTCCAGGAATTCAGATTTAACCCAAACGCCAAGAGTTTTGTTCCGTTATCGGCACCATTAAGGGCTGCATCTCCTGTATCCGATGCCTCCTTTTACTACCCGACTAATGTGGGCCCGGTCCCACATATGCATGGCATGCCTGTTGGCGTTGGAGTAAGTTTTCAATAATAGTTACAAACTTACAATGGAAATATTTTTTTTTTAAATCTGTATGTGTATTTATCTTTGCAGATGGGACCCGCATTTCCGCCACACCAGCCTGTTATTTTTGGTCCGCAAGGAACACCTTTGCAACCCCCACCGACATATTATCACTCGAATGGTCCACAGGTATGTTGGTGGTTCCACCTGCTCTTTTTTTATTTACTGTGGTGTTTTTATACTCTGACATGGGTAAAATGGTAATTCTATTGCAGTATGGGCAACAGATGCTTTTTGGTCAACCCGGGCAGGTGGTATACATGCCAACTTATCCTCCGGTAAGAAAGAGTTGACTTGTAACTTATTCTATGTCTATCCGTTTAATGGTTCTTTGCGTTAAACTGTAAAAAAATGTATTTCGCTACATAAGAATGACAACAAACATGAAAGTTCATTACATTTTCGTTGTAATAAATGCTGGAAAATAATATCAAAATATTCAATGAAAATACCTTAAAAAAATTTACCCATTTTTTAGATACAATGACCATTATACCGTTCTCTTTATTCTTACAATCCACAGTCTTGTTTATCCTAAGGCGAGTTTTTAAGGAAAGGGTGTAAATAAATTTTGAAATGGGTATATTTGATGTTATGATTTTTAGTTGGGTAAATATGATATTATATGGGTATATTTGATGTTATGATTTTTAGTTGGGTAAATATGATATTATATCAAGTTTTGAGGGAATATTTAGTAATTTATTTGCAATCTATTATACCTATATACGTACGAATACGTACCATCTTTCATCTCATACAGGAAATGCCGTATAAAGGACGAGACTTTTAGGTTGGGTTGGTCAAACCATGGTTGACAATCGTCAGATTTTGTTATGCTGGTGAATAGTAGCACAAGTGTTTGATGATGATAGGAATCCAGCAGAACAATGAACAGCTCTTATACATGATTTGCACAGCATAATCTTATCATTTGTTCTTTTTTGGGGGGTGATGTTTTCTATTTAGATTTTGTTATCTGAACCACATAAATGTCAAAAGAAAGTAACTTTTACTCCTTTTGTTTGCCAAATATCTAGGATCTTTTTTTTTTTTTACTTTTTTGTAAATTGGATTTTGATTTGTAGGATATTTGAAGCAGTTAGTTTATAGATTAATGTTTAAGACATTCAATTATGAATAGAGCGCTATAAGAACCGTATAAACACTTGTATATATTTGACTATAGTTATGACACAGAGTATTACGTATAAATGTATTATACGGTTCTTATGGTTTTATATATAATGTTGGTTCTGCATTGAATGCCTCTCATCCTTATAACCGTCCTGTCTCATTATATAAGATATCGAGTAAGTTACTTAAATGGTCGTCGTGGATTAACATATTTAGCAACAACGATTCAAAACGGCTTGCTGATGACGAAGGTCTGAGAATTCTCAGACATAGCTAAAGATCTGAGAATGTCCAATGGTGCTTTGAGGCCTTTTTTATGATTCTGTGTAGGTAAACATGAATTTATGATCCGAGCTGTCGGTTTTATGTTGCTAAATGATCATAGAAAGATGTTTGTGTGAGACAAAATATGTTTATATCTGGGTGTAGTTGGAGACAATAAAAATGAGCATATTACTAGTCAAAATAAAATCATATATATTGAAAAGAGTAAACTGCAATTTACCTCCTTAAATTTTGCTGTCTTACCCCTCAACTATTGAAAAACGCTGCAATATTACCCCCCCCCCCCCCCCCCGCGGTGTTGAAATCTGTTTAAAGTCAAGCTCACTTATTAACGGTCAAAGGGTATTATTGTCTTTTCCACTTATTTTTTATAGCTTCCTCAACACAACACCCTATATAATAACTTTCATTTCCACCTTACCCCCAAGTATTCCACCAATCCCATATCTTCTCTCCGTCGACATCTCGGGCGAACACACCACCGGCAACATCTCAGGCGATCACACCACAACTCATAGAAATGCCGATTGGGACGACGATCAGAGAAATGTTGAGCCACATGTCAGGTATAATCGAACAAGGCTGTTCATTTTGATATGAATGATTGAAACAGGGGAATCACAGTGTTTGATATGAAACAGGGGTTTGATATGAATGATTGAAAAAAGGGTTTGACAGGTATAATCGAACAAGGGTTTAGTGTAACACCCCGTGTTTCGAAAGTCAAAGTCAAAGTCAAGATTGAATTCAAAGGAAGACAAGATTGCTAATTGTGATCTGTCACTCCTTGCTCAACTCCTGTTTTGACTTCTTTGACTTGTAGATATTATGTTTATGTTATCACATTAGTTGTATTATGTGGAGTACTTGTTAATAATCGAGGTTTTATCGCATATTAATCGCATGTTTAATCGATTTATCGCTTATCACTATCGCAATCGCAACTCGAATTACGTGACTTGGATATTGTTTTACGTGTGTGTGCTATTTATGTGTTACTTGTGCATGTTATGTTTATGTTCTGGTGTTAATCGAAATCGCAATCTATCGCATCGCAAATCGAATCGAAAACGCTAAACGCAAGTTGCTTATAGTGATTGTATGTTAGATACAGTAATTGGGATTAAAAGTAATTTGATGGGTAAATCTATCGCGTCGCTCTCTAGAACCGCATCGCAACGCTCAGCACTTGAAACGAAACTGCAAAACTCGTCGCGCCGAACACTCCAATCGAGTGGCCAACCGATCGAGTGGCCAACCGATCAGGTTGCCACCCGATCGGACTGCCACCCAATCGACCAGCCCCCTTCCTCCACTTTCCTTTTATGGAAACCCTATAAATACCCTCATATGTCACAACACTTGATGTTGACAGCTCCCACTCGACCCAACTCGCTCCAGCCTTCATTTCTCGTGATTTCTTCCGATTCTTGTAAGTTTTCAACCTAAATCTTGTACTTTCTTGATCTACACGCACTCCTACACCTTTCTATCTTTTGAATCTTAACTTTTAACCGTGAAATCAGTGGATTTGAGGTGTTCTAGGATGATGTCATCATGGTGATCTTATGAACTTCATTCTTTGGCTTCAATCCACCAAGAACAACTTAGATCTGAACGATTTCCACATGAATAAACAAAGATCTTTCATAGATCTGAACATATTCATGGTGAAAAGGATTGAAAGATGGTTTTCTAACTTTCTTTCAACTCTTTTACACTCAATGCACTCAAACCCGATGGAATCGGAGCTCGTTCTGATCTTCTACCCATTCTTGGTGGTGTATTAGTTCCAGATCCGAATTTTATCCAAGAGGTATTGACTTCAGGTTTGAACATGAACTACCGACTCGAACCGTGAACCGCTCGGACTAGGGTGATTCCTATTCGGTCGGGTCACTTGGGCCGGGTTGAGGGTTCTGTTGTTCAAGCATGTTATCAAAATATCTCGTTCAACGCTTCAAAACTTCAAGCGAGTAAAGTGTCAAAGACGAATGGATAGTCGGGACGGATTGCCGTCCGATCGGATTGCCACCCGATCGGATTGCCACCCGATCGACCGGCCATCCGATCGGGTTGCACTTGGGTCCCACACTTAAACTACTTTTCAGCCTATTCAAGGATATGAACGTTGAAACGGATTGCCACCCGATCGGATTGCCATCCGATCGAGTGACCGTCCGATCATATGACGTTTGGGGACTTGGATACTTAATCAATTTTTCAACAAGTTCAATAAAAAAGAATTGCCATCCGATCGAGTGACCGTCCTGCTGTGAACTTGTTCTCAAACTGAGAAGTCTCGCCAATCGGATTGCTGTCCGATCGAACGCCCGTTCGATCGACAAACCTGAAGGGCAGAGATACTTCTCTATTTTTAAAATGCTACAACGAAAACTTCAAAATGCAAACCATCATATACAAACACATCCTCACCAAACGAGGTGACAATCCAATCGAATGGCCACCCGATCGGGTGACCATCCGAACGGATTGCCACCCGATCGACCGGCCATTCGATCAGATTGCCATCCGAAAGGATTACCGTCCGATCCATGGTACACTTGTATCGTTTTACGCGCCGCTTATCATTATGCTATCGTTCTGATCAGGCTACTTTCCGTTCTAGCGCTCCCTTCAATCCATCATCGCTGTGAGTATACTCGAACCCTTTTTACTTTACGCACTTTTGGGTGTTACATACGTTACTTATTCTAGATCACATCGAACACACTACGCCATACTTTAAACGCTAACCACTATTGCATGTTATACGTGACTTAATGAATGCTTGTTTGTTATGTTTACACATGGATTGTTGTCTACCTGCCTTAGCAACGATAGTACTATAGTTTGGACTCAGCACCTGTTTACTCAGGGGTTGTTAAGGACAATTAATTACATGGCTCACAGTGGTGAGTGTGTATTACGAACTGCCTTGCGCAGTCAACCCGCGGTCATTGGTATTGATAGGATCATGTCGATAACTTACGTGCTTCATTTCACACTGTGTACGTGCTGGTTATGCGTAAACGATTTCGAACTCTATTATATCTATCAAACTTGTATGCTCACCTTTACACTTTGTGTATTGACTTTTACTTTAACGTATGTGACAGATGCTTAAAATGTTTAAATGCTTGGCTTGCTGTGAAATCGAGGCTAGGAAAGGTCTAGAAACAAATAAACGAATTGTCTGTACTTAAATTCTGAGTTGTCGAAACAGAACAATTTGTCTTGACTTTGCCTGTAATAATTATGTTACTTTTTATGTCATGGTATGGGACGTGATGCTTTAAATAATTGGTAATCATAGTTGTTATGGAAACTTCTGGACAATCTGTTTCGCTCAGTGTCACGCCCCGATGTTTCCGCCATCGGTTGGGGTGTGACATTTAGTTCATTTTGATTTTGTTATGAATGATTGAAACATGGGAATCACAGTGTTTGATATGAAACAGGGGTTTGATATGAATGATTGAAACAGGGGTTTGAAAGGTATAATCAAACAAGGGTTTAATGTATCACAGTGGATTAAGGGGTTTAATGTATCACAGGGGTTTAATGTATCACAAGGGTTTAATGTATCACAGGGTTTAATGTATCACAGGGGTTTTATTATAGTTGTATTTTTGTAATCTGTGTTTGCAGTTGACATGAGGATACAGGTCACGGTAAGAACGATTGTGTTCCACATCGTGGTCATGTAATACCTCGTAAAATCATGTCCAATATAATGAAGACACGTGTCATGAGTTTTAGACATGTAATGAATCAAATATGAGGGACTAAAGTTGACAAAAAAAGAAAATATATGTGTAAAAGGATTCAAAGTGTCAACATTGGATAATTATACCTTTCAACAACCCTACACGATGTTTATACCCTTAAACGAATGAATTATGAATCATATGAAGTCGTTTGTGGAAGAAAGTGAAAGTTTACAAACCGCAAGGGTTAAATGTGTCAACATGTTCAATTTATACCTCTGAGTGACCTTTTAGCGAACCCGAAGCTTTATAACGATTAATTATGCTCACTAGAATAAGTGATAAAAATTTCACAAGGTTTCTATATCGTATGAGAAAGATACGCTAACATTCGTAAGTAAGGGGTTAACAGCGTCAACGTTGAAATTCAGGACTTTTCGGGTGATCGTAAAACTAACCGGGGACTTAACAAAGTTTGTTTATGATTTGGAGTCCTTAAAAGTCAAGTTGGAGAGTTAAAAGTGTAATAAAATAAGTTAAAACAACTATTAGAAGGACCAGGGACCTAAATTGAAAATCTGTCAAACTTGGTGACCGGATTTAGGAGCCATACCGGCCGCGTAGACCTTGTGTAGGTCTTACGCGGGCCGCCTGAAACTGCCAGCGACAGAAAATGCATGGCAGTTGCCTGTTCTGCCTGTTTAACCTACTTATATGCATGGAAACTGATACCAGGGGCTGTGCAAATGGGATTTCATGCAATAGGTACATCTGTGATCATCTGGTAGCAACAATAGGGACATTTGGGATGATCTTGTTGCATCAAAGTCACTATATAAGAAGTTCTTTTTCTCAAGTTCAAATGCTCACTTTCAAAAAACATTCTAACTTAACTTCTGGAGTCTCCTGGAGCTCAAGATCATTCCCTAAGGATCATTATTCGTGCTAAGTACTTCAGTAAGCTTCCTTAACCTCTTTTAATCGTGTTTTATTAGTTTAATGGCCTAAAGTCAAAACCGTCGTAATTAAGGTTTGACTTAGTGATTAATCACTAATGGTCCAGTCAATTCTCGAATTGAAATTAGCTTTGAGTTGGTAATTATGTGGGTAATAAACCCTTATAAGGGCACCCTCTGATTTCCACTCTAACTAGGTCAATTGTCGGGTCAAACTTAATTATAAAAAGTCAACAGAAAGCTAATTTTCGAATAAACACATAATTAACAATGTAGAAGCCATGAAACCTGTTTTATCACTTGTATAACTTGGTAATTAATGTAAGAACATGTCTAAACATGGTCAACCCGACAATTTTCAGTTTGGGCTCGATTCGGAACCGAAAGTCACAAAAGTAGACTTTTGCTTTGACTTTCAGTTCTGACCCAATGTAACATATTTTAGAAATGTCTTAGAGCTCTATTAGGACCAGGTTATAGGTTAGTATAACCCTCTGAGGTTATACAACTTGGTTCCTTAGTTATCCGATTCATTTGCATGTTTCCGTTATATGCCTAAATGTTGACCATTATGCCCTTTTGACTTTAAAACGAGAGTTTTGAAAATGTGAGAGGACAAAAACCTTTATTACTAATTTATAAACTTGTCCTAAAAATTTGACATCAGTTTGAGGTCTAGATTAGGAGTTATGCTCAATATCGTAATTAAGAAGCTTTTTATTAATTAAACGGCGTAATTAGCATAAAGCCTATCTAAACCCAAATTTTTACACCAAAATTTTTACCCACTGATGTAATATAATATTTTGGGATTTTTGAAGATTTTTATTTATTTTTAAGCTAAGCATAACATAGGGTTCTTGCTATAATTCGGTAATTGTCGGTTATACCCTTTTCTTGAATAAAATGAGTTTTACATAATATTTTGACACCAAACTTTTTGCTACTGGTTTTATATAATAAATAAAAAATTTTGAACTTTATAAACTGATCAAAAACTCAAATTTCCTATTTAAACCCGAAAATCACTTAAAACCGACTTTTACGCGTTTTAAGCGCATAGTATGGGTTAAAACTAATTTCGGCATATAAAACTTAATACCTACTGATATTTTAAGTAAAATTTTATAATTAAACAGTAAGCAAAAGTTTTGAACTCAGAATTCTAATTTTGACCTTTAAAGCATATATGAAATTACCAAAATGCCCCTACGGCGCATAGTTTGGTTATAAAAGATAAATTTCACATATATGCAATACCCTACTGTTATGGCTTATAAAAATAAATATTTTTACTGATTATATCAGACCTGAAACTCAGATTAATATTTAAACCCTTTTATAAGCTTTAAAATGACAAAAATACCCCTACGGGGCATAATTTGAGTTTAAATCCATTTTTGGCATAATGGAAGGTATCCTATTGATATCACAACATATTTAGGGCATATTAACTTAGGAAACCTGTTCATGACTCATTTGTTTGCCCGTTATGCATTTTTCGCGCTCGGTACGGTTTATGTAACTAGTTTGCATATATTAGCCGAAACGGGTCAAACCTTATCATTTTTATCTCAAAATACAGAATGTGTTTAGTTTACCCATATTATACAAGTATATAAACTTGTCGGGTCTAAACCACATTCTAATCCGGTCTTCGCTTAATAGTGCGTTTTGAACCGTATATCTTCTTTTAAAACTAACCGGTATAAGTTTAGGCTTAATTAAGACCCGTTAGGAATCTAATAGGTTATTAAAACCTTCGTTCCAGATTAGGAGACCAGTAAAAGATACTTGCACTCGCTGATTGAGATTTATACTTGCACAGGTAAATATTTTTAACTTATTTTCCGTTATACGGGCTTGGGATACGGTATTATAATAATACCGCTTGGTCGGGTATGTAATTGTTTTAAATCGGATTGTGATTAATATATATTGCATAACCCGTTTTAATCTGTTTTGTTTGGTATTTGGCTTTTGGGGGGGTTAATGACCATGTCCTGGATATCCTCGGCTCATTCATTGAAATGACCACGACTTAAGCACGGGGTGTAGGCATACACCTGACAGTTGCGTATGTATAAAAGATACCCCACAATAAGGAAAATTCCTTGTGGGTATTATACCTGTGGTGTGTCAGTTAATCTCGTCCGGCTCTTCTAACCGGCCCTGACAGACGACAAACATTTAAATCCGTATACAAGATTATTTTTAAATAATTGTCCCAAGTTATAAAAGATATTTTGTGCCTTGTGCATTCAAATCAATTTTCTTAAACATTTTCAAAATGAGTCGGTTAATTGTATTTACCAGTGTAAACTGACGTATTTTCCAAAAAGGCTAAGTGCAGGTACTAAACGGAATAGGCTGGCTACTCCTAGCATCAATAAAGAGTCTTGCAAGCTTTGATGTTATAAATCTGTTGAACAATGTTCCTTTTAACTTGATCCGCCTGTGGATCCTTTACATTCCGTTGTAATACTTTGATATTACTTTTATTCGGGTTGTAATGTTTTTATCTTTCGACTTCCGCTGTGTATTAAACTGTGATAAATTGTCTATGATGATATCAACTGCGTCACGATACTCCCCACCGGGCCCACCGGTAATACGTATAAATATAGGGGTGTGACAGGTCAAAATGCATGGCCTCCCTCTCCTGCACTTCCAGTTTCCCCCTTAGCATGAAATGGTTGCCTAGTTATGATGTTCCTTGTGTTTTAATATTATGTGTATTATAACTGTATGGACTCTAATCTATAATGTATTTATGTAGGCTAACTGTAGGATGTAGACTCTAATCTATAATGATACTAGGTTAGAACCCCGTGTATTACACGGGTTGAATAAATATAATTTTATATGCTAAGTAATAAAATAGTTACATCTTTTAAAAACTCGTGTATTGCGCGATTTGAATAAACACATGTCTTACACGAATAATATAATCCGTTAACACATTTAGTCATCAAGATGTGTTTTCTAACAAAATGAACTATGAGGTATTATTTACTTATTGTAACATCTCACTTTATTTTTTATTAGGTTAGAGAGTTGTGTATTACATGGTATATAACATTTTGCTTTGTTTTTTTATTTATTATTGGGTTAGAAACTTACGTATTACCTGATGTTGGATAATCAGCACAAAAAAGAAATATTTTAGTAAAAAATATTAAATATACAAGAGATAAGCTGAATATTATGATTTAATATTATTATTTTATTGGAGTGTAAAACGGGATAATGGGATCTTTTATTAGAAGTAGGATTCTAAATATACCACATGTATAAAAAAATATATATGTTCTACATGTATTGAATAAATCTTTTTAACGAAACAGTTGCTTAAAATACATATTTTTATTTTAATATGTGATTATCAGTTATCCTTGTCCTTATCATAAAAATATAAAAACAATTAAAACTACCAATTAAATAAAATCTTTATCTGTATAAATATTTAAAACGCTAATATATTTTTTTAGATTTAATAATTAACATATGATTATAATAATTAATATATTATTATCAGTTATCTTTGTCTTTATCATTAAAATCTCTTTTACAAATTTTAAATTTTATATTTAATATTTAATATTATCAATAATTGACTTTTCATAATAAATATTTAGAAAAATAATTAAGACCGCCTCATAGAACGCCATGTGTCCCTAACATGGTTTCTTTTATTATATAGTATAGATTATCTATATATATTAATAAATGAGATGATTTGGGCTATGTGTCCTTGAATGGTGGAGCCATTTTGCTAATGTGGCATCCATTGGTTGAGTAGAAGGTGATTTTGGGAGGGAATTCATCTAATTCTCTATAAACAAACTAAACTTCACATAACACAAACCAAAAAAAAAGTGGGACACGAGATCCGAAAATTTTCGGGTCGGATGTACCCCATTTTTTGACCCGCCTATAAAAACAATCTAATTAACCTAATTCTCTCATATGCCTCATTTTTTGTGTGCAACCTACGAAACCCTAACCTGGCTTCTACCGCCACAGATTCTTCCATAGAATTCTTCCTCATTCAATCACTCTATTGGAGAAATCAGTTTTCTACGACGACTTACTGTGAGCATCTCTCGATTCTTCGATAGAATTCTTACTCATAGAGTTTCTTTCGAATTGTAGGTGATGTATGTTCTTTATCCAGATTTTTTTTTAATTTTTTTGGCATGAACAAACAAATCGTAAGATGTATTGGGTTTCTTGAATCCTTTGATAAAATCTCTCTAAATTACTATATTGTCTATTGATTTTGTTTATCATATTGTCGATTTTTAATTTTAGGGTTTTCAAAATCTCTACTAATGAAATCTGCAACTAAGGTATTACATATCTTCCACAGTTAAACTATGATTTTTCTTTATTTATCAGTTTAGGGTTCTACTTTATCTTATTCAGATTTTGGTCATATATTCTATTAACTCTTTATTTTTCAGATTTGGGTTCTCTTTGTATTCATGCTCGCGATTACGAAAATAGTTAGGTTATGCAGATTTCATGTTGTTGTTACTACAGAGATGTTAAATCACGTGTTATTGCAGTTATTATTGACGTTTTTGTGTGATATAGTTTTGATTATTTCTGCGAGTAAGATGTTTTTGTGTGATATAGTTATGAATATATTAAGCTCATTGGTTTTGAATTTATGTTTGAATAATATTTAACTATTTAAGTAAATTGTTTTGACTGATTATTTCAAAATTTGAATTTTTGAAATTTATATCAATTATGGATACTTATCAAAGTTGTCTAAATTGTAACGTATTTCCAAATTTATCAAGATAACTTATATTAAAGTTTTAATTGCTTCCAAATTTTGTGTTAGTTTCCATAATTTTCGACAATCACATTCTTTTTCAAGTTTCTTAGAATTTGGAAAGATATATAGCATTTGTTTTAAATAGTTATATTAATCTTAGGATGATCATGAGGAGGCAGGAGGCTGATGAAGAATCATCTAAGAAAGAGAAGTTAGGAGTTCAACTGTTCAAAATTGGGATGACGAGTTTTATGTCAAAGTCAACAAAGATTTTCAACTTGATCTTGGTAAGCCCATATTCCATTCGGAAATGTACGTCATTGTGCTTTATGTAACGCCCTGCTTTTTCGTACTTCCCATAAATAGAAAGTCTCGTTTGTATTTCCATTTTTGGAAGTCTTGTGTTCTTGTAATCGTCCTTTCGTTGTAATCATTGTAATCCGAGACTTCGATCGTAATAAAATTTATTTATTTTTATTATTTTTTTTCATACAAATTATACTTCGTTTATTTTTTTTACTTGCTTAAACATTTAATCCTTAAATACATTTGTTACGTGCTCGTACCTCATAAACACATGCGTAACTTACAATCATAACGTGACTCTAGATATCCTAAACGTGCAAACACTTTATCGTACGTTCACAATACCCAACCGATACTTTATTTTGTACAAGCTTATTTAATTTCATGTTTGGTATAAATTAAACTTTGATACATATATATATATGCTTAATAAATTACATGTCTTATATTAATATCACATTATGCATTATAATAATCAAACATAATATATCTTATTACTAAAAAAAACACAAATATGACGTGCCAAAGTAGGGGGCTGTGCGCAGCCACCTAAACCAAAGTCCATTAATTCTATTCGATATTCTATTTTCATATAAACTTTGAATTATAATATATATATTACAATGAACAAAGGGTCAGTAGACAAAAAAAAAAAAAAGAATATGATAAGCTGATCCCATGACAGACAATGAACAGCCCCAAATTTGGGCGGCCCACTTTTGATCCAAATATCACCTTTCCTAGCCAATGAGCTGATGTTTTACTTTCATAGGAATGTTTGAATTATGTTAATTTATTTTATTATAAGTTGTAATGGAAACTTAGGGACAAAAATAGACAACACATGGAAAATGTTTGGCTGGTCATGGCCAGCAAGTTGCACGCCAAGGGGCTTCCCCACAGCCATTGGACCATTTTTTTTATTATTCAAACTCCCACCAACTTATATTTATTACCCTCTTAACACTAACCCTAACTCAATCCCTATATAAACCCACACTTGTCCAAGCCATTTACACTTTAGAAACACTCCCACAACTCTCTCAAACTCTCAAATTCGTAGCTGAAAGTGCAGGTTCGGACAGAAGTACCAAGCTCCACTAAAGTGAGCATAACTTCTTCATTTCTCATCCGTTTTAGCTCATTCTTTTTTAGAACGCTTGGCTTGACCTTAGCTTCGATTACATGGGTGTTTCTCAGTGAATAAGTCCCTAGAACTCCGGCAAATAGGCTCCAAAGTTCATTGTTTTCATTTATCTTTACTAATCCTTGTTCAAACTTGAGTTTAACTCACTCAAACCCACGTCCTTATGCTTATAACCACTTCTATGGTTAGTTAAGCTTAAAAACGATGTTGAGACATACAAAATCAGAGGTTAATCCTCAAATATTTTCTATTTTGCTTAGGGTTTTTAACCCACAAGTGGTGTTCAAGCTTCAAGCTTGATAAAGGTGTGATTGTGGACTAACTTGGGTTATCCAACATAAAATCCCCACATCCCTTGATGATTTCTCATAGTGTAGATGTTTCTTATTCTTGTATTGATATTAGTTCATGACCCTCCTTGTATGTTTTTACATCAAGTGTAGTGGTGAACCATAAGAGGTACCTAAATGGAAGCTTGTTCTTCCTACCTCCTACATGAATTCTATGACACAATAGAGGTACCTAAATGAAGATTTATCTTCTACCTCATGCTTGACTAATGGACTAAATAATACATATAATACTTATACATATACATAGTATTCGAACTCTTGATGATGGACTTGTGTTCATTCGTCAAGATATTAGAATAACATCATCTAAGACATAAGACTTGTTACGATTCTAATGAGTATATTACTCATGAAAACATTAACCCTTGAGGTTTCATAGTGTCGAGAACAAGTACTTGGTGTTAAAGGATGATTACTTTCGAATACCTATGTTTTTGTGTTTTAACTTCCTAAATCCCTACACGAACATATTCAACCTCCTAACATCATCAACTTCGTCACATTGGATAATCGGAAAGCATATGCAAATTTTGTGAGTATACTCGCAACCCCCTTTTTATGTTTACCATTTTTTAGGGTGTAACATGTTTAACTATTAAACTACACTTAAACTTATTTTTTTTATGCAATGCACAAAAACAATCCTTATACATGAATACTATGTTGTGATACTTGATGCTTACGTGGACCATACTTATGTGATATGTTTTAGTCATTAGCTTTCACGAGCCTCCATTTGACATGTATAGCGCTATAGGAGTAACGCACCGCCCCCCTAAAACTTGTGGTCATGTCGAATTAACTAAACTTTCCTGCGTAAACAGAGGATTGGCTAGAAATATTGCATGCCATGTTAGGTTGATCTTGTATAAACTAAGTTGCCATGTGGATTCGTTTTAAACTTTATACTTATACTTATTGTTAAACTTGTATACTCGCCTTTGCTTTTGCATTGAATTGTATTTTAAACATGTTACAGGTTGATGATGCTATGAAAATGGATAGCAAAGATGCCTAGATACTCACTTAGACGTTTAGGTTTAAAGTGTTGTATCAATTTTGTTTATGTTATGTTGAACAATGTTGTTATTTGCTTTTCTTGTAATGTTTTGACAATTTATTTATGAAATGAAACCGGTTGAATTAAATATTGTCACAAATAGTGTTATAAAGTCTCTTACAATCTTGAACAAGTCCCACTCCGATGATTCCGCCATTGGTTGGGGTGTGACAGATTGGTATCAGAGCCATAACTATAGGGAATTAGGTAGAATTGTCATGCTTTTTACCTAGTCTATAGTTCTAGAGCCTTATTCTTATGTTTTGCTTGAACCACTTGCATGATACATTATTTACTCCTTATTTATTTGCTTTTGGCCTTTTAAACATATATGTCACTTTTGTGTTAATACTTGCTTTGTTTGTTAATACTTGTGGTATCATTCCATCCTTCATGTGCTACCCTTGAAATGTCTTTTACGTATTATTTCTTGAGATACTTATTATGCTTATACTTGTTATTATTATTTTGAAGATGCGTCTTTTACTTGTGTATACTAAAATCAAACCACTCGTAATACACAAACGAGACGACTTCACCGAAATAGGCGTGAAACCCACAATTTGGTGAATGACTCTTAATCCTTCTACTTTTCTTTCCTTACACGAAATTCACCATCAAGTTAGGAGTGAAATCCTCACCTCGATGGAGGAATTCAAATGTCAAATTCTAGTGGACCCTCGTCAAAGTGTTGAAATTAAATTTTGACCCGAAGAGTACCAACCACACTTAGGATACTAAATCGCCAAGTTAGGGGTGAAACCCGCACCTTGTCGACTAGTTCCACTCCTTGATTTTCATTAATCCCGCCAAGTCTCGAAATTTCAATTGATTTGGGGACATGTAGTAACCGGAAGGGTAAATACCGTTAACCGACTTGTCGGCGAGAGTATTTCACCTATTAGGCCAAAGCATGCTCCTCAAACTCGAAAGACTTTTCGACCACTTTGGTTAGTCAAAGTTCCATTTTGGAACCATCCCAAATTTTAATCAAACATGTGTTCTACTATTTATTTTATACGATGCAATCTTACGAATTCGAATTTACTTTCGATATTTACTCCTCACACACACACAACATATTAAATCTTTTTCATACATTTATACATATGCATGATTTCAAAACGTCACTCAATTTTGTTTACATTCTTTGTAACGCCAAAATGGAGGCATACCATCGAGATAGGAGTGATTTCCTTACCTTGACGATTAGCTCCACTCCTTCTTTTCTTAAAACGACCTCACCGACGAGTTAGGGGTGATTCCCTTACCTAGGTGATCGTTACCAAAACTTTACCTCAAAATGTCCTATTATGCAAATCCGATCATGTCTTATACCTAATTCATTTATCATTTATCGAAATACCTACCTATATTAAATTCAAAATACATTGTTTTATCAAATGTACTTCTTATCCTACAACCTACTTTCACTTACTCATATACACGAGATTCTTAAACATATCTTAAATGTTTTACTACACAAATTTCCAAACCTTACGAAATGCTACCTATCAACCTAATCGGTCCAATGAAACTCTTGCCCATGAACTTCATATTCGACTTAATCACCAAAACACGCTCACATTATATCATCGTACTAGAGACATCTAATCTTAATCGAAATCAAACCAACCTTTCTTAATTGCTTATAAGATCTTATAGATATTATAAGATCGTTTTACCAAAGACACTTTTCAACATCAACAAATCATTTGACAAAACCCTTTACAATAAGCACTAAGTCCTTTTGCTAAATCTCTTTTTCTAAAGATCAACGTTTTTACAAGAACCTCCTAAATTCAAAATTTCTTATTTTGATGCAAATGAAGCAAACTTATTATTTTCGAAGGCCTTTTTCCTACACTACTTAATACAAATTTCCTAAACATGTGGGCAAGAAGACTTCATGGGGACCGACGATCTTCAACTTACGTAAATTTTTCCTTTTTAAACAAAAGTAGCATTTCCATTCATTACAAAATACGTTATATAACCAATAAGTACTTTATGTTCACTTACATTTACAAACTATATTCTACTTTCCCAATCAAACTCGATCTATTTTGATTCGATGAACCTAACGTTTCGTTTAAACAACTATCCATGCATATCATCATACACGTCTTAGTCAAAACCTCGCGACGCCTTTGTTATATCATACGTTTTACATACTCAAATTTCTCAAACGTTTTATATGCTTAGATTCGTTATGTTTCAACATAAACTACATACTTAATCCTTATTATTCGTATCAACACTCATACTCATACTACTTATACGTTTTATGTTTATACTCATACTTACATGCATTTTCATACTTAAACTCATGCTCATACTTTCATTTATACTCATAATTCATACATTCGTGCCCGTACGCGAGCGTAATCCTAGGGATTCGCTTACGTGGGTCCCATACATACTTAAACATGGACTTGCTTACATACTACATTCTTACACGTACACAGTCTTATTTTTTTAATTATGTATACCCTGATTCATACTCAACTAGTACAAGCTATGCGGATCAGGCGACGATCAAAATAATCACGGGTGCACACGGGATTATAGTGATTGACTCATGAGAACCATAGAGTGTACTACTGTGTATGGTAAGGCACATAACGTAACATGACACCGAACACGAAATGGACGTAATGTGGTCAAAACCTGGTGGATACGCCGCTGGTACTTCCTATATATGAGTGTTTTCACCATGTTACCAAACTTTCGTAAAACGTGTCATGAGAAATTCAGTGTTCTGCAGACCTATTTAGACCTAATACAACTTTAGACAACTCACAAACGCATTATATCCGATTATCCACGACGAGACTTCATTCTTAATACACTACGTTCATCTATCCAACACTTATGCCATTCTTATGCTTGCATTCTTTAAAAGTCAATCGTTCACTTCTATACCCGTATTATTCTCCATTTCGTTAATTCAAACCTCGTTCACAATCAAGCTTGTTTAAACATTCGAATCCTAACTTATCTCATTACCTTTAAAACCATCTTTCTATTCTTTATTCTTGTGTAAACGTATTTAGTAGATCGTTAATACTTTATTTTACCAAACTTTCTTGTTCCACTCGAGAAGCAATTTTTATGCATATGTGGTCTTATACTACCTTTAAAACTTCCTATGCAACCTACCTCACTTTTATTGATTTCAAACCATTATATAAAGACCTCCTTCTTAAATACAATACATTTGTAAAACAACTCCAAATTTAGCTATTCAAAATCGTTATACATATACACGTTTCACCCATGCTTATGCCTCAAAACCATTTTAGCCAAACAAATCAAAGCTATTTTACTTTACTCCCCTAAATTTTGTACATTTCAAAATTTCCAAGTCTCAAGTTTTTCCTAAAGGAGGGGAGACTGTAACGCCCTGCTTTTTCGTACTTCCCATAAATAGAAAGTCTCGTTTGTATTTCCATTTTTGGAAGTCTTGTGTTCTTGTAATCGTCCTTTCGTTGTAATCATCGTAATTCGAGACTTCGATCGTAATAAAATTTATTTATTTTTATTATTTTTTTCATACGAATTATACTTCGTTTATTTTTTTACTTGCTTAAACATTTAATCCTTAAATACATTTGTTACGTGCTCGTACCTCGTAAACACATGCGTAACTTACAATCAACACGTGACTCTAGATATCCTAAACGTGCAAACACTTGATCGTACGTTCACAATACCCAACCTATACTTTATTTTGTACAAGCTTATTTAATTTCATGTTTGGTATAAATTAAACTTTGATACATATATATATATATATATATATATATATATATATATGCTTAATAGATTACATGTCTTATATTAATATCACATTATGCATTATAATAATCAAACATAATATATCTTATTATTAAAAAAAACACAAATATGACGTGCCAAAGTAGGGGGCTGTGCGCAGCCACCTAAACCAAAGTCCATTAATTCTATTCGATATTCTATTTTCATATAAACTTTGAATTATAATATATATATTACAATGAACAAAGGGTCAGTAGACAAAAAAAAAAGAATATGATAAGCTGATCCCATGACAGACAATGAACAGCCCCAAATTTGGGTGGCCCACTTTTGATCCAAATATCACCTTTCCTAGCCAATGAGCTGATGTTTTACTTTCATATGAATGTTTGAATTATGTTAATTTATTTTATTATAAGTTGTAATGGAAACTTAGGGACAAAAATAGACAACACATGGAAAATGTTTGGCTGGTCATGGCCAACAAGTTGCACGCCAAGGGGCTGCCCCACAACCATTGGACCATTTTTATTATTATTCAAACTCCCACCAACTTATATTTATTACCCTCTTAACACTAACCCTAACTCAATCCCTATATAAACCCACACTTGTCCAAGCCATTTACACTTTAGAAACACTCCCACAACTCTCTCAAACTCTCAAATTTGTAGCTGAAAGTGCAGGTTCGGACAGAAGTACCAGGCTCCACTAAAGTGAGCATAACTTCTTCATTTCTCATCCGTTTTAGCTCATTCTTTTTCCAGAACGCTTGGCTTGACCTTAGCTTCGATTCCATGGGTGTTTCTCAGTGAATAAGTCCCTAGAACTCCGGAAAATAGGCTCCAAAGTTCACTGTTTTCATTTATCTTTACTAATCTTTGTTCAAACTTGAGTTTAACTCACTCAAACCCACATCCTTATGCTTATAACCACTTCTATGGTTAGTTAAGCTTAAAAACGAGGCTGAGACATACAAAATCAGAGGTTAATCCTCAAATATTTTCTGTTTTGCTTAAGGTTTTAACCCACAAATGGTGTTCAAGCTTCAAGCTTGATAAATGTGTGATTGTGGACTAACTTGGGTTATCCAACATAAAATCCCCACATCCCTTAATGATTTCTCATAGTGTAGATGTTTCTTATTCTTGTATTGATATTAGTTCATGACCCTCCTTGTATGTTTTTACATCAAGTGTAGTGGTGAACCATAAGAGGTACCTAAATGGAAGCTTGTTCTTCCTACCTCCTACATGAATTCTATGACACAATAGAGGTACCTAAATGAAGATTTATCTTCTACCTCATGCTTGACTAATGGACTAAATAATACATATAATACTTATACATATATATAGTATTCGAACCCTTGATGATGGACTTGTGTTCATTCGTCAAGATATTAGAATAACATCATCAAAGACATAAGACTTGTTACGATTCTAATGAGTATATTACTCATGAAAACATTAACCCTTGAGGTTTCATAGTGTCAAGAACAATTACTTGGTGTTAAAGGATGATTACTTTCGTATACCTATGTTTTTGTATTTTAACTTCCTAAATCCCTACACGAACATATTCAACCTTCTAACCTCATCAACTTCGTCACATTGGATAATCGGAAAGCATATGCAAATTTTGTGAGTATACTCGCAACCCCCTTTTTATGTTTACCATTTTTTGGGGTGTAACATGTTTAACTATTAAACTACACTTAAACTTATTTTTTTATGCAATGCACAAAAACAATCCTTATACATGAATACTATGTTGTGATACTTGATGCTTACGTGGACCATACTTATGTGATATGTTTTAGTCATTAGCTTTCACGAGCCTCCATTTGACATGTATAGCGCTATAGGAGTAACGCACTGCCCCCTTAAACTTGTGGTCATGTCGAATTAACTAAACTTTCTTGCATAAACAGAGGATTGGCTAGAAATATTGCATGCCATGTTAGGTTGATCTTGTATAAACTAAGTTGCCATGTGGATTCGTTTTAAACTTTATACTTATACTTATTCTTAAACTTGTATACTCGCCTTTTTTTTTTGCATTGAATTGTATTTTAAACATGTTACAGGTTGATGATGCTATGGAAATGGATAGCAAAGATGCCTAGATACTCACTTAGACGTTTAGGTTTAAAGTGTTGCATCAATTTTGTTTATGTTATGTTGAACAATGTTGTTATTTGCTTTTCTTGTAATGTTTTGACAATTTATTTATGAAATGAAATCGGTTGAATTAAATATTGTCACAAATAGTGTTATGAAGTCTCTTACAATCTTGAACAAGTCCCACTCCGATGATTCCGCCATTGGTTGGGGTGTGACACTTTATATTCGTATTTTTGATTTTGTGCAGTGATTTTACTTTTCTCTGCTTTCACCCCGAGTTTCTCAAAAGCTTTCGAGGTAAAGAGAGTCATTATGTTGGATGCATCAAATCAGGATAAGTAGTTTCTGAAGTGTAAGTTCCCTTTAATTTAGTCATTATGTTTTTTTCCTGCAGTGCATCTCTGAAGGCGTATGATCATGAAGATACATTTGTTGGTTCATGGATGATGGGTATACATGCGAATTATATAGATTACAATCATTTGTGCATGTGCCTTGGAGACATTGATGATGGATTTGATAAATTTATATCAACTATGACTAATGTGAAGGAAAGAGATCCAGCAGGAGGATCTCTTGGTTCGTTTCATGGCAACCCTATAGTGATACGCAGGTCTACACTCTAACCAACAATTTGGTTCAGTTTTCACATCTTATTAGTATGTTTCTTTAATAGTAATTTATTCAATCAAGAATCTATAAAAAGATCTAAGGTAAAACTACATGATGAAGGTTAAATATTGTTTGTTTATGTTGTTCGATCTTCAATTTATTCAAGAAAAGTTAAGTTTTTGATGTTGAAAACAGTTTCGGCAGTTGCTAATGTTTGTTGTTCTTATTTTTTTGTAGATCATTAGACATATAGAGAAGGTATGTAAACAATATTAGATTGTTTGTTTTTTATGATGATTTGCATTATCCCATTCGAATCATATGAAAGGATCTTTTGTTGATGTCTTGATTGTCTTATGATGTTACTGATATTGTTTTGTTAGAAATATAATAATTTTTAATGATTTTTCTGTTTTTTTTTGTTTGTTGTTGATGATGATTTTGCATTATCCGATTCGAATCATATGAAAGGATCTTTTGTTGATGTCTTGATTGTGTTATCATGTTACTGATATTTTTGTTTACAGTCTTTTAGTTTGTTGTTGATGATGATTTACAGTGTTTTGATATTTTTTCATCCGGTATAACGTTTTGTTTCCGGTATAATGTTCTGTTTCATCTTTTATACTCATCCCTTATAATGTTAGGTTTCATTATTTATGTTCGGTTTTTTACAGTCTTTTGTTATTAGTAATAAATTTTATATTGTATTAATTTTGAATCGATTAAAGAGTATGTAAATTTTTAGTGTGTGATATGTTTTTACGGAATATTGATTGTGTTTCTAAAAATAAATAGTTTTTAATTTTTTTTGAAATCGTTCCTTTTTATTTTTGGTTTTTGAAGTTTCTCCCGTCACTACATTAAGTTTGTTTCTATAAATACTTTACCGTTTTATTTTTAAAAAAAACCTTCATATTTAATTTTCAGATATGGATCAGATTAACAACAGTCCTTCATTTTTAAAGCTTATTGAGGAAGATGACCCAATATTTTTGGTACGTTTATTGGTTTTCTAATTACTAATCATATTTTAAGTAAACTGATGTTTGTCTTTTTTTTATTTTGTTTTAAACTCATAGCAAATACCTAATGACTTTGCTTCAATGATGTGGGGAGACCAACCACCTTACAAAGAATCTGTTAAGATTGTTGATGGCAACAAGTTACGGTTTGTAAGACTGAAAAAAACTGATTTGGGCCCTGTTCTTGCTGATGGCTTCACCAAAGTTGTTTGGGATAGTTGTATAAGAAAAAAATGGCTATCTTATGTTACAATCCTTTGGACCATCATCATTCTTTCTATCGGTGTTTAAATCATTTGTTCATCAAAACTGCTTTATATCCAAAATCACACCTGACGAAGACCTTATTGTAAGTAGTATATATTATACAATCAGTATGTTGAATAATGTTTTCTTTCTGTATATTGGTTTTTAAATTTTTAATTATCACTACCTTTGCAGGTCATGGCTGATGAATTTTGGAGGCAATTTTTTGGGAAAAATTTCAAAGGTGGTCAATCAACTCTTTATTTAGGAGATAGATTTTGGAACATTAAGATGGACGGATTAACTAACAGCTGTGTTTTTACTCATGGATGTTCTGAGATGGTAAACGATCTTTCCTTAGACAGGCGATCTACCTTTGTCTTTGCAATGGCTGGATATAAAACAGATGTTACAATTTATTGTAAACGATTTCCCCTTAATCCCTAATACCGTAATCAATTTTTTTTCAAATCTCTGAAATCCAGGCGTTTCTTTAATCAATTGTTTGTTAAAACAGATGTTACAATTTTTTACTCTAATATTTGTTCATTGAATCTAAATACTTCAGTGGAAGAAGAGAATAAGGAGGTTGAAGTGGACGTGTTGAAAGATGAAATATAGATTCAAGTAGATCTGTGAATCTCTTTTTGTGATGTTTTATTTTTTTGATTTTTGTTTATTACTGTTTAATTTCAATTGTACAGTAGTGTTTGATGGTGCTTTTGGTTATGACCGGTTTTAAAAGGATGGTTTGCCTTTCAATGAATTAGTTAGTTAAGGTTTATGGATCTAATTACTAAGTATTTAATTACTATTTTTTTGCCTTCTTTGCTTATGATTTGAAGCAGATTCGGTTTTATATGGGCAGGAAAATTTTCAGGTCAACCTCTACAATTACTCGATTGAAACCCTGGGTATGAAAATCCTTCTACTCCTTTTGCTAATTTGTTAATCCGTTTTTTATTGTTCTTATTTTTCGGTTGATGGTGTTATGCGTTACTGGTTATAGATTGGTATGGATTTCTGGTGCTCCTTTGTCTCCCCCAAAGTGTTCACCTGTTGATTCATTCACCATGAAAACACCATTGGGTAAGTTACTATCCCCCTGTTAATTAAGAATCATTAATGTTTGTTTTCTAATATCTCCTTTGATTCTTTCATCTTTGTGATTTCGTTGCTGATTTATATATTCTCCGACTAAACTCAATTATGGTTTTGGCGTACTTCAAATTTGTCATCGGATAATGGTCACAGTCTCTCTCTCTGGTATTTCTTCTTCTTTTTTCAATCTTTCTTTTCTATTTTAGTATTATGTTTCATGATACTTTTGGTAAATTGCAAGAGATCATTAATATTAATTGATCTAATAACTGAATTTGATGCCATTGTTTATGGGTTCGTACTGGTGGTGGGGTGATGTGATTTTTGGCACACAGGTGATTTGTGCTTTCTATTGTGGTTAGTTGTGTTGTACCTGTGATGTGTGATGTATTTGTGGTTAACAGGTGATCGAAAACGGTTCCAAGGCAGCACAACGGCATCAATCACAATGGAGTGGTATCTTCGATTAGGGTTATTAGTGGCCGGAATTAGGTTAAGGATGGGAGTTTTGGCCAGAATCCTCTTCAGCATCAAGTCAATATAGTTATGCTAATGTTAAGGAAAATATGGTATCTTTTTCATATTTCTCTTTCATATAATTAAGGTTTCATAGTGTAAAGCCAATATATACCTTCACATTTATACTTTATTAATTATAAGTATTGCAGGTTACATCTTTTTTGTTATGTGTTAATCATCATTGATGAATCATATGGTTTAATCAATGTGTAGAAGCTTGATTAATGTTCCAATAAACTTTTTTTTTAGATATATATTCTGAGTGTCCTGTTTTTATGATGCATATGAAACTACTTAATAAACTAAGGTAGAAGTGTTGCTTCCACATAAAATATAAAAAGAAGGATTTTGGAGAAAGACCATTGCTTTTATCCATTTTGGTTTAAAGTTGCTAAAATTGATAATGATTTGTGTTTGATATGCAGGAATGAATTTTGAGGAGGGTAGCATGCGTGAAATTGGATCAGTGAATTGTGTTCACATGCGTTCTAAATGGCACCTACTTCTCACATTGGTAACAACTTAAACTTATGAGTAAAAGAGTAGAATTGTCATTTTTTTTTAAGAAGACAGTTATCTTATGAAGTTTTTTTTTTTTCATTTAACGGTTGCAATTTTCAAGACAAGAGTAAGCTCAAAGAAGATATCATGGAACCTTCTCAATGTTTTAGGTTGGTAAAGCATGCTTTCACTTATAAAAAAAACAATATGATTTATTGGTCCCTGAAGGTGTATAACTATGAGGAGTCAAACTTCCCTCTAAAGTCTGTGTACATTTGACAATGGTAATAGACGTGTTAATGTTGAAATGATTGTTCTTATGTGAATGATAAATTGTTTTGTTTTTCATACGGTAAATAAATTCTTTCATCATGTATATATATCTCTAACCACATATACATATACCAACATTGTTATATGATTTTCAATAGAAACTAACCATGAAATTTGTTGTATATAAAAGTAAGTGACTATAGAAACGCCACTGATGGTGTATTGTTTTAACAAGAGTGTAAGAAGATTCATTTGTTGGTTGTCATTTGTTTATTTTTAACATTATATACAGATTCATTTGTTGGTTCTCAAATATGTGGAGACTCAAGCCATTCATGCCTAAGGAGAAATCTATACTTAAGCTAAAATCGTTAATCGAAGCAAGTTTGTCAAACAAGGTACTCTTACTTGAGTTTTGATATATATCTGGTTTCATATATTATGTTTGTGATGTGCTACCTCTTATTTTTTTTTTACCTTTGCTCACATTTTTTGTAATCTTTCTTTTTCTTGCTTTCTCAAAATCCCATATAATCTTCCTCTTTCTTGCTTTCTCAAAATCCCAGCTTTGTTTGAAGTAAAGAAGTCTATGGCGTGTTGTGTTGTATTGTGTTGTGTTGCGTTGCATATAGATTGAAGTAGAGCCTGTATGGAATAACTTTTCATGGAGTTGGACAAAGCAACCAAGCACGGTGGCTGAGATAGGAGAATTGGTTCAAATAATAAACATGGAGCAACAGGTTGTTTTGTGTTCGGAGAGGATAGGTGGTTTGTGGTCGATAGATGAGACGAGTGGGGTTTCAGTTAAAAGTGTAAAAAGCTGGGAAGAAGTTGTAAAGGTTTATGACTGGAACAAGTGTGTTCCTAAGAAAGTTTCAGTTTTCGAATGCCGAGCAAATCTGGGAAGTTTTCGGGTTATAATCGGAACCTATATTTTTAGATCTCAATTACCATTAAATACTTTCCTTATATTTTATTTTATCTCTATTACAGTTAGACTTATTTTGAATTTCAGAATGATGATTTATTTATTATTTTAGTAGTTAATTACCATTTAATACTTTCCGTATTTTAAATTTTATGTTTATTATGGTTTGACTCAATTCGAATTTCAAAAATGTAAATTACATTTTATTTTAGTAGTTAATTGGCATTCAATACTTTCCGAATTGACTATATTTTATGTTTATTACGGTTTGACTAAATCCAAATATCAAAATTATAATTTTATATTTTGTATTGGTTTAACATGTGATGATGAGATTCGATTGTTGTGAAGAATGAATATAATAATGTTTAATGTCTTATTGAATATTAATATTTTTTTTATTTTTAGTTTAATGATATTACAATACTTTTTTCCTAAACATATGTTAACATCTAATTCTTAATTGTTGCATACGTTTACAAAATATTTTTTCAGTATAATTCAGATACATTAATACATATAGTATAGATACAAAATACATGACAAGTTTATGTATAACATTGTAAGACCCATATTAAATAAACGAAAATTGTTTTATAAAAGATGCATTACATATTACTAATACCAAAATGTATAAGTATAATTCAAAGTTATTTAAAGTTTCACGAGTTCTTAAACGAAGGTCACTACTTAATCGCCAATTTGCTCCCCAGTTCTAACTCTATCCATATTGTATGTTAACTGAAAAGGTATTTTTGTAATTTCAAGTTAACATACAAGATCCAAGTACCATTAAGTTATACTTGAAACCAAACGATTAAGTTATACTTATCTTGCTTTTGTATGTTTTATGGCTCTTTACAACTAGGAAAACTTTAAGAAACCGAATTAAAAATGTGTGGTAGAGATAAGGGAAAGATGATACTTTAGAGGTTAAAAATGTTATTTATATACTTTTATTTATTGTAAATTAAATTTTCCTACCCGGAAAGTTTCCGGGTTATAACCTAGTGTTATATATAGTTGATTGTGATTTCTGATTATGTTTGAAATTGTTAACTAGGGAATCAGAGGTTCCTGTGAGTTATTTAGAATGTGTGTCTACATTTACTCCAACTAGTTATGCTGTTCCTGCTAATCATGATGTTTGTGTTAAATTTAGATGATCACAGTGGATCACAGGCAAAGGCATGTAATTGTGTTAAATTTAGATGATCGTTTGCTTCATTCACAGTGGAATTAGGATTAGTTTAGATGATCATTTGCTTCATTCACAGTGGAATTAGGATTAGTTTAGATGATCTTTGAGCTTGTGCTAAATCACAGTGAATCTTTAATTCTTTCGAGCTCATAGATGATCACAGTGGATTCGTTTCTGCAGGCTTTGACTTTGCCTGGTCAAACAATTTAGGCGGGAATAGTTTCGTTTTCTGCAGGGGGTAAGGAAGCAAAGAAATATTTAACACCGGGGGTAATACGTTTTCTTACAACAAAGCATAGGGAGTAATAAGAAATGATAATATAGTCATTTAACACCCGGGGGTAATACGTTTTCTTACAACAAAGCATATGGGGTAATAAGAAAGGGTAATATAGTCATTTAACATCTCATTTAACAGAACTGTTAAGTTTTTTAACAACGGGGGGGGGGGGGGGGTAATATTGCAGCGTTTTTCAATAGTTGAGGGGTAAGACAACAAAATTTTCCCGGGATGGGGTAAGAGTACCAATCACATATAACCCAGGAGGTAAAATTGCAGTTTACTCTATTGAAAATTAGTAGTTTTCTATGTATTTATATTAATTTATACAATGTGAAAATCAAATAATGTAGAAGTAATTTGAAACTACACAGATTTATATCTTTCAAGTCAACCCATAAAAAATTGTGCTATTTTTAGTTTAAGATAAACCATAAATAGATTATTTTGATGTACATCTCTTGGATTATACATTGTCATACAAAAAAAACTAACGCTTACACTTAGGGTTGTATACGAAACGAATGTTTATCGAACAGTTCGTGAACCGTTCGACGGAAGGTTTGTTTACGTTCGTTTAATAAATGAACGAAGACGAACGAGAATTTTTGTTCGATTAGTTAAATAAACGAACATGAACAGAGGATTTGTTCGTTCGATTGCGTTGTGAACGTTCGATAACGTGTTCGTGAATATTCGTTCATGCATGTTGGTTTGTTTATGTTGTTCATGCGATTTTTGTACTTTTACTTATTTTATCTAAACTTTTTGTATTTTCTAACTTATATTTATTTTGTTTTCCTAAAAATTAAAATAGAAAACCCTATTCCTACCTTGTTTATGCAACTTTCCCATTTTGCTTCTATGATATGCACATTGACAAACATTATCAACCTCCATTCCACTATAATGGCTTCAAGTTCCAACGCTGCTCCCTTCGCCATCCACCTATAGTCTCTATCACTTTTGCCGATTTTATTTGTGTTCGTGCAATCATTAACCGTTCGTGAACACGCTCATTTCCTTAATGAACAAACACGAACATAAAATCTTGTTCGGTAAGTGTTCATGAACCGCTCGTGAAAACATTTATTTCCTTAACGAATGAACACGAACAAGGTCCCGTTCGTGTTCGTTCGATTTGTTTACAACCCTACTTACACTCATAAATCTTTAACTATAATTTACAGTTTCTAAATTTTAATAAAATAGTTTATATTGCATTTTATTAACTAACTTATATTTTACTTTCATATCAATTCATTGGTCGTTAAACTTTTTGGTTTTGGACTCAAGTGGTTAAAACTACTAAAACACAGATACTCAAAAATTAATTTACTCTAAAACAAATAATTTGTATTTTAGTGAATTTATATTATTGTAATTTGTTTTTAGTTACTTTTACAAATTACAAACCAACTTCTAAACGCATTTATTTTATTTAAAATAAAAAACATATTTTTTAAAATCGGGTATTAATACCAGGATTCATACCCGGTCTCAATACCCGGTTATACCCGAACCCAATTATATCCTACCCGAGTACATAGGGTATGACTTTTCTCTTCAATACCCGTACCCAAACCCTACCCGGTTTCTCTTAATACCCGATTTTCCAATACCCGATCATACCCGGAACCGATTCCATACCCAGAACCGAGTATTAACAAAAACCCGATTTGTGCACCTTTATCTGTTAGTGTTTTATAGAGTTGTACAACTTGTTAAAGAGATTGAAAATATCAATGTCACGGTCCATTAAAACTAGGTGGAGTTGCATCAAGTTGTATGGACTACTTCTGGCTTTTCATGATAATCAAGGTTTAACAATTGTTATTTGCATTAAATTACAAAAAAAAAAAGGATATTCTATTAATAGAATTAGAATATATGTGCACACAGTAGCCCTCTTTGTGCCTTAAGGAAAACGGGTTTGTAGTAGGCTAGGACTATGTTGAAGGTAAAATCAGAAAAAGTTACTAAGCATGAAAAACTATGTGCTGATAACGAACATATCTTCATTCCTTTTAACCTCGATACATTTAGTTCTTTTATTTCCGAAGCTATCGGTTTCCTGGACAGAGTACAGAGGGTCGTGCACAACAATTTCTCGACGTCGAGCAACCAAAGTTTTGTTTTTAGTAGGATGGATTTGCTATTTTAAAGGGGGTTGCGGCGCAATTTATTGCACGTTTACCTGCCATTCTACGGTAAATTTTCCAGTTCTTTAAAAATATAACATTGTAATGAAAAATTATGTTAAGTGGCAAGTTTGGTTTACACAAATGGTTATAAGTTTCAACCCGAAACCGTTAGATGAACCATGAACCAAACAATTTATATTTTTAGCCAAACTATCTAAATTTTTTTTTGTTAGAATGATTTAATTAATTTAAACGATTTATAAACACCCTGACGAACTAGATTCTAGAAAACCCACAAATTTATATGGTTGTCATGAAGGATTAGTTAAGGTATAGTTGAATAGCTCTATTACAATTGTATAAGTCTTACAATTGTGCGTAATTATGACACTTTTTTAATATGGAACAAGTGGTTTAGACCATACGATTCATGATGTGATCGATAACCTGAATAATACTCCATTGTTAATAATTTTTTAAATTAATTTCTATGTATATATTAACCTATGTAGACCTTTTCTTAAGAAAAACATCCATTTTATACGTTTATAATATTTTATACATTATTTTAAAATTACATGTATATACTTATCTAATTCAGTTTCTTTTAGAATGACTAGTTTAAACATTACCTAAAATTACTCTTAAATCTACATCATTGTCCATTATGAGACTAGAACTCTCAACCACTGAGAATAGAGATGCACAAATCAGGTTCAAAGCCTAAACCGACTAAGACTGGTCAACAAAAAGTCAAAACTAGTTTTAGTTTCAAACCAGTTCGGATTTTTTTCGGTTTTTTACAAGTTTTCAGCACTTTTGATGGTTTTTTACCGGTTCGATTCATGTTTAACCATTTTCAAATGAGAGGATAACAAACCAACTAGAAACCTACGAGTTGTATTGGTTTGTATGTATATTGTTTTCAAATCTCAAAGTGGTTTGGTTGTGCACCTCAACTTGAGAATAAACACATTTACAAAACACTTTGATACATTTAACCTCAAAAGACTTTGGTATCTAATTTATATATAACGAGAGGTTATGAGTTAAATTCTCTTTTGGGACAAATTTTGGTATCAAGCTTCTAGTTGAGTGATAGCCCCGTTACTTTACAAATGAGAGGTTATGAGTTAAATTCTCGTTTGGGACAAATTTTGTTTCCGGATGAGCCAGGGGTTTTTCCTTGTTGTGGGTGGGCCAGGTCACCACGTTTTGTTTAGGGGAGTTCAAAAAGCTCACAGCTCGCTCGAAAATCACTCGAAAAGTGATCGAAAAAAACTCGCTCGAAAAAAGCTTGTTTGGTTTTCAAGCTGAGCCAACTCGTTTTGTAATCGAGCCGAACTCGAGCCAGGGGTTCTCAGCTCGTGGCTCGGCTCGATGGCTCGACTTAATGGCTCGAGTCGTGGCTCGACTTAGTGACTTGTATGTATGTGAGTATGTGTATATATATCTATATTTTAGAATCGTGTGTTAATTTTTTATTTTTATTTTATAAATACTTGTAAAAATTAATAAAAAGTTAAAATAAAATTAACGAGTCGACTCGTGTTAGGATCTGAGTTTGGATTGATTGTGTTTTACGTTTGAATTAAAATGAAAGATGAACAAGTAATGCAGCGGAATGTAAATGGAAACAAACTTTGCACACAATCAAACAGGAGAATTGCTTTCAACACACATTTTCAACAAAGAACCGAAAGATTGAATTTATTTCATCAACAATTACAATGCATGCATGTAACAAACTCCCCCTCAGCCTGAGCTCACAGTGATTTGTTCGTACAGGAAGAAAGATGGCGAAGAGCTAATAGAACAGTACAGGGTACTGTTCTATTTATAGGCACGGACAAACCACTGTGGCATCTTTGCTGACGTCACCATGAAAGTGACATCTAACCTCCTAACAAACTCTAACATCTGATCTATACAAACACTGCTATGCTAACAACTGTTATACAATACATTACATAAGTAAAACTAAACTGCTGCTCTATCATTCCACTGTTGTGACTCCAGCAGTACTTGATATAAACTAGCAGAGCTTGACCCATAGCAGTAGATTGAATCAGCAGGGCTTTAGTCCTCATCAGTCTTTGACTTGAACAACAGTTGTAAGTCAGCAGTTGTAACGATCAGTGGATTGGAGGTCATCAGATGTTGAAACCACTTTCAAGGTGAGAGACTTGTATACATAACATCTGCTTATTCTGGATCCACTGCTCTGATCCGGTTTTGGCTCTAATTATCTGTTCCTCTGATAGGGTTCAATCCCAACAACTCGATTAGGCTCGAGCTGGCTCGAAGTTTTTACAAGCCGACCTCGACTTTTCAGCTTGAAAAAATTAACGAGCTGAGTTGACTCGTTTAAGTTCGAGCTCGAGCTCAGCCTAGCCCGGTTTGATTACAACCCTAGTTCTATTCTTCGGACAGAAGGATGATCTATTTGGCAGGTGATCCTATATCCGGACTCCGGACCTTTGGTGTTCAAAACAATAATCTAATTAAATCATAAAAATAATAGCCCATGGCTTTATAGCCAAGTGGCATCTTGGGGGTGGGATAAGACTTTGAGACCAATAGGTCTTGGGTTCGATTCCCACAAGGGGGGTTTTCCCATAATTATTGGGTTTCCTCCTGAATTGGTGTATAGACATTATGCTAGTGGAGAAGGATATGATCGGGTGGTTCCGCTGGTGGCACGATGATACTCCAGTGGTCCGTCAGTGATCCAAATTTGTCGTTAAAAAAAATCATAAAAATAATAAGAGTAAACTGCCATTTTGGTCCCTGTGGTTTGGGCACTTTTGCCATTTTAGTCCAAATCTCAAACTTTTTACATCTGGGTCCCTGTGGTTTGCATTTTGTTGCCATTTTAGTCCAAAATCCAAAAACCCTCTATTTTGACTGTTGAAAACTGATTATTTTGTCTTTTAGTGCAGGGGCATTTTGGTCCATGTCAATTTATTATAACATTTCAATAATTAATAACATCATCTTCAAGAACATCATCAAACATCATCATCAAAACCCAGAAAATCCATAAAATCAAGAACATCATCTTCAAGAAAATCAAGAACCCAGAAAATCAAGAACATCATCTTCAAGAACATCATCAAAACCCAGACCTCGTTCATCTTCAAACATCATCATCAAAACCCAGAAAATCAAGAACATCATCTTCAAGAACATCATCAAAACCCAGAGATCGTTCATCTTCAAGAACATCTGAAACCCAGAAATCAAGAACACCGCAACCACCACACGCTTCCACCGCAACCACCACCGCCTGAGATCGTTCATCTTCAAGAACATCTAAAACCCAGAAATCAAGAACATCGCAACCACCACACGCTTCCACCGCAACCACCACCGCCTCCATTACCACCAAACATTACCATTACCATCACCCCCAACCACCATCCCGCACCAACAACCCGCACCACCACCACACCGGCAGATCTGAACCACCATCTCTCACGGCGCACCACCACGCCAACATATCTGAAACAAGCACCATCCCCCCACCACCATTCTGCACTAAAAAGAGAGAGAGAGAAACAGGAGAGAGAGAGAGAGCCGAACGAGAGAGAAACATGAGAGAGAGAGAGAGGAACGCAGAGATGACGATGACGATGGTGGATCTGAGTTTCGGTAGGGTTTCGATGACGATAACGATGGTGGCGGTGGTGGTGGTGCTATAGAAAGAGAGAAAGGGAGGAGGTGGCGGTGGTGGTGCTATAGAGAGAGAGAGAGAAGAGAGAGAGATGATGTTTGAAGATGAACGACAGGGACCAAAATGACCAAAATAATTCAAGTGAGTGGCACCATATTGGTTCATACCAAACAGGTCTCTTATGTGGTCTGTTATTAATAAATAAATACAAAAAGGTTATTAGATTAAAAAATGACCAAAATGCCCCTGCACTAAAGGACAAAATAATCAGTTTTCAACAGTCAAAATAAAGGGTTTTTGGATTTTGGACTAAAATGGCAATAAAATGCAAACCACAAGGACCCAGATGTAAAAAGTTTGAGATTTGGACTAAAATGGCAAAAGTGCCCAAACCACAGAGACCAAAATGGGAGTTTACTCAAATAACAATGATAAATTTATAAATTAAAGATGTGGAAAATAGACAAGGGCAAAATTGGAATGAAGTCAAAAAGAATATTCTAAAGCATTGAACATAAAACCGGTCTACCGCCTAACCATATGGAAAACCAGAGAACCTTCTCGCGTGAACCGAAAGCCTCTCTCTCTTTCTTTCTTTCTTTGGGGTTTTGATTTTTTCATCACCGCCTCTTCACTTTCCCCAAATTCCAAACCCTAACCCTAATTCCACCCCTTTCAAACCCTAATCCTAATTCCACCATGTCATACTCTCCCCGATCTCCAAACCCCAACCAATCCGACGACAATCGCCGCCTCTACAACCCCTACCAAGACCTCAACATCCCAGCCCAAACCCTATACAAGCTCCCCACCTCACCGGAATACCTCTTCCAAGAAGAATCCATCGCTCAACGCCGCTCATGGGGCGAAAACCTAACCTACTACACCGGCATCGGCTACCTCGGCGGCGCAATCATCGGTGCCGGAAAAGGATTAACCGAAGGCGTCAAGGCGTTCGAACCGGCCGATAGTAAGAAGATCAAGGTGAATCGGATCCTGAATTCGTGTGGAAAGTTTGGGGGAAAGTACGGGAATCATGCCGGAATTATTGGATTGTTGTATGCAGGTATGGAGAGTGGGATGGTGGCGGTTAGAGATACGGATGATATTATTAATAGTGTGGTGGCAGGGTTGGGGACTGGTGCGTTGTATAAGGCGGCGGCGGGGCCGAGGTCGGCGGCGGTGGCCGGAGCGATTGGTGGACTTGCGGTGGGAGTGGCGGTTACAGGGAAGCAGGTTTTGAAGAGATATGTGCCGATTTGAGGTCGGTTGTGTTCGGTATTGGTTAATTTGAAGTTTTGATCATTTATCTGATGAGACTTTTATAAAATGAATTGTTTGTAGTGTTTTACGATATTGATGATTGACATATATTTCTTTTGGCTTGGCAATACACTTGATCCCCTTTGTTTTGTGTACTGTGTATCGGTATGTTGAAGGGTTTAGTGGCGAATAAATTCGTGTTGCCGTTGATGTGAAATTTGTGTCACCGTTCTTTTCTGTTACTTGTTTGCTAGATTTATGTTTGTCTATTGAATGATGGGCTGCTTTGTACTTCTTGCTATCTATTTAGATCATTACATGTTGGTTTTAAAAAGCGCCTGGCGATCTATGCGATTTGATCTCAAAAGCCAATGTGTGATGATGTGCGATGCTCGCGCATTATGTGCCGATGCATATGTATTAAAACAAATTATTTAACTTGTTACTATTAAATACTAAGATATAAGATGCTCATCATTTCTAGTCAGATTTATTCAGTCGATGGTTTGATATGTTCAGACCACATCATGTGATGCGCACATCATGGAGTCGCATCACACAATGCGATATATCCACCGCATCATGTGATGTGCTCCTGATGCGCGCAATTTAAAACTCACATCTTTCAAGGTTTAATGTTCATGATTTTCTGCATAACTTAGATCAAGTGTATTGCTTACTTTCAGCATTATGGCATATTGCTCCCTGGTTCGTCTAGGTTTACCCTGTTGACAAGGGTTAAGGTTTGCTGCTTGAAGAAAGACTCATGCTGTTTGGTCTATGTTCTTACAATACTTGTGTAGTTGTATCTTAAGTGCGCGTTCAATTTTATGCAGAGAACTGTGATAACCACATGATACTTTTCTACATGGTGGCGTTGGTAGAGTTTTGAAATAAATAAGAGTTAGAAAGAGTTGGGCACTTGGTTATATAATCACGTTATGTATTGCAGTTAGAGCAAAAAGTACAAATCTTTATATATGGTTATTGAGGTTATTTACTTAAGTTTGGTTATGTGCCGAATGTATTGAACATCGAAGATTCAAAAGCTGATCTACAGTATCTTTGCTGTTTTTTTCTTTTTTTTGAACTGGGAGGTTGATACCTGCAAATGTATCGAACATGGAAGCTTCAAAAGCTGATCTACAGTATCTTTGCTGTTTTTTTTTTAATTTTGAACTGTGAGGTTGATACTTGCAGTTGCAGGAATTTGTTTCTAATGAAAACTTGCAGCTGGTGAGCATTTGAAAAGTACATTTGATTTTACAGAAATGTTAATGTAACCAGTTGGGAATCGAATCATGTTTTTCTTAAACTGTGAGTGATTACGTAATGTTTATCCTTGTCTTTTTCTAACTCTCATTGTATCTCTCAAGTAGCACGTACAAATGCATTAAGGTTCTCATGATTATGTTTTATAGAATTTCTTCTTGAATTTGTCGGTTACGGTTACAAGTGGTAAATGCATTATGTGGTTTTCATTGTTCTCTTTTTGGATTTGTTTTGTGTCAAACGCACTCCTTGGCTCAAGGTTAATTAGTTACAGAGCAATTCGGGTTAGTAATTTTGAGGTTGATTATCAGTTTGCAAGTAAATTCTTTAATTTTTGTGGAGGTCTCGCAGACTTTGTATCACTGTAAACTGCGACGTCATCAACATCTTGTATGGTTATTTAACACATTTAGAGGCCAACAAATTGTGTTCCGGTAATTGCCTGGTAAATAACCTGTAAGTTACGCATCAACTTCATGTCATGTCATGATAATGTCAAAATTAATTTGTACACATCAATCATTTTCGTTCGAAGAAAGCATTAATGACTGATCGACATTATTATTCCTTAAAATATCTAACATGTCTTCTTAACTTTGTATTCATGATATTAATAAACAAAATCCTAATATTAAAATTTATTCGCACTTAGATAAAGATGACTACCCTAGATAATTAAAAGTTTATCTTAATCGACCTATGCAAGACTTTATAGATTTTAAGAACCAACAGACCACGACTTTATAGATTCTAAGAAACAACAGAGAAGAGAACCATATCGGTTAATATGTCGGTACTTTAGAGATTTTAAGAGAACCATATTGGTTAACATGTTAGTACTTTATAGATTTTAAGAATCCACAGAGAAGAGAACCATGAACCAACAAAGAAGAGAACCATGTCGGTTAACATGCAAGTATTTTATAGATTTTACCACAGAGAAGAGAACTATATCGGTTAACATGCAAGTACTTTATAGATTTTACCACAGAGAAGAGAACCATGTCGGTTAACATGGCGCTATTCACTATAATCTATACGCAACAAGTTGATTAAAAGATGTAAGAAAATTTAATTTAAAGTTTATCTTAATTAAACTTCAAGATAGTTGTTAATATTACAAAAATAAAATAATGAGTTAAATGTCATTTTAGTCTATGTGGTTTGGGTCATTTTGTCAATTTAGTCCAAATGCTTCATTTTTCGTCTATGGGTTCAAAAATGTTTCACTCTTGCCATTTTAGTCCACTGGGTTAACTTCATCCATTTTTTCTGTTAACAAGAAGGGCAATTCGGTCATTTTATATGTAGTTATGTTAACTAGAAGGGCGTTCGGCCATATAAAATGACCGAATTTCCCTTCTCGTTAACAGAAAAAATGGATACGTTAATCCAATGGACTAAAATGGCAACAGTGAAACATTTTTGAACCCATAGGCGAAAAATGAAACCTTTGGACTGAACTGACAAAATGGCCTAAACCATAGGGACTAAAATGGCATTTAACTCTAAAATAAAAGAAAAAATAGATACTAGATAGAGTACGATTATTGTACAAATGGGTTTAACATACTAAACGTGAGAAGTATATTTACACTAGTAAATTATGTTGGATATATGTATGTCCGACCTTAATTAAAGTCAACGTAACTAACTCGGTACGATCTGAAGAGTTACATGTTAGTACACGAATCGTATATTTTCACGAGTAGGTAGATTATTATTTGTGAAATAATAATAGTTTAAACCCGAGGGACTTAATATTAATTAGATTATTATTAAGAGGATTATAATTGTATAATCTTAAAGGGCCTTAATGTAAGATTGGGTTTTATAAAAGGATGTTTAAGGTGGAAACCCTAGACACACTTTTATAAAAACACAAAACCCTAGCCACCCTCCTAAGCTTGGCCACCATCCTCTTGCCGTCGACCAAGCATCGCCGCCGCCTCCTTCTTGGCCGGTTCTACTCTCGGGTATCTTGTGCTCGGTTGTGAACTTCCTACTAGCGAGGATTCGTTGTAACCCGCGTGTTACAATTCCGGTGTAGTCGTCAAAGGTTGATTACTAAAACCCTCTATGGTTGTTTATTCTGTTTATTTGTTTATACGCGTATAACCTTGATCCTGATTGGGAATATTTATTAATCGGATTAATAAATCAAATTTATATAATCGGCATTTGGTAAATTATATAAACCGCTTCCGCTAATATTTTGATACACTGATTCCCAACAATGGTATCAGAGCCACGGTTACACGCGTATAGATGGTAAAGTTACAATTTTGATCTATGTTTTATTTGTCAAAAATTATTTGTTTTGACAAAAGATCAAAAGCTTTTGGTTGTCTATGGATTGTGATGTGAATCGAGCCATAGGTTATGACCTTTGTCATGGTTGTGTTGGTTATGGTTTTATTTTGATTTGTATTTTTTTTTCGGATATTGGATCCGATGTAATAGTATTTTTTATTTGTATTTTGTTGCGGATATTGGATCCGATGTAATAGATAGGATTAGAATAGATTTGGTTTTATTGTATTTTCAAATTTATTATTGTAATCCTTCGAGTACAAGATCAAGATCAAGATAAATGGCGAACATGTACCATGAAGATAGAGATCGCGGGTCAAGTGGGAGCTTTCAAAAATTAGCTTTTGAAACCCTTTTTGACTAGTTCGTTTCGTTTCTGGCTAAAACGAAACGACCAACTTATTAGGGGTTCGATTCGTTTTTTTATTGTGTTTTGTGGTTGTGTTTTATTTATTGTAAATAATATAGATAACCCAAAATAAATAAAATTTTCACAATCAAGACAACGGTTTTATTAAAACAAGTTTTATAAAACTGAAAGGTATAATTAATAAAAGGTTTTTATTAATATTTAAAACAAGATCATTCGCGATAAAACGACCGACATAGTTTAATAGGGTATTTAAAACTATATCGTGCGAGCGTGGAAAGGAGTTTCTATTATCATGAATTATATAAACTCGGATTTTATAAACTATTGTGTAACTCGCCTCATGCTACGAGTTATTCAAAATATTTTTGGTAAATATTAAAATAAATCCCAAATATTAAATTGATGTTTTATGCCACCCTTAACGAGTTAACACTTCATTCTAAATCGAACCCAAATGTTAGTGCTATACCCTGCATCTGGGCGTCCATCATGAAAGAAGGTAATCATCGTGTTTCTGTGTAACATAGGCCGGTGTTACAGTTAACAGTAAAGGACAAAACATCGTTTGTTCGTCAAGTGGGCATAGTTGGGGTTAAACATACATCGTTTTAAGCGATAACCCCAAATGGAGAGTTGTGTAGTTGACACAATTAACAATCGTTGTTTACCTAGATAATCATACCAGTGGATAGTGCTTAAGCCAATTCACTGTCATATGATGAATCGGGATCTCATCTTAATTAAAAAAAAATTTGGGTCATAAAATTAAATTAAGATATTAAAAACATAAAATACTAATTAATTAATTTTGAATTTTGTAGATGTCAACTGAAAACAATTCCTCCCAATTCTCTCTCAAGTCCATCTTAGAGAAGGACAAACTGAACCACTCCAACTTCATGGACTGGCACCGCAACTTGAAAATTGTTCTCAAGGCGGAGAACAAACTGTATGTTCTTGAAATGCCAGTCCCCGATGAACCCATCAATCAGCAAAGTGTTGCATATAGAAACTATGCAAAGCACTTTGATGACTCTATGAAAGTCTCATGTTTAATGTTAGCATCCATGATTCCTGAACTTCAAAGGACCATGGATGACAAGATGGCATATGAGATGAATGAGCACCTGGTTGAAATGTTCCAACAGAAGGCTCGTCATGAGAGGTTTGATGTGATGAGATCACTCATAACCACTCGTATGCAAGAGGGTACATCAGTTAGCACTCATGTGCTAAAAATGAAGGCATATGTTGATCACTTGGCTCGTCTGGAATCCCCCTTGAGTGATGGATTAGCTGGGGATATCATCCTCAACTCATTGCCTAAGTCATATGATCAGTTCACTATGAACTACAATATGAATGGGATGGAGAAGACACTTGCAGAGCTGCATCAGATGCTCAAAACTGCTGAGGTGAATATACCCAGCAAGACTGCACCAGTGCTGATGATCAAGGAGGGTCATGTTAAGAACCTAACACCAATAAAAGGAGCAATCAGGGCAAAGGGAAGGGCAAAGGCAAATTAGTTGCAAACAAGAAGCCTCAGAAGGATGCCAAGTGTTTTCATTGTAATGAAATTGGGCACTGGAAGAGGAACTGTGCTAAGTATTTAGCTGAACTGAAGCAAGCCAAGGCTTCAGTAGGAGAGTCCTCAGATATATATGTTATTGAAATCTTTTCTTTTTTGGCAAAACATGGGTGTTTGACACAGGATGTGGTTTTCACATTTGTAATGCTTTGCAGTGACTAAGAAAGATTAAGAAGCTGAAACAAGGCGACTTGGAGGTCCATGTTGGCAATGGACAAAGAGTTGCTATGAAGGCGATTGGAGAATATGTTCTTTTACTTCCTTTTGGTTTAGAACTTGTTTTGAACAATGTTTATTTTATTCCTAGTGTTACTAGAAATATTATTTCGGTTTCTGCTTTGCATGGACAAGGTTTCAATTATCATTTTAATGGTGAATTTATTTCTGCTTATTTTAATGATGTATTTTACTTTGATGCAAAACCAAACAATGGAATCTATGAGATAGAAATCCAAAACAATAACATATTATGCAACATCTCCCATAAACGTAATAAGTTGGACTTTAACGATACGTATATGTGGCATTGTAGACTTGGTCACATAAGCGAGAACCGTGTTAAACAACTTAAAACCGTAGGAATCTTAGATTCTAAGGGTTCGGAAACGTTTGGCAAATGCGAATCATGCTTAAGTGTAAAGTTAACAAAAGCACTTTTTTCAAATGTTGGAGGAAGAGCTACTGATCTGTTGGGACTTGTACATACAGATGTATGTGGTCCATTCAGAACAATGTCAAGACATGGAGAAAGATACTTTGTTACATTCACTGATGATTTCAGTAGATATGGTTATGTTTATCTTATGAAGCATAAACATGAGACATTTGAAAAGTTCAAGGAGTACCAAAACGAAGTAGAGAATCAACTGAATAGAACTATTAAGATGCTTCGATCAGATCGAGGCGGTGTGTAACACCACGTAAAAACGTGTCCATTTATGTGAAGACACGTGTCCTAAACCCTAATCATGTGAAAGATTGAGTTTGAAGGACTAAAGTTGACAATCGACGAAAACATGAAACCAATGTGACAACTGGCACAAAACCGGTAATTTCCGTACACTTTAATTATTATTTAATGACTGCAATTATGTGCTTAAATGTCAACATTGTTTGATTACATGATATACTTGTGAATTCATGCACATTTTATACTACAAGATATTGCTTTATGCATTAATGAACAGCGTTGCGTCAGAAATACTAGTAAACTCACCGGTAAGACACATTGTGTCAACAATTCTGCAGAAAGCAGTTAGACAATAGAATTGGGGCCTAGGTGTAGGTTCAACGACAAGAATACATTAAAACCCAAGAGTACATACAAGGGTTAACATATAGACTTTTCGGAAGCTAAAATACGCACTAAAAAGCACCCGAAATACACTTTAAATGCTGAATATTACACATTTTAGCAAAATTCAGCATTGTAACAAGATTGTACCATGCAAAAACATGACTAAATGGTCCAGAATACCTTCCTAAGTGTCGGGAATTAAAAGTGTCACAAAAGAGTACTTAAAAGACACTAAACGGTGCAATTTAGCACTTTATCGAACCGGTATTTAACCAAACAACCGGACATTACCCGGAACATCAAAATATTACTAGAAGCATTGTTTATTTATTTCTGAGCTAGTTATGATCCCCGAACACCATAACACCCCTTATAACACAATAACACATTAAATCCTTAAACTTTATACTTGAAACTTAACTTATTATTGTAATTAGAGATTGGAAGTTTCACTCTACCCCCCCCCCCCCATGTAAAGTGGACGATCATGGGGACCCCACCATGGATCTCCTTTGATCTTGTAAGATCTTGCCAAATCCCTAAAGATTATGAAGATTTAGTAAAGATTATGTATGGTACTTTCAAGACACAATACACAATGGACATAAGCTAAGCATGTTATAAGGAGACCACCATCCTCATTCATCTCACACACTTCATCCTCTCCTCCACCTCCCTCCTTGTTCTCGGCCTCAATCCACCACCACACTACCACCATTTTCATCCAATTTCCTTCTATTCCAAGGTGCACTCAAGGTGTTAGAAGCTAAGTTAGGAGGTGTGGAGCTTGTGGATCTTGAAGGACCTCCTCCGTTTGCTTTTATCCAACACTTTTGTCATTTTCAAGTTCTAGTATTCTTCCCTAGCTTGAAGCTAGTGGTAAGGCTCTTTTGATCTTTGTTTACTTCATATTTTTAGTGGTTAAAAGATGTATTATGATGAAATAATAAGAACACTAAAAGACTTGAACATAAATCTTAAACATAAGCTAACATATGATGAAATAGTGATGAAAGGATGTTGTTTAGTGCATGAATGATATTTGCTTGTTGATTACTAGAAATGTTGATGTTGATCACTACATGGAGCTTGCTAGATTGTGATTGAACACTTGATCTAGCAAGTTAGAGGATGGTTATGTGTTAACACAAGAACATCATCCTCATACATAGACATGAACTTGAAAACAAAATGATTCCTTGAAAAGTAATAAACAAAGTGAGCTAGTAAACTTATAGATCCAAGATTTATGAATGATTTTCCAAGAAAACCAAGTTCAAAATATGATTTTTGAAAGATCATGGCTTTTACTTAAACTTACACTAATTTTTAGTGGAAAAACAAGTGTAGAGATATTAGTGGAACAAGAAGATGTTATAAATAAACATTTTTGTAAAATGTGATTACAAGTTGTAAACACTTAGTTTCTTTAAGAATGCGATTTTTAAAGGAATAAACACACTTTTAAGGGTAACTAAACCTACTAAATAACATGGTAAGTTACTACAAGTTTTTACAAAAACTTCAAGTTCATGATGTAGTGAAATTACTTGATTTTGACACTCGGTAAGTGTTGAATGAGTTGTTGATGTTTGATGGTGATTTAAAAGAAAATAAACACATGTTTTGAAAACATGGGAAACCTCCATTTTTAGGGGAAACTATGCCAAAATTTTTATAAATTGTGACACTTAGAAAAAATATAAGTTTGGTGAAACTTATTCCCCACAAGTTTACCTAAAAATATTTACCAAGGTTTCCCTAATTTTTATGGAAGCTTCAAGTTAAGAAATGATGATTTCTTCAAGATAAAAATTGGTATTAAGTATGTATATTTTTGAGGAAAATATATATATTTATTTATCACCAAATGGTGTGCTAAATGTATGTAGTATGTATTATGTGTAAATAGTGTATTAGGACTCGAAAATACACTAAATACTCCCGAGGAGTGAAAATACAAAAATACACATACAACATGTATAGACAAATACAAAAGAATATATTTATAAAAATATATTTCTTCATAAAATAAATAACTTGGACAAGTTGAACATGAAATGAAGTTTTTGAACAAGATACATAATTCGGGTGAAAAATCCAGGATACTTATATTTATTTTTGAGAAAATAATATAACTAAGACACATAGTTAAAAATATAAATTATTTTTAACACACAAAGAACAAATACATAAAAGATGGTGACTTGTACTTGTGCGATACAAGTCTAGTGACTAACGTTAATAAAACACGTTTAGGTCACGACGCTAGATAAGCAAAAACCGGTGAAGTTTACGGCGCAAGGAACGCAAAGTTGTGAGTTCATGCTCCCCCTTTTCTTTTAACTGTTTTCAGTTTTATAACTTCGGGGGTGAAATACATGTTACAAATGTTACAATGTTTACAAATGGTATGATGGATACAAGAATTGAGGAATGATACGAGAAATCGTGTCACGAATAGGGTACCATCAGCACCATTAATCGTGTACATACTAAGACCGCAGAACAAAAGGTTAGATCTAATGGGTACTCGGGCAGCCACACTCTTGGTGAAAACTAGTACCAAGTAGTGCTTTTGTGTCTCAGTCGTGAATCGACAACTAGAAAAATGCCTATGGTTTGGATGCTTCCTATGTCGTGTCACATGTTAATGGCCTTGCAACCCATTAACAACCTAGATATATACAGAAATACTTGATTTACACAAGATACATACCATGTTTTTCATACAAAGTATACAAATGTTCAATACAAGAACTGCATGAATTCACACCAACATTATGTTGACATTTTTCCAAAAACTCACATGTATTTCAGGTAACTAAAGTGGATGTGCGCACGGTCTTACTCTTGCTCGTGGATGTTGCTTATGTTTTACCTTTGAATAAAGTTGTAAACTTTCAGACAATATGCTGTCTTTTGATGTAAACACTTAAACTATGATTTCAGTTATGTAACGTTTGGCATTTGAAGTTATTTTTACGAGCATGTAGTATGTTTACCAATCGTATGCAATGAAAACCTTTCATGATCACACCTCGTGCTTCTGCCTTAGAAAGGGGTGTGACAACCAAAGGGACTAAATGTGTCAACATGCCAAACTTGTGCCTCTGAATGACCATACACGAAGAATGTATTCTTAAACGAGTAATAAAATGGATATAAGAAGCCGTTTATGAAAATAATCGAAAGATTATAAACTACAGGGGTTAAACGTGTCAACATGTAAATTCTTACCTCTGAGTGACCTTTTAACGAACCCGAGGCTTCGTAATATTTAAATATACTCTCAAGAATAAGTGATATCAGTTTCACGTGGTTTCGAGATTCGTTATACAAGTTTTCAGGACTTTGGGTGAGAAGTGTCAATGTGACGAAACTAGTGTTTCGATGATCATTTAACGAAACCGGGCCTAACGAAGTTTGGTTATACTCTCTATATCATCTTCAAGCTAACTACAAGGGCCAATTGTGCTTAAAATAAAAGATATAAAGCTTAAAAAGGTCCAGGGACTGAAACTGCCAACAACTGAAACCTTTTTAACCTGAGCGACAGCTTGTCGCGGGGAGCGTAGCCCCTTCTGAATTCCTACGCGGCCCGCGTAGCAACTGCCAGCTTCCAAAAAACTGGCAGCTGCATGTTGCAGCCTATTGCACTGCCTTTGAGGCCTGAATTTCGATACTTGTGGCTTATTGTCGGTTTTAGAATACCACTAGGTCACCTGGGGTGATCCTAAACACTCCCATTACACCTGGTGTGATCTTGAATCAAGGATTTCAAGTATAAATAGGCCTCCATGTTGAACATTTTATTTGCTCATTCACTTGAAATCAATCCTACTATCTCATCTGGAGTTTCCTGGCCAAGAAGGGAGTTTGTTCTTGTAGAAAAGATAGCTAGGACCCTTTGTAAGTGTGTTAGCCCTTTCTTTAGTTCAGTTTTATAGTTTAAAAACCGAAAAGTCAAAGTTATTGTAAATTAGCTTTGACCTTCGGTTTAAACTCAAATGGTACGGCCACTGTCCGAATTAAATGTGGTTATGTGACCATAATTAGGTAGGTGATTAACCCTTAAAAGGGCACCTCCTAATTATTTCGTTTGCTTAGTTAATTGTCGGGTCAACCTATTTATTTAAAAAGTCAAACTGGACAGAATCATGATATATAATTAAAATTAATAATTCAGAGGTTATAAATTATATTTTAACCTTATAATGACTTAGTAATCATTATTAGAACATGTCCAAACAGGTCCAACCCGACAATTCTAAGTCTAAGGTCGGTTCGCAACCGAAAGTCGCAAAAGCTTGACTTTTGCTTTGACTTTCAGTTCTGGCCCAATTGAGCTTAATTCTCCCATGTTTTAAGCTTCCATTAGGACCACATTATGTTGTAGTATAACCCTCTGGAGTTATAGTACCTGGTCATATATATTCTGAATTATATGCTAAGTTTCGTTAATATGCTTATAAATGCCCATTTTGCCCTTTTGACATATAAACGAGATTTTTGAAAATGTGAAAGGACAAAAACCTTTATTACTGATATATAAGTATGTCCCGAAAATTTGACATCAGTTTCTGATCTTAAACAGGAGTTATGCTCGACATCGTAAATTGAAAGTTTTTATAAATTAAATTACGCTACATTGCATAAGACATGTTTAAACATGGATTTTGACCCAAAACTCATTACACACTGTTAAGATATTATTTTTAGGGATTTTTAGGATTTTTTGGTCAGATTATAAACTGACCATATCATCGAGTTCTTGTAAAATTCGGTAAATGACGATAATACCCTTTACATACATAAAATGAGATTAACAAATGATTTGAATGCCAAACCTTTTCCTACTGATTTTATATATTAAATAAATTATTTTGAGCATTTAAAACTGATCAAAATCTCAGATTCTTATAAACATCTTGATTATCGTCCATTAGTGATTTTTACACTAATTAGGTGCATAGTATGGTTTAAAACCATACTTAACACCCAAGACTTGTTACCTACTGAATTTTTAAATAAATTTTAATATTATTACAGTAGGTATAAGTCATGAACTCAGACTTCTAAAAATGTCCTTAAAAGCATATGTGAAATGACCAAAATACCCTTTCGGGGCATAGTTTGGCCATAATTGGTAAACCTAACATATGCGTAGTATCTTACTGATGTAATGTGATAAAATAAATATTTTTACTGAATGTTTTAGACCAGAACCTTAGCTCACTGTAACACCCTTTTTATGATAATGAGGTTCACTAATATGTTATATAGATTTATACTAAAATTTGAATTTTACAAAAGATTTTTATATTTATCGACCAACATATTCATGCTAAGTACAAAAACAAAGTTTAAAGTAACTTCTACTAGTCAACTACCGACTAGTTTAAACCTTCAAAACATGGTTAACAATTCGTTTACATCAAAATCATTGTCTAAACAAAGTTAGGTTAACGCGGAAGCTTCAAAATGCGTGTTCGGTTCTTGATATCATACTTGATCACCATTCGGGAAGGCCCCAACCATACCTACGGCCAAAACCACTTTAAAAGTTAGTCTTGACATAATTATAATGCATATAAACGAGTTCTAGTGTCAAATTATCAAAATAAAAATAAAATTTCAAAACATATCCTGTCGCGTGTCGCGCCAGGATTAGTTCGTCTTGTCGCGTGGCGCGGGAGGCTCCGCGTGTCGCGCCAGAGTCTTGAGTTCCCCCGCGTGGCGCGGGGGAGTACGTTTTCCAGCAGGTCCAGTTTCTGGACCTGCATTTTACCCAGCTCCGAAAATTTTCAAAATTCTAACTTTAAAAGGTCATAACTTTTCACTCGCTAGTCCGTTTTAACCGATTATTTTTCCTATGAGTCCGTAATAAAATTACGGATCCAACCATGTGAATTTCACATCGCGGAAACCGAGATACCGACAATCGGCTCACAATTTCCTTATTTCAATTATCCAACCCATTAGTGTAAATGCATAACACCACTTTTCAATTCATAAGACTTTTTAGACATAATTACCCAATTTCCCGGGCTCATAAATTTGGTGCATTCGTGCCATTCTATGGCTTTGCGTTCCCTTAGGGCTAAATACTTGTTTCTTCGGAATTCAAGCATTCCGTTTCAAGCGACCCTTTTATTTAACTTCTATTGTTTGACCCGAATTCCCGGATTCTTAGACTTAGATTAATATAACCAATTCATTGGTGTGGTACAATTCACCATTTAACGAAGTATGAGACTTTCTAGTCTCTACTCTCTTGATTCTTTTAAAAGCATCATTTTGACCCGTTTGGCTATTTAGTGAAAACCATCACTTTATTGACAAGCTAAACTAAATTCCAAGTCTTTACTTTGACCCGTTTGATGATCGAGTGTACTTCGCCACTTTAACGACGCATCAAACGCACCCCTTACACTACAACATTATTTACACAACAAACCCAAACATTTACACATAATTTAACGGGACTTAAGCCACGTACCTTTAAAGCACACCTTTTCCGCGTGTATCACCTCCGGCGTGTCCACTTGACGTTCCGGATTCCTTGCCTAAAGAGTTCAATTCATAACAAGATTAGAACTCTTTCATAAACTTTAACGCATTATTTCTTAATCATATTCAAATCTGCGTTTTACCCAACCTCTAACATTTTAACCCGCAGTTAGGCGTTTTATCAAACACCTAGCGGGTCAGATTTCTACATAATCTAAACCAAGTTCATGACTTGAGTTTATCACCATAATTAACTTCAATTAGACTACATGTCCATATTTTAACATCAACAATTTAGAGACTTCCTCATATTTTCAGTTTACACTAGAACAAGAGTTTTAATCCTAGTGTTTATCAAGTTCCACTAACATATTAGTCACCCACTATGGTGATTTTGATCCTTACAATTATCATGCAAGAATTTATCAAGAAATCATCTAGGGTTAGTCCCTAAACCTTATATCACTTCCAATTTCATGTTTACAACACATAATTAAGCCCTACACTCGATTTCAATCACATGCATGAACTTTAAATCGAATCAAAATGACCTAATTCGACATACCTTATGATCCCTTTGTCGAGGTGATCACGATTCTATGTTCAGATTTCGATTTCAACTTGATTTTGGCCTTCAATTTGATAGTTTAGTAGAAGTTAGGGTTTTGAGAGTGAGGGTGTCGCCCCCTCCTGTTCTTGATCGACCAGAGACCTCCATTGAGGTGTTTGGTTTTGTTTTTGATTAAAACTAATAATAATAGTTTCAAGTTTAACAACATTGGCCCTTCCACTTTTGTTTAACATTTAGTTTTGGTTATTCTAACCTTATTTCAAGTTATTTCTAGACTTATAGTTAACTAGGTTATAATTTTCCTAGTTAATTAATTCTTGTTTATTTAAAACTTTATAATCCTAATATAAAGTTTTATATTTTCGGGGTGTTACAAGTCCACCCCCCTTAAAAGGGTTTCGTCCCCGAAACCGTATTACGTACCAAATAATATAGGGTAGAGCCGTTGCATTTCTTCTTCGGATTCCCAGGTGGTATCCGCACCCTTCCTGTGTTCCCATTTAACCTTCACTTGGTTAATTACTTTGTTCCTCAAACTCTTCTCTTTACGATCTAAAATTGCAATTGGCTTTACTGCATAGTTGAGGTTGTTATCCACCTCGATATCATCGTAGTGGATACGAGCGGTTTCATCTGCTAAGCATTTTCGGAGATGTGACACGTGGAATGTGCTATGAATTCCACTCAACTCCTCGGGTAGTTCAAGACGATATGCTACCTTACCAACCCGTTCAGTGATTCTGAATGGCCCAATAAATCTCGGACTCAACTTTCCTCTTTTTCTGAACCGTATAATTCCTTTCCATGGTGATACTTTTAGCATTACTTTATCGCCGATTTGAAATTCAATCGGTCTATTCCGTTTATCCGCGTACGATTTTTGTCGATCCTGAGCCGCCTTTAGGTGAGCTCGGACCAAGTCGATCTTCTCATTCGTAGTTCGGATTATATCAGTAGGAGCTAGTCCTCGTGGACCCACTTCTCCCCAACACACCGGGGTTCGGCACTTCCTGCCGTATAGCATTTCATACGGGGCCATTCTGATGCTCGCGTGATAACTGTTGTTATATGAAAATTCGACCAAGGGTAGATAAACATCCCAACTACCCCCGAAGTCGATAATGCAAGCCCGCAACATATCCTCCAACGTTTGTATCGTTCTCTCACTTTTCCCGTCCGTTTGTGGATGGTAAGCAGTGCTAATGAACAGTTTAGTTCCCATTTGTTCTTGGAATTCACGCCAAAATTTTGAAGTAAACCGAGTATCTCTGTCTGACACAATGGATATCGGTACCCCATGACGTGCTATGATTTCATTGGTATACACCTCCGACATCTTCTCGGATGTATAAGTCTCACGAATCAGAATAAAGTGAGCACTTTTCGTCAGTCTATCCACGACTACCCATATAGCATCAAACCCGCGATTGGTTTTGGGCAATTTGGTCAACAAATCCATTGTGATTTATTCCCATTTCCAAACTGGGATGTCCAATGGTTGCAACTTACCATATGGCTTTTGGTGCTCCGCTTTAACTTGCAAACAAGTCAAACACTTCTCCACATATTTCACAATATCTCTTTTCATTCCGGGCCACCAATAGTTTTGTTTTAAATCATTATAGATCTTGGTCGCCCCCGGATGGATCGAATAATGAGATTTATGGGCCTCGTCAAGTAAAAGCGCCTTGGCCCCACACGTATTTGGAACCCATATCCTTCCGAATCGAGTTTTCAACCCTTGGTTACCATCTGTCAAGTCTTTTAGCTGACCAACTATTCTCTCCTTCTTCACATTTTCTTCCTTCATTGCTTCAGTTTGAGATTTTCGGATTTGCTCAAGCAAACCCGATGTCACAATTAGTTGCATCGTCCGCACTCGAATAGGCGTATAGTCTGTCTTTCGGCTCAACCCGTCCGCCACTACATTAGCCTTCCCGGGGTGGTAATGTATGTCACAATCAAAGTCTTTTACCGTTTCTAACCACCGCCTCTGTCTCATATTCAATTCCTTCTAATCGAAGAAATATTTCAAGCTTTTATGGTCGGTAAAGATAGTGCATTTTACCCCATACAAGTAATGCCTCCATATTTTTAAGGCAAACACCACTGCTGCCAACTCGAGGTCGTGTGTAGGGTATTTCTTTTCATGAGTCTTTAGCTGCCTCGAGGCATAGGCTATAACCTTGCCTCGTTGCATCAAAACGCAACCAAGTCCCGAATGCGATGCATCCGAGTAAACAACCATATCTTCCGTTCCATCCGGTAATGACAATACCGGTGCATGGGTCAATTTCTCCTTAAGCGTTTGAAACGCCCTTTCCTGATCTTCACCCCAAATAAACTTTTCGTCCTTACGGGTTAATTTGGTTAATGGCATAGCGATTTTGGAGAAATCTTGCATGAACCTCCGATAATAACCCGCAAGCCCCAAGAAGCTTCTGATTTCTGAAAGATTTTTCGTTGGATTCCATCTTGCCACAACTTCTATTTTCGATGGGTCTACTAACACCCCATTTGCACTAATGATGTGCCCAAGAAATTGCACCTCCCGTAACCAGAAGGCACACTTCGAGAATTTCGCATACAATTTCTCTCTCCTGAGCGTCTCCAACACTTCACGCAAATGACTTGCGTGTTCTACTTCATTCTTTGAATATATCAAGATGTCATCAATGAACACTATCACTGACTTGTCTAACATGGGTTTGCAAACCCGGTTCATAAGGTCCATGAAAGCCGCGGGTGCATTAGTTAACCCGAAGGACATCACGAGGAACTCGTAATGTCCGTACCGTGTGCGGAAGGCTGTTTTCGGTACATCCTCCTCTTTGACTTTCAACTGATGATACCCCGATCTAAGGTCGATTTTGGAGAACCAACTTGCACCTTGTAGTTGGTCGAACAGGTCATCAATTCTTGGAAGCGGATATCGATTCTTTACCGTGAGTTTGTTCAACTCCCGATAATCAATGCACATACGCATGCTCCCGTCCTTCTTTTTCACGAATAATACTGGTGCGCCCCATGGAGACACACTTGGCTGAATAAATCCCTTGTCAAGCAAATCTTGGATTTGGGACATCAATTCTTGCAATTCTGATGGCGCGAGCCGATACGGCGCCTTGGCCACAGGTTTCGCACCCGGAATCAATTCAATTCCGAACTCTACCTCCCGTTCTGGCGGTATTCCCGGTAAATCTTCCGGAAATACATCAGCGTATTCACGTACCACTGGTACGTCCTCAATCTTCGGCGTCTCTTTATTAGGTTCGTTTGCGTATATCATGAATGCTTTACATCCGCGCCTCATAAGTTTGTGAGCTTTTAGTATTGAGCACATAACGGGACTGCCCCCTTTTTCGCCATAGATGGTAACTTGCTTTCCACTTGGAGATGTCAATTTTATCTCCTTGCGGAAACATATCACCTTTGCATGATGTCGGGATAACCAATCCATCCCTACCACTACTTGAAATTCTCCCATTGACATAGGGATCAAGTCTATTAAATATTCCTCATTATCAACGCTTATTTTGCAATCTCGACATACATCACATACAAGGAAACTTTTGTTATCACCTATTTCTACCTCTAATGGCATAGGCAATTTTGTTAGTACAAAAGAAGGATGTCGAATAAATCCATGTGAAACAAAGGATTTATTCGCGCCCGTATCAAATAACACATGTGCGGGAATTGAGTTTATAGCAAATATACCTAAAACCACATCGGGTTCCACCTTTGCCTCAGCTGCCGTTAACTGAAAGGATATTGCTTTTGCTCTTGGTGTCTCAGTACGTGTATCCTTGTCATCTTTCTTTCCGATCAATTCCGGACACTCAGATTTCTTGTGACCCGGCTGATAACATTTGTAACACACCGACACCTTCCCCGGGCACAACGCAGCCGTGTGCCCTGTTTTCCCAAAATAGGACACGGCTTGTCCTTAAACCGGCACTCACCCTTATGCCCTTTCCCGCATATCTTGCAGCTTGATGACCCGCCTTTTCCTTCTTGTTTCTTTGAGGATTCGGTCATGCGTGCCTTTTTCGTCGGGCTTGGATTGACTACCTGCGCCCTTCTTTCGCCTCTCTCAATCTGTTTCTTCAACTCTATCTCCCGTTCCCGAGCAACGTTTATAATCTCGGTGAGAGTCTCATACTTCGAAGGAGTCATAAACTCCCTATACTCGGCGCTCAGCATATTATAATAATAATATATTTTCTGCTCTTCATTCGTTATCAGATCATCACAAAACTTCATTTTATCCATGAATGTTCCCGTGATTTTATCGATAGATTCACCCTTGTGTCAAAGCTGCATAAATTCTTCCTTGATTTTGTTAATGACTGCCTTGGGACTATGATGTTTAAGAAACGGCGTCTTAAACTCGTCCCATGTCATAGCCTTAGCCGCTTCACTTCTGATCTATTTCTTCTTGTTATCCCACCAATCTTTCGCCTGACCCCTTAACTGACCCGTGCCATAAGCCACGTAGTCATCCTCATCGCAATGGGTCCTTTCAAATACTCCCTCCATATCACTTAGCCACCGTTGGCATATTATCGGGTCAACCTCCCCATTGTAGATTGGCGGTTTACACGCCATGAACTCTTTATAAGAACAAGATTTTCGTCCTCCCGACGTCTCCTTTGCTAAATTGGTATTATCCTCCAATTTCTTGATTCTTTCTTCCACCACTGATAATACCGTGTTTTGGATTTTGTCGATGAAACCCGACAAATTGTTTTCGATTGCTTTTCCTACCTCCTCAGCAATCACTTCTCTCGTTTGCTCGGTGACTCTTGGCACCGCATCATCATTACCTTTATCCGTCATCTTTAACTGAAATGTTTACATTAAGCGTTAAACATTTCATCTATGACATATGGTTTATTTACTTCGGTTTATTCAAGTTCATAACTTGTTTTCACCGTTCTTATTTAATGCACTTTCCGGGTTTGAGTGTGTTAACACGCTCTTCCCATGCATATCTATTCATTATTTCCCTTTTTATACTTAGTAACTCTACTTTAGAACAATTAACTCTTACCGAATGTTTGATCAAGCTTGAACCGAACACACTTGTTAACAACCTTGAGCTCTGATACCAACTTGTAACACCCTTTTTATGATAATGATGTTCACTAATAAGTTATATAGATTTATACTAAAATTTGAATTTTACAAAAGATTTTTATATTTATCGACCAACATATTCATGTTAAGTACAAAAACAAAGTTTAAAGTAACTTCTACTAGTCAACTACCGACTAGTTTAAACCTTCAAAACATGGTTAACAATTCGTTTACATCAAAATCATTGTCTAAACAAAGTTAGGTTAACGCGGAAGCTTCAAAATGCATGTTCGGTTCTTGATATCATACTTGATCACCATTCGGGAAGGCCCCAACCATACCTACGGCCAAAACCACTTTAAAAGTTAGTCTTGACATAATTATAATGCATATAAACGAGTTCTAGTGTCAAATTATCAAAATAAAAATAAAATTTCAAAACATATCCTGTCGCGTGTCGCGCCAGGATCAGTTCGTCTTGTCGCGTGGCGCGGGAGGCTCCGCGTGTCGCGCCAGAGTCTTGAGTTTCCCCCGCGTGGCGCGGGGGAGTATGTTTTCCAGCAGGTCCAGTTTCTGGACCTGCATTTTACCCAGCTCCGAAAATTTTCAAAATTCTAACTTTAAAAGGTCATAACTTTTCACTCGCTAGTCCGTTTTAACCGATTATTTTTCCTATGAGTCCGTAATAAAATTACGGATCCAACCATGTGAATTTCACATCGCGGAAACCGAGATACCGACAATCGGCTCACAATTTCCTTATTTCAATTATCCAACCCATTAGTGTAAATGCATAACACCACTTTTCAATTCATAAGACTTTTTAGACATAATTACCCAATTTCCCGAGCTCATAAATTTGGTGCATTCATGCCATTCTATGGCTTTGCGTTCCCTTAGGGCTAAATACTTGTTTCTTCAGAATTCAAGCATTCCGTTTCAAGCGACCCTTTTATTTAACTTCTATTGTTTGACCCGAATTCCCGGATTCTTAGACTTAGATTAATATAACCAATTCATTGGTGTGGTACAATCCACCATTTAACGAAGTATGAGACTTTCAAGTCTCTACTCTCTTGATTCTTTTAAAAGCATTATTTTGACCCGTTTGGCTATTTAGTGAAAACCATCACTTTATTGACAAGCCAAACTAAATTCCAAGTCTTTACTTTGACCCGTTTGATGATCGAGTGTACTTCGCCACTTTAACGACGCATCAAACGCATCCGTTACACTACAACATTATTTACACAACAAACCCAAACATTTACACATAATTTAACGGGACTTAAGCCACGTACCTTTAAAGCACACCTTTTCCGTGTGTATCACCTCCGGCGTGTCCACTTGACGTTCCGGATTCCTTGCCTAAAGAGTTCAATTCATAACAAGATTAGAACTCTTTCATAAACTTTAACGCATTAGTTCTTAATCATATTCAAATCTGCGTTTTACCCAACCTCTAACATTTTAACCCTCAGTTAGGCATTTTATCAAACACCTAGCGGGTCAGATTTCTACATAATCTAAACCAAGTTCATGACTTGAGTTTATCACCATAATTAACTTCAATTAGACTACATGTCCATATTTTAACATCAACAATTTAGAGACTTCCTCATATTTTCAGTTTACACTAGAACAAGAGTTTTAATCCTAGTGTTTATCAAGTTCCACTAACATATTAGTCACCCACTATGGTGATTTTGATCCTTACAATTATCATGCAAGAATTTATCAAGAAATCATCTAGGGTTAGTCCCTAAACCTTATATCACTTCCAATTTCATGTTTACAACACATAATTAAGCCCTACACTCGATTTCAATCACATGCATGAACTTCAAATCAAATCAAAATGACCTAATTCGACATACCTTATGATCCCTTTGTCGAGGTGATCACGATTCTATGTTCAGATTTCGATTTCAACTTGATTTTGGCCTTCAATTTGATAGTTTAGTAGAAGTTAGGGTTTTGAGAGTGAGGGTGTCGCCCCCTCCTGTTCTTGATCGACCAGAGACCTCCATTGAGGTGTTTGGTTTTGTTTTTGATTAAAACTAATAATAATAGTTTCAAGTTTAACAACATTGGCCCTTCCACTTTTGTTTAACATTTAGTTTTGGTTATTCTAACCTTATTTCAAGTTATTTCTAGACTTATAGTTAACTAGGTTATAATTTTCCTAGTTAATTAATTCTTGTTTATTTAAAACTTTATAATCCTAATATAAAGTTTTATATTTTCGGGGTGTTACACTCACTATAAAATCTCTTTTATAAACATTAAAATGACCAAAATGCCCTTTCGAGACCTTAATTGCTTTTAAATACTTTTTGGGCATATATGCTAACATCCTACTGATGTATTAGCATATTCTAAGCATAATAACGTATGAGACCTGTATATAATTCATTTGGCTACCAGTTATGCATTTATGCATTCGGATCGGTTTATGTGACTAGTTTACATAAAATAACCGAAACGGGTTTAACCTTGTCATTAAATCTTCAAAATCCAGAATGTGTTTAGTTTACCCATATAATACAAGTATCCAAACTTTTCGGGTCAAAATCATGTTCCATTCCGGTCTCCGCTTAATCTAGCGTTTAGAACCGTAAAGTATCTTTCAAACTAACCGGTCTAAGTCTTTGACTTAAATAAAGACCCGTTAGTATCCTAATAGGTTAATAAACCTTCTATGCAGATTGAGTAGCTTTGGTAGAAGGTACTTTCATAAGGCTTTGGAATATACGACTGAGTTACTTCTTTCATCTAGCTCAGGTAAATACTTTAAACTTATTTTCCGTTATACGGGCTTGGGATACGGTATTATAATAATACCGCTTGGTCGGGTATGAAATCATTTAATCGGATTGTGATTAATAAATTTACATAACCCGTTTTAATCTGTTTTGTTTGATAACATAAACATTGGGGGTTAATACTATCATGTCCTGGATATCCTTGGCTCATTTCATTTGTAAATGACCACGACCTATGCACGGGGTGTAGACATACACCTGACAGATGCGAATGCTAAATAACCCACATGATGGGAATAACTCCTTTGTGGGTTCTATAGTGGTGAGTCGGTTAATCATGACCGGCTTCCAAACCGGCCCCATATGTATGACAAACATGTAAAACGGTATACAAGATTATCTTAAATAATTGTCCCAAGTATAAATGATTTGTGCTTTGTGCACTTAAATCAATTTTATAAACTCTTTTCAAATGAGTCGGTTAATTGTATTTACCAGTGTAAACTGACGTATTTTCCAAAGACTAAGTGACAGGTACCTCACGTAAATAGGCTGGAGCTACTCGGTGTCAATAAGAGGATCTTGCAAATCCTTAGATGCCTGGAGTCTGTTATTTCGATTTCTTGTATTTTCTTTTATGATCCGCCTGTGGATCTCTATTACAACCAAGTCTGTATATTCTTTTATTTGGACATTCAGACACTATAGTTTGTAATAGTAATTATTCACCAAGCCTTCCGCTGTGCTATTATATTGTGTGTATTGACAATGATGATATCAACTACGTCACGATACTCCCCACCGGGCCCACCGGTAATACGTGGAAATATCGCGGTGTGACACGGTGAATATCTTAGTCAGGAGTTCATCGACCATCTAAAGGATTGTGGAATAGTTTCACAGCTCACTCCACCTGGAACGCCACAACATAATGGTGTGTCTGAACGGAGAAATCGAACTCTATTAGATATAGTTCGATCAATGATGTGTAGAACAACCCTCTCACGCTCCTTTTGGAGTTATGTTCTGGAAACTGCCGCAAAACTTGTGAATATAGCTCCAACGAAGAAGGTTGACAAAACGCCTTATGAGATATGGCATGGAAAGAAACCAAAAGTATCCTATCTCAAGGTCTGGGGATGTAACGCTTATGTCACTCTAGAATCTTCGGATAAACTAGATCCCAGAGGCGAAAAAGTGGTTTTCGTCGGATACGCTTAAAGGATCGGTTACCTTTTCTACCACCCCACTGAAAATAAGATTTTCACTAAACGCAGAGGCACTTTCTTGGAGGAAGAGCTTCTGGCACGAGGGATTGGAGAAAACCATGTGGATCTTGAAGAAATTCGAGAATCACAAGTGACTGAACCAGTTGTTCAGACAGAACCAGAAGTAACTGATCTAGCTGTTGAAGTTGAGCCTGAGAGGACTCAAGAAACAACAGAAACACCAAGTGTTCGAAGAAGTATTGGGATCACCGTGCACCTGAAAGGTATGACGATATCTTCATGATTGATGAAGCTGAACCTGCTACTTACAAAGCTGCAATGTTGGATTCAGAATCCAAGAAATGGCAAGAAGCTATGAATGCAAAGATGCAATCCATGTATGATAACCAAGTCTACGATTTGGTTGATCTTCCTACCGAAGGTCGGACTGTAGGAAACAAATGGATCTTCAAGAAGAAGACCGACATGGATGGAAATGTGCAAACCTACAAAGCAAGGCTTGTAGCAAAAGGGTTCACTCAGACTCAAGGAATTGATTATGAGGAAACTTTCTCGCTAGTAGCCATGCTTAAGTCTATTAGAATTCTACTTGCCATTACTGCATATTATGACTATGAGATATGGCAAATGGATGTCAAGACCGCGTTCCTTAATGGACACTTACATGAAGATGTCTATATGGTTCAACCTGAAGGTTTTGTCGATCCAAATAATCCTAATAAGGTGTGTAAGCTAAATAAATCCATCTATGGATTGAAGCAAGCATCTCGCAGCTGGAATCTTTGTTTTGATCAGAAAATTAAAGAGTTAGGCTTCATTAAAAACGAAGATGAACCGTGTGTTTACAAGAAATCTAGTGGGAGCTATATCACTTTTCTAATTCTGTATGTAGATGACATACTAATCATTGGAAACAATATCCCTATGCTAAAAGATGTTAAGGCTTGGTTGGGAAAATGTTTTGCAATGAAAGATCTTGGTGAAGCCGCTTATATTCTAGGAATAAAGATTTATAGAGATAGATCAAAGCGGTTATTAGGTTTAAGTCAAAGTACATATATTGATAAGGTCATACGACGCTTCTCAATGCAAGACTCAAAAAGGGGGCTATTGCCCATGGCACATGGAACCATTCTTAATGGCGAGCAGTGTGCTAAGACCGAAGAGGAAAAGAAGAAAATGGAAAGAGTTCCATATGCTTCTGCTATCGTTTCCATCATGTACGCCATGTTATGTACCAGACCTGATGTCTCGTATGCTCTTAGCATGACGCGTAGATATCAACAGAATCCAGGAGAGAGTCATTGGGCTGTAGTGAAGAACATTCTTAAGTACTTAAGAAGGACTAAGGACATGTTCTTAATATATGGATGACTGGATGAGGAGCTATCAGTTAAGTGTTATACTGATGCAAGTTTCCAGACTGATCGTGACGATTCAAGATCACAAACGGGATATGTTTTCATTCTGAATGGTGGGGCTGTTACTTGGAAGAGCTCGAAGCAAAGTGTGGTTGCTCAATCCACCTGTGAATCAGAATACAATGCTGCATCGGATGCTGCTAAGGAGGCTGCCTGGATGAAGAAGTTCATTACTGATCTCGACGTTGTGCCTAGCATAAAGAAACCAATCGAGATGTTGTGTGACAATACTGGTGCCATTGCTCTTGCAAAGGAACCAAGGTCGCATCAAACCACAAGGCATATACTCAAAAAATTCCACTATATTAAAGAGATAATAGAGAGTGGAGACATCGTAATAAGCAAAGTTCATACGGATCTAAATCTGGCTGACCCCTTTACTAAGCCTCTACCTCAAGCTAAACATGAGGAGCATGCTGGAAAAATAGGGCTTAGATTTGCTAGACAGTGGGCATGATCTGTAGTTAGTATTGGTGTTTTAATTTTGAACTACAACGGTTACATTGAAATAGTTATTTGATTTATTGGTTAAATGCAAGTTTATTTTTTTGTAACTGTGTTCGTTATTTGTGTGTTTATATCCTTGAATAAGCGTATTCTAAAATATCCGTAGTCGATCAAATTACATGGGAATGAATTTGAATGTAAGACTATTGTGAATTGAGATGATTGTATTCATGAGATGAATAACTCAAGAGTTTGAGAATCAAAATTCACAGATATCACTAGGGAATGATATTGGATGTGACTCGCTTCAAAACGATCTCCATGGATCTAAGTCATGAGATGTTTTGATATTGATATGTTCAATTTGTCCTTTTTCCTTAGGCACATATTAAACTACATTGATCAAGGACAATCTTTGATGTTATCTAACACTGTCCTGAAACATGGGTAGTAATCCGGGTAGCGTTGGGAGGAATCCAAGGTTAAGCGGGAGTTGTATGATGCTGATGGAATTCTGTACTTCTATGGGATTAGAAGTTTAGACATTCTGGCGCCCTCGTTAACTCAAACTGGAATAAACGCGTGGCCACGCTCGGACTAAAGTAGTTTAGACCACTTTGAATTAAAGACGAGAATAGAGAATGGTTGATCACTATATAAGAATGAATGATCCATGTCTTATGATCGACGAATGTTCTATGTAGAAGGGACTTATTGATAGAATTATCAGGGCTATAGTATTTGGTTAAGTAAAGTGTTACTTGAACGCAAAGAACTAGTTGACGACTGTAAAGTGTCATGTCGTGTTAAGAGTAGTGCGATGCAGCCTGGCGTCCAACCCTGCACACGTTGACTCATTTAATTAAAATCGTCCAAGTGGGAGATTGTTGGATATATGTATGTCCGACCTTAATTAAAGTCAACGTAACTAACTCGGTACGATCCGAAGAGTTACACGTTGGTACACGAATCGTATATGTTCACGAGTAGGTAGATTATTATTTGTGAAATAATAATAGTTTAAAACCGAAGGACTTAATATTAATTAGATTATTATTAAGAGGATTATAATTGTATAATCTTAAAGGGTCTTAATGTAAGATTGGGTTTTATAAAAGGATGTTTAAGGTGGAAACCCTAGACACACTTTTATAAAAACACAAAACCCTAGCCACCCTCCTAAGCTTGGCCGCCATCCTCTTGCCGTCGACCAAGCATCGCCGCCGCCTCCTTCTTGGCCGGTTCTACTCTCGGGTATCTTGTGCTCGGTTGTGAACTTCCTACTAGCGAGGATTCGTTGTAACCCGCGTGTTACAATTCCGGTGTAGTCGTCAAAGGTTGATTACTAAAACCCTCTATGGTTGTTTATTCCGTTTATTTGTTTATACGCGTATAACCTTGATCCTGATTGGGAATATTTATTAATCGGATTAATAAATCAATTTATATAATCGGCATTTGGTAAATTATATAAACCGCTTCCGCTAATATTTTGATACACTAATTCCCAACAAATCACTGTAGTGTAATTACACATTATTATCCTACTAGAGTAAATACACGAATATTTTTAAACATCATGCTTGGAAAAAAAAACCAAAAAATTCATTCATGAATGTTGTGCATTCATGTACCTATGGTGTATTGTATTAGTGGGCCAACTTTATCATTCCAAGTATTAACCCTAGTTAACGATTCGACTCAGAATAGAACATAAATAGCTCTAGTGAGAGCCACCTTGGTATTAGAGTGTAATTCCATAAAAAAAAAAATAATAAAAAGCATACCATTAACTCGTCAAGCAGTTTTGCCAACATTGCCATTAACTCAAAAATCTGATGAATATTATTCCCAAATTTCATGTACTATTGACGAATGTAATCGTTAGTGCATGAACTTTTTTGCATTGAGGAAGCTTACGAAGACAGTGGCGAAGCTTGAGATTTCCGACCGGGGGGTCGAAAACGTATATACCAAAAAAAATTCTATAAAACCGGGGGGTCAAAACGTATATACAAAAAAATGTCTATACGAAAACTATATACCCTCCACTATCTCCACTACTGAACGAAAAGTTCGGGAGGTCGGCCGCCCCCACTATGCTGCGCCCCAGACGAAGAGCCAATGCTGCAGCCTGCAGTGAAGATCAGAGTCGAAACTGAAATAGTAAATATGTTGCAACGATAACAAAACTAGTAGAGTTTTAAGAACTTCATGCGCACATAGATGTAATACAAGTTATCACAAGTTATAATATGCAGACTTAAAGTTTAAAATTTCATGCGCGCATACCCACATCATTTCAAAACACTAAAAATGTCACATTTATCCGTTCCATGGCCACAGGGTGTGGCTTAACACCACCCTGCCACCTCACTAATTTTGGCGCCCCTAGGCGCTATGGACCACACCCTCGAAATTAAATGGGGGCACTATATAGGGTGTCCGCCATTGTGCTAACGGACCAAATTCGGCAATTTTGAAGAAAATGGTAAAGATGAGGGGGCGCTATGGGATTGAGGGGACTTTAAACCATTGCATGCAAGTTAAAGGAAGGGTCTTTAAAGCCCCCTATGTGACGTGGATCATACGTGACGCTGATGTGACGTGATAAAGCCCCTAGGGGCTTATAACAAAGAATAAAGGAAAAGAACAGGCACTAAAATTATCCACAGTGATTATGATGTTTTCTTATATGTTCATTCAGTAAAACATACTATGACAAGTAACTTCTGAAAATTTTAGTATTATAAAAGGTTAAATATGATCTTATGAAATGTAAAAGGACGCATATACAAGAAAGTTAATGAAGATGATAACCTTTCTTTCTTATCTGAGAAAGTGCATATATGATAGATTAATTCGCTACAAAGACAATATTAGTTTAAAAGTAATCTAAGTCTTTGAATAAAAAGATTTAGGGGGCTGTTTGGCAACATCTGAATGGTTAAGTGCTGAACCAGTAAGAGGTCTGAACCATTAAGTGCTGAACAAGTAAGAGATCTGAATCATTAAGAGCTTGTATGTGACAACTGACAACCCACACTTCCGAGGTTAGTATTGCACGCATTCGCATCAAAAATCAACGTTTCATTTCACGTTACTATCTTGCGTCACATGTTAAATTTAATTTAACATACCTACACTAAATTAAATAGCTAAACTAAAGCGATTAGCGTAAAATATTCTTAGATGTTCCCGTAATTATGTACGAATGTCTCAACTTGGTTCCGTGACTCGAATTGAAACGCTCGTGACAAAATTCCGAACTTGACACACCACGGCCCAAGCCACCCGACTACCCAACCCGCATACTCTTTATACTTACGGTCCCTTGTATTGCGCGCAACCCAAACAAACAAACAACCCAATCCACTATCCCTCACTTTATAACCGGCCTATAAGAAGCCCAATAGACCATCCCCCTCAATCTTGCTTGCGGTTTTTGTGTATAGCCCAAACCAAGATCCCATTGCCTTTTTTTATACCTGCGGCCCAACTCAAGACCACCGCCCACCTCCCTTATCTCTGTTTTATAGTTACGTACCATGCATTATTTTATCATCAAAACTCCAAAACACTTGAACCCTAATTTACAAGCATCGCACTTGCTCCTCCCCTCTCCACTGGTGACCGTCAACAGCAGCAGCCCCCCCCCCCCCCCCTCGCCGCGGTTACTTCCCTTCGGTGCTCTCTCTCGCTCGCATCACACTCTCTCTTACGGTTAGTGTTTCGGTTATTTTCGGGTTGTGATTCTTACACTACATGGCTGCGTTTTTATCTTTGCTGCGATTCTTGGTGTTAAAATGGATGATTATAAGTTAGGGTTTTCTAGAAATCATGTTCGAATGGTATTTTGATCGTATAAATGTTCGATGATTAACTAGGGTTTGTTACGGATTGGAACCTGCTGATTTGTGGTAATATGTATAATGAACATGTATGTATTATTATGCGTATCTCGGCTGCGATTATGTCTAACGTATGATTTGAGGTGTTACGGGTTAAAGTGTGGCCTAGGGTTTGTGGAAATCAAGTAATGATGCGTAATATTATCGAACATGTTCGTATAGGCCTATGATTATGATTAGGGTCATATCTTTGATGTTTGAGCATGGCATACGTGATATAAATAACTTACAAACTGCTGTGATTAAAGTATACGTGCCATGGGTTTGTTAGATAATCGATATAACTAAGTGTCATGGGCGTTTAAACTCGGTCTAGTATTATAAAGTCGAAAACAGAAAGCTGATTTACATTTACAGCCAACTTCAGTTGGCTGTAAACAGGTCGTTTTATATCGAAAAACTTATTTTCTGAAGTTTAAAACGTACGTTTTTTAAAAACGCTTCAAATGGCGCTGGAATCGCATTTTTCTGAGGTCGTTTACTATTTTTTAAAGGACTGTTTTGTACATCAGCAAAAGCTGCGTTTTTCTGCAGAAAATTCATGTTACGCTTTTTGTTATAACTTGTAAACTAGATAGAGTTACGCTGTGAATTTCGTACAGTAGCTGGGCACGGATGTTGCCGAAAATCTCCAACTGGAATTTTGCCATTCAGACAGAAGATGATTTTTAAATAAATTGTTCCGTGGACTGCAGTCAGAAAGTGACGAATCTGACTGCAGCCTAGTAAATGATTTGTGATAAATAATTGGTAATGAATTAGGTCCTGAGATTTTTACACAAGGGGACGCGAACCACTTAGAACGTTCTGTAAATTATGTAGAATTTTTGGAATAAGACAACTATTTTATAAAACTACCCGAAAACAACCCAGTTCTGGACGTCAAAGCTAAAACGTAATAAGTCGTTATATGCGTATCTAAATGTTGTTTATGCTATCTGAGAATGATTAAACTTGTTTAATGTCAACGAAAGTATTATGGGAATTATTGTGTGCTTTGATCACGAGTAATTATATGTGGAATATGTATATGTACGTAAGTTGTCAAAGTGAGTGCATGGTACGTGTTAGATACGTGTAGGAGCTTTGTGCCTTACTTGAACACACTAATAAATTAGATGGTAATCGTATAAGGACGTGATCGACCTACCTTAACTCCTTACCATTTTTAAGAGACCAACCGATCAATCGAAGGTGAGTTCACACTTTTCTTCAAAGCATGGGATTCCCGGTGGTTTGGGAATGAGTTAAACAACAACTATCCCCCTTGGGTGGGATGCAACCTGCGTATTCTGCTTGGGTAGGATACGTACTACCGTCCTCCTTGGGAAGGACGACAACCGTATAATATATGTCTTAAGCATACTAGACAACAACTCTATCTTAAAGTCCCTGCATATTTTATATCGACTTAATCGTTGGGCCAATGGCGAACGAGTTATTAGTTAAATAGCGCTATTAGGTTTGACAAGCCTCACACCGTGCCGAAGAGGACGGGCACTCAACATAACTTAAGTCAGTAGTCGATATGGTAACGGGTCTAATGGTTTAAAACAGTGGGGTAGCTCCCCATGGCATGTTTTTATAAAGAACAAGAAACTTAACAACTTATGGTTTTTGGAACAACATTAAAACGGACAACCAACTGTGAACTCACCAACTTTTTGTTGACACACTACTGCATGCTTTGCGGTCGTTAGGTACATGGCTGGAGCTTGCACGAGGAATGGACGTTGTGGCGAGGAACCAATTGTTAGGTTCCTACTAATAAACTTTATGATTTATAAACTGCTTTATGGGTTTTATACTTTATGCTTTCGCTAATATTTAAACTTGGTTTGGGATTTTGTTTTCGTAAACACTAAACGTTTGATTGGTTGTTTTACTTCGTTTTACTTTATTCACTTATTGTTCAGTATGATTGGTGGTATGATCCTGGTCAGTCACACGCCTCGCGGTATTACTCCGCTTGTGGATTTTTGGGGTGTGTCAGATTGGTATCAGAGCCATAGGTTATAGTGAACTTGGTTTTAAAAAGGGGGAAAATATTTTTGATAAAACCAGACTATAACCTGCTCAGTGCTCAACGATCCACAACGACGCTTTGCTCCACGTGCATGACTCAATACTTTAGATGGTATGATTTATGTTTATATTGCCTACTTGATAGTTACTTGGTGTGTTACTTATGATATGCTTAGTTCTTAGAGTTACTTGGAACTTTATATGCTTATGCCAAACCCTCTTTTGTTATTCTTTTCCACACTCCTGCGTCGACGTTCTCGCTTAGTGTTTTGTGAATGTGTATTCTTTTTGTTTAACGTGTATGTTACGTCACTAACTCGACAGGCATGTCTACCTCAACATCATCCTTATCATCAGATCAGCCACGGGCGCCAAGGAAGGCACCCGCAGTTATACGCACACCTCCGCGTCAAGTAGAGACGCGTTCTGCTTATCATAAGAGACTTGCTCGGGGTGGGGAGTCTTATTCCCGACCTACCCATGCGGTACCAGTTAATCCAATTAGCGCCCAGTCCGAATCTGCAATGATGAAAGCCCCTAGGGAATATAACCAATTTTTATAGAGCAAAATCAGACCTTGTTAGAACGGAATCAGTTCTTGCTGAAACAAGTTACTACCCTGGAAGGGCGGGTAGAATCCCAAGGAGAGCAGAAGCAGGTGCTCTTTGAGAGAGCCGATGAGTTGAAGCAGGAAGCCTTAAAAGGAATACTGGTAGAAGAACCTGAAGAGGATCCTAAAGAAGAACCTGAGGGAGAACCAGAAGAAGAGCTGGAGGAGGCACCGGCGGATGAAGACTCGGAGGGGAGAGACAGCGGAGTCGACGACTGACCCGTTTTCCACTTGTTTATCTATCTATTTCTTTTGTTTTGTGTAAACAATCGTGATGTTTTAAATGTTTGCGGATGTCACACCCCGATTTTCCACGTGTCACCGGTGGGCCCGGTGGGGGAGTATCGTGACGTGGTTGGCAACATAATAGTCAAACAACACAATATAATAATGCACAGCGGAAGCAAAAGATAAATATATTACATTCCGAATATAAGTAATGTCAAAGTATTACAACGGAAGGTAAAGGATCCACAGGCGGATCAATAAAAGAAAACTGTTCAACAGACTTTAGGCATCTAGAACTTGCAAGATTCCCTAGTGACGCCCTGAGCTCCCAGCCAATTACGCATAGTACCTGTCACTTAACCTTTTGGAAAATACGTCAGTTTACACTGGTAAATACAATTAACTGACTCATTTTGGAAAAAGAGTTTGAAAAGTGGTTCGAGTGCAAACGGCACAAAATATCTTGACACATTGATTAAAATGCACAGAGGAAAAATTAATCTTTTATACTTGGGACAATTTTGTTAATAAAAATCTTGTATCCGATTTACATGGTTGTCCAACATTTAGGGCCGGTGATTATACAATACAAGCCGGACAAGATTAATCGACACACCACAAATATAATCTCACAAGAAGATACCCTTACGAGTGAGTATACGTTATACATATGCAACAGGAGGTGTTATGTCTACACCTTGTGCTTACGTCGTGGCCATTCACTTTTTAAAATGAGCCAAGGATATCCAGGACACGGTCATTAACCCCCAATGTTATTTGTTATCAATCAATACAGATTAAAACGGGATTATGCAATTTAATCATCTCCGATTAAAAGGTTTCTACACCCGACCAAGCGGTATTTTTATAATACCGTATCCCAAGCCCATATAAGGGAAAATAAGTTAAAAATATTTACCTGAGCTAGCAATGCAACTTACACTCAGTCGTATATCTTAATCAGCAAGCACAAGTACTTCTACTGGGGCTCTTAATCTGGAACGAAGGTTTTATTAACCTATTAAATTCCTAACGGGTCTTATTTAAGTCGTAACTTAGACCAGTTAGTTTTAAGGAAAGGTTTACGGTTCAAAACGCATGATTAAGCGAAGACCGGAATAGGATGTGATTTAGACCCGACAAGTCTGGAGACTTGTATAATATGGGTAAACTAAACACATTCTGGATTTTGAGATAAAACCGATAAGGTTTGACCCGTTTCGGCTAATTTATGTAAACTTGTTACATAAACCGAGCCGATCGCGAAATAAGCGTAACGGGTATCCGTAAGAGCCATATACAGGTTTCCTAAGTCAATATGCTTCAAATATGTTGTGACATCAGTAGGATGTCTTTCGTTATGCCCCGAACTAATTTAAACACAAACTATGCCCCGTAGGGTAGTTTGGTCATTTTAAAGTTTGTAAAAGCGTTTAGATGTTTAACTGAGTTACAGGTCTGATGTAAACAATAAACATACTTAATTTGATGAGTTATAACAGTAGGCTAAAGCATATATGTGAAATTTATCATTTTTAACCAAACTATGCCCCGTAGGGGTATTTTGGTAATTTCACATAAGCCGAAAAGCTCAAAAACGAAGTCTGAGTTATTCAACCTTTTCTTACTGTTAAAATATCATAATTTGCCTCATATATCAGTAGGTATCAACCCGGGTATGTTCAATATGATTTTAAAACATACTATGCGTTAAAAACGCTAAATAAGGCGATTAAAGGCCATTTCCGGGTTTGATACTTAAATCTGATATTTTTATATTTCCATAAGGCTTAAAATAATTTATTTATCATATGTGATCAGTAGCAAAAGGTTTGGAGTCGTTTAGATAATTAAAACTCATTTTATGGCCCGTAAGGGCAAAACCGACAATTACCGGATTAAGCCTACGACTACTAGTTATGCTCAGCCTAAAATTAATTAAAAATCTTTAAAAATCCCAAAATAATATATTAAATCAGTGGGTATTAAGTTTGATACCAAAAAGTAGGCTTAACTAGGCTATACGCTAATTACGCCATTTTATTAACATAAAGCTTTAATTTTGCGATATTGAGCATAACTCTTAATCTACAAGTCAAACTGATGTCAAACTTTTCATACAAGTACATATATCAGTAATTTAAGTTTCTACTCTTTTACATTTCCAAAAATCGCGTTTTAAGGTAATAAGGGCATAACGGTCAACATATGAGCAATTAACGGAAATATGCATATTAATTGGATAACTAGTGAACCAAGGTGTGTCATCACAGAGGGTTGTTCTAACATGTATCCTAATCCAATTTAAGCTCTGAGGCATTTCTAAAACATACCTAAACGGGTCAGAACTGAAAGTCAAACTATGTGACTTTCGGTTCCGAACCGGGTCTAGACAGGAAATAGTCGGGTTGAACATGTTCGGACATGTTCTTACACTTATTACTAAGTTATAACAATGATCAAACAGGTTATATATGTTCTAGATAGCTAATTATGCATAAATAGCATTTTAGGCTTCCTGTTGACTTTTTAAGAATAGGTTTGACCCGACTTTTGACCTGGTTAGAGTGGTGATCAGGGGAAACCCTTTTGAGGTTTTATTACCCACTTAAATACCAATCTATAACTACTTTTAATTCGAGATATGCCTGAGCCATTACTGACTAATCTCGAAGTCAAACCGTAATTACGACGGTTTGACTTTTAGCTAATTAACCAAGCTAAACTCAAACAAAGAAGAACTAGAAGACTTACAAGAGTCCTATACACGACTTAAGATCAAATGGACCTGCTTGAGAGCTCCAGGAATGATCAAACAATGCAGAAGAAGGTGTGAGGAGTTGTGTTGCACAAGGTGGCCTTTTATAGTGAATTACATACCACAAATCTTTGACAACAAGGTCTAGGACACACCACAACTCATCAACACTTGTTACTAGTGTGTAGGGGTTGTTTTAGGGGTCAAGTGAGAGTGGAAAATCGATCAAAGTGGCATTCAATGTGCAATAGCAGACAAAGAATCAAAGAAATCAAAGTTCTGTCCAGATGTAGCAGTGGCGTAGCGCCACTGCATGTGCCCAGGTGCTCGCGCTACGCGAGCCTTCAGTATCCTCCAACAAACTTTTGTAATTTGCAGTATAGGTCCCTGGCTCTTCAAACTTTGTAAAGACACTCGTTTATTGCCGTATGAACCCTTATAATTGACATATAGGGGCTTCAAGACATATACCCACTTTGTTAAACCCCCGGGTAACTTTATTGTTACCCGAAAAGGCCTAACTTTCAACGTTGACGCTTTTAACCCCTCGCACACGAATTCGATCATAACTTTCTCATACGTTAACGAAACTTTACGAAATTTAAATCGTGCATTCTAGTGAGCATAATTAACATTTACAAAGCTTCGGGTTTGTCAAAAGGTCACCCAGAGGTATATCTTTAAACATGTTGACACATTTAACCCCTGTAGTTTGAAATCTCTCACTTTTAGCTTCGTATGATCCATGATTTATTCGTTTGAAGGTATGAGCATCGTGTAGGGTTAATGTACATTATATTTATTCACAGTTGACACTTAGAATACGTATTTTCACATACTTTCCATGTTTGTCGACTTTAGTCCTTTTATAATATTTCTTTCACACGTTTAAACATTTGACACGTGTCTACACATTATAGGACGTGAATTTTCGAGGTGTTACATCCTCACCCCCTTAAAATAAATCTCGACCCGATATTTACTGAAATAAATAAGGGTACTTTTCTTTCATCGTGGATTCAACCTCCCACGTGAATTCGGGACCTCTATGGGCATCCCATTTGACCTTTACAATAGGTACATGCTTCTTCGAAGCTTCTTTACCTGTCGATATTCAATCGACAAAGGTTTTTCCCACAAATTTCAAGCTCTCGCCTATATGCATATCTGTATGCGGTATAACCAGTGATTCATCAGCGAAGCACTTCTTCAGATTGCAGATGTGGAACACATTGTGAATTCCACTGAGCTTATCCGGTAAGTTTAACTTATAGGCAACTGAACCTACACGTTCGATAACCTCGAGAGGTCCTATGTATCTCGGGCTTAGCTTGCCTTTCTTACCAAATCACATCACTCCTTTCCAGGGTGATATCTATTGTTGAACCTTATTCCTTAACAAGAATTTAGGAGGTTTGCTAATTTCATAATCCTTAATTTTCTGCCGAATACTGGCATCTTACTGATGATTATGAATTTGCGTGATCTTATTGATTGTCTATAATGCAACTTTCAGATCTTAATGTTTGGACTTACCAAACTATTGTCCTATCAATGGACGTTTAACATTCTATCTATACAAGGTCTTCAAGGGAGTAGCCTTGATACTTATATATCAAGTATTATGGAGAAGCTTATCTTAAGGTGAGATGGTTATTCCAGCCATTACTTAACTAATATTAAGGAATAGCTAATCCTTGTCGTTAGTCGAACAATTCGACGATCTTGGTTAGCTGATGGCAAATTCTTAATCGTTGCCTAATTAGAATTGCGGTAATGTATGCATAAGCAAAATGAACCGTCTTTCTTATCTAACAATATCAAACTCTCGGAATATTGAGTCTGGCGATATTAGCCTATGTCTTACAACTTACTTAATTAAGGTTACGTTTATTCCATAATTAACATGGAGTTCTTACAACACTCTAACCCAAAGCGGGATGTTAATCTTAACTCTACCTGCCTCTAGGGAGGTAAACAGGGTAAACTTAGGAGAAGATAATCAAAGTACAAGGAGGTTGCAGAGATTTTCATATCTCAGGCTCCAGTTCACTCATCGCTGCTTGTGTCGAATAAGTGACACATTTATGTTACTAGTCCACGAATTCCTTAATCGGGAATATTTACTTGGACAATTTCATTTTGGATATCTTCCTTGAATACCATTGGTTGACTTTAATACAATATGATTATTGGGACATCTCAGGGGTTCCATGTATTAAACCTCCATGCTGATCAGACATGGAAATAATCTATGGGACACACTAGGATACGCCAATCCTCATATGACACTTTTATCAAACATAGTTTGGCATTCACAGGCGATAGAAAAACAATGAGAAAATAATTAAAATAACATATGTCGTCGTACTCTATGCGAAGAAAGAGTACTCTTAGATTTTTCGGAAGGATTCCTTGCCGACCTATAAGAATCGGTTATTATGGTCTCCTTGGTAGTTATACCTTGTGGATGATAATAAAAATTTTGCTAAGTTTATGGTTCATGAAGATTTATTATTGCCTGTATTAAAAACATGACACTTAGCAGAAATTATTATTGATAAATGATAAGGAAGTTTATTGTACAAGTGCTTATATTTAATTAGAATGGAAATTTTCACAAACTAGGCACCTAGCTCAGTTGGCTAGGCGCGCGAAAGGGTGCGGCCGGCCTAGACCCAGGTTCGATTCCGGGGACGGCCAGTTCCACCATTTTTTTTTGTTTAATATTGATTAATCGTACGGATACGTGTAATTACGAGGGTTGTCTCATAAGGAGTCTTGATAATTAATTGCTTCTTATCACTCACAATATGGGCTTGATTCTTAAGGCAACCAATCGATTTTTATCACTATATTGAGTCCTTAAGTATGCAACCAAAAGTTTGCTATAAGGGTATTAGAAAAGAGTGATTTCTAATAGATATTAAATATCAATATAGGATTTGTTGGAGCATTTTCTAACGTAACATCGGTCACTTCCTACCGTGCATTAAATGACCGGAGTCTTAATCAGGTGGAGACAACAGTTCTCAACCTTTATCATTCATAATATATTTATATGTGCCAGTATCAAATAAGTTTCTACATAAACTGCTTGATAAGGAAAGGTACATATTATATTATTATTATTCTGCCCCATCTCTTGGGCGTTCATCCTGACAACTCGTGCGTTTGTTCTCTTGGCCTACTCGGGCTTCTTCTGGTTCCTAGGGCAGTTGGTCTTGATATGCCCCTTCTCGTTGCAACCATAACAGGTTGCATCTTTCAACTTCTTGCAATCCAGGGTTTTATGTTCCCTATATTTGCAAATTCCACACGGTAGAGGCTGAGACTCGAACCTGCATTTCCCGTAGTGGCGCTTCTTGCAAATCTTGCATACAGGTTTCTGATTGGACTTTTGTTTATTCTTTTTCTTAGAACTCTGGGAGTTATCTACCTCCCTTTTTCTTTTTAGTTCATCCTTTGCATCAGAGGCATGAACGGGATCCTCCTTAAGAGTAAGGAAGTGTGGTCCTAGATAAAATTTGGACCGAGCAGCATGGGGCTCCTTGAACTTTTTCACAGCCTTCTTCACAGCTTTTCCAACAGCTGCGTCTATCATAGTTTGAAGAATATCTTTGGAAATTCTAAGGTTCACAATTTCAGCATCATTAGCATGCGTCGTGCCATCAATGGCGCGATCGACTGTTGTCTTATCCGAGTTTGCCATTACTTCCTATTGGTTCCTAACACCAATAAAACAATTTCTTAGTTGAAATCCAACAACTGCTATTTTTCATTCTGATGGCCTTAATATATACTAGCCATGGTGTCAATAACCTATACAGGCTATTAAAGCACTAACATTCTTAATGAACATTATTTAAAATATTTTAATATTACTTAGCCTAGGTCGCAAAAGACCACCAATGGCATTAAAGATTTTGGACCTAGTCCATCACTTTTCTGACAGAGGATCAAAACGTCACGTCTGTCTTTATTACATTTAAGAATTTAGGTAGCTTGAAAGCTTGTCGTAGGAATATCAGAAAGGAGTGATTCCTATTAGATATAATATATTCATCTAAGGTTTGTTGGTGGTATCTTCTAAAGTATCATCGGCCAATTTCTACTTCGTACAAAATGACCGAAGTCCTAATTAGACGGAGACAACCTCAACAGTGATCGTTCATTATTGAATCACATGTGCCAGCATCAAATAAATTTCTGCATAAACTGTTTGATAAGGAAAAGTACCTGCTATATAGTTATCCTTCTGCACCATCTCCTGGCGTTCCTCCAGAAAACTCATGCGTTTGTTTTCCTGGTCTCTCCAGGCTTCTTTATAAGCTTTGGGCAGTTGGTCTTGATGTGCCCTTCTTCGTTACAATTGTAACATGTGGCGTTCTTTAACCCCTTGCAATCTAAGGTTTTGTGACCCTTGGTCTTGCAAATTCCACACAATTTAGCACGTGGGTCGATTGTACATTTTCCAAAATGTTGCTTTTTTGCAGTTACTGCATTTGGGTCTGTTATCAGACTGACTCGAGTTCTTCCTAACCCCGGAATCCTTCCCGCGCTCCGAGCTTCCCTTCTTCTTCTTGTTATAATGATGAGAGTTTTCCTCCTCTCTTTCTCTTCTTCCCTCGTCAGAAGCCTTAACAGACTTAATTCTGATTGCGTCTAAGGTGAGAGATAAGGATAAGTCCACCGCGGACCTATATGTGGTTGGCCTAGACGCTTTAACATTCCCTTTTATCTTTGGTGCTAGGCCTCCAATGAAACGCGCTATGCGTTTAGGTTCAGGGGTGACTAAATAAGGAACTAGGCGGGACATAGTGTTGAAACTTGTCACATATGCCTGACAATCCAAATTCTCCATGACCAGAGTCAAGAAGTCTGATTCTATCTTTTCTACCTCGTGCTGTGGGCAATAGTTTTCCTTGACTAATGCAACGAATTGCTCCCAAGATAAGTTGTAGAGTAGAACCTTTCCCATGGCTTGGAGCAATGATCTCCACCATGCCAACGCTTCTCCTTTGAATGATTGTGAAACAAATTTCACAACATCTTGCTCCGCACAACCGCTGACGTCAACAACAGCGTCCATCTCATCGAGCCATGTCATGCAATCGATGGCTCCTTTTTCTCCTGTAAAGTCTCTGGGCTTGCAGGAGACAAAATATTTATATGAACAGGTCTTAACTGGTGCCTCTTGATGAAACACAACCTGTCTAGGCGTAATACTCCTTTGATTTGACAAGTCATGAACATCGTCCTCCCTTGACTCATGTGTTTTAAGAGGGGGCTTACTATGAGCCACAGATAGAGTCTCAGAGTGGGTATCATTTGATTCATTATACTGTCGATCAAGAGCTCGAGTAATAGCATAATCTATTATTGCCTGCAGTTCTGCTCCAGTTACATTAATTCTGGTAGTATCATTGCTCTCCTTCAGGTGACTGTTAACTTCATCTAATCCAGCCATGTAGCTTGATTGCTACATAAATATTAACAATGATTTATTCAGAGATTATTATGGAATCATCATCTTTGACGATTTATCAACCATGGTAATATAAACCATATTGGTTAACTTGTTAGTTATATTTAATTAGTATTTTCCATTATAATTTATCCTAGTTATGAAACATTAAGGATATTAGAGTGGCGCAAAAAGGCCTAGTCACAAGGACAGTTCTAAATTTTATAAGCCATGATTTCAGAGAATCGAGGCATTAAGGTTTGAATCACGTTCATTACCTTGACAGGGAGTTGTAGACTTCAACTGTCTTTTGTCTTTTAGGACAATAGATATAGCCCGTGGGCATTTCCCTTCTGAGGGATGGTTATAATATGATCATCTTCTTAGATGCTATTAGTCGAGGTTGTATGGATCCTACCGACTATTATGCTTGGACCTGGTCCAACATTTTTAGACAGGAGGTCAAAGACCACCACTGTCGTCGTCTTATCGGACAACAAGTTTAGCCCGTAGGCACTTCATCACTACTGGATGTTTATAATGTGATCATCTTATAGGATGACACAAGCCATGATTTCTAAATCACTAGGCTAGATAAGAAAATTGGAAGAATCTAATATAAGGATGACTGTTGTGATTTTCTCAAGTCACATTTGTCAAGAGTGCTAACACGTTCTTAGGTGTTAACAAGGATTTGAATCTCTTGAGTAGGTTTCACCATCTTGGCCGCGTAGGCTAGGTTTCACCTTTAAGATTATCTTTAAAATGCATACTGGCAGGAAAGTAAGGATATTTATTTTATTCAGGATTTTTATCATAAATCCTAATTTATAATTTAATAATAGCACAAATGGCCTAGTCGCGTAGACAAGTTTAATTTATAAGCCAAGATTTCAGAGAATCAGGGAAATTTATGAATTAGTAATGGCACAAAAGGCCTAGTCACGTGGACAAGTTTAATTTATAAGCCATGATCGTCTGGGATCGAGGCATCTAGAAATAGCACAAAAGGCTTAGTCACGTGGACAAGTTTAATTTATAAGCCATGATCGTCTGGGATCGAGGCATTTAGTAATAGCACAAAAGGCTTAGTCATGTGGACAAGTTTAATTTATAAGCCATGATCGTCTGGGATCGAGGCATCTAGAAATAGCACAAAAGGCTTAGTCACGTGGACAAGTTTAATTTATAAGCCATGATCGTCTGGGATCGAGGCATTTAGGTGTGAATCAAAGTTCATTACCTTTTCTTGACAGGGAGCTGTAGGCTACCACCGTCTTTAGTCTCAGAGGACGTTAATCATAGCCCGTAGGCACTTCCCTTCTAAGGGATGTTATTTTCCATTCATTTCATATTTCATGTTTAGAATGAAAACTTAATTTAATCAATCCATTATATGAAAATAAAAGTACAAAGTTGCCCTAAGCGGGTCTTTGAAGGGATAATGTGTCCTTGAAGGGACTGAAAGATAAATATGTCCTTATAAGGACTATCAAAGAAACGATATGTAGCAAAAGGAGTTTCTTCTTCATTTTATGTCTGTATGCTTTCTCCTTGGTTGCACGTTTCATCCTGGCCGCGGTACGAAGCTCAGCATCTCAAGGCTCCGGGTGTGGAGAACTCCTATTACGGCTTCTTCGCTTGGCGACGTATCCAATATATATAAAAATTTTTGGAAGAAAAGATTCCCAGATTAGGATTGAGAATATTCCTATGTTAAGTCTAGACTCAGAAGATTTAGGAATGTGCAATTGTGTCATTGAGATTAAACACAAAAAGCTAGTGTTTAATTCACTCAATGTTGGCTCTGATACCAACCTGTCACACCCCGATTTTCCACGTGTCACCGGTGGGCCCGGTGGGGGAGTATCGTGACGTGGTTGGCAACATAATAGTCAAACAACACAATATAATAATGCACAGCGGAAGCAAAAGATAAATATATTACATTCCGAATATAAGTAATGTCAAAGTATTACAACGGAAGGTAAAGGATCCACAGGCGGATCAATAAAAGAAAACTATTCAACAGACTTTAGGCATCTAGAACTTGCAAGATTCCCTAGTGACGCCCTGAGCTCCCAGCCAATTACGCATAGTACCTGTCACTTAACCTTTTGGAAAATACGTCAGTTTACACTGGTAAATACAATTAACTGACTCATTTTGGAAAAAGAGTTTGAAAAGTGGTTCGAGTGCAAACGGCACAAAATATCTTGACACATTGATTAAAATGCACAGAGGAAAAATTAATCTTTTATACTTGGGACAATTTTGTTAATAAAAATCTTGTATCCGATTTACATGGTTGTCCAACATTTAGGGCCGGTGATTATACAATACAAGCCGGACAAGATTAATCGACACACCACAAATATAATCTCACAAGAAGATACCCTTACGAGTGAGTATACGTTATACATATGCAACAGGAGGTGTTATGTCTACACCTTGTGCTTACGTCGTGGCCATTCACTTTTTAAAATGAGCCAAGGATATCCAGGACACGGTCATTAACCCCCAATGTTATTTGTTATCAATCAATACAGATTAAAACGGGATTATGCAATTTAATCATCTCCGATTAAAAGGTTTCTACACCCGACCAAGCGGTATTTTTATAATACCGTATCCCAAGCCCATATAAGGGAAAATAAGTTAAAAATATTTACCTGAGCTAGCAATGCAACTTACACTCAGCCGTATATCTTAATCAGCAAGCACAAGTACTTCTACTGGGGCTCTTAATCTGGAACGAAGGTTTTATTAACCTATTAAATTCCTAACGGGTCTTATTTAAGTCGTAACTTAGACCGGTTAGTTTTAAGGAAAGGTTTACGGTTCAAAACGCATGATTAAGCGAAGACCGGAATAGGATGTGATTTAGACCCGACAAGTCTGGAGACTTGTATAATATGGGTAAACTAAACACATTCTGGATTTTGAGATAAAACCGATAAGGTTTGACCCGTTTCGGCTAATTTATGTAAACTTGTTACATAAACCGAGCCGATCGCGAAATAAGCGTAACGGGTATCCGTAAGAGCCATATACAGGTTTCCTAAGTCAATATGCTTCAAATATGTTGTGACATCAGTAGGATGTCTTTCGTTATGCCCCGAACTAATTTAAACACAAACTATGCCCCGTAGGGTAGTTTGGTCATTTTAAAGTTTGTAAAAGCGTTTAGATGTTTAACTGAGTTACAGGTCTGATGTAAACAATAAACATACTTAATTTGATGAGTTATAACAGTAGGCTAAAGCATATATGTGAAATTTATCATTTTTAACCAAACTATGCCCCGTAGGGGTATTTTGGTAATTTCACATAAGCCGAAAAGCTCAAAAACGAAGTCTGAGTTATTCAACCTTTTCTTACTGTTAAAATATCATAATTTTCCTCATATATCAGTAGGTATCAACCCGGGTATGTTCAATATGATTTTAAAACATACTATGCGTTAAAAACGCTAAATAAGGCGATTAAAGGCCATTTCCGGGTTTGATACTTAAATCTGATATTTTTATATTTCCAGAAGGCTTAAAATAATTTATTTATCATATGTGATCAGTAGCAAAAGGTTTGGAGTCGTTTAGATAATTAAAACTCATTTTATGGCCCGTAAGGGCAAAACCGACAATTACCGGATTAAGCCTACGACTACTAGTTATGCTCAGCCTAAAATTAATTAAAAATCTTTAAAAATCCCAAAATAATATATTAAATCAGTGGGTATTAAGTTTGATACCAAAAAGTAGGCTTAACTAGGCTATACGCTAATTACGCCATTTTATTAACATAAAGCTTTAATTTTGCGATATTGAGCATAACTCTTAATCTACAAGTCAAACTGATGTCAAACTTTTCATACAAGTATATATATCAGTAATTTAAGTTTCTACTCTTTTACATTTCCAAAAATCGCGTTTTAAGGTAATAAGGGCATAACGGTCAACATATGAGCAATTAACGGAAATATGCATATTAATTGGATAACTAGTGAACCAAGGTGTGTCATCACAGAGGGTTGTTCTAACATGTATCCTAATCCAATTTAAGCTCTGAGGCATTTCTAAAACATACCTAAACGGGTCAGAACTGAAAGTCAAACTATGTGACTTTCGGTTCCGAACCGGGTCTAGACAGGAAATAGTCGGGTTGAACATGTTCGGACATGTTCTTACACTTATTACTAAGTTATAACAATGATCAAACAGGTTATATATGTTCTAGATAGCTAATTATGCATAAATAGCATTTTAGGCTTCCTGTTGACTTTTTAAGAATAGGTTTGACCCGACTTTTGACCTGGTTAGAGTGGTGATCAGGGGAAACCCTTTTGAGGTTTTATTACCCACTTAAATACCAATCTATAACTACTTTTAATTCGAGATATGCCTGAGCCATTACTGACTAATCTCGAAGTCAAACCGTAATTACGACGGTTTGACTTTTAGCTAATTAACCAAGCTAAACTCAAACAAAGAAGAACTAGAAGACTTACAAGAGTCCTATGCACGACTTAAGATCAAATGGACCTGCTTGAGAGCTCCAGGAATGATCAAACAATGCAGAAGAAGGTGTGAGGAGTTGTGTTGCACAAGGTGGCCTTTTATAGTGAATTACATACCACAAATCTTTGACAACAAGGTCTAGGACACACCACAACTCATCAACACTTGTTACTAGTGTGTAGGGGTTGTTTTAGGGGTCAAGTGAGAGTGGAAAATCGATCAAAGTGGCATTCAATGTGCAATAGCAGACAAAGAATCAAAGAAATCAAAGTTCTGTCCAGATGTAGCAGTGGCGTAGCGCCACTGCATGTGCCCAGGTGCTCGCGCTACGCGAGCCTTCAGTATCCTCCAACAAACTTTTGTAATTTGCAGTATAGGTCCCTGGCTCTTCAAACTTTGTAAAGACACTCGTTTATTGCCGTATGAACCCTTATAATTGACATATAGGGGCTTCAAGACATATACCCACTTTGTTAAGCCCCCGGGTAACTTTATTGTTACCCGAAAAGGCCTAACTTTCAACGTTGACGCTTTTAACCCCTCGCACACGAATTCGATCATAACTTTCTCATACGTTAACGAAACTTTACGAAATTTAAATCGTGCATTCTAGTGAGCATAATTAACATTTACAAAGCTTCGGGTTTGTCAAAAGGTCACCCATAGGTATATCTTTAAACATGTTGACACATTTAACCCCTGTAGTTTGAAATCTCTCACTTTTAGCTTCGTATGATCCATGATTTATTCGTTTGAAGGTATGAGCATCGTGTAGGGTTAATGTACATTATATTTATTCACAGTTGACACTTAGAATACGTATTTTCACATACTTTCCATGTTTGTCGACTTTAGTCCTTCTATAATATTTCTTTCACACGTTTAAACATTTGACACGTGTCTACACATTATAGGACGTGAATTTTCGAGGTGTTACAGCGGAAATACATTGTAGCGACTTTAACGATTTATTTTGATCAATTTTTTTTTATTATTTTAAATATGTTTCTTGTGCTGAGTCGTTACCCTACCCTAAATTGCATATTTTGAAAGCTTGTACAATTACTGTATGATACCTTGTCTCGTATAATCGTGCGTATGTCAACAGAATGTCTCGTCCTAACGATGAACCTCTCACTATTCATGGTGACAAGAGTGGTGCTGTTGTGGGCATCATCTCGTTCCTTAAGGCCCAGAAGTGTCTGCGAAAGGGCCACACTGCCATTCTAGCCCTTGTTACCGATACTTCAAATAAAGAGAAGAAGATCGAAGACATCCCGATCGTACGCGACTTTCCAGAGGCATTTCCCTGAGGAATTACCTGGTCTACCGCCTCATCGCAAAGTCGAGTTTCAAATCGAGCTAACTGTAACAACCCGACTCTTCGGGTCACTACTTAGATCTGTTATTTATTGCTTAATTGACTTGTACTCTCGAGATATTGATTATCGCTACGGGTTAACTGTTTTAAACTATGTTTTCAAACGCATTTTAAACGCATATTACAACGATTATTCAAAACGCAGTTATCATATTTAAACGCTACTCACAATGCATACTATTTACACGCATTTTACCGCATATTACATGGCATGTTATTACTAAACCCTATCGCAACGCACTCTCAACGCAATCTCAACGCAACTCGAAACGCGGAATTACTTTTATGCATTTTAGTTGTATTGTGTGTAGATTATGTGATTATTTGGTTATATTGGCTATATGTTTTATGGTTGTCAACGCAACGCTTACACGCTCAAACGTTTACTCGCAACTCGCTTAAACGCAACGCAACGCTTAACGAACGAAACGAAAGTTGGAAACTAACTCTCACGAACACGGCTGTCCGAATGGCCATCCGACCGGACGCCCATCCGACCCAATGTCACTCTCTTACACCGCCTTACCTTTTCTCTCACACCTATAAATACCTCCCACGCACCACTGTTCACTGATGTGACAGCTCCATCCGACCAACTCGCTCCCAAGTCATTCTCAAGCACTTTTCTCTCGATTCAAGGCTATTTCGTAAGTAATTCCTCTCAAATCTTGTACAATCATCATCACTACACACTTCTCCATTATCTTTTCCATCAAAATCACTAATTTTCTTCCAGAAATCACCTGATTTGGACTGCTTGAATATGGTGTTCACTTGGGTGCTGTTTGTTTTTTCTGCAAGAAAAGGTCTGTAGTCTGCGGACCACATCTGCAGGCATCTGCAGGAGAAGAGGTGGACCAAAGGTCTGCAGTCTGTAAGGAGAAGAGTGTTTGTTTTACATATAATCCTTCTCTTCTCTTCTCACACACAAACACACACAGAAACACACACAACACCTCATCTTTCTCTCTCTCTCTGCCTTTCATCTACCACCACCACCACAACCACCGCCACCACCTCATCTACCACCACCACCACAACCGTTGCAACCACCACCACCACCGAACACCCACCCCCGTCGCAACCACCACCACCACCGAACACCCACTGCCACCACCGTCACCGGAAGGATCGAGGGAGAGAGATCGAGGGAGGGGAGAGAGATCAAGGGAGGAGATGAACGGGAAGGAGGATTTCGATTTGGGGGTTTTATTTGCCTTCATCTACCACCGTCGCCACCACTGTCACCACTACACCACAACACCACAACCACCACCGTCACCTTCTCACGGTTTGTTCTCCGGTGACTCTTATTCCGGTCCTGAGTTTCAGAATCGACGGTTTTCGAAATCGAATCTTCAGGTTAGGGTTTATGTGTTTATTATGTTTAATGATTTGGAGATTTTTCTTTTGTTAAGAGATTTGGGGATTTTTTTTTTTTTTTGGTTCAGATGAGTGTGTGGTGTCGGAGTGGAGGTGGTGGCAGAGGATGTGGTGGTGTCTGCTGGAGTGGAGGGAGAACAGGGAGAAGAGGGGGAAGAGGTTGTGCAGACCTTAGAAGACATGGGTTCATGTCTGTTTGAAGCAGAGGTCTCGCAGACCTTTTTTAATGAAAGGTCTGCGAGAAAACAAACAAGCTGCAGACCCTTATGTCTGCGCGTGGTCTGCACGGCGCAGACATAAGAGGTTCTGAAGTGCTTCTAGCAAAAAACAAACACCACCTTGGTGACGTCATCCCATCAAGATTGGTTCAGATCTAAAGGATTTCCACACTCATAACTTGAAATCTTGTTAAGACTTCGACATATTTCAACGTTTTTCAACTGATTTCAACTTTTCTTCAAACTTTTCTTCAACAATGTACACGAAACCGATGGAATCTATGCTCATTCAGACTCTCTGCTCACTTCCTAGTTGAGAGCCGGCTTGAAAACCCTAAAAATGAAAGGAAGCCTTCATCTTCTTCTGCTCTTCATCTTCTTCTTCTTGGAAACCCTAAACTTGAAAGGAAACGTTTGGATGCCGTCCCCGAAACGTTTGGTTGCCGTCCCCTGATTTCAGGATACGTTTTCGAAACGTCCCCAGCCGTCCCCGACTTGTTTCCGTCCCCAAACCGTCCCCAGGACGGGTACTAGAGGCTGATACCCGTCCTTGTGCTTCATAGGACACATCCTATCCATTTGACCTATTTTAGGAAAAGAAAAAAACAAATCTACCAATTGATAAGCAAATGGGTCGAAATTGCCATCACTGTTGACAAGCTTTAAGATATCCGAGTTCAGTTATTGCAATTACAAATTTAGTTCCTACTACAAGTTTACCGTTTTCCCCGTTTGCCTTAGTTATTCTTTTCTACGTTTTACGTTTCGGTCTAATTTCTTCGCATTAACACATAACAACCGATGTGCCTGGTTCAACGATTTTACGTCTGCTTTTCGTTCAGTGTTATTTTTTTCCTTTTTTATTTATTTTATTTTACGAACTTTTCCAGGTCGCTGGTAATGGTGTGGCATTGGTGCTACTTGGCACGGTTTGATGAATCTTTTTAACCAATTAAGTTTTTTACCTATAATTTGGTTCGACTTTACCCCTATACTTCCTTTACTTTAAAAATACTATTATATATGCATATTTTTTTGTTACGTGTCGATATAAATATGATTTGCTCTATGTTTCGTAAACTTTTTCTGGAAAACGGGTCAGGTCAAATATAATATTTTTTTCATTCAAAAGAACCATTTTTTACGTGCATATATTTATGTACTACAAATTTGAGTTGGTCTACGTTTCGATTTGGGAGATGAGTTAGGACAAATATAATATGTATCCGTGCGTATTTTATGTGTTTTGTAAATTTTGTTTCGAACCGTGTGGAGTCAAATTGTAGTTTCTTTTCTATGTATGAGTCGGGTTATATAAATTCGATTTACTTTACGTTTTGTTACAATCGCAATGCTCATATAGGTTACTTCAGGTTCAATCCGATACGTCAAAACGCGTGCTTTCATACGATTAACGCATCACACGATGTTTGGACTAATCCATTCGATATTTGTGATGTTCTCGCACAGGTGTTGTTGCTAGTTATAATATTAAGAATTAATTTATTCGGTACTTTCAAGGTCGGCTCAACTTTATAGATATAAACGTTGAAAGAGTAAATGTAAAATAACACAAGCTCACCAAAACTCACAAGTTTTGTGGAAAATCAGGGCCAAATTCAGATGGTCACATTCATGTAATATTCTAACATTTTATTATATTTAATGAAATGGGCCAATTTGGAGGGTAAACAACTTGGCATTTACCCACTTCTGCCACCCTGTTGACATGCAACTTTTGAATTTAAAAATACAATTACCACCTCATCAGAGACACTTTTCCACTCATAAAGGGCCAAAAGCCAAATTGGTAAAAAAACATTATAATCCACCAAATTTGACTATTTAAACTTTACCTTATAGTTTGTCAACTACCAAGTTATCTTTAAACTTTTCATTGTCAATATATAACACATCTTTGAAGTGATTGCTCTGTTGTAGAAATTTAAAAGATGGAGAAATACAGGTCTCGATCATGTCGGGATGATGGGCTGACAGATAACGGAGAGTTTCCACGCAACATGAAGAATTTAAGGAGTTACACCACTTGGAACCGAGACACAAAGAAACCAACTTCGAATTCGAAGAATTGGAGCCTAAGTGATCCTGAGTTGCAAAGGAAGAAAAGGGTTGCTTCCTATAATGTTTACTCAATGGAGAGCAAAATGAAGGGGTCTTTCAAGAAGAGTTTTGGGTGGATCAAACATACTTGCACCCACCTTCTGTATGGCTATAGGTGAATTCGTCGACCTCTATCGTCGCCTTCAAAAGAGACTCAAACATGTGATTGCATGATAACGCATAGTTATTTTGATTTAGGGATGATTTATTATTCTGTTTCATGATGAAAAAACATGTAATCATGATATTAACAATAGTGTATGCTATGATTGTGATGATGTTTGAAATTTGAATGATCATTCACTAAGTTTGATTCTTCATTTATTTTTGGTTATAAATGACGATACAATAAACCCGACACAAGATCGGGTATAAACAGGACGTAACACAACATAAACCCGACAGAAGATCGGGTATAAACGGGTCATGTTTTACCCGTTTAAAAAACATATTTACATACTAGACAACCTAACCAGGTATTCTAAACCTAGGCTTTTACTGATTACAACCAATCCGATGTGAATTTAATCAGTTCAACTCAGATAGATAAACAAAACTAAAATAAAAAATAAAAAACAGAAAAAGAACCACAAGCAACATAACAAAAATCATACAAGGGTAAACAAAACCATATTACAAAGTAAATATCCACAACATATCATATAATCTCAGCATATACAAACAACGACCCGCAACGAAACATATCTGGGTTTATGATTGTTATTGCATCAACTGAGAGCTTTACTTTTGAAAAACAAATTTACATGGAGCAAGACCATGGCTAACCAAACCCTTTTTCACTTTGTTTAAAAACGCAGTCCCTCAATACCCTTGAGAGTCGACTCAAAGTTCTTTACGTTACTTGACCGTTTCTGGTCAGAGGATACAACTGGTGAGCTCCTTCGACCAGCGCTTGTGACCCTACGAAGAGCACTAGGGCTTGCATCAGCGGTCCGCCCGTATGATGGCTCGGGTTCACGTTCACCACCTGGCTCACGGCTACTAGAGACAGCAGGCCGCCTTGAAGATCCACTTGATTGCAAAATGTTATTACTCGAGAACTGCATACCATTTGTTTGTATTTGTTTGATAACGGGATGAATAGATAAAATATTTATAAAAAACAAAAGGCTAAATTGAAAAGATGACATGCCTCTCTACTCATCGATGGATCGCTGGAAGCTGGATTTTTCTGTTTGGATAAATTACCGGAATTAAACGGCATCGGGGTATTTCTAGACCGTGAGGGATTTGTAGGAGACCAACCGAGGGGCCTACCTTCTTCACCACCTGCAAAGCACCAAAATTTTCAAAGTTTGATTTCCATAATACTACGATCTCGATGTAAAGAGTTTTAAAGTTTAGATTTGTGTTTTAGTTTTCTTGAATATTATGCTGTTGGGTATAGAAGTAAATAAAATTTCAAGAGAAAATTCAAAGCTAAGCAGTTAATGCGGTAAAAAAAATCGGATATCGGTCAAGGACCGATATTTGAGATATAGGTTATCGCAGTGAGATATCGGTCATTTTAATATCATGTAGAATTTACATATATAGTAATTTAACATTAACAATTCAGTATACTCTCCTACCATTGTAGCAAGTAGGATCTGATTAAGACTTAAAACACTAACATTTAACACTAACAATTAACTATTAACTATTAAGACTTAATACACTAATAGCAGCAATAAGAAGAAAGACAGAATGGCAGAACTAAGAGGAAAGGTACTGCTATCGGGAAAATCGGTCTATATTGCCGATAATATCGGTACCGATATTCTGACCGATATGGCGATATTTTAGATGGGAACCGATAATCGATACATCGGTGATATATCACCGGTATTAACTACAGGGATCAAAAACGTAATCAGACAGAAGTAGGGACTACTAGTGTAACTAATGAAGTTTAAGGGACCAAATGTCACTTTTGACATACCAAGGGGGCAAAAACTGTAACTCGAAACAGAAATAAAGATCCAACTTTTTTTATAATAAAGCAATCGGGGAGGTAGTAAACACTCAACCATTTGGCCAATTCAATTTTCAAGTAGATATTTAATTTTGGGTAAAATGCCATTTTCGTCCCTGAGGTTTGGCCAGTTATGTGACTTTCGTCCAAAGGTTTGTTTTTCCGCATCTGGATCCAAAAGGTTTGAAGTCTTATCATTTTCATCCAGCTCGTTAACTCCATCCATTTTTCTCCGTTAAGTTAGAGGCATTTCCGTCTTTTTTGTTAACTTAAAGGGAAACTTGGTCTTTTTAGGAGTATTTGGTTTTTTACATAAAGCGAAAAAACCCTTTAAGTTAGCACAAAAGACGAAAATACCCCTAACTTAACGGAGATAATGGATGAAATTAACGAGCCAGATAAAAATGGCAAAGATTTCAAACCTTTTGGATCCGGATGCGGAAAAACAAACCTTTGAACGAAAGTCGCAAAACTGGCCAAACCTCAGGGACGAAAACCGCATTTTACTCTTTAATTTTTCACCCTTTAAACTTGTTATCAATAAATTGTGCAAAAACTGGACTGATCATGAACTTCAGAAACAATTATCTAAACTTAAAAACCACGACTCACCTGATGGCCTATTCGGTTTGGCAGCCACAGGAGGTATACCAGAACTTGGTCCTGCACCAGTACCCTGACAAGAAAACAATTGTTATTCAATGATAATGGCTATTCAAAATGATAATAAGTTCAATGATAATGGGGTTCATTAACAACGCTCTCATAAGCAACCAACTTACCAGAGCATGGGACGGAGGATTTGCAAGCTGTGACTGCTGATACTTCAAAATAGTCCAATCAAACACGTAATCGAACTGAAATCCTGAAGAAAAAAATAGAACAAATATTAAGTGTAAGATACCATATACCCAAATTGTCCAAAATTAAATGCAACGTGTTTGAGTTCTCCAAAAATAAAAGCAACAATTTACTTTGGGGTAACGTTTCTATAAAATGCACTTTCCTTTTACAATGTTATGATATATAATGGAAGTGTTTAGATGTGTGTTGTATAAGTGATTAATTTTATATGATAATGAATAATCAGAATCAGTGGTATCAAAATATTTTTTTAATATATTTTGGGCATAGTTGTCGATAGCGAATAGCGACAAGGCGCCTATAGGCTACGTAGCGAATTGCGACAAATAGCAACGGCTATTTTATAAATAGCGATTACACTAGAAAAAGAATTTTGAACTCGTGCGTGCCCGCATCCTGCGGACACGAATGCAGCTCCGAAAACGTGGGGCATCATCATCATACTCAGCAAATCCCACCAATAGCAAAGCTAAGGTAGGGTCAGAGGAGGGTAAGGTGTAGACAGCCGTAGGATAGAGAGACTGCTTCCAGTGAGACCCCTGGCTCGATTGTAGTTTTGCATCAAGCCTTGGACATAAGGCACATAACACTTAGCAATCGGGAAAAAGACCGATTGGTTCATGCACCCCCTTGTCTTTCGGCTATCAACACCACTACATGATGCATGATTAACCGTCCGTCGCTTTTAACGTTATTTTCACGAAATTAGTAAAATAACGTTAAAATTAGTGCAATTTCACTTTTGCCCCCTAAGCGACTACACATATACATTATATGCGCACACCGCAAGCGAGGCGTAGCTCCGAAAACGTGGGGCAGTTTTTGGTTTTTTTTTCGTTTTTTAAATGGTCCAAACAGGAGGCAAGAGGTGTGAAATACAGCCTGAAACCAAAAAAAAAAAAAACAACCTGTCGCTAGCTTCGCTAAGACCCATATAGCGACACTTGGTCGCATGGCTACATAGCGGTCGCTATAGCCGCTATTAACAACTATGATTTTGGGAGTGTTTGGAAGTACGTTGTGAAGTGCTTAATTATATAACATCGAATAACTAGATGTATTAAAATGGGTTATAAGAGTGCCTAATTATATACATCGGATAATCAAATGTATTAAAATGGGTTATAGGAAATAGTGCCTGGATTTGCTCAAATATATTTGGTTTCAGATGTTCGATAAATTTTACTAATTGAAAGATTTAATAGATAAATGACCAAACAGAACTTTTTTTTTTTTTTGAGAAAATGAAAGTTAAATAAAGGTAGAAGGTTCTCTATTTATGTTAAAAGATAAAGTAAATAAAAAACTACGTTACCACTAGCAAAACAGTTTTGTGTTGCAGTGGTATAAAACTATGAATTATCCAAAACATGTTATTTAAAACCCTAATAATAAGAAACAGAATCTGTTTATCCCTAGGCCTGTAAAGAACCGAAGTTTAGTGAACCATTCTGTCCATTCATTTATTTAATGCATGAGCGAACACGAACAAATTTTTTGTTCATTTAGTTAATAAAACGAACATAAACACGTCAGGTTCGTTTATTTACGTTCGCTCATTTAAATTCATTCATTTATATGTTCATTTAAATTTTTTAGGCCCGTTACAAATTAGTATGGTTTTATGAAATTAAAATATCACCCGTTACAGTTTAGTCTGGTTTCATCAACTTTTAAGGGCCAACAGATTGACGTTCTCGTTTACTTTTAACTAGTGGTCACTCAGTTATTTCATCTATTATATAAACGAACTTCCCACCCAACAGTTCACGGAACGTTCGGTTTATTTACAATAAAAACTAATTCAGATATTCAATTACAAAACACGCAGTAAAACAAGATAATAAGTTGGAGTAACTAAACCTTCACGAATGAAAAGATCACGAAAGATCCTCTTCAAATAAGCATAATCTGGTTTATCATCAAATCTTAACGAGCGACAATAATGGAAATAGGATGCAAATTCTGTAGGATAACCCCGACATAACGACTGCAAAAAAAAAAAAAACCACTCAGTAAATCAGTCATACATAATGCAACGAACATCTGAAAACATCATGAAACAGAATAATATACCTCAATAGGGGTAGAAACCTTCTTTTCACTAATTTTTTCATATTTCTGTTTCTTGTTACCGGCTTTTAGTCCCTGCCATGGAAGACTACAACGTACAAAATATTATATAATCACAATCATCATCAAATATAATTATTATGCATTTATAAAAACTTAAAACAAAAGGTCGGTGACCGACCCCCCATTCGACCCCTAAACTTTTGTGTAGCATCAAACGTAACCCTTTAATTTTGTAAATGTCACTTTGACCCCCCCCCCAAAGTTTTTTTATATATGTGTCTGTATAAATTCGAGTTCATCTACGCTTTAACGAAATTTTTGTTTGGAAACGAGTCTACGGTCAATTATAAAATGTTTTATTTTTATGTACGTTGTGAGTTGGACTACGTTTTGACGTAAATTTTGTTTGGAAACAAATCGGGGCAAATGTAGTTCGTTTTCATTTGACAGTATAAACTTGAGTTACTATACGTTTCAACGTAAATTTAGTTCGAAAACAAGTAGGGTTGATTACTTGATTGTAGTCTATACTTTATCACGCCGCGTACGACGCCGCTGCACATGTTTATTTTATGTACGATTTGATTGTAGTCTATAATTTATCACGTCGCGTACGCGCCGCTGGTAAAAAAACTAGTTCAAACTAAATACAAATGGACTGGTAGGGTTAAATATGTTTACCTTCCTCTTAGAAAGTACATGAGAACGTAACCAAGTGATTCCAAATCATCTCTTCTGCTTTGTTCTAAGTAATAAAAACACCACAATGTAATACTGATTTAATGTTGTTTAATATATTTTAATAATATGTTTGAATAATTTTGAGCAATGCTTACCTATTCCAAGGTGAGTATTCATGCTCGCATACCTTGCTGTCCCTGTTAAATTCTTGTTCTCTCTGTATTTTTGACATAACAAAACAAAACGTGCATGATGTCTTATGCTCAGGATAAATAAAAGGAATGACATAATGTGACTCCATTTGTGGCAAAATCGGCAAGTGGGGGGTTGTACAACTGGTAAGATACATAAGTTTTATGTACGTGTTGAAATGAATCGACCCGCAAACACTTTTTGTCCTTTTATAACTTCTTACGATCTTGTGAGTTGTGAATAATTAATGTAGTATAGTATCATAATCTAATAATTTTTAACAATGCAATCTATAAGGTTTCCATTTAAATACACTTTAGGGTGACTTTCAACTCATTTCATTTTTACCTAAGTTCACAAACTTCACCCGTTAAACGTAACCCAAAATTGGCACACTTTTATGGGTCGAAATTGCCACCTCTAAATGTAAAAGAAATCACTTACCTATAAGGAATGTGTTGATGAGTAGAAGAGTCCCTATATTTCTTGGCTAGCCCAAAATCAATAGCATACACCTGTCATGTATATAAAATATATATATATATCATAAAACAAAATATAAAAATCAGAAATAAGAAATAAAAAAAAAATGAAGAGACTATAGACTGAAACCTGATTAGCACGCCTCCCTAAACCCATAAGAAAGTTGTCAGGCTTAATATCCCGATGCAGAAACGATTTACAGTGAATGAATTCAACACGATTTATCTGCAGCGAATATAATCAAGAGAAAAAGGTAAATATGAAATCAAAAAATAATAATGAATATACAAAAAGGCGTACCATTTGATCAGCAAGCATAAGAACGGTTTTCAAAGACAACTTCCTACTACAGAAATTAAACAAATCCTCGAGACTCGGGCCCAATAAATCCATCACAAGGACATTGTAGTCCCCTTCGACTCCATACCATCTCACATTTGGGATTCCAGCTGACAAATTGGCAAACACATTATGTATGTTAACAGTATAACATAATGTATTATCACTATATTCATCAACATCATCATCATCATCATCATACTCAGTAAATCCCACCAATAGCAAAGCAAAGGTAGGGTCTGAGGAGGGTAAGATGTAGACAGCCTTACCTCTACCCCCGTAGGAATAGAGAGGCTGCTTCCAGTGAGACCCCCGGCTCGATAGTAGTTTTGCATCAAGCCTTGGACATAAGGCACATAACACTCAGCAATCGGGACAAAGACCGATTAGTGCATGTACCCTTTTGTCTTTCAGCTATCAACGCCACCACATGATGCATGATTAACCGTCCTCAGCTTTTAACGTTATTTTCACAAAATTAGTAAAATAACGTTAAAATTAGTGCACTTTCACTTTTGCCCCCCGATGGCCCACACATATATACATTATATGCGCATACCGCAAGCGGGGCGTGTATTATCACTGTATTAATTAGATTTTATTAAATAGAACGGTTTAGGAGGCTAATAAGCATTATAAAACGTGTTGGGTGACTTTTAACTAGTTTGACCCGTTCTCATTTTGCTATTTTTTTATTTGACCAGATAGATATAAACAATAAACCACAACCCATATCGCCCCATATATAGGTAAATGAGGCGAAATTGCCACATCTAAATTATCATAACGACAATAAAGTGAAACAGAATTATGGAAGTGCTCATTACTTCCTCCTTGTAGTATCTTGTACAACTTTGATTCATATAGCAATTGTGGATGCTTTGTTTTCGCATTTTCCTGAAAAAGAAAAAGAAATGACAAAACAGTTAAAGTTAAAGAAAATCACAAGCCTTTATTAAAGTGTAGTAAAGGAAGCCCATAAATTAAAGATTACTAACGATCTCGTATTTACTTTCATAAATGATTAGTATTTGAACATCTTGCATAATTAAAACCTTACTAATATGGAACGTATATATAAATAAAATAGCCATGTGATTTGAGTTCTATTATAGAAATGAACTCCTGCTTTTAACCATAAATTATTATATGTCTTCGCCAAACACTCTGAATTGTTATCTATAGGCAAAATGGTCAATATAAACGCATATCCGAACACCACCTTATACACATGTCCAAGACAACTAGTAATATCACACGGTACAGCTCAACGAGCCACATTAACATTTAATCAATAACACGTACATATAATGCAGCTTTTAGTCAACTACAGATATAAATATCAAGATAGATATCCAAAAGTGAAACCCCAAAGTTTCCTGTCATTGCGGGTCTTAAAGTAAATATCACGTGAGGATAACAAACCAGTAACATCACGTGAGGGTAACAAACCAATAACATCACGTGAGGGTAACAAACCAATAACATAAATTGTAAGTAACAAACAAAAATTTAGTATAATACTCCAACTCAAATACACGCGTAGTTAGTAGTTCGGTTACGTGAACACATAACTGATAATTTCATTGCAAATACTGACGTGATATATAAACATATCCATATCCGTACACGAAATATGCATAATACATGTGTGTACATATATATAGTATGCATATATAGTCTTTATAGCCAATAAATATTATTCATTGTTCAATTGAAGTACCATACATAAGGTTATTCTACAGCACAAACTTCCACATACGCAAACATCAAAACCTATAAACACATTATAGAATAATTTCCATGCATATTGCTAAATCCTCCAACAATCCATTGGCTGCAACTTTCCAAGTTTCAAGGATTTCATTATGCTTAAAAAACGTTCGCAAATAATTATTACAATCCACTTATCATGTTCTACCAAGTTTTCCACCAAGCCCGATGAATCCCAACAAACAAACTGTTTAACCAATAATTGTTCATACATCCTAAACCTTTATATCATTTTGATGATCATATATCACAATGGAAATATTAATATTAATATTAATATATTATACACATCCACACAAATAAATCTGCTTATTCAGCTTGGATGATTGTGCAATTCATATATACCTCAACAATCAATCCTCTTATTCAAGTTTAAACATTTTAACCTAAACACTCAAAACACCAACTAAATGCAAACCTTTGCTTAAACAATCATACATATATAACCCAATAACAGTAACAATTTACAAACTAAAGCACCAATTATGAAACAGTTTATACTCACAAGCTTGATGGCAACTTCTTCATTCGTCCGAATATTAGTCCCTGCACAAAAAAAATAAATAAATAAATAAAAAATAAAAAATAAAAAAAATCAGTAACACAACAACACAACCTACTAAACCTAAACAGATCAACATCATAATCCACAATCAATCAATAATCAATTAATAATCAATCAATCAAACAAACAAACAAACCTAAGTAGATCTCTCCAAACGATCCGCTACCGATCTTACGCCCTAGCCGAAACTTATTCCCTACGTGCGGCTCCATCGTAACACAATTCAAACCCTAATTTCACAAACTAACGAAAAACAAAACAGTCCGGTTCAGGTTTAATTATGGATTCATTTTCTATAATTAAAACCGGCCGATCGCGATGAAGAAGAGGTAGAGGAATCTACGTCAGCTAGCGGTCAGCGTCATTAACGGCAGCCATGAACGATGAAGTTGAAGGTTGGTGAATGAGAAAGAGAGGATTGTGAATTGGGGAAAGGATAAAGGTGTGCAGGATTTGAATGGAGGTTTAGGTTGGAATCATGATAAAGGAGGAGGCATCGTGATATCACCTCCAGTCCCACACACACACAAACACATGATGCTCATTTCTTCAGTTTTCCATTCATCCAAGTTGACCCGACCCGGTTGGCCATCCATGTTACCAGCTTATATAAAAGAGTTAAATGCTTGGTTGGTCCCTGTGGTTTGCAAAAATTGCAGACTTGGTCCCAATGGTTTACTAATTACACGCGTGGTCCCCAAACTTGTCAAAAATGCACTCGGTTGGTCCCCAGCCCTAACATCAGTTAAATTTCTCAGTTAAGTACATGTTAAATGACCAAACTACCCTTGCTTATGAACAAAACCCACGCATCATCTTCATCACCATCATCATTTTCATCTCCATCATTATCTGCATCATCTTCATCATCTGCATCCATCCACTACATCATCTTCATCACCATCATCTTAATCACAAACCCACACCATCATCATCTTCATCAGCCAGAGCCAAAAGATGTCAACAAAGCACTTAACTCATAAATAAATAAAAACCACATGACAGTTCCAATAAAAAATTCAGCCTAAATCAACTGAATGACAGTTCCAAAACTCAATTATGTGAATAAATAAAAGCAATTTTGTTGAATAAAATGAGGCTCAGATCTGTAAAAAACAATCGGTACAGATTGGATAAAACCGATTCACTCAGATCTGTAAAAAACAATAGGTACAGATCTGCAAAACTAACGGTGGCATCAAATATATATACCACCGATTCACTCAGACAATTAGAAACTCATCATCATCGCCCCTTTTATTCCAGTTAAGTAGTTGACCACAACACCCGTTTCTTCTTCAACCTCTGATCTCCACCCACAACAACCCGACCCCATAACCACCGATTCACTCAGATTGGTGGTGCAATTTTGGATAAAACCGATTCACTCAGATCTGTAAAAAACAATCGGAGAAACAGCAGCTGTAAAAAACAATCGGAGAAGCAGCTGTAAAACCGATTCACTCAGATCTGGTGTGGAGTGCAATTTTGGATAAAACCGATTCACTCAGATCTGTAAAAAACAATCGGAGAAGCAGCAGCTGCGGTGAGGACGAATCTGTGTACGGCGGTGCAATTTTGGTTGTCGATCGCAAGTTTGACGGTGATGGAGGTGTCGCCGGAGAGAATTAGGTGTCCGGTGGCGGTGAGTGTACGATGGAGGAGGGGAGACGGTGGATATGGGTGTTCAGTAGTGGTGGAGGGAAGATGGTGGTGGTGCTTGTAGTGGTGGTGGTGTAGGGTAGAAGAAGAAGAAGAAGAATTGGTAGAGAGATAGAGAGAGAGAGAAGAATACCTGGGGATGATGATGGTGATGAAGATGATTATAAAGAGAGTTAATAAGCAAGGGTATTTTGGTCATTTAACATGGACTTAACTGAGAAATTTAACTGATGTTAGGGCTGGGGACCAACCGAGTGCATTTTTGACAAGTTTGGGGACCACGCGTGTAATTAGTAAACCATTGGGACCAAGTCTGCAATTTTTGCAAACCACAGGGACCAACCAAGCATTTACCTCTATATAAAACTAGTTTATCTCTTGCGGTTGCACGGTGCTAGGTCAAATATTTCCAGTCAATTAAAAAGACAAAATAACAAAAATCAACATTTATGTTATGCCTAAACTGCACTTCATATCTTTCACTATAAATCGGCAAAAACCAACCTATATGTTCATATTTTGCTACAGGGTTAACCTTTGCCACTAACCTCGTTTGTTTTTCTTGTTAACTCCCCTCACATGCAACGCAAACGCATGTGAGGGTATTATGGTCATTTCGACTTTGTCTTTCTATTACTAAAGTAAATCAATGTGGCCCCACCATCTCCATCGTCTTCTTGTTGTCTGCAACTTCAATATCTCACCATCTTCTCTGCATCCATATACCCCAAAACCCAATTACACTAATTACGTTAGGTGTTTTCCATCCCTCATGTTCACTTGCATTGTTCTACTACTAGATTCAAGAGTAACTTTGACTCCTAGCCAAAAACAAGTAAATTGTTTTGGACATAAATTTATAACTTGTTCTCTATCAATATTCAATAGTTAGGCCATTTCAATACCTCAATCTCTAACCTAAAACTTAAACCTCTGAACATAAACTTAATTGTTAGTCCTACTGATGAATCAAAGAGCTTCATAGCTGATACAAATTCCAAATAATATTTACATCATCAAGGCGTTCGTTATATATGAACATAAACTATCGTTATTCAAATACCCTAACTAATCCAATACAAACGAAACAAATTTGAAATAGAACAAAATCAAAAGGTAAAACCTCGATCGCAACGATTGAGGCAGGGCACTGAAGCTGCAGATCACGAATAAACGGATTCAGTTGAGGATGACACATCGGAGAAGATGATGAAACTGAAAACAAAAACGACAACGTCAACAAGATAGATGATTTAAGTGATGACTCCATTATCAATCAGCAATGGTGATTCAATTATTAATCTCCTTGATGTTCGTTCGATTTTGTACGTGATCTATTAAGTGATGACTCCATTATCAATCAGCAATGGTGATTCAATTATTAATCTCCTTGATGTTCGTTCGATTTTGTACGTGATCTATTTGTTTGATTCATCAAAACTGGGGCAAATTCACCCTATTTTTTTCTTTCTGTGTGTGAGTCTCTGCGAGACAGTGCGATGATGTAAGAAGGTGATGATGATTTGATATAATTTAATTCAACCCAGGATAAGTGTTTTGATTAGTGTAATTGGGTTTTGGGGTATATAGATGCAGAAAAGATGATGAGATATTGAAGTTGCAGACAACATGAAGATGATGGAGATGGTGGGGCCACATTGATTTAATTTAGTAATAAAAATACAAAGTTGAAATGACCATAATACCCTCACATGCGTTGCATGTGAGGGGAGTTAACAAGAAAAACAAACGAGGTAAGTGGTAAAGGTTGACCATGTAGCAAAATATGAACATAAAGGTTGGTTTTTGCTGATTTCATAGTGAAAGATATAAAGTGTAGTTTAGGTATAAGATAAAGGTTGATTTTTGCAATTTTGTCATTAAAAAAAAGTATTATCATAGTTTTGCTTAAAAAAACTAAAACGATAACAAGACTGTAATTTGTCAGAACCAATGAGCGAATGTTAGACAGCTAGCTGCCTGACACGAATAAAAATTAAACTGAGTCAGCCAATTAAAACAAAACACTTCAATAGTTTTATTAAAAAAAACTAAAACGATGGCTAGACTGTAATTTTGAACCGGGGGAAATTGTAATTTGTCAAAAGCTAAAGCGATGATAATACTGTAATTTTGTACCAGGGGCAAAATCATAATTTTGAACAAGGACAAATTCGTGATTTTGAATTGAGGGTAAAACCGTAATTTGTTCGGCTGCCTAGCACTATTCCTCCACATACCTTCTGCATGGCACTATTCCTCCACATACCTTTTGTAGTATATATAAATATAAATATAAATATAGGGGTTGGTTAACATACAATTTGTGTTAACGTACGCAGTGTACGAGATTGAGTTACAACATGCGAAATTCATTTTCACCATGCGATTTTTTTATAAAATGCTATTTTTTCATCTTTCAACATGCTATTTTTTCCTCTTTCAACATGCGACTTTTTTGTTTTCAACTTGCGAGTTTTTATATGTTACAACATGCGAGTTTTTAATTATGAAGTTTATAACGTGCGAACTTCAAATCTCGTACGCTCGTACGATAAGACATATTGTACATTACACTATAAATATAAATATAAATTATAAATATTTAAAATAAATAAAACCTTAATTATAACGATGATACTAAGACTCCTATACCTAATGATAGTGATAATAATACAAGTTAGTTACTTTCTATACCTAATGATAGTGATAATAATAATATAAGTTAGTTTAACTTTCAACATCCTTACTTAAACTAACTTTAGGTTGATGAAGATCTTTATGTTTCTTGGAGATTTGGATTGTATATAATAATGTTGGTTTATAATTTTTGTATCTAGTTAGATTAACTTTCTTTTTATCTTACTATTTTAAAGATTTTAAATGTATGAGTTCGTTGCTCTTAAAGCATCTTATATGGCTCTTATTGGAGTTATTCTATAAATATCAGCATTTCAGTGTTCACGATATATGAATCAAATTATTCTCCTATCTATACATATATAATAATAAAAGAAACCATATTAGGGACACTTGTCATTATATTAGGCCTTCTCTTATAGATAATTGTTCTTTTAGTTTAATCTTTTTTAATTAATAATTAATTATAGATAATCATCCTATTAAATATTATTTACTTTAATATCTTATGGATAATTACTATTAATTTAATCTCTTCTAACTAATTATATAGATAACTCTCCTACTAAATATTATTTAGTTTAATATCTTCTAATTAATTATAGATAACTCTCCTACTAAATATTATTTAGTTTAATATCTTCTAATTAATTATAGATAACTCTCCTACTAAATATTATTTTGTTTAATCTCTTCTACTTAACTATAGATAATTATTATTTATTTTAAATTTAATGCATACTTCTCATTTATAATATTAACTAGGTTAGAACCATGTGTATTACACGGGTTGAATAAAATAAATATACTTAGTAACTACATATGTTTTTTGTAATAAGATATTATTAACTTTTTAATTAAAATTTTAAATTTGAATCCGGAAGTAATATATTAGTAAACTTAATACATAAATCGAAAGTTAATAACAAACCCGACCGTGAAATGAAACCGATGACCATTTTGATCGGTTTCACGGTTTTAAATCGAATTGTGAACATCCTTAGTAATAACTAATAAGGTCAATTTGTGTTTTTTTTATAATAAGTTATTAAAATAACTTTTTAAAATATTGTAAAACCACAAAGTTTGAAATATATATATTTTTTTTGTTTGATGAAGATATAACTTAATTAGTTTTATTATATATCTAGAGTTTGAACGTGGGTTATAAACCTGGTTAAATCAGTATTTAGAGACAACAAGTATACTTTATATACTTTAATATTTCATTTCTTAACTATTTATTTTATTTTCTCTTCTTATTACTAACTAATTAATATTTCATTGATTCAACTACGTGTCCCCATAGGTATATAATCTGAAAGAGAGTGAAATAAGAGGGGAAATAAATATTCGACTCACTAAATTATTTTATTATTTAGTATATAAAAATTATTTATTCAACCCGTGTAATACACGGGGTTATAATCTAGTATATTAATAAACCGATGCTTTGAACAGTAAAGAGGGTTAGTTTTGGTATTTCACCAACAACACTTATCTTCATCCTCACTTGACAAAAAAGGAACTTACTGTGCCTTCTCCTTTGAATAAGGAAGACAGACTGGGAGACGGTAAAGGGCATGTTTGGCTTAGCTTATTTTCAACTTCTAGCAAAACGACTTTTGGAAAAAATACCTACTTCTGGCTTTTTACAAAGGACTTTTGCCTTAAAAGGAAAGCCAAACACCCTCAAAAAAGGACTTTTGCCTAAAAAAAAAGGACTTTTGCCTCAAAATAAGCTAAGCCAAACATGCACAAAGAGAGAGAGAGAGTTAGGTGCCGGCCACCGATCCTTACGATGGATTCATGGTGGCGCACCGGCGGTGGTTCTATTTCCATGGTCCAGGTGGTGTACGAGGTCGACCGTAGGTGGCGGCGGAAACTGGAGCTAGGGTTCCGACCGGTTACCATATCCCACAGACGATCTGGCTTCAACACGATGTCCCCAGCGACGTGCCACCCTGGTTACGCACTTTGTCGACGGCATAGATTAGAAGACGTCAGGGATGGCGATGTGCTCGGTTAACCCAAATGACGAAAACAGAGGATGGCTATGGTGTTTGTTGCAGTAGACAGCCACCGCTCCCATGGCGTGAGGAGAGAGAGCGGGTCAGGTGAGAAAGAAGTGGAGACACCGACGGTGCACGGCAGGCATGGAGCTCTTCCATGGAACCGAACGACGTCGGAAGAGGTGGAGCTAGGGTTCCGGGGATTGGTCTCCGGTGTAATTCCTTTTATCTTGATTAAGTTCTCCAACTTTAGGTTGAAATCTGGATCTCCACCATGGTATAAGTGACCGGTTACGACGACTCACGGCGGCTAGGGTTCTTAAGATTCCAGTGAGTTAGGGTTTGCTTGCTCACTGTGTTTTGTAGGTTGTTTTTGGTGAGTTACATCAATCAAAGCCAATCCCCTGTTAGTGCTCCTCATCTAGCAGGTTCTTTTTTCTCAACTTGGATTTTCGTTTGGTTTGATTTGTTTAGTTTATATATTATTTAAGAAGTTTTAGAGTTGTGGTTTATGAATTGATTGGTAAACTAAGGAATGTTGTTTGATTCCACAAGGTTAACAGAAGGGTGAGTGAAACACCAAAAAAACCCCTTGGGGTTAAAGTGTTGAAAATTTAATACATGTCAGATTAATCAACTCAATGTCAGTCAACTAATGGAAAACGTGAGTGAACTAGAGAAGTATCTGTATGTAAGCTAAAATAATTGCAACTAATGTTTTTCATCAGGTATTATGTGATGTTATGTAACCAATGAACTGTGAACGTGAATATGTTACCACGAATGAGATAGACGCCCCATGAATATACCTTGATAATGATTCAATAAGGAGAACGAATGGTGGATAAGCTTCGACATGCTAAGATATTAATCATGTGAGGTATGTAATGTTTATTTTGTTAAACTTTGATGAATGTAAACTTGGAAGAGAACAGACTTGAAGCGCAATCAAGTGACCTGTTAAGGAGATTTTGAATCAGTTGCTATGTGTTAATATCTTTTTAGTTAATGTGTAGGTTGGACATGTTTTCAATGGATTCCATATGGTTTTGAAATTCTTGGTTGATATTAAATGTTGTATACTAAATGGTTTGGTGCATAAAAGAGAAAAATGGCTCGAAATACATGCAGTGGTGTATTTTTCAATAAGGGGACTGAATACGCCATGTCATGCTAGGTGCCTAGGTGGTTTAGATAACATTTTTTTTCATTTATCCAGTTTTCAAGTATGTTTTGATTATTCACGCATTTAGCTTTGCTAACTACTTTGTTCGCATATACTCTCCGGACTAATGGGAGAATCGTGATTGAATCTTGAGATGGAACTATTCAATTTAAGACCACTATAGTGCTAAGTCGAATATAGTGTTTTGACTTAATTTGGAGGCTAATATGGTTCTTTGCTATAACTTGGTGATGTAAACTTTATGCTTTGCGGTCGGTTGGATACATCGATTTTAATTGTTGTGATAGGATTCAGGTTACTTTGATGGGGAACCATTGAGTATGGTAGAAGTATGATGGATGTTCACAAACTGAGCCATGTTTTGAATGCTATCAAAAGGGGTACTAAACTATTGGTTACTTCATCAGAGCCTATTCACAACCCAATGTTCTTTGGGGACATGTATGTCAAATAATAATTACTGCTACTATAATAAAGTATAATAATATTAAATTTGCAACATAATGAACTATAATATGGTTGGGAAATTAAACGTTTGTGTATCTAAATGTTTAATAACATTGTGGTGCAGGTTGATGAGGACTCTAATCACAACTATTGGGAGCTGGCAGAAGACATGAGTACACCATGGACAACTTATAAACTGGATACTGTACACTCGGGTTTAGAAGGGATATAAAACGTCATCTTTTTTATGCCTTTGTATAATAAACCTAATCGTAATCGAGTTACTTACCTTTCTATGCCGATTTTTATTTGGTTGTTCATTGAATAGTAAAACAATTCAGAATCAAAGTACTTAAGTTTCTACACCGTGTTTCTACGCGGCGCAACGCGGGCGGGTAAAATCTAGTTATTATTTATTTGTTGCAAATGGATATTATATAAGTAAATGATTAAAATACATTTTTTTTATTAAAACAAAATGTGTTATAAAATGTTTTGGCCAGCAAAGAAGAATTTATTCAAACCAAAATAAAGGTCAAAAGCAAGAAGCTTACAGGGACAATTTTTTTGGCCAGCAAAGGAGAATTTATTCAAACTAAAATAAAGCCCAAAAGCAAGAAGCTTATAGGGACAGAGAGTACACAACACAAAAAACACAAAGGGACCTTAAAACAAATTGTACTAAAAACATTAAGTAAAAAGAATCCATTCGAAAGTGCTCCAGTTTTCCAAGCGCATTCTCGTTGCCTTAGCTCTCTTCTCCGCCCACCAGTAAGTTTCCTCTTGAAAGCGCAACACTTAGACCATGTGTAGTGGTAACTTGTTATAATGCCCCCACCATGGGGCATTATCCGACACGTGGCAATCCAGTCAGCATGGGGCATTATAGCATAAAGTGGTGTAGTGGGGATAATGCCCAAATAATGCCCCTTTCAATCCTTGAAAAAAAAAAAAAAAAAACAAAGTGATTTCTCATTGGTGGGTCAACCCAAGTCAAACCTCCAACAAGTGCAAAATGGCGTTTTAATTATAATGCCCAAGCAATTTTTTTCCCCCATAATGCCCTATGTAATGGAAGAGTGGGCGTTTTTTTTATTATAATGCCCCCATAATGCCCCATAATGCCCCACTACACATGGTCTTAGCGCAACATTTACTGGAAGGTTCTTTTTGTTGAAAGTTTTCTTATTTTTCTAGCGCCAAATGGTCCAGAACGTCATGAGGGCAGTAGCGTAGCACCTCTTTTCACCTTTTTCTTTATGCCAAGATCAAGAAAGTGTTTCAAGAGCCGCTTGATAGAAACAAAAGTGTTCGGGCTCGGGATCTTCAGCCACTCACAAATCTGAATCTATCCCGTTTCTATATATACACACACTATCGTAACGAATTATGAATCATAAATCTCGATTTTGTTGTATATTTTGCTATATAATACTATACATACCCTAGCTTAGCTAGTTAGTATGAATATTTCTAACTAATTCATAATACAATGGTTCTTATAAATCAATAATAAAAATTAAGTAAAAAAAGGAAACACCAAAATCGGTACCAAAGTGGTAAAGTACCGAAAAGCCGGTATCGATACTGGTACCGAACCAATACATTCGGTACCCACTTTACATTAATATCGATACTAGAGTTGGCATATCGTGTCAGATACGACCTGTTAAGACACGAACACAAAACAAGGAAACACGAACACGACACGAAATCTTATCGTGTCAGATTTTCCAAACACGAACCTGATAATAAACATGTTACACGAACATGACTTGTTATGACACGAAAAAATAGTATCATACGACTTGTTTAGACACGAGCATGACATGTTAAGACACGAACTTGCCCCGGAGGGGTGGTGTGTGGAGTCTAGGGTTCACACATCGTGTCAGACACAACATGTTAAGGCAAAAATATAACATGTTAAGACACAGACATGAACTGTTAAGACAAGAACACGAAATAGGTAACACACGAACACCACACGAAAACTAACATGTCTTATCGTGTCGACCTGTTTAAGACACGAAACCTGTTGTTTCGTGTCATATTTTCGTGTCCGTGTTTGAAATTGCTAGTCCTACTCGATACTAGTATTTTACGGTACCGGTGCGGTACCGATCTCATCCCTACTTTAAACCAAGTACATATACAATAAAGATACCGTAACCTAATTCTCCCGTATAACAAACCGATAGTTGATAATCCTGGTTGACTGGTTCCAAATTACATGGTATTAGATTAGTTAAAGAAATTTTTTTTTTATTTCATAACTCATCTATTTACATATAATTTTTTTTCATGTATCAAAGTCTTGTCTCCTTCCTCTACAAACCCTAGCTCCGAAATCGTTAGTTCTCGATCAGCAATCTTTCGAACATGGATCAATTTGGGGGTGGAAGCTGGAACATGATCCCAACAATGGCGACCCACAGCAACCCCACAACACCCTCCAATCAAGACCACTTATATCTCCAACAACAGCAACAATTTCAACAACAACACCAGTTTCACCACCAACAACAATTTCAACTCCAACAACAACAGCAGCAGCAGCGCTACCAGATCTCTCAACAACAACAGCAGCAGCAACAACAACAACCTTCACAATCACTCGCTTCACACTTTCACCTCCAAAACGTATGCCTGCCTGCCAACTGTTTGATAAAAATCCCCAACCGCAGAGTCTGTAATTTATTATTGTTTTATACTTTTTATCATTTATTTTTTATTATATTGTTGTAGTTAGTGGAGAATTTAGCTGATGCGATTGAGAATGGAACCAGAGATCAACATTTTGATACACTGGTGAATTGATTATGATTATCAATTAGATTTTGAGATAAGTTGCTATTAAGGTTCTAAAAGTTGCCGGTTTTAAGATATGAAATTGTGATTATTTTGTAAGGTTACTGAATTGAGCAGCAACTTTGAGAAATGCCAGCAGCTATTGAACACTATATCGGGATCTATCGCCACCAAAGCTGCGGTATGTTTGTAGTTTGTTGTTCATGTATAACTTGATCTTTCTGGCGTTCTGCTGTATGCCAAACTGGATTATTTATCTTGTAATTATGGGTGACAATCGTGGCGGGTTGGTGGATTGTATTGATGAACCTGGACACTCTTAGAGTCGTGTACGCCATTTTTCTAAACGAGTTAAACTGGGTGTAAACGGGTTGGTGGCCTGGTGGGTTATAAACGAATTAAAAAGGTTGGCAGGTTGACCTTTCAATATTAATTCTTTAGTTTGTTATTCTAGTTTTAAACGGGTTGACGGGTCAACTTGTTAGATTAAACGGGTTAAACAAGTCAGCTCAAACACAACACATATAATAAAGCAGGTTATACATGTGAACCCGAACATGACCTGTTTATTACACAACACATATAATAAAGCTCGTTTAACTTTTGAAAGCTCGAGCTCAGCTCGGGCTCAGCTCATATTACATTTATTAATTAATTTATATTAATTATAATTATATATAATTTAGTTATTTTTTTATTATTTTATATATATTAAAATTTTATTAATATTTACATATATATTTAATATATCAATAAAAAATTATGAAAACACTAGGCGCAATTAGGCTCGCGATCCGGCTTGAGCTCGATAAGCGAAGCTCGGGCTCGTTTACTAAACGAGTTTGTTTTTAGGCTCGGGCTTGAGCTCGTTTAGGCTCGGCTCGTTCAGCAAAAAACCTGATTATAATCATGCGCAGTAGCATTTCGGACAACTGCATAACAATGTTGTCTTCTGTTACTATATTTGGTTGCCCAATTTTCGTGTTAAAAATCATAAATTTGATCATTTGGGAATGTTTACAGACCGTGGAGGGACAAAAACAGAAAGTTGAAGAAGCTGAACAAATGCTTAGTCAAAGAAGGTATTGATTGGGTCTGCAATATTTTGATTTTTGAACTTGTCATATTTCATCACAGGTCATGTTGTATTGATTTATCACTAATTTTTACGATTGTAGGGAACTGATCGCGATGTACAGAAATTCTGTGGAAGAGATTACAAAGTCTGAGCTTTAAGCGACTTCACGAAGATTGTAGACTTAGAACATCTTCCTTAAGTTGCTAATCCACTGTGGCTGAAGGATTTGGTTGTTAATTTGAAATTCATATAAAAAGGCATGATGATCCTTACATTGTCATACTATTGTTTGTTTGGGTCATGGGTCCCTTTTTTTTCTAATTTCGGGCCTCATATGAAGGAGCGAAAAATGATATAAACTCGTTAGGTAAAAACCGGGTCGGTGGCTGGGCTGGGCTGAGAGGTATAATGTGCGAGTGAATAGGGCCTGATGGGCCTTAAACGGGGGATTTTCTAGGCCTGTTTGTTGGTGTGGGCTTATGTAGGCCGTTTATGACCATTGAACGAAATAAAGTCATAAAGATAAATGAGGATTATGGTTGGATAACTTGGATGTACAAGTGTACAACATTTATATTATTGAATAAGTTACTTGAATTGCTAATGTAAAAGTAGGTATTAGTTATCATGAGTTTTATAGAGTCTCAGCATATCTTTTTGAATTTACTTTTCAAATTCACTTCACTTAGGGCCTGTTTGTTTGCATCTGAATGAATCCATTCAGAGCCTACCTCTGAATCGGTCAGAGGTATAGGCTGTTTGGTTCACAAAACATTCACCTCTTAACTGATTCAGCTAATTTTGTATGCTGAATGAAATATTTGACACTCATGCCCCTTCCCTAACAAAAGAAACAACTGCTCTTCGCGACACCATCATCTCCTCCCCTCTCCTCCACCACTCTGCCGAACCAAAATCAAACCGGAGCCAAACCAAAATCAAACCGGAAACAAGAAACAAGGTAGAGAGAGAGAAAGTTAGGTGGACCGGAGCCGAACCAAAATCAAACCGGAAACTCACTTGAAACACCCGGAGCAAACCTGAACCGAACACGAGAACCTGAGCCCGTGAGCGGTGAACCGATCCTGAACTCGAAGCCGAAACCTGGACCGACATCAAATCTGAACCCGTGACCTGAACATTTGAACTTGAGCCGAGCCGAGACCGCCGTAGCGGTGGCGCCGTCACCACCGGAGCTCTCTCTCCTCTGTCGATCTTTCTCTTTCTTCGATCGATGTGGTGGGTGTGGCTACCAGAGATTTCTGTAACCGGGGGGGGGGGGGGGGGCGTAGGTGATTCAGCGGGTTTCACAACCGGCACCGGCCGACACTTCGGCTCCGGTCACCGGTCGAGCAAACGAGAGAGACTAAGGATGTTGTTGTTGTCTGTGTGTGTATAAGATACATAAAGAAAAAAAAAGGAAAGTTTGGTGGAATGAGATTTTTTTTTGTTTGAACGGTAGGTGGAATGAGATGAGGATGGAGAATAATAAAACGGTTTTTTTAATTAAAAGGGGTAAAAATGTCATTTTACACAGCCATTCAGATGTGCAACCAAACAGCACTTTACTGGTTCAGCATGTTGGAAAAATAGGTGAAAATAACATTTTTCACAAATATAGGAAAATGTTTTTTCCTATTTTGGACTAGAAATAAATATAATAAAATGAGCGGGTTTTATATATTTATTTGTGGGTTTGTGTTCTATGTTGGGAGAGCTTCGCAACGAACTAAACCGCGTCCAAAACGGAGCTAAGATGAATGAGATATCGATGCTCAAAGTTGGGTGTTTGGAACATTCAATGCTGAAACAAAAGGGAAAGTAGCACATTGTCCCACATCGGATGAGAGATGGAACTTAAAAGGGTATTTAAGTGGGAACTCTCCATCCTTATTGTTTCATGGAAGCACACACTAGTGTCCTCGCGAAGGGTGCGGAGCACCCTAACTTGCACTCGCACTCGCACACGCTCGCGCGCGCGTGGCGTGGGCGATGAGGCACAATGTGGCGCTTTGATGGCACACTTTGCACGCTCGCATCGCCGCGAGCCGCTTGAGAGCCGCCTTTGTATTTTTTACCGTGTGCGCGTGGTGGAGCACAAGGGTTGCAAGGACCAAGTGGTAGGTGATGCGGCGCATGACGTGGCAGTCATGCGCATGCGCGCGCGAGTACACGGAGGCGCGCGGTTGCGCATGGTGCATGGGTCCGGAGGTGTCGAGCGCGGCGCACCAAAGTGAGCCAAAACGGCGCGACTGTGTGGCACACTCGTAGAGGCTCACAGGTGACGTGGCGCACGCGCGCATGGACTTGAGCCAAGAGGACGCACCGCGCATGGTGACGTGGCGCATGCGCGCATGGCTGTGAGCCAAGAGGCCGCACCGCGCATGGGCGCGCGCGCGCGCAGAAAGCTTCCAGCATTGAATAACAGAGCAGTTTCAGTCCAGCTTCGTAACTGACGAGTTAACTGGCTTTGACTGAGAATTAAATGACGTATTAAATTGCATTGAAGACGTTTAATGCAATTTAAACCTCTCTTTAATTCGTTTTTAACTGTTTCGACTTAGGAGCTGTATAAATACAGCTCCATACCCACTGCAGAAGATACCAGCAACACAACAGCAAACTATAATTTCTCTCAACAGTCTTCAGATCTTCTTCCTGCAAGTTTCAAGGTAGCCTTCGGGTTGTAGGCTAATTCCGGCAGTACTACTGCTCCGGCTGTTGTACCCTGGGAAACAAAACGAGTACTCTTGGGAGACTCGGAATTTGTTTTAAGGGAAGCGTGTTAAACACGTGACTCAGCCCTTCTGTTTCTACCCCATTCTTGTTTTTGCTTATTTCAGTTGTATTCGTACTTGTAATTTTGCTTTCTTATTTCTGATTGTAATTGTATTAATAAAATTTGTTTTATTTTATTTAAATTACGCGAACGGTTCCTACACAGCACTTACTGGTTCAGAGCCTCTTACCCATTCAGACCTCTTATTAATTCAGCACTTATTGATTCAGATGTTGCCAAACAGCCCCTTACTTAAGGTGCAACTATTTGATAGTCAAGCTACAATAAATCACTAAAGTTACATATATTAACAGAAAATGTAATCGGTCAAATGCCAAGAAACCCTGAATTAGGATGTTCATAAACCGTCGAAATCAAACAAATAACTCAAACTAGTTTGTTATAATCTTATGTAACAATTCGGTTGGTTTTCAACAAGTAAATAGTCATTTATCATCGAAAGCAACTCTTATTACTCATTTTTCGAAACCGTAGTTAACGGTCTGATAAACTTTATTTCTATTTTTTTAATCAAAACCAGTTTAATTAAATAGTGAACACTTTCTCTTTAAACAATTACATAATTATTTATTTGAATGAATCAAATAGAAAAAAAAAAGATCAAATTTGTTGCAATGCAACAAGAACTTACACATTCAAATCATCTATAAATATTCTGTTAAGAATAAAATATTTTTATTAATATTTTTTTATATTAAATATTTAACTAACCACACACGTATTTTTCGAACAACCTCTATATAAGTCATAACCATTAACCACACACTTCATTTCCATAATAAGATCAAAAGCCACGTGTGTAATGTAACCCAACCCTCACTCCCATAACAACAAAACTGCCACCTTGGCCCACCCATTCTAACCACCATAACCGCCACCATCACACCATCATTCCAACCACCACAAACCACCCCCACCCCTCATTTCCCCCTCATTAAACTCCACCCCTAACCACCCCCCATTTTTCTCCCCCACACCATGACCAATAAACTCATCCACCAACACAAAAACCACCACCACCACCACCTCCTCCCACCACCACCACCCCGCTCCACCTCCACCATCCAAGCCTGCGCCGCCTGCCGCTACCAACGCCGAAAATGCGCCCCAGACTGCCTCCTTGCCCCCTACTTCCCCCACGACCGCCAACGCCAGTTCCAAAACGCCCATAAACTCTTCGGCGTAAGCAACATTACCAAAATCATTCGTAACCTAGACCGCCCACAAAAGGATGAAGCCATGCGAACCATCATATACCAATCTGATGTCCGGTCCATTGACCCCGTGGGAGGATGTTACCGTATTATTCGCGAGCTCCAACGACAGATAGAAATGTCGTGTGCTGAGTTAGATTTTGTCCTCCAACAGCTCACATTGTGTCGAACACTTTCTGTCCAAAACAACAATAACAATAATAATAGTCATACCCTGAATAACAACCAGTTTAGCCATGATCTGATTGTTATTGATGAGATTGATTATGATATTCATCTTGTTAATAATCCGGATGATCCGCAAATGTATGATGATGGTTTGAATAATAATAATAATAATAAGCATAACCATGATCTTGATCATAAAGATAATTCTGCATGGGACGATAACAGTAATAGTAACAGTAATAATAATAATAATCATGTGGTGTTGCCAGTGCAAGAAAACTCAAACTCATCGCCGCCGTTGATTCAACCGTTGCATGCTTCTGTTTGTGACGATTTCAAATCGCTTCTCATCAACGATGTGGATCATGAACCCAGGTTTGAAATTAAATGAAAAGTTATGATCGTTTAAAAAATATTTTTTAATTTTTTTTAATGTTTGGGGATGATTGATTATTGTTTGATGTCTGGTTTTGATTTCAGTGAAAAGAGTTTATTTGATGAAGAAAGCCAGAAAGATTTAGTTAAAGTGGAAAATGTGTGCTACAATGAAGAAGAAGAAGAAGAATATGAGATTGTTACGGATCATAAAGGCATTATTCATGTTGAAGGAGAATATGGTTCTTGATTCTTTGAATAATATTTTTCTTTAACAAACATGTTGCTAGAGCGATCAACCGGTTTGATATTCGGGTTTGGTTTGGTTTGGTTTGGTTTTTAAAACATCAGTTGTAGTTACGAGTTATAATTGTTTGAAGTAAAGTATTTGATTAAATCTGTTTGTAGTTAAAAGTTATAAAATGAGGGCTTTCATTAACGGTGGGAAGTTCGCTGGTGAAAGTGGGTCCCGTCACATAATATGTCCAGACCTCGTGTATGGATGGAAATTGGAATAGAATGACTTGATTCCAATTTCCATTGCACGGGCCACATGGGACATTAGGCGACAATCCCATATGTTAATCGGGCCAGCATAGCCCTATAAAAGATGGGCTCAGATATAAAATGCACCTAAATCTTTATGGGCCTGTAGCCCAATTTTTTAATAGCCAGTGGGCTGGCCATGTGCTAAGATGAGTGATGAGTGATGACGATCGGAGTTCGGAGATACATACATGTAGTTGAAATTGGTAGAGTTCTAGACTTCTAGACATGACGGGCACAACTTACAGGTGTCAGAAAATGAAGTTTTGACTTAGAGATCGACAAAAGATATCTTAAGTTTAACATAAATAAAATAATTACTTTCATCTACGCGGTTTTCACGTCCCATGACCCCCAACCCCATCCATGCCTGCCCATTTTCTGCAGAATGGCTGACTCAGATTTCTCACGCCCTTGGGCGTAGAACCACAACACCCCGGTCTTATAATTTAGTTAAAATCACTTTTTATCTTTGCCCAATCTTTAAATAACACTTTTTTGTATTTGTTGTAATTTTATTTCTTTTATTTCCACTTCAATGCCCAATCTTTAAATAACACTTTTTTTCTATTTGTTATAATTTTATTTCTTTTATCTCCACTTCAATGATAAATAAATTATGGATGGGAAATTTGTAGCGACTCTCTGAATATATGTTGAATTGAAAGTGAGTCATAAATTTTATAAATGTTTTAGGGAATGATATTAATATTTTAAAGGTAGTAAAATGAGACATTCACAAGGGACATTCGTTTTGATGACTAATTGCGCCACAAATTTCTTACACCTAATGATTAATTTATGATGTCATTTTCAAATCCTATATTACATTAGATTTTAGGGTGTTGCTTTATTAATCCCCTTTATAAAATATGCCAGGAGTTACCCTTAATTATGTATTATTAAGAGTATAACAAGTGCCATTCAAAAAAATAAAAATAAACAAGTGCTAGGAAAGTTAAAAGACAATTGATGCTAAAACTATACATGGAAGTAGTTTTTTCAAGCAAAGTTTATCTTTCAAAATTAGGATAAATAAACAATAGAAAATATAAAAAAAAAAAGTAACATCTTTATGCTTTATATCATACTATTAGAGTATACTGGTAGAGTTGTATGTATAGAGTTAGTTAGTTTGTTGAGGATTGTTGGTTAGTTGGTTATTCCTCATTTGTATATATATAGACTATCACTATGAACTCTAAACTTACTTGATGAAATGAGATAATGAGTTCAGCTTGATACTGTTCTTTATGGTATCAGAGCCATGCTCTGCCCTTTCTGTTAGAATTCCGGCAGTATTTTCCGGCCAAACTCATCAACTCCGGTCGTCTTTTTTTTTCCGATCAACCTTTTTGAGCTTCTTTTCTTCTTCTTTCTTCATTCATGGCAGCATCTTTAAACTCTAATTCTTCTTCAAACATGCCTGATTTCACTTCAAATTCTACACAAACTTTACCAAATAGCACCAGTTTCATGCCAATTAAGCTTCATAATGATAATTTTCTGAATTGGAGGCATCAAATTCTTACTCTTTTAAAAGCTCTCGGTCTATTACATTTTCTGAATCGCAAGATAGCACCACCTCCGGTTAACTCAGATGCAAGAGAAGCGTGGATCAGATCTGATGATTTTGTCTCTGTTTTTCTGAGAGATAGTGTGTCTCCTTCTTTGCTTCACCTTACAAATGGTGTGAATTCTTCCTCAGAACTGTGGAATCAAATTGAAGATTCGTTTTATAATCGATTTAGTCCAAACAACGGCAACGATGCTCAAACCACTCCATTACCTCCTTCAATGGCCGGCGAAGAACTCAACCGTCCTCCATCACTTCCTCCATACGCAGAGATAATTTTATCAGCTATTGATGCTCTAAAAGAGAAGGACGGTTCAAGCACATCGTCGATCTCAAACTACATCGAATCAACTTGTGGAAGCTTACCGGAAGAACACACAAATATCCTGGCGGAAGATTATCATCAATTTGGTGGTGGTGGTATTGATCGATATTATGATGGTCGACGATGGCAGAATAATGGAGGATGCCATCTGAAATTTTTAGAGAATGGCCGTATAACACACTCCGATAATGATTCTAGGGTTTTTACAGGAAATGTTTTTTGGTAGTGAACAGTTGAATATGCGTAGTCATCCAATTGGATCTCATGGCCCATTTGGTTCACAAAACATTGGAGATAATGGAAGTTCCATTTTGGACTCAGGCTCACAAAATTCAGTGTGGACTCAGCCACATATTATTTCATTTGGGCTTAACAAACTTCAACAACCTAATGTTACAAGTGGGCCAACAATAGCAGATTCTAGTGGATTTGGGCCACATTTTGGATTATCGGGAGATTTTTCTGGGTTATGCGAGCGTGTTGATTCATGGATACCTGACTCTGGCGCCACTGCGCATATGACTGCCGACTCTTCTATTGTATTTGATGCTGCTCCCTACACCGGCTCTGAGCGAGTCGTTGTAGGCAATGGTATGGCTCTTACTATTTCTCACATTGGCACTGCCACACTTCATTTATCTGATCGTACTCTTACTCTTAGACATGTTCTTGTGGTTCCTGGCTTAGCCAAGAACCTTTTATCGATCACACAGTTAGTGATAGATCATTCTATAGCTGTTGTTTTCTCTTATCTTGGTCTGTCCATTCAGACACTTGATGGACAGCTCCTTCATCACACGCGTGGTAGTCCGCATCAGCTATACTCACTTGCTGTTGTCACTTCTGTTTCTCGTGAGACTTGGCATTCTCGGTTGGGTCATTCGTCTGATGATGTTTTGTCTAGATGTTCGTTTTTACATCTGACAAACAAAACCCAACACACACATTGTACCGCTTGTAGTGTTTCAAAATCAACTAGATTGCCTTTTACATCAGTTGTATCTCATTCTACTTCACCTTTACATATTATACATTGTGACATTTGGGGTGCCTCGCCTGTTATGTCTAGAGATGGATACAGATATTTCATTACTTTCATTGATGATTTCAGTCGATTTACATGGATGTATCCTTTGACTTGTCGTTCTCAAGCGGTTGATTGCTTTCGGCATTTCAAACCGCTTGTTGAGAACCTTTTCTCCTGCACCATCAAGCATCTTCAGTGTGATGGTGCTCCTGAGCTCATTCGTAGATCTATGGCTCGTTTTCTTTCAGATTCCGGCATCGCTTATCGCATTTCATGTCCCTATACTCCCCAACAAAATAGGGTTGCTGAGCCGAAAAAACCGCCATATTTCTGAGGTAGCTCGAGCTTTATTGTTTCATGCTCGGTTACCAAAGAAATTCTGGTATGATGCATATGCCACTGCTGCCTTCCTTATTAACCGGTTACCATCACCGGTTCTTCATCACTCGTCTCCTTATGAGATTCTTTTTGGATCCCGTCCCGATTACTCTCTTCTTCGTACTTTTGGGTGTTTGTGTTATCCGTTTCTAGGTGATACTCGAGCGGATAAACTTTCACCCAAGTCTACTCCTTGTATCTTTGTTGGCTATGCTCCATCTCATCTTGGTTATATTTGTTATGATCCTCATACGTCTCGTACATATACTTCTCGACATGTTCGATTCCATGAGTCGATTTTTGACATTCCGGGGAGTTCTACTACTCCCACAGCTTCTTCAGATTCTATTCCTTTCTCCATTCCTCCTCATTCGCTTTCTACTTCTGTTTCTTCTTTTTCTTCTTCATCTTCTCCTATTATTCCTTCCTCATCTTCTCATGTTATTCCCTCTCCTGATATTACTTCACCTTCGTTTCCTCCTTGTCCTCATTCTCCTCCTCCTCCTCCTCCTACTACTACTACTCTTGTTCCGACTCACCCGATGGTTACACGATCTCGTGATCATACACGGCAGCCGCGTCAGTTTCCTGATCATGTTCTTTTTCATGTCTCTACTACTCCCACCACTGAGCCTTCCACATTTCGGCAGGCTCAACAGTATTCTGTTTGGTGGGATGCGATGCATGCTGAGATTGATGCTCTTCATGCCAACCAGACTTGGCGTCTGGTTCAGGCTCCCACTGACGCCAACATTGTTGGTTGTAAATGGGTTTACAGGATTAAACATAATCCTGATGGATCAGTGAGTCGTTATAAAGCCCGGCTTGTTGCCAAGGGCTTTCATCAGACTGAGGGTATTGACTACACTGAGACTTTTAGTCCTGTGGTCAAACCTACTACTATTCGTCTAGTTCTTTCAGTCGCTTTCTCTCGAGGGTGGTCTATTCGTCAGGTTGATGTCAACAATGCGTTCTTACATGGGGATCTTTCTGAGACTGTGTATATGGCCCAGCCCCCAGGCTTTGTTGACTCATCTAGACCACATTATGTTTGTCGCCTGCAGAAGGCTCTTTATGGCCTAAAGCAGGCTCCTAGAGCTTGGTTTTCCAAGCTATCCACCGCTCTGCTTGCTGATGGTTTTACCCAGTGTCTTTCAGATGTATCTCTCTTTGTTTACAGTCGAGATTCGATACTCTGTTATGTCTTGATCTATGTTGATGACATCATTATTACTGGGAGCTCATCTGATTTTGTTACTGGTTTGATTGGGCGCTTGCACTCTCAGTTTGCGCTCAAGGATTTGGGACAATTATCATATTTTCTGGGTATTCAGGCTACATTTTCTGAGGATGTCTTACATTTATCACAGCAGCGCTACTTACTTGATTTGTTACAGCGCACGGGTCTTGCCGATTGTCGTCCATTATCTACACCTGTCTCTTCTGGTAGACAGCTTTCTCGGCACACTGGTGATCCTTTGTCTGATCCTACTATATATCGGAGCACTGTCGGTGCATTACAGTATCTTGTGTTGACACGACCAGTGATTGCTTATGCGGTCAGTAAGGTGTCACAGTTCCTTCAGACACCTACTGATCGACACTGGGTCGCTGTCAAGCGGATTTTGCGGTACCTTAAGGGTACTATTTCTCATGGATTGTGTATACGTCGGTCTACTTGTGTTGATTTATAAATTTTATAAATGTTTTAGGGAATGATATTAATATTTTAAAGGTAGTAAAATGAGACATTCACAAGGGACATTCGTTTTGATGACTAATTGCACCACAAATTTCTTACACCTAATGATTAATTAATGATGTCATTTTCAAATCCTATATTACATTAGATTTTAGGGTGTTGCTTTATTAATATAAAATATGCCAGGAGTTGCCCTTAATTATGTATTATTGAGAGTATAACAAGTGCCATTCAAAAAAATAAAAATAAACAACAAGTGCTAGGAAAGTTAAAAGACAATTGATGCTAAAAATATACATGGAAGTAGTTTTTTCAAGCAAAGTTTATCTTTCAAAATTAAGATAAATAAACAATAGAAAATATAAAAAAAAGTAACATCCTTATGTTTTATATCATACAAAAATAATTACGTTTATCTTTTTCTATACATACTTGTGTAACTGAAAATTGTGAGAATATACATTTTTTTTAAATTTGTTTATAAAAAAAAAGTGATTACTTTTTTTAAAAAGAACTATCAGTTTGACTGTTACACACTTTTTTTTACGACAAGAAAACGAAAAATCAGACATGAAGTCAACACTTACGTCCATTGGCGCAAAATTCGAACAAATACGTGCCCATTGTCACAAAAAGGGAGTATTACATGACTAGTTTTCCTTATTGACACAAAACCAGAATAAATATACACTCATTGGTGCAAAATTGGCCATAACCTAGATATACACTATCCATCAATGGGAGAATGTGAGGGAGAGAGGATGGAAACGGGGGTATGCCCATTAAGGTTGCGCGAGCATGGTTGCATATAGCCCTTATTGAGAATTTGAACCGTTCTTTTAAGATGTAATCTCGTGTAAAGTTAAAAATAAATTTTTTTTTTACTGACTAACTTGCACGATCCCGGAAATCTAAATCTACTTCTGAATTTAAATCTATGTTCATTGGTAGGACTAAAACTCTCGACTAACTTTTCATACACCTTGACCTTGCTAGGCTACAAGCTCTTTAATACTTACCAAAATATAAAAAAAATATAAGACAAATACATGAAAAAATATACAAATATTCATTACATATATATATATAAGTAAAATCTTATATGAATATATCAAACATCTATAAAATGAATATAAAATGAATGTAAAACACATCAAATTTTATGTAACCAACAAAATTCATAATCAAGTAAAGTCACACCTCTTGTTAAACTCAAATAGTCCATTTCCAAATCTTAATCCGAACATCCACCTCACACTCCACGTCATCACTACTCGCAGTAGTCACCGCTTTACCAACGGGTGGTGTAACCCGAACCCCTTTACAAACAACCCGAACCGGCACCTTCTTCGTCTTCAAGCTTCCGACCTTCACCTTAACCTTCGTATCAAGCCGAATCACCACCGGCAAACTCTTCTTACTCTTCAAATCCGATTTCAAACCGCTACTATCCTCCACACTCCGCCCGTTCGCCGCCACAACCGTCCTCAACCTCGTAACATTCTTCTTCGGCATCACGAACGCCGGAATCGATCCGTCACCGACATCCACTCCGTTCGAGTCAATCGCAACCGAAACCGAATCAAAACCGAATGATATCTTCTTGTTAGGGTTTCGGGCGGTTACGGTGAAGTTAAACTTCGTGTTTAGCTGATTCGATGACGTTAGGTTAAATTGAACGACCTGAAGCGATGTAACGGCGAACGACGGACGGTGTGGACGGTAGAGTACGTAGAACGCGCCGCCGGCTGCGGCGGCGATGAGGATTAGAACGAGGAGAAGGACGGTGATCCAGAGGCAGAAACGGCAGCAGCAGCTCCGGCGGTTGCGGATGGCTTGAGGACGGTAGACTGGACGAGGTTTACTCGCCGGAAAGTTAGGGTTAGGTTTTCCGGTGAATTGTTTGGACGAAGGGTAGATTTTGTCAGCCATTGGATTGAATTGAAGGTGTTTTGATGTGTGATTTGTTAGTGAATTTGCTGTTGAATGTTGATAATGGCGAGAAACAGGGTGTGATTGGAACCCTGTAACTAATGGTGGAGGTGATGAAGAAGATGTGTACAGGGTTTGCTGTATGTTTGTATTCTACTCTACTTAATAATAATAAGTGTATTATACGGATGTAATCATTTGGGACTTGTGAGGTGTTTTATTTTATAAGCAACATGTCAAATGTCATGGTCAATTTTGTTAGACCGGAGCGGTTGGTCGGACCGGTTAAACCTGAAATCGTATTTTTTATTGGTTTGGCTTGGTTTGGTTTGGTTTGGTTTGGTTTGTATCGATTGGACTATTAACAGGTGAGTCGGTCGTTTTTATATTTTGTGGTTGAACTGGCAAATTTGAGTCTGCAGGTGTAATGGCGGAGGTTGAACGAAAACTCACCGGAACTTTCACAATCTAAATCGGTGGGAGTCGAACTCTTAAAAATCCAATATTTTCCACTACAATTTTTTTATTTTGGAAATTTTCGGTAAAATTAACACTACGAGCGAAAAATCGGTGGGGGTCGGGATAAAGTTTCGCCCTTGTGTAGGTGTTTATAGTCTGGTTTTACGTGTTTTGATATGATTCTGGACCAAACTGTCACACCCCTTTCTGCGGCGGAAGCACGAGGTGTGATCATGAAAGGTTCTCATTGCATACGAAAGGTAAACATACTACATGCTCATGAAAATAACTTCAAATACCATAATTTGAAACATAAGATAGCGTTTACATCGCTAGATAGCATTAAACATTGTCTTAAAAGTTTACAGCTTTATTTAAAGATAAACATATGCGACATCCACGAGCATGGGTAAGACCGCGCGCACATCCACTTCTAGTTACCTGAAATACATATGAGTTTGGAAAAACGTCAACATAATGTTAGTGTGAATTCATGCAGTTTTTGTATTTCACGTTTGTATACTTTGTATGAAAACATAGTTTGAATCATGTATAAATCACGTATTCTTGTATATATCAAGTATTTCTGTATGTATCAAGTGCTAATGGGTTGCAAAGCCATTAACATGTGACACGACATAGGAATTCACCAAACCATAGGCATTTTCTATAGTCGATTCACGACTGAGACACAAAAACACTACTCGGTACTAGTTGTCACCAAGAGTGGGGCTGCCCTGAAACCCATTAGATCTAACCTTTTGTTCTGCGGTCTAAGTATGTACACGATTAATGGTGCTTATGTACCCTATTCGTGACACGATTTCTCGTATCAATTCTTGGCACTAGTTTTCACCAAGAGTACTTCTCGTTTTAGTACACATCATACCATTTTGTAAATATTGAAGTATTTGTAACATGTATTTCACCCCCGAATTGTAAACCAAAAACAGTTAAAGAAAAGGGGGAGCATGAACTCACAACTTTGCGTTCCTTGCGTCATAACTTCACCGGGTTTGCTTAATTAACGTCGTGACCTATACGCGTTTTCTTAACGTTAGTCACTAGACTTGCGTCGCACAAGTACAGTCACTCTCTTTTGTATTTTGTATTGTTGTGTTAAAAGTATTTTATATTTTTAACTAAGTATCTTACTTATATTATTTTCTCAAAAATTAATATAAGTATCTCATGTTTTGCACTTTGCACCCGAATTATGTATCTTGTATGTTGTATGTGTATTTTTTTGTGTTTATACTTCTCATGAGTATTTAGTGTATTTTTAAGTCTTAATACACTAGCACGTATAACACATACTATATTCACTTAGCACAAAAGTTGGTGATCAAATAGTATATATATTTTTCTCAAAAATATATACATACTTAATATCCATTTTTATTCTTGAAGAAATCCTCTTTTCTTATCACAAAAAATTAAGGAAACATTGGTAATATTTTTAAATGCATTTTTAGGGAATAAGTTTCTCAAAAACTTATATTTTTCTAAGTGTCAAAATTTATAGAAATTTTGACAGAGTTTCCCCTAAAAATGGATGTTTCCCATGTTTTCAAAACATGTGTTTATTTTCTTTTAAATCAACAACAATCTTTATTTATCAAACTTGTCAAAACAAGCATATACCACAACTTATGAACTTGAAAGTTTGTAAAAATATGTAGTAAGTTGTTAACATATTTAGTGGGTCTCGTTATCTTTAAAAATAAGTTTAGTTTCTTAAAAACTTTATTTTTAAAGATCTTGAAGTTTCACAACTTCTAGTCATGATTTATTAAACATATTTCTTGTTAAATTTTTCTTGTGACACAAGTGTTTACACACTTGTTTATTCACTAAAATGCTCTTAGTTTATGTAAGGTCCGGGTTTTAACAAAACTAGCATTTTCCGCTTGGTTATTTCGAAAAACCACTTGTAGACCTTTAGATCTACATGTTTAGAGTCTTATTTTACAAGAAAAATTACTTTTACACAAGTTCATGCTTATGTGTGGAAGGGTTCATCATCTTATAACTTTTACACTTAACATATCACTAGTTCATGTTCCATGAACATGATCTAGCATGGTTAGATGACGGTCCGTTCCACTACTAGCAACTAACAACACAAATTAATCACAACTAGACAAGATTTACATCATTAGTTACTCTTTAACCAACTTGTTCATCATACCTTCAAGACTTTATGTTTTGATCTTGTGTGTTCTTAAATTTTAACCGTTAAATCTCTTATTAACCACCTTAAACATGAACAAGGAAGTGTTTGGAAGCACTTACTACTAGCTCGTGGCTAGGGAAGAATCAAAGCGAAAACAAGGTGGATAAAAGCAACGTAGTGAGGTTCTTGAGATTCCGAAAGCACCGAGCCTCCTTGTGTGTGACCTTTCACCTTGGGATGTATGTAAAATAGCAAGATCAAAGCTTGATGATGGTGAGATGGTGGGCTATGGTTTTGGCCGAGAGTCTCCAAGGAGAGGGAAAGAGAGAGCAAAAATCTTGAAGTGTTTATGTAAATGAATGTGATCTTATGGTTTCATTTATAAACCATATTAGGGTATTAACCAACAAATAATGTGTCAACAAGATATTAGGCAATCTAAATAAAATAATCAAAATTTGGTGGAGGATGTCCCCACATAGGGAAACCGATCGGATGGGGGGGGGGGGGGGTATACAATTGGATTTCAACCAAATGGTTAAGTGTCTAGTTAAAATACAAGAGAACTTAGTTAGGAATTCAAGTTAGTTACTAGTGTGTTATGTAATATAACGGGTGTTAGGGTGTTCGGGGACCCTAACTAGCTCAGAAAAGTGTAAACAATGTCATTGACAATATTTTTATATTCCGGGTAAAGTCCGGTTGTTCGGTTAGATACCGATTCGTTAAAGTGCTAAATTACACCTTTTAGTGTCTTTTAAGTACCTTTTTGTAATACTTTCGATTCCCGACACTTGGGGAAGTATTCTGGATAATAAAACGAAATTTTTGCATGACAGTTATGTTGTTAAAAGCTGATTTGAGCTGAATTTTATAAAATTCTGCACTTAAAGTGCGTTTCGGGTGCTTTTTAGTTCTTATTTTTGCTTCCGTAACGTCTATATATTAAACCCTTGTATGTACTCTTGGGTTTTAATGTACTTTTGTCGTCGGACCTACACCTAGGCCTCAATTCTAATGTCTGACTGCTTTCTGTAGTTCTGTTGACACAGTGTGTCTTACCGGTGAGTTTACTAGTATTTCTGACGCAACGCTCTCGTTTATGCATAAAGCAATATTTTGTAGTATACAACGTGCATGAATTCACTTATTTAATCATGTGTTCAGACATTGCTGACAATTAAGCACATAATTGCAGTCCTTAAATAATAATTAAAGTGTACGGAAATTACCGGTTTGTGCTAGTTGTCACAGTCTCCCCCCGTTAAAAGAATTTCGTCCCGAAATTCAGGCTGAACTAACTCTCGCAGGAGTCTTCTTGAATAGGTGGGGATACTTTTCTTTGAACTGGTCTTCACGTTCCCATGTGTACTCGGGTCCGTGCTTAGAGCTCCAACGTACTTTGACAAGTTTAACAGTGCTCCTCCTGGTCTTGTTGACTTTCCAGTCGGTAACCTCTACGGGTTGTTCTGTAAATCGGAGGGCGTCATCAATATGCACTTCATCCACCGGGATGATCACGTTTTCTTGTGTTGGACTCTTCTTGAGATTGGATACATAGAACGTATCATGTACTCCATTAAGTTCTTCCGGTAATTCCAACTTGTATGCCACGGTACCAATTCTTTCTAGAATCTTGAATGGTCCGATGTATCGTGGATTCAGCTTTCCACGTTTTCCGAATCTGACTACGCCCTTCCAAGGTGAGACCTTCAACAAAACTTTGTCTCCAACCTCGAATTCTACTGGTTTTCTTTTCAGATCAGCGTAGCTCTTTTGTCGATCTCGAGCCGCCTTAATGCGCTCTCGGATCTGCGCAATCTTGTCGGTTGTCTCTTGTACAAGTTCAGGACCAACCATACGTTTATCTCTAGCATCTGCCCAACATAAGGGCAATCGGCACTTGCGGCCATACAGAGCTTCGAACGGTGCGGCTTTTATGCTCGTATGATAACTGTTATTGTAGGAAAACTCAACTAAAGGTAGATGAGTTTCCCAGCTGCCGCCCAGATCCATGACACATGCGCGAAGCATATCTTCTAACGTTTGTATAGTCCGTTCGCTCTGGCCGTCTGTTTGTGGATGGAAGGTTGTGCTTAGATCTAACTGAGATCCAAAGGCTTCCTGAAATGATTGCCAGATTCTTGAGACAAAGCGTCCATCTCTGTCTGAAATGATTGAGATTGGCACTCCATGACGTGCCACAATTTCCCTTAAGTATATCTCAGCAAGCTTTCCAGTGCTGTCTTTTTCTCGGATCGGTAGGAAGTGCGCAGACTTTGTTAACCGATCAACTATTACCCATATCATATCGTGCCCTTTCGGGGTCCTGGGTAATTTCGTTATGAAGTCCATCGAGATTTGCTCCCACTTCCACATGGGTATCTCTGGTTGTTGTAGTAGGCCGGACGGTTTCTGATATTCTGCCTTAACCTTGGCACAGGTTAGGCATTTTCCAACATAAACAGCAACATCGCTTTTAAGTCTCGGCCACCAGTAATATTCCTTCAAGTCTTGATACATTTTGTCCGATCCTGGATGGATCGAATATCTCGATTTGTGGGCTTCATCAAGGATGACTTCTCGTATGCCACCATAGAGTGGAACCCAAATACGCTTCTTGAAGTATAAGGCTCCCTCTTCGTTTGGCACCATGTATTTCAATGCACCCCGGAGATATTCAGCTTTACGATTTTCCATCTTAAGAGCTTCTTGTTGCGCATCACGAATGCGTGCGGTGAGGTTTGTTCGAATCGTCATTTCCAGTGCTCGAACCCTTAGGGTCTTGACCCTTTCCTTTCGGCTTAATGCGTCTGCTACAACATTTTCCTTTCCAGGATGGTACTTAATCGCACAGTCATAGTCATTCAGCAGCTCAACCCATCGCCGCTGGTGCATATTCAATTCCTTCTGATCAAATATGTGTTGTAAGCTTTTGTGATCTGTGAAGATTGTACATCGCGTACCATATAAATAGTGTCGCCAGATCTTCAAGGCGAATACCACTGCTCCGAGTTCCAAATCGTGAGTGGTATAGTTTCTTTCATGTACCTTCAATTGTCTTGAAGCATAAGCGATGACTTTCTGGCGTTGCATGAGTACGCAACCCAAGCCTCGTCGTGAAGCGTCACAATATACCACGAAGTCTTCAGTGCCTTCAGGTAATGATAGTATTGGTGCATCGCATAGCTTGTTTTTAAGTAACTGGAAGGCTTCTTCTTGTTTGTGACCCCAGTCGTATTTCTTGTCTGTTAGCGGTTGAGCTATTTTTGAGAAATTCTCGATGAATCGCCGATAATAGCCCGCTAAGCCCAAAAATTGTCGAATTTCAGTTGGAGTCTTGGGAGCTTCCCAATTCTTTATTGCTTCTATCTTGGACAGGTCTACATGAATACCCTTCTCATTCACAACGTGACCAAGAAATTGTACTTCGCGAATCCAGAATTCGCATTTCGAGAACTTTGCATAAAGCTTCTCTTTCTTCAGTAGTTCCAGAATAGTTCTGAGGTGTTGCTCGTGTTCTTCTTTCGTTCGCGAGTAAATCAGGATATCATCGATAAATACAATCACGAATTTATCGAGATATGGTTTGCATACGCGGTTCATCAGATCCATAAAGACCGCTGGTGCATTCGTCAGCCCGAATGGCATCACAAGAAATTCGTAATGCCCATATCGTGTTCTGAATGCAGTCTTTGGCATGCTTTCTTCTTGGATTCTTAGCTGATGGTATCCAGATCGAAGGTCGATCTTGGAATAGTAGCTTGATCCTTGTAGCTGATCAAATAAGTCGTCAATCCTCGGTAATGGATACCGATTCTTGATAGTGAGCTTGTTCAGTTCTCTATAATCAATACATATCCGCAGAGTTCCATCCTTTTTCTTCACGAACAATACTGGAGCTCCACAGGGTGAGAAGCTTGGTCCTTATGAATCCTTTATCCAACAACTCCTGGAGTTGTATAGATAGTTCTTGCATTTCGGGTGGCGCAAGTCGATAAGGAGCCTTGGCTACAGGAGCGGCTCCTGGAACCAAGTCTATATGGAATTCGACTTGTCGTTGCGGAGGTAATCCTGGCAGATCTTCGGGAAAAACATCAGGGAATTCCTTTACTACAGGAATGTCTTCGAGTTTCGGCTCCACAGCCTTCTTATCTACAACGTGTGCTAGGAAGGCAACACATCCTTTCCTTAAGCACTTCTGTGCCTTCATACAGCTGATGATTCGTAGAGGTGCGTCTCGTTTTTCTCCATGTACTATGAGAGTTTCATCATTCGTCAAAGGAATGCGAATGATTTTCTCATGAAAAATAACTTCAGTTTTGTTCTTGGACAACCAGTCCATTCCGACCACTACATCGAAGCTACCCAATTGAATAGGTAAGAGATCGATGCTAAATCTCCATTCACCAAGTTCTAATGTGCAGCCTCTAACAACTTCGCCCGATTCAACAAGTTTACCATTGGCTAGTTCTATGGAATAAGGAATTTCTAATCTACTAGATTCTATTCCAAGTATGTGTTTAAATTCCACAGACATGAAGCTATAATCGGCGCCAGTGTCAAATAATATGGATGCAAAGTGATTGTTAATGAGGAACGTACCGTTGACCACATTAGGGTCCTCGCGTGCGTCCCTTGCTCCACTTACAAATGCTCGGGCCTGAGCATTGTTTCCTCCTGGGCAATCCTTCATGAAATGATCTTTGCTTCCACAACTGAAGCAACCTTGGTTTCGCCCATTCCCGTTACCATTCCCGTTACCAGCACCATTTCCATTTCCACCATTGTTTCTATTACCAGCCCCGTTACGATTTCCATTCCCGTTCTTATTTCCCTTACTCCAACAGTCTTCAGTGCGGTGACCCAACTTTCCACACTTGTCACACTTTGAGATGCGACAAACTCCCTCGTGATGACGTTTGCACCGATTGCATTTGGGCAAGGTGCCCAGGTATCCCTTTGATGGAGCGTCGTTCATGGCTGTAAGAGATTTCACCTCCTAAGGCGGGTTGGGGTCACGCTTCTTGTTGGAACTCTTGTTGTTACGAATTGCTTGATTCAGGTTTGCATACTTCCTTTTCTTGTCCCCAGATGACTCAGCATGTGTTTCCGACTTTTCTGTTGGGTTCAGGGATAGCTTCTTCATACGAACACAATCTTCAGTAAGGCTGACAGCCAGAGTTACAGCCTCGGTGATTGTTTGTGGTTTGGCCGACGTCACCATGCTACGAAACTCTGGGGCCAGTCCCCAAATGTAGCGTTCAACGCGCTTGAATTCGGGAGTCACCATGTAGGGAAGCACTCTTGACAAATCGTGGAACCTTCGAGTATAACCATTAATATCAGCACCTTCCATGGTCAAGTGCCAGAACTCCGTTTCCAGCCTTTGGAGTTCCGCACAAGAGCAGTACTTCTCTCTCATTCTTTCTTTTAGTTCATCCCAAGTTATGCCATAAGCGGCATCATCACCCAAAGTTTGGGCTTGCAGGTTCCACCAAGTCAGAGCTTCATCGACAAACAATCCGGTAGCAAAAGTGACTTGCTGATCCGCGGTACACTTGCTCATGCGGATAGTAGCTTCAGTCTTCTCCGTCCAGCGTACAAAGGCTACTGCACCTCCTGTGCCGTCATAGTTCATCGGCTTGCAGTCGAGGAACTGCTTGAAAGTGCAGCCTGGAATTGATTCAACCAATTCACATGTGAACAATCGAAGAAATAATGAAACAGAGACCGTTCATAAATTTCTCCATGCTTAGTACATCGTCTTAAGGTTACCTTGAGCTGCATTTCCTCCAGACGAATCTCCATGCCCGTTACGTCTAGCATTGCTTGGTCCTCCACTGTCTTGAGTACGGTTCGCCTCGTACTGGGCGATAGCAGCGGAGATCCTTTCTTCCAGTAGAGCGTTCAGCTCTTCAGCAGTTCTTGGCAGTGGGGGAGGAGGAGGTTGATCATCATTGCGAGCATTCACAGATTTCCTGGGTGCCATGTTCTGACAGAACATAACACAACAGGTTAGACATTTGTTTGATATCGTCATACTAGACAGTAGTAGCATATATATTTGCAGGTATATACCACATAAGTGACATCAAACAATTATTACTCCAGCAGAGTACTTGGTAGGCTTGCACTGAGGGAATCTATACATGACAAGACTTGCTGTGGTTTCTGTGCACTGAATTCCATAATTATGTATGCATCCATAATTACATAACTCCTTGCACAATCCGCACAGTTTCGTTTCATCCGCGTATTTCTTCCTTCAGATAGGCCATTGCTTTTAGGTAAAGTCACGTATGCTTGTGACACTCTACTTCTAGCATATGCTAATTATCACACATAATTGCAAGTAATTTCTAGTCAATGACAGGTGCTACTCAAGTGCACACTAAGTCTCATAGTGTCTTTCTAGACTCATGTAGACAGTTTCAGGTAGTGGATGTCGTGGGACGTTTTATGCGATGAAAACTCTTTGAAAAATTGTTTTCATGAAAGCATCCTAGAGATTGTAGACTAGACTCGAGAAGGAATCCTGGTTCACTACAACCTGGCTCTGATACCAATCTGTCACACCCCTTTCTTCGGCGGAAGCACGAGGTGTGATCATGAAAGGTTCTCATTGCATACGAAAGGTAAACATACTACATGCTCATGAAAATAACTTCAAATACCATAATTTGAAACATAAGATAGCGTTTACATCGCTAGATAGCATAAACATTGTCTTAAAAGTTTACAGCTTTATTTAAAGATAAACATATGCGACATCCACGAGCATGGGTAAGACCGCGCGCACATCCACTTCTAGTTACCTGAAATACATGTGAGTTTGGAAAAACGTCAACATAATGTTGGTGTGAATTCATGCAGTTTTTGTATTTCACGTTTGTATACTTTGTATGAAAACATAGTTTGAATCATGTATAAATCACGTATTCTTGTATATATCAAGTATTTCTGTATGTATCAAGTGCTAATAGGTTGCAAAGCCATTAACATGTGACACGACATAGGAATTCACCAAACCATAGGCATTTTCTATAGTCGATTCACGACTGAGACACAAAAACACTACTCGGTACTAGTTGTCACCAAGAGTGGGGCTGCCCTGAAACCCATTAGATCTAACCTTTTGTTCTGCGGTCTAAGTATGTACACGATTAATGGTGCTTATGTACCCTATTCGTGACACGATTTCTCGTATCAATTCTTGGCACTAGTTTTCACCAAGAGTACTTCTCGTTTTAGTACACATCATACCATTTTGTAAATATTGAAGTATTTGTAACATGTATTTCACCCCCGAATTGTAAACCAAAAACAGTTAAAGAAAAGGGGGAGCATGAACTCACAACTTTGCGTTCCTTGCGTCATAACTTCACCGGGTTTGCTTAATTAACGTCGTGACCTATACGCGTTTTCTTAACGTTAGTCACTAGACTTGCGTCGCACAAGTACAGTCACTCTCTTTTGTATTTTGTATTGTTGTGTTAAAAGTATTTTATATTTTTAACTAAGTATCTTACTTATATTATTTTCTCAAAAATTAATATAAGTATCTCATGTTTTGCACTTTGCACCCGAATTATGTATCTTGTATGTTGTATGTGTATTTTTTTGTGTTTATACTTCTCATGAGTATTTAGTGTATTTTTAAGTCTTAATACACTAGCACGTATAACACATACTATATTCACTTAGCACAAAAGTTGGTGATCAAATAGTATATATATTTTTCTCAAAAATATATACATACTTAATATCCATTTTTATTCTTGAAGAAATCCTCTTTTCTTATCACAAAAAATTAGGGAAACATTGGTAATATTTTTAAATGCATTTTTAGGGAATAAGTTTCTCAAAAACTTATATTTTTCTAAGTGTCAAAATTTATAGAAATTTTGACAGAGTTTCCCCTAAAAATGGATGTTTCCCATGTTTTCAAAACATGTGTTTATTTTCTTTTAAATCAACAACAATCTTTATTTATCAAACTTGTCAAAACAAGCATATACCACAACTTATGAACTTGAAAGTTTGTAAAAATATGTAGTAAGTTGTTAACATATTTAGTGGGTCTCGTTATCTTTAAAAATAAGTTTAGTTTCTTAAAAACTTTATTTTTAAAGATCTTGAAGTTTCACAACTTCTAGTCATGATTTATTAAACATATTTCTTGTTAAATTTTTCTTGTGACACAAGTGTTTACACACTTGTTTATTCACTAAAATGCTCTTAGTTTATGTAAGGTCCGGGTTTTAACAAAACTAGCATTTTCCGCTTGGTTCTTTCGAAAAACCACTTGTAGACCTTTAGATCTACATGTTTAGAGTCTTATTTTACAAGAAAATTTACTTTTACCCAAGTTCATGCTTATGTGTGGAAGGGTTCATCATCTTATAACTTTTACACTTAACATATCACTAGTCCGTGTTCCATGAACATGATCTGGCATGGTTAGATGACGGTCTGTTCCACTACTAGCAACTAACAACACAAATTAATCACAACTAGACAAGATTTACATCATTAGTTACTCTTTAACCAACTTGTTCATCATACCTTCAAGACTTTATGTTTTGATCTTGTGTGTTCTTAAATTTTAACCGTTAAATCTCTTATTAACCACCTTAAACATGAACAAGGAAGTGTTTGGAAGCACTTACTACTAGCTCGTGGCTAGGGAAGAATCAAAGCGAAAACAAGGTGGATAAAAGCAACGTAGTGAGGTTCTTGAGATTCCGAAAGCACCGAGCCTCCTTGTGTGTGACCTTTCACCTTGGGATGTATGTAAAATAGCAAGATCAAAGCTTGATGATGGTGAGATGGTGGGCTATGGTTTCGGCCGAGAGTCTCCAAGGAGAGGGAAAGAGAGAGCAAAAATCTTGAAGTGTTTATGTAAATGAATGTGATCTTATGGTTTCATTTATAAACCATATTAGGGTATTAACCAACAAATAATGTGTCAACAAGATATTAGGCAATCTAAATAAAATAATCAAAATTTGATGGAGGATGTCCCCACATAGGGAAACCGATCGGATGGGGGGGGGGGGGGTATACAATTGGATTTCAACCAAATGGTTAAGTGTCTAGTTAAAATACAAGAGAACTTAGTTAGGAATTCAAGTTAGTTACTAGTGTGTTATGTAATATAACGGGTGTTAGGGTGTTCGGGGACCCTAACTAGCTCAGAAAAGTGTAAACAATGTCATTGACAATATTTTTATATTCCGGGTAAAATCCGGTTGTTCGGTTAGATACCGATTCGTTAAAGTGCTAAATTACACCTTTTAGTGTCTTTTAAGTACCTTTTTGTAATACTTTCGATCCCCGACACTTGGGGAAGTATTCTGGATAATAAAACAAAATTTCTGCATGACATTTATGTTGTTAAAAGCTGATTTGAGCTGAATTATATAAAATTCTGCACTTAAAGTGCGTTTCGGGTGCTTTTTAGTGCTTATTTTTGCTTCCGTAACGTCTATATATTAAACCCTTGTATGTACTCTTGGGTTTTAATGTACTTTTGTCGTCGGACCTACACATAGGCCTCAATTCTAATGTCTGACTGCTTTCTGCAGTTCTGTTGACACAGTGTGTCTTACCGGTGAGTTTACTAGTATTTCTGACGCAACGCTCTCGTTTATGCATAAAACAATATTTTGTAGTATACAACGTGCATGAATTCACTTGTTTAATCATGTGTTCAGACATTCCTGACAATTAAGCACATAATTGCAGTCCTTAAATAATAATTAAAGTGTACGGAAATTACCGGTTTGTGCCAGTTGTCACGTGTATTAAAACCCCCATCCTTGGGAAGGAATATAATTATTAAATAATTAAGAAGTGTAAATACGAAATAGTTGCCTAACTATTTCCCAAAAACGTTAAACCTTAAGCCAAGGCACGGCCGTCCGTCTAATAGAAGTTAGTACGTGTAGGTCGTCACGCAGCAGGTTGATTGGGAGATACTATTTCGAGACGCACTTCTGTGAGTTCATGTCCCCCTTTTCTCTTAACTGTTTTCAGTTTTTAAACTGCGGGGGTGAAATACATGTTACTATGATTACGAATACTTTTTACTTGGTATGGTTAGCGTAAGGAGGGTTACTACTTAGATCATGTGAGTGAGTAGGCGGGAACTGGAGGCCATTAATCCTCATTGTAGGACCGAGGGTCTTTAGCGGTAGATCTATCTGGGTGTAGCGAGCCCAGCCCGAAGCACTCATGAGGTCACGTAAGGACCATGAGTGGGGCTCGGTCGTACCCGTTAGATCTAACCCTCGTCCCTAATTAAGTATTAATGACATCTCAATATCTAGTTTAAGCTCACATGATCTAGTATTTTCTAGGCATTTCTTAAAGCTCATCATATTGCACTCACCAAGAGTGCTTCTCGTATTCTCAAATCATATTGCACTCGGTACTCGTTCTCACCAAGAGTGCTTCTTGTATTTTTACCATTTGTAAAAATTGTGATATTTGTAACATGTATTTCACCCCCGAGAGTTATAAAACCAAAAACAGTTAAAGAAAAGGGGGAGCATGAACTCACAACTTTGCGTTCCTGCGTCGTAAACTCCACCGGATTTGCTTATCTAGCGTCGCGACCTAAACGCGTGTTATTAACGTTAGTCACTAGACTTGTATCGCACAAGTACAAGTCACTATCTTTTGTATTTGTATTATTGTGTTAAAAATATTTTATATTTTTAACTAAATATCTTACTTATATTATTTTCCCAAAAATTAATATAAGTATATTGTGTTTTGCACTTTGCACCCGAATTATGTATCTTGTCTGAGTATGTTGTATGTGTATTTTCACTTCTTAAGAGTACTTAGTGTATTTTCAAGTCCTAATACACTATCATGCATAACACATACTACACACGCTTAGCACAAAATTTTTGGTGATCAAATAATATATATTTTCCTCAGATAACATACTCGACACTTAGACACGCAAATTACTACTTATGTCATTTCAACTTAAATATCCAAAACTGGGCTGTTTTCGGGCATTTTAATAAAATAGTTAACTTATTCCAAAAATTCTCAAATTTTTACAGAATATCTTAAACGATCCAAATATTATTGTGTAAAAATCTCGGGATCCAATTCATCACCAATATTTTATAAAAATTCATTTTCCGGACTGAACTCAGATTTATCTTTTTCTGACTGCAGTCCACGGAATAATTTATTTAAAATTCATCGAGAGTCCGATTCACAATCTAAATCGGTGGGAGTCGAACTCTTAAAAATCCAATATTTTCCACTACAATTTTTTTATTTTGGAAATTTTCGGTAAAATTAACACTACGAGCGAAAAATCGGTGGGGGTCGGGATAAAGTTTCACCCTTGTGCAGGTGTTTATGGTCTGGTTTTACGTGTTTTGATATGATTCTGGACCAAACTGCTAACTAGGGTTTTAAGAAATGACAAATCAAACTGGTTGGGTTGGATGGGTTTTTTTCGGACTGACTTCTTTTATCGGTTGGTTTAATGGTTTAGTTTTGGCCATCTGAATCGATTTTTATATGTTACCTATTAGTTTTTTTTTTTTTTTTTTTTTTGAACGGTGAATTTCTTTTATTCCTGTCGTCTATAGGACTTGAACCCAAGACCTCCCACTCCCAAGGTGTTTAAAGGTTTTGCCTTTGCCAATGGACCAACACCCCATTGGTACCTATTAGTTATCTACTAAACAATAACTGTGTAAGTTATAATCATATATAATTATAAATGATAATTAGTTAAACTTGAAGATGAAATATGAAACAAAATTATCACCAAATACAAAGGACATTGGTTTGCTTAGGGGTATAGAGTTGACTTTTGTTAATTTTGACCCTTATTATCTAACAAAGATAGTATTATTGAGACATCATACCCACCTCGTATAGGTGGGATCGCACTATCTCCTTTTCTAAAATATACACTCTGTATACCAAATATAATTAAACTTTGTTTTTTAATACATATGAATGGAATCAAATTCTAAAAGTGATGGTATCATACACCTAAACTTATAAACAAATTATTGTTTTGTTTGATTTACATCATAACTATCATTGTCGAATATGATCATATACAACGATAATTTACAACTAATTTCTTGTCATAGGTTTCTATTTTACCACAATCTTAAGTTGTGAAATCATTCATAACACCATTTATAGTCGAAGACACAAATAATGTTCACACCCTTGGGCGTTTTGCGTCATGTGGCAGTCCAATCAACAATGGGGCATTATGGAGCATTTTTTTCTAAAATGGATGTAATGGGGATGTGGGCATTGTGGGGCATTATATTAAAAGGGGTGTAATAGAATATAAATTAAAAAAAAAACCATTAAAAAATGATATTGACCAAACAAAAAGAAGAATAACGATCATTGGCCAAAGAATTAGAATAAAGGCGTGGAAAAAAGTAACGGCAAAAGCATTTTTTTTAAACGCCCAGGGACGGTCTAGGGGCGTTTTAGGGCATTTTTTTGAGAAAAAACACTAAAAAACCTCTAACTACAGGTGGTCTAACCACCACTGAAATATAGAATAACTGATATTTTATTTATTTATTTATGTTTTCATAATTACACTATGAGTCATGTTATTGCATGTAAAAAGAGTAAAAAGAAATTAAGAATTATTGTATCATAATTCCATTGTTATGTTTAATTTTTTTCCATAGCTCGTTCCGTTATTTTTTCGAGCTTTATAAAAACAACTTCAAGTGTGTACATCAAACCTATATCTTTGAATGCATCATCGTAAAGATTAGGTGTGTCATGGTTTGGTTTTGACTTTAGGTTAAACCTTTAGTAACGTTTTTTTATCCAATGGTCCGGTTTTAAGTGTAAAATGCCAACCAAGCCTGGTTTGAAATTTTTGAAATTGACCAACCGAAAACTAAAAAAAACGATCGGAAAACCAAATTGATGACCGGTTTAGACAGTTTTACAGTTTAAACCGAATCGTGAACACCCCTAGCAATGATTGTCCTTTATAAGGTAAGTGACACATGACACATCAAAACTTATTGCAATGGTCATCAAACTAAAAAACAATTAGGGTACAGGGTATAGTAGCGGGGACTTGAGGTCACCGATCGGTGACTATACCGAGTGGATGAGAGTGATCGGTGAGTTGGAGAGAGAGTGTGGAAATCGGTGAGAGTTTACCGAAATGGGAAGAGGAGGGAGGGAGGTTTAATGGTGGGTCCCAACCCCTTTCAACCAATCACAATTTTTTTTATTTTTTAACCTACTCAAACACCCTAGAGTGATTAACCATACCCCTTGATTGAGTGCAAAATGAGGAGTTGCCATGGCATAATGTTATTGGGTAAGATTTCACTCAATCACCCTAGAGTGATTAACCATACCCTCCACCCTTACATAATACAATAATGTGACAAGTACACACGTAAGACCCCAACAATAAGGTGACAAGTACACATGTAAGACCCCAACCCCGGGGACCTCACAGTCGGGTTTGCATATTTAAACTTAGTTCTTAATCGGTAAAATCATTTGAATTGCAGTGGAAAACGTAAAATGTCATTACATTAAAAAATTTAATACATGATGTTGTGCTTTAAGTAATTATAAAATCCATAGGATGCCAGCTTGGGAGGGGGACAGCTTTCATTCCACCATTTATCAATTTCCTGACATACATAATAAAAGTGAGTTAGACTAAGCGGTATGGGGGCCGGCTTAGGCCCGGCGCCGGTCCCCCACATCGCCCCCTCGCCCGTTTCCGTCGTACCCGGCGACCCACGCTCGAACTCGACGGGCCCATTTTCAAATACTAGCCGTTAATAACGGCTATTTTCTAAATAAAAAAAAAAATTACTTTTTCAATTTAAATAAATACCACTTTCATCCATTTTTCATACAATTCTCATCCATTTCTCCTCATTCTTCTCCCATTCTCATCCATTTTTATAAAAAACACTCCCATTTTTTATACCAATGGCATCTAATTCTTGGTGGTCTTCGTCTTCTTCGGACGAAGAGGAGATGTTTTTCGCAAACGCTGTGGTAAAGGCGGCGGAGATTCTTTTGGAGGAGGAAGAGGAAGATGACTCGTCTGAAACGTTATTACCAGACGAATACGGGTTAACAGAGACCGCCAAGGAGCGCAGGAGAAATTGGTTAACGATTATTTTTCGGATGCACCCTTTTACAACGCCGACACTTTCAAATGAGAAATTGCTCCATAACATGATTATTGAAGACGAAGGTCGGGCGATTTGTGAGTATGATGAGAATGCATCTTACGGGAATACTGTCCCGGTAGATCCGACGCAACAGGATTTAAACTCCTTCGTGCTAACCAACGACTTCACGCATGCAAACCTTCAACAGAATTTGGTAGAACATATATGGAACAACGTAAACGTCGGGGACGGTGACGAGTAGTGTAATTTTTTATTTTTAGGAAATGTAATTTATTTTTTTTCGGAATTTTTTTTTTTTTAGGAAGTGTAATTTTTTTTATGTTATGAAATGAATTTATTTATGTTGTTTTATGTTGTATTTTATTATTTTTATAAAGTTTTTATTAAGTTAAAAAAAAACTTAGAAAATTATAAAATATTCACGTGGGGTAGCCCCATCCTCCACCCCCCTGAAAAGTTAAGGAGGCCCATCCTCCACGAGCCGGTGATGTGGCGCCTACGTGGCGGCCCATCTCGTGGGGATGGGCCTCCACCATACCCTTTAGTCGAGTCCTAGTTTTTAACAAAACCGTGAGCTTATAAACTTTATTAAAAGACCTTATAAACATCTATCAGTCACATAACTTATCAATCAAACTATAGCATCAACTGCCTTATTATCAGTCAAACTATACCATCAACTGCCTAATTATCAATCAAACTATACCATCAACTACCTAAACTTGCTATATGGGCTTACATCGGTATAAAACTCGAGTACCTACTACGGCATCGCGCTCACAGATTTCATCATTACATCAATACCTTCTTTCAATTCTTCAATTTTTCAAATTACACAGTGCTAATTATAAGAACCGTAAGAATAGATCTGAACCATTGATAATTTAAATCAAGGGTTGATATTGATTATAAATAAAACCCTTATAATTAAAAATTACTACTAACAAATTTGGGGTAATTTTGTAAAATTGCTAGTCATTTGACCATTTTCCATTAAATACAAATTCCACCAAGGTTTTTTAAACTAAAATAACTTTTATATACTTTATTATTTAAAAAAAATATATATATATCATAAAATCAAGTATTTTTTTATCTTTAATATGAGTACCATATTGCTATACATTTTTTGTATTTATAAAAGTGATTTTTAAAAAAGTTAACAAAAGGTGTTTTATAATTGTGCTGATAACGTGCTGATTATGTGTTAATTACAAAATAATACAAACAAACACCAAAAGTAGATATAATCAGCACATCTGGTGTGCTGATAATGGAGAACGATTGAGGATGTTGTGCTAATGTCGTTTATATTGATAATGGAGAACGATTGAGGACGATGTGCTGATAATGAAGAACGATTAAGGATGTTATGCTAATTATATAGTGTTGTGCTGATTATATTTTTTGTAATTATTTTTAATTAGTTATAAATAAATATGGTCAAAAGATCTAAATTACCCCTAAACTAATTTTTTATTGATGGACACTTGTCAATTATGTGTTGGTTCTTACAAACTTAAGTGTTTGTATTTGATCTCATTCCTTAAATAGGTATCATCAGTTAATATTAAACACGTAGTATCAATCAAGTACTTTGGTTTGTATATCTTTTGAGACAGCATGCATATCAGCCCAAAAAAAATTAAGCTATAAAAGTGGGCATCTAGAACTCACTTGATTGTTGTTAACAACCGAGTGCTATCGCACCTAAAGTAACTCGAACGTTGCTTAATCTCCACGAGAATTAAACACACGAAAATGCTATCGCTTTCCAATACTAACACAAGAGTGTCACCGACAATGCCACCTGATAGTGCAGGCAGACAGTGACGCCAGTACATCGTCACCGGTAGTGCCACCCAACAGTGACGGTAGAGAGTGACGATAGTGACGGTTATCTGCATGTAGTATGGATGTCCACTAGGTGGCTCTTGGTAATGTCCTCAGCGAGAGTAACTAGTGACAAGGCTGGTCAGCACAGTGTTGCCAAACCTGCGTTAGGACGTGACAACAACTCATTAATTCACAGGCAACACTGTCGCTAGATTCATCACTAGTGACACCAATATCTATTTTTTTTTCACCAACAGATCCGCTTTCATCCCCAAAACACAACTTTTTACGTCCAAAATATTTATTTTACTTCCATACAACAAAATCTATGATCCATTACCAACACGTAAAAATCCCACTTTTTTTTATGAAAACCCAAGTTTCACCTTAAAAACCCAAAAACCTATTAAACTTCAAATTTGGAATGATTCTTACCTGGATCATACAAATCAATGCTAAGATGATTAGAGAACAAGGAGAAACATATTCCAAGCCTCAAATCATGAATTCCTTGAACTTTGATTCTTGATCTTTGCTTTCTCTCTCCAAAAAAAATACCCACTTGCTCTCTCTAACTTCTCTCTAGAATTTGAGCAAACAATGAACCAAAGCCTATCATAAACCTTCCACTTTCTCTCTCTAACTTCTCTTTAGAATTTGAGATTAAGGTTTCATATAGTAAATACTCAAGGCCCAAAGCCTATCATAAACCTTCCATTTTGGACCTATAATCCATTCCATAAACCAAAACCCACTTAATTTTCACACTTCCAAATACTACGATTTTCAAGATGCTACAACACCAATAGTAAACACCTTAAAATCACAAGCACAAATCTAAGACCATCATGGCATCATATAATTCTCTTTTTTTTTTAACGGCTAACTGCTTTCCACGTGTAAATCCACCGTTTCGGAGCTATGTCCAAAGGCCGACTACTCGACCACCGCTAGAAAGCGTAAGCGTAGCACACCCCTGTTGCGCGGAAACCCCGTGGAATAGGTACCCCCCCCCCCCCCCCCCGGACTCGAACCCGGGTAAAACCCCAGGCCAAGCCCTCACTGAGACGTCCAATACCCAGCACCAGCCGAGGATCGAACCGGCGCCTCCAATGGAGACAACCAGCCAACCAACCAACTGAGCTGGGGTAATGGACAGGCATCATATATTCTCTATATACCTGGAACAAGGACAACCAACTTCAAACATGTAATGCACTGAACAAATATAACAAAAATGGTACACCAGTTTCATTTCACTCCCAAGATGACCAAAAACACACATAACTTGAATAAAGAATGTAAACCTAACAAAAATCTGGACATCTTAACAGATGAATATAAACCTCATACACAAAATGAGAGAATCTAAATAAAGAATAGGACAAAATTCTAAAACCAACAATTCCATGCGCTCGAACAAAATTAAAAAAAATAACCACTTCCATTGCCACCTCAAAATTACTGTTGTTTGCATTCAGGAGGTTTTTCGCCGTTTTCTCCTGTAGCGCCATTTGAGATGCTGCCTTTCTGCTGTTCACACAATGGCCAACTTGTAAAAACTAATGGCCATTCATCGCTGAAAAATAAATTTAAAAATAGTATAGAAAAAACTAGAGGTGACAAAATGAACGGGTCCGTGAGTCAAACAGGTCATTTGCTGGTCAGATACTGACTAGACCTCATGGTTTTAATTTTTTTTCTTTAAATTTAATGGATAAGAATGTGCTAAATATGATTACATATTGATATTAATACCTAATGGCTAATAATACAACTTTTTAATAAATTATTTACGATTGAAACAAATTTTGGATTCCCTGCAACCCATTTGACCAATTATTTTGTTAAAATTCATACCTTACGTGCAGAAGGCTGTACGAACACATTATATAACATATAACAAAGATGTTAGCATATCCTAGGATGTACAGAAGAAAATTTCACCTTTGTTTTCCTTTTGCTCTTGCTTTCCTCTTCAACTTCATCATCATCCTCATCATCTTCGTCATCGTCCATTTCTTCATCTTCATCTTCATCTTCATCACTAATTTCTTCATCGTCATCTTCTCCTATGCCATCAGACTCATCATCCTCGGCAGCCTCACCCGTAAACCATGAAACAGCGTGAGGGATAATTTCGTCCCGTATGGTTGAACTATATTAGATACAAAACATTCACGTTGTCAGTTTAAATAGAAGTAGCAAGATGAGCAAGTCAAGCGGGTTGAATAATGGCTTCAAGTTGAAAAGATTCAATTTTCGTAGAGTAAAACAAACTGGTTGCATTGGTGGCCAGTAAACATTTTTTCTGTCTTATTTATTGTGAAAAATTAATATGCTAATCATGATTACAAAAATAATATTATTGCAATAATAATCCATATCTTTTATAATAACAAGAGTAAAATGCAATTTTCGTCCTTAGGTTTGGTCAGTTTTGCGACTTTCGTCCAAAGGTTTGTTTTTCCACATCTGGATTCAAAATATTTGACATCTTGCCATTTTCATCCGGCTCGTTAACTCCATCTCTTTTTCCGTTAAGTCAGGGATATTTTCGTCTTTTTTTGTTAACTTCAAAGGCAATCCAGACTTTTTCACTTTATGTACAAACATTTAGCGTACTGTACAAGTATTCAAAAGACCAAATAGCCCTTTAACAAAAAAGACAAAAATACCCCTGACTTAACTGAAAAAATGGATGCAAGATTTCAAACCTTTTGGATCCAGCTGCAAAAAAACAAACCTTTGGACAAATGTCGCAAAACTGGCCAAACCTCAGGGGCGAAAATGACATTTTACTCTAATAACAAATTAGAAAACTGTATGCATACAAAAAAACTATGGCCTACTTGTAACCTATGTGAGTTAACCTACACATTTGACTCTAGGCCAAACTTATTCATTTGAACCCTTTGAGATCAAACACAACATAACCCAGACCAACCCAATTATAAGAAAAATGGGTCGAAATTGCAGCTTCTTAACTAAAATTTATATTACAGTACTCACCCAATGTCATAATCTTGTTCCATTCGGTTTTGAAGTTCTTCAGCCTGCCAATAAAAAGTTGCATAACTAAATGTATTCATTTGTGGCATCAATCTGTGCATACAAATAAAACATTACCTCTTCTTCATCAAGATCATCGGCATCCTCAGGCACTGGTGGAGGGTTAAAAAAGTTGAAAAAGCTTTCACAATCTTCGGTCTTAGTGATAGGTTTAGCATTTTTTGATCCCTTCTTTGGCTTCTTCTTTAATATCTTCTGTGTCAGGCATTTTCCCGGTAGCCATTCAATATTTGTCCTGCAAAATACCAAGCATAACATGAGTTTAAGATTACGCGAAGAAGTATTTTTAGGGCTGCAAACAAACCAAACGTTCAGCAAACAGTTCGTGAACCGTTCGGCGAGAAGTTCGTTTGTTTCTTTAAACAAACGAACACGAACAAGAAATTTCGTTTAGTTACATAAACGAACATGAACAGACACGAACAAGAAATTTCGTTTAGTTACATAAACGAACATGAACAGAGGCCGTGTCCGTTCATTTATGTTCGTTTATGTTAGATAGTTCCTTAGTGTTTTTAATTTTTATATTTTATTTAAATACTTCAAAATTCCGACAAATAAAATATTTAATAAGTGCCAGTGTATTATATACAATGTTCATGAACGTGTGTTTGTGTTCGTTTGTTTCCATTTGTGTTCATGAACATCAGCTTGTGTTCATCAACGTTTGTTTTCGTTCGTTGCCTAAAACTAACAAACGAACATGAACACATTCGTTTACTTAACAAACAAACACGAACATAAAATCTAGTTTGGTAAGTGTTCAAAACAGTTCATGAACACATATATTTCTTAACAAACTTCGTTCCGTTCGTTTGCAGCCCTGAGTATTTTACCCCAAAAACTTATGAAACTAGACATGTATATGACTATATGATGATTTACCCTATTGCCTTCTCTAAAATAGGCTCATCTTCATCGATCATATGATATACTTTGGTCAAAACTGAGTTTTTGAAATATGGATTGGTATCGAAAAAGAACTCGAGCTTAAAGCCCTTGGGGTCATCAATCCGACACCACTTAATGTCCTTCAGATACTTTAGAGCATCTTCGTCTCGTTCTGAAATCTGGTAATAGTGCCAAAATAGAAATCATTGAATTGCAGAAACAAAAAACCATAGATATAACAAAGTTATTAACAGGGGTCTTACCTCCTCTGCCAAAATTTCATTGGTCTTCATTGCGGTTAGCCAAAATTCAGGCACACCCTTTTCTGAAAATTGTTCAAAATAATAAAGTTGGTTTTTACACACAGAAAAGAGGTGTGAATCATAATGTAAATATATTGAGTATGTTTACCTTCTTTTGAATTACCATCTGCCTGATCAGTTGCGGAATTATCCTTTAATCCATCAACTTCAACAACACCGTTTACTATATCATATCTCTGCAGTTCCAAAGCATAATAATTCAGTATACACAACACTATGTAGGTACAACTGGTGGATCAAAAACCAACCCAAATGGCCTGTCAGTTAGTCGATGCCTACATTCGGTGTTGTTTAATACATCTATCTATTTATGATGTGAAATATTGAAAAAGTAATGTGGACAATGTAAACACCATATTCATGTTTTGTCCATATCGTAGACAAGCATATGATGGGAATAGCAACTTAACAAGTAGACAAGAAGCAAACCAACATGTAACAAGTATTTATTTTGCCATTTTAGCTTTAGTCAAAATGATCAGAGTGAATTTTTGGTCAAACAATAAAGTATGAAGCACACATTTCTTACCAAGCTGTTCATTATCTACACAAAAAGTAACATAACCATTCAAGTGAAAACAACTTGTAGGATCAGTTTGTGCCATTCAAAGGCTACAAGTTTCTAGAATTATATATCCATACCTTTACGTACAGCGGCTCGTACAGTTTCTGGTATTTCAATTCAAGTGCTGCTCTCTCTTCAAAAAACTTCGCCTCTAGCTCATCATGTTCACTCTGCATATAATTACAATGATATGAGGACTGATCTCCGTTTAAAAACATACCTAAGGCACACCTAGACACGTAGGCTTGCACTTCAGACTACAAAATGCGAGCAGTGTACAAAAAGCACACCTAAGGTGCAAAAAGCGCACAGAAAATCGGCATGAGGCGCAGCTTAAGGCATGCGTTTCATACGAGAAAAGGTTTTGTACATCATGATGTTGTACATGTAACTTTTTTAAATTGTACATATAGTTTATTTATGTCAAAATTTTGAGTAAGTGATGCTCGAAACCTATAAAAACTATAAAAAATGATTAAATAAATAAAATGCACCTCCCGTACGAAAAGCGGTGCGCTTAGCATCAGTTTTAGACCCTATCAACTCGGTGAGGCACGCGCATTTTAAAACCATATAACTTATATACCTAAATCAGATCTAATTAATTAAACATGATTTAACACAAGAGGCACGCGCATTTTAAAACCATGTAACTTATATACCTAAATCAGATCTAATTAATTAAACATGATTTAACACAATATACCTAAATCAGATCTAGTTAATTAAGCATGATTTAACAAAATTTAAAAGCTGCAATCAAACTAATTAACAATCAATCTTCTCCTTCACCTGAATTTCTCTCAAAACCTCAACTCGCTTCCTAACAGCTGGAGTCAAATTCTCAAGAACAACAGAGTCATGTCCAGCCAGATTTTGCAGTTTATCCTGTAAAACAATTCACAAAACAAATTCAAAACGCACTTATTATCATTTATCAAACACTTATCAATAAAACAAAAAAAAAACGAAATCTGACTGATGAATGAACATGAATAACTAAATTAAAAGGTTAAAACCTTCAAGGAGTTCACGAGTCCAGCACGATCCTCCGCAGTAAGAGCTAATGAAATAAAGCAACACAAATTAACAATACGGTAAGTTAGAAGATGATGTTAGGAGTTAGATAAAGAGAGTGCTAGTGGTTTTGTGAGAAGATGTGAAGATACCTGCGGTGAGATCTGACATATCTAGCTTGTTGTTGGCCATGGCGGATGAGAAACCCTAAACCCTAGATGAGATGAGCAGCGAGGTTTAAGAGAGGGTTTTGGTTTAGGTGAGACGTTTGGAATTTATAAGGAGTGTAAGGGTTGAGCTCGTTTAACTTATTAACTCGGTTTGAGTTCGGTTCGTTTATTATTTACTAGGTTATAATCCTGTGTATTACACGGGTTGGATAAATAAATTTTATATATTAAACAATAAAACAATATATCTGTAAAAACCTCTTTTATTGCACGAGTTAAATAAATATAATTTTATATATTAAATAATAAAAAAGTATATCTATAAGAACCATATTGTACGGGTTGAATAAATGTAATGAGTTAATTACATAGTTAGTCCCCGTGGTTTGCACAAAATAACATACTTAGGTACTAATAGTTTAAAATCACATTCTAGAGTATTAACTTTTCATTTTGTAACGTTTGAAGGTATTAACGTTATTTTTAGGTTTAAAATCACATTCTATTAGTACCTAAGTATGTTATTTTGTGCAAACCACAGGGACTAACTATGTTAATACCCTAGAAGTTAATATCTCCAAACGTTACAAAATGAAAAGTTAATACCCTAGAAGGTGATTTTAAACTATTAGTACCTAAGTATGTTATTTCGTGCAAACCATAGGGACTAACTATGTAATTAACTCTAAATGTGATTTTATATACCAAAGAAAAAAATTATATCTTTAAAACCACGTGTATTACATGAGTTGGATAAATGTAATATTGTTTACCAAATAATAAAATAATACATTTTTAAAAAACCTTATTTATTACACAGGTTGAATAAATGTAATTTATATACTAAATAATAAAAAAGTTACATCTTTAAAAATATGTATATTACACGGTTTGAATAAATGTAATTTTCTATACTAACTAATAAAAAATATATATCCTTAAAAAACCACGTGTATTGTACGAATTGAATAAGTCTGAATTTAGAGTTAATTACATAGTTAGTCCATGTGGTTTGCACAAAGTAACATACTTAGGTACTAAGGGGCTGTTTGGCTAAGCTTATTTTGGGCTACTTATAACTTATTTGCTTATTTGAAAAGCAAATAAGTCATAATGGAATGACTTATTTACTTATTCCTCTCACATAATAAGCTAACCCAAACACCTTTTAACTTTTCAAAAAGTCAATAAGTAAATAAGTCATAAAAATAAGCTTAGCCAAACAGCCCCTAATAGTTTAAAATCACATTCTAGGGTTGTTGGGATTGAACCCTACAGAGGAACAGATGATGTAAAGCCAAAACCGGATCACAATAGTGGATTCACAATAAGCAGATGTTTACATTAAGCTTTCCCCTTGACAGTGGTTATCTAACAGCTGATATACTTTAAGTACTGCTCAGAAGAACAACTGATGAACCAAACACTGATGAAACGCTAAAGACTGCTAAAGACAAACACTGACGCTCTATCTACTTTTGTCTCTTAAGTACTGCTGAAGACACAAGCACTGCCCATTCAAGGACTGATCACCTTTGAAGAAAGCACTAATGCTCAACATCAGTGCTTAGGCTACAACAGTGGAAAGTGAATCAGTAGTTTACCCATGTTTTGTATTTTATTATCAATCAGTTGTTAGACATCAGTAGTTTGTATAGAACAGTGTTTACAGATTGTTAGGTTGTTAGATGTCACTTTCATGGTGACGTCAGCTGAGATACATCAGTGGTTTGGTTTGCCTATAAATATAACAGTACCCTGTACTGTTATATTTGATCGTTTTGAGTGAGTTCTTCTCCTCAATTCAATCCTTTCATCTTGTGCAACCAACCTTGGGGTATCAGGCTGAGGGGGAGTTTAGTTTGTAAGCATGCTTTTGTAATCTTTTGCTTTGATTGTAATCTTCCGACTCTATGAAAAACAATTGTTTATCAAACTATATTCTCCTTTGATTACAAAGTTTGTTATTCATTTCCGCTGCACTTAAACTCTGTTCATTTCTATTGATTATTCAATTTACACAAACAAACACAATCATGAGAGCCTCCGATCTTAACAATTGGTATCAGAGCTTTGACAGTCAAATTCGATCTAACAATCAATTTGACATAACAGTTCAGCTCAAATTTCATTGATACTAAGTTTGGTCGTATTTGTTGAAAAACAGAGTAACGAGTAATAACGTTCAAAGTTGTTCATTCAAAAACTCTGTAAAACAACCAAGATGTCATAAGACACACAAAATTCACATAACAAGTGATGTCATGCATAAATCACCAATAGTTTCAGATCTGGAAATTTGTCTGGTGACTTTGGTGTGATTATTCTCTTTACAAAATTGATTTCAAATGTTATTATGAAGTTTGTGTTGTTTTCATCATAACTGCAGCTAAGGTGTTCACCTCATGGTTGACAAAAGCCTATGTGCGGATAAAAGCACTAGTGTCTTTGTTAACATAAAAAGAGGGAAACCAAAACTTTTGTGATTTGAATCTTATGTATTGAAAAACAGGTTGAGTGTCCTCTAAAAGGAACAAAATCAATTGTGTTAAGAATACATTAAGAAAATCAGCAGTCAAAATATCCAGATCATGAGTAATGTGAAATTTTGCATAAGCATGTGCAAAAATGACCAAATCTCTCAAAACATTGCTGAAAATGATCTTAGATTGAGTATTTTTTTCCTTGAAATCCTTCCAGTAAAAGTTTCAATACTTTTATATGGAAATGGTAAAAAGGGAAAGAAGAAAAATTACAAAAACTCAAAAGTGTGTTTATCTCAAAACTTTTGAAATCAAAATAAAAGAGTATAAACATAAAACACTTAAGAGTCCAAAATTGGGTGAATAATGGTCATCAAGCAACTATGTGCATTCATTGATTCAGGGAAATTCAGGTAACAAAAGTATCACCTGTGATTAAACTTACAAAGAGGACTAGACAAAATTTTTCAGTGTCATCACATGGTAACAAAGTCTATAACAGGACTTTCAAAACTTATGTGTACATGTCTCCTCATTTTTAGCAATCAATTGACAAAGAAATGGTCTCAAACAGTGGTTGTTCAAGTCATTGACCATTTTCATAAGACTTGAGAATGATATGGCTATGAGCTTTATTAAAAAATGTACCAGATGCTTTTTTATGTAATTTTCAGAATAACCTTTATTTTAAAAAAAAAAAAGTTTTTCTCAATAAAACAGGATGTATTATTCTCCATTTTTTTTATGAGAATGATATATTTTGAACTTCTACTTGTTTTTTTTTAGTAAAAGTTTCATCTCCTGTCAGGGTGTATTTTTCTTATTTTGTGATGATACTATCCTGGAAAATAGTTCAAAAGGAAACGATACATGTGTCAAGGTCATGTCAAACTCAAGTTTGTTTTATCACAGATCAAAGATTGATTGCTAACAGACCTTAACATTCTTGACTATTCATGTTTTACTCTAAGGATTAGAAAACAAAATGGGTAGTCAAAGTGAAAAGGTCACCATCATCTGGGATACTCAACTACTGTCAAAAGTTATAAATGTTTAAAACAGGAAATAGATAAGTAGTAAAACCTTGAATACAAATCCTTGTAACAATCTGCTAATGTGTTAATCTTGATAATATGCATCTAAAATATGTTTTGTCAAGGATGTTACTTTGCAGATATCTCATTATCACCATCAAAAGATGTTGGACATGATACTGTGTTATCACAGGACAAAATCATTTCCTTCATCTGAGCAGCAGATGTACAAAACAGCTGGTAAAGCTCACCCACTGATCCACCAGCAGTTGCTGATAGAAGTCCATCAAAAATGGATAGAAATCACTTGACTGCTACCTCAACAATTGCTTGATCAAAGTAGCCCTTCATCTCTATTTCCAAGTCCACAACCACTGTTGATAAAAATCAACACTGGTTATCACCAATTCCTTTTATTCCTCCACTTTCACCTTCAAACAGTTGTTGGATCATTAAAGTCACCAACAGTTGTTAGCTCAGATGACTCACATCTGCAGTCTCACCTTTTAAACCTCAATCTTTTTAATCACATCCATTTTACCATACACCTAACAACATCAATTGGAAGGGATTCTTATAAAAAGTTTATCCCAAAACCTTTGTCGTCTTCTTGACTTTCTACCATTCCATCAACAAATCATGTGCCTTATAGCACTGAAAGACAGAAAGTTGGGTAGCGGTCATTTAAGAGGAGCTTCAGCAGTTCAGTGACAACAAGTTTGAAAACCTTGTGCCACAGCCAAAGGATGAGAATTTATTTGGCGAAAAGTGGGTCCTCAAAGAACTTTGCATATGCTAGGAGCATGATTGACAAGTTTTATCAAACTCAAAACAAGTACAAACATCAAGGTGTTATTGACTGTGCACATGCAGCAGATATTTCCAACCACAGATTGAAGAATATTATGATGCTGCTGCTGTTGCTGAAAAGTCCAACTGTTTGTAACTTCAAAATATGTTATTGAATTTTGGTATAGTTGCTCAAAAGATTGTTTTTATGCAGGGCAATCAAGTAGCTGAAATATATCATCAAAAAGTTCAATATCTCATTAATTCACCATCATTCATTATCAGACATCACTTTGTGAGGGATTGCTATAAAAAGGTTTGATTTCATCTTTAACATGTCCATCCTAAAAGATCAGGTGGTAGATGTACAAACTTAAAAATTGGATTCATCTACTGTTAAAAAAATTTGATCCCTATGATTGGAGTGCTAAACATGGATTAAAGCAAGCTTTCTTGTGTTCCATGTGTAAATAGCATAAAAATGTTTTTAGAAAAATAAAAAATAACCTTAAAAATAGTTTAAAATTGAATTTTTCAATAAATCCTCAAAGTCTGTTCAAAGCACTGATGGCATTAAAACTCTGTTAAATAGTAAAATCTATCCACTGCCAAAGTGTATCCTCTGTTTGTGTAAAACACTGATTTACAACAAAGGTTACACGTGGACAGATGTTATTCAACAGTTGTGTGCATCAGATGCCATCATCACTTTTTCAAATAAATGGCCTTACACCTGAAAACATTTACAAGGCTATCAAAAATTTCCAAAACAAAAGCAGAGGTACCTGAGCAAACTTTAGCAGCTACCACTGCTCCTCAGATATCTGCTGCTGAGCCCACTGCTCAAGGTGATCACAGCAGTAACACAACTGCTGTGAAACCCACACCTAAATCCACCAAAAGACCAAAACAAAAGAAAATTCAAAAGCCCCCAAACCTGCAATAAAGGCAACTCTGGAAGATGAGATCCCAGAGCAACTGCCAGTGACAACACAAAAGTCACAAGAAACCATTGCTGCTACTTCCTCACAGCAGATGGTAGAAAGGTCTCAACCCATGCCTCAAACTCCTCCTGCTTCTTCTCAAAAAGAACAGGTTGTAAAAACAGGGACACCAAATTATGATGCTCTAGAATCACTTGATTCCATCATCCATAGTCCACTGCCCGGGGCAAATTCACTTTCAACTCCCATCATCACTTCACAAATACCACTTCAATAATGACCTTGTTGCATGCTTTGGATATAACTCAGACATAAATCAGTTCCTCTCAACCACCTATCACTGAGAGTACACTCCAACAAGTGACTGAGTCTGATGCTTATACCTCTGCTATCCCAGCAACAACTGAGGAGGTTACACCCCTTGAGTTACAAGTAACTCTTGGTGGTAGTTCAAGTGAAGCAGCTACTACAAGTGCTGAACCCACTGGTTTGCACTTGGACAGTAGTTTCATCAATAAGACTTCCTTGAAGGCAATTTCTTCACTGGGAACACTTGTGTATCCAGTTTTCACTGGTTCACTAAAAAGTGTTTCTCATTATGAAGAAAGAAGTCCCCAGTACCAAGACAAAGGGGCAACAGTGGATGATTTTTGGGATACACTTCCTCAAATCAACCACTGTTACAACCACTGTTAGTGGGAAATTAGATGACCCCATTAAGTTGGGTGATGGTTTAATGTACCAAGAATTGACGGCTAGAATTGATAAACTGGATACATCTGTTGCAGAAATCAAAGACATGCTGCAACAGTTGTTGAAAGCACAAACGGTATCATCCACTGCTGCACCATCTCCAACAGCTACTCCATCATCTGCTCCTACTCCAGATGAGCTGTGGAATTTATTTCAACCCCTGCACTATCTTCGAAAGAGTTGATGATGCCAAAAAGGGGGAGAAAAATGACTCTGAGGAAAATCTCTCAGTAACTTCTGCTGAAACATCTGTCAAAGAAAAGGAAAAGGGAGGTGATGAAACCCTGAAAATTCAAGCAGATGATGAAGATACACAAATGAGGATCGTTCAAAGTCAAGTCAATTCAGCTAGTCTCAAAACCACTGCTGATATTAAAAGGGTAAGGGATGGGAGCAGAGCTTTGGTTGAGAAAAAGCTAGTTCTGCAAAAAGGAAAAAAAAGAGGTTGGTACTTCATTAAAGAAGAGTCATGTTAGAAAAACAAGGCAATCAACCACCACAGCTTCTAAAACTAAGCCAATTACTACTTCAACCACAACTTCTGTTCCCACAAAATCACTTACACCTCCACCATTAACAACATCTGTCACTCAAACAACTGCCACCAATACCACATCAACACACACCACAACCACTCCCATCCCCACTAAATCAACCACCACAAACACCACCTGCTGCCATCCTTCATCAAAGAAGGAAACAAAGCAGATGGATGCAGAAATATCAAAAGAAGAACAAGCTTGCGAAGAATATATCATGAAGATGGTTCTTCAGACACTTAGAGCAGAACTACAAGAAACAGCAAAATCTCAAGACACTGCTCAAAGTTGTCATCACCAGGCCTCAATCTCCAAACTCATCATGCAAATAAATCTCTCCCAAGAAACCCATTGGATTAAAAAATACTAAAGTGGATGTTTGATCAAAAGACCCACGTATTGACTTTGCTCAGATCCAATGGTGAAGTGAAGCATATATCAAGGGAAACAGCACTTGGCCTGGGTGTTGAAGATTTGCAAGATCTCCTTGAGCTTACACTGTGCAGGGATGAGGATGATACAAGCCCCATTGGCTTTGAATTACAATTCAAAGGACAAGTTAGGGAACTTGTGATGAGTAAATAAAAATCCAGAATAATGAAGGGTTTTGGCATCATCTGTTCCAGGGGGAGATTGTTGGGATTGAACCCTACAGAGGAACAGATGATGTAAAGCCAAAACCGGATCACAACAGTGGATTCACAATAAGCAGATGTTTACATTAAGCTTTCCCCTTGACAGTGGTTATCTAACAGCTGATATACTTTAAGTACTGCTCAGAAGAACAACTGATGAACCAAACACTGATGAAACGCTAAAGACTGCTAAAGACAAACACTGACGCTCTATCTACTGTTGTCTCTTAAGTACTGCTGAAGACACAAGCACTGCCCATTCAAGGACTGATCACCTTTGAAGAAAGCACTAATGCTCAACATCAGTGCTTAGGCTACAACAGTGGAAAGTGAATCAGTAGTTTACCCATGTTTTGTATTTTATTATCAATCAGTTGTTAGACATCAGTAGTTTGTATAGAACAGTGTTTACAGATTGTTAGGTTGTTAGATGTCACTTTCATGGTGACGTCAGCTGAGATATATCAGTGGTTTGGTTTGCCTATAAATATAACAGTACCCTGTACTGTTATATTTGATCGTTTTGAGTGAGTTCTTCTCCCCAATTCAATCCTTTCATCTTGTGCAACCAACCTTGGGGTATCAGGCTGAGGGGGAGTTTAGTTTGTAAGCATGCTTTTGTAATCTTTTGCTTTGATTGTAATCTTCTGACTCTATGAAAAGCAATTGTTTATCAAACTATATTCTCCTTTGATTGTGTTTACAAAGTTTGTTATTCATTTCCGCTGCACTTAAACTCTGTTCATTTCTATTGATTATTCAATTTACACAAACAAACACAATCATGAGAGCCTCCGATCCTAACAAGGGTATTAACTTTTCATTTTGTAACATTTGGAGGTATTAACGTTATTTTTAGGTTTAAAATCACATTCTATTAGTACCTAAGTATGTTATTTTGTGCAAACCACAGGGACTAACTATGTTAATACCCTAGAAGTTAATACCTCCAAACGTTACAAAATGAAAAGTTAATACCCTAGAAGGTGATTTTAAACTATTAGTACCTAAGTATGTTATTTTGTGCAAACCACAGGGACTAACTATGTAATTAACTCCTAAATTTATATATCAAATAATAAAAAGTTATATCTTAAAAACCTCATGTATTACACGGGTCGAGTAAATGTAATTTTGTATAATGAAAATAAAAATATGGAGTTAATTACATAATTAGTCCATGTGGTTTGCATAAAGTAACATACTTAATTACTAATAGTTTAAAATCACATTCTAGGGTATTAACTTTTCATTTTGTAACGTTTGGAGGTATTAACGTTATTTGTAGGTTTAAAATCACATTCTATTAGTACCTAAGTATGTTATTTTGTGCAAACCACAGGGACTAACTATGTTAATACTCTAGAAGTTAATACCTGCAAGCGTTACAAAATGAAAAGTTAATACCCTATAATGTGATTTTAAACTATTAGTACCTAAGTATGTTATTTTGTGCAAACCACATGGACTAACTATGTAATTAACTCTAAAAATATGTATAAATTATAAATAATATTACTTAATTTTATTTTAAGTTTCGTAAAATCTATTTGATACCAAACTAAACAAAACGTTCAAATAGATAGTTAAGATCAAATTAGATAACTAAGTTTGAATTTGAAGTAAATAGATATATATAAAAGTAATATTTAATTCAAATAAATAATATTATAAACTAGGTTAGAACCCCGTGTATTACACGGGTTGAATAAATATAATTTTATATACTAAGCAATAAATAGTTACATCTTTTAAAAACTCGTGCATTGCACGATTTGAATAAACACATGTCTTACACGAATAATGTAATCTGTTAAAACATTTAGTCATCAAGATGTGTTTTCTAACAAAAGGTACTTTGAGGTACTATTTACTTATTGTAACATCTCACTTTTTTATTAGGTTAGACAGTTGTGTATTACATGGTTTATAACATTTTACTTTGTTTTTTTATTTATTAATAGGTTAGAAACTTACGTATTACCTGATGTTGGATAATCAGCAGAAAAAAGAAAAGAAATATTTTAGTAAAAAATATTAAATATACAAGAGATAAGCTGGATATTATAATTTAATATTATTATTTCATTGGAGTGTAAAACGGGGTAATGGGATCCTTTATTAGAAATATGATTCTAAATATACCATGTATACAAAATATATATGTTCTACATGTATTGAATAAATCCTTTTAACGAAACAGTTGATTAAAATAAATATTTTTATTTTAATATGTGATTATCAGTTACCCTTATCCTTATCATCAAAATATAAAAACAATTAAAACTACCAATTAAATAAAATATTTATCTTTATAAATATTTAAAACGCTAATATTTTTTTAGATTTTAATAATTAATATATGATCATAATAATTAATATATTATTATCAGTTATCTTTGTCTTTATCATTAAAATCTCTTCTACAAATTTTAAATTTAATATTATCAATAATTGATTTTCCATAATAAATATTTAGAAATAATAATTAAGACTGACTCATAGATCGTCATGTGTCCCTAACATGGTTTATTTTATTATATGTATAGATGAGAAGGAGATTACCAAATAATAATTATCCATGAGATATTAAACTAAATAATATTTAGTAGGAGAGTTATCTATAATAACTAGAAGAGATTAAACAAAAAAGTAGATTCAACTAAATAATAATTATCCATAAGATATTAAACTAAATAATATTTAGTATGAGGATTATCTATAATAATTAAATGAGATTAAACTAAAATAATAATTATCTGTAAGACATGGTCTAATATAATGACAAGTGTCCCCAAACTGGTTTCTTTTATTATATAGTATAGATTAGTTAGTTTATACTTATATTAGTAATAATAATTATTTTATATATATTTAATTTATTAATAAAACTTATATAAACAATAGACTCGTTTAGGCTTGCGAGCCGGTTTGAGCTCGATAAGCGAAGCTTCAGCTTTGGCCCGTTCACTTAATAGTCTTGTTTTTAGGTTTGGACTCGTGTAGCTCGTGAGTAACTCGGCTTGTTTGCACCTCTACCTTGTATTTATGTGTTGTATGCGTGAGTAGTTGAATTCTTTTGTAAGGCAATTCCAGACACGATTCGACACCAAACACGACAAATACAAGTTTTGAGGTAGTTAACACGACCTTTTTGTAAGATGGATCTAGTTTTGGTTAACCCGTTAACTTGTGTTAAGTTTTTTTTTTGTTTGGAACTTTGTTTTTAATATTCCTTTGACAAAATGTGTAACAGAACTTGAATATTATTATGTTACTTTAGTTATCTTCTTAGTTCCCAAAAAATATCCAACAAGAATTCCATTAAATTGTTACCATTTAGACTAGTTGTGAGGTGGTGCCCATGCCACCTCACCATATACTAACGCCAAAGGTCATGTCATCGGCGTTAAAGGAGCACCAAGGGCCCCCTTAATGTTTGTTAACATAAAGGAGATGTCTATGATCCACCAATCACATACACACACATTCGTTTTTTAATATCTCTTTTATTTATTTTTTAGTTAAACAACACCATTGTTATTAAATAGTGGGGTAGTTAAATCCAACGTGATAAAACATTATACGTTTTTTAGTTAACCCGATACATATACTCCCAAGACACTTCAACCAACCTAGCATGAAAAACTGAGTCATGCAAGTATAAGGATTTGATCTATGTTTAGCAAACTTATTGGACATCAACTTTCTATATTGTCATAGTAAATCACTTAGTTTAACTACTAATTTTTTTATATATCTACAAACTTAAAATACATAAAATTTAAAACCAATGTTAAAAAATGTGTAATAAAAAAATTATATCCACACCATGATAGTTAAAACACATATAAATTGATATTTCTAATATTGGATCAACGTAAGGATACAAGCTATATATACTTAACAATTTTGTGGGGTTGTGACATTATTTGGTTTGTACATCATCTTGCTCTTTTGGTCATTGGGATCTAAAACAATGTTTTTAGAATCGGACTACTTACTGGTCTACTGGTCGAACCGTTTCGACCGGATGTGAGAACCGAATGACATTCTAAATAATATAAAATAAATAAGGTAAGATTAGATTCTTTTTAATCAAAAACCGGTTCAACCCCTTAAAATCCTGGTCCGACCTCCCGGTTTTCCGGTCTGACCGGTCGGTTCCCGATCCGACCTCCCGATTCTCATCCATCCGGTCCAATAGCATGAACTGGATCGGCCAAGGTCCCGGCTACTGGCTGGTCCAAGTCTGAAGCACTGATCTAAAACGATTAAAAAACCAACCCAACCTTTTGAAAGTTGTTATCCTGTAAAAAAATTCAAAACGCACGTATTATCATTTATCAAACACTTATCAATAAAACAAAAAACAAAATCTGACTGATGAATGAACATGAAAAATTAAATTAAAAGGTTAAACCCTTCAAGGAGTTCACGAGTCCAGCACGATCCTCCACACTAAGAGCTAATGAAATAAAGCAACACAGATTAACAATACAGTAAGTTAGAAGATGATGCTAGGAGTTAGGTAAAGAGAGTGCTAGTGGTTTTATGAGAAGATACATGCGGTGAGATCGGACATATCTAGCTTGTTGTTGGCCATGACGGATGAGAAACCCCAAACCCTATATGAGACGAGAAGCGAGGTTTAAGAGAGGAGGGTTTTGGTTTAAGTGAGACGGTTTTGGAATTTATAAGGAGTGTAAGGGTTGAGCTCTTTTAACTTATCAGATCTTAACTCGGTTTGAGTTCGGTTCGTTTATTATTTATTAGTTAGTTTATATTTATATTAGTAATAATAATAATTATATATATATTTATATATTTAATTTATTAATAAAACTTATAAACAACAGACTCGTTTAGCCTTGTGAGCCGGTTTGAGCTCGATAAGCGAAGCTTCGGCTTAGTCCCGTTCACTTAACAATCTTGTTTTTAGGTTTGGGCTCGTGTAGCTCGCGAGTAACTCAGCTTGTTTGCACCTCTACCTTGTATTTATGTGTTGTATGCATGAGTAGTTGAATTCTTTTGTAGGGCAATTCCAGACACGATTCAAAACCAAACGCAACAAATACAAGTTTTGAGGTAGTTAACACTAGGGGTGCAAACGAGCCGAGCCGAGCCCGAGCTCTACCAGGCTCGAGCTCGAGCTCGTTTAACATATGAAAGCTCGAGCTCGGCTCGATTCGAGCTTTATTTCTAAAGCTCGGGCTCGGCTCGGGCTCGACTCGTTTAGTATTTATTAATTAATTTTTATTAATTATAATTATTGTTATACATATAATTTAGTTCTTTTTTATATTTATATAAATGGTAAATATTATTATTTAAATACATGTTTAATATATTAATAAAAATATATAAAAAGAAAGCTCGTTAAGGCTCGCGAGTCGGCTCGAGCTCGATAAGCGAAGCTCGGGCTCGTTTACTAAACGAGCTTGTATGTAGGCTCGGGCTCGAGCTTGTTTAAGCTCGGCTCGTTCGAGCTTTTTTTCGAGCCGAGCTCGAGTAGCTCGCGAGTAGCTTGTCTCGTATGCACCCCTAGTTAACACGACTTGTTTGTAAGATGGATCTAGTTTTGGGTAACCCGTTAACTTATGTTAAGTTTTAGTGTTTTAAAGAAGTTTGTTTGGAACTTTTTTTTAATTTTCGTTTGACAAAATGTGTAGCAGAACTTGAATATTATTATGTTACTTTAGTTATCTTCTTAGTTGCCTATAAATATCCAACAATGATTTCATTAAATTGTCACCATTTAGATTAGTTGTGGGATGGTGCCCATGTCACCTCACCCTATACCAACGCCAAAGGTTATGTCATCGGCGTTAAAGGGGCACCAAAGGGCTCCTTAATGTTTGTTAACATAAAGGAGAGGTCTATCATCCACCAATCACATACACACACATTCGTTTTTTAATTTCTCTTTTATTTATTTTTTAGTTAAACAACACTATTGTTATTAAATAGTGGGGTAGTTAAATAAATAAGGTAAAATTAGATTCTGTTTAAACAAAATCCGGTTCAACCCCCTAAAATCCCGGTCTAACTTCCCGGTTTTTCTGTCTGACCGGTCAGTTCCTGATCCAACCTCCCGATTCTCATCCATCCGGTCCAATCGCCTGAACCGGATCGGCCATGGTCCCGTCTCCCGGTCTGACCGGCTAGTCCGGGTCTGAAACACTGATCTAAAACGATTAAAAAACCCACCCAACCTTTTGAAAGTTATTATAGTCTGAGGCAGATTGTTGTTGCTTGTGGAGAAGGCTTTAGTTGGCTAGTAAAACAAGTCCATAAAATGGTATTTGATAATCAGTTATTTAGATCGTATAAACGTTTGGACTTTGGCTACAACAAAAGTCCGATACTTAAATTTGAGTTTGTATATATTGAGAGATGTTCAACTTAAAGGAACATGCGTGATGTGTGGAAAATTTCGTCTTTAGAGATAACATATCTAGCTTGTTGTTGGCCATGGCGGATAAGAGTGTATTAGAAATAGGGGTGCAAACGAGCCGAACTCGAGCTCGGCTCGAAGGTAATTTTTCAAGCTCGAGCTCGCCTCGTTTAGTATTTATTAATCAATTTATATTAATTATAATTATTGTTATACATATAATCTAATTATTTTTTTATATTTATATAAATGATAATTATTATCATATAAATATATGTTTAATATAATAATAAAAAATATATAAATAGAAAACTCGTTTAGGCTCGCGAGCCGGCTCGAGCTCGATAAGCGAAGCTCGGGCTCGTTTACTAAACGAGCTTGTTTTTAGGCTCGGGCTCGAGCTCGTTTAAGCTCGGCTCGTTCGAGCTTTTTTTCGAGTCGAGCTCGAGTAGCTCGCGGGTAGCTCGACTCGTTTGCACCCCTAATTAGGAACCCTAAACCCTAGATGAATGAGAAACGGGGTTCAAGAGAGGAGGGCATTGATTTAAGAGATGACGGTTTTGGAACTTAAACCCTGTAAAGGGGTGTAAAGGCGTGAGTGAAATCTCAAGCTTATACTCGGCTCAATTCGAACTTTGTTTCTAAAACTTATACTCGGCTCGATTCGAGCTTTGCTGCTAAAGCTTGAGCTTAGCTCGTATATAGTTTTTCAAGCTTAACGATGTGTTCCCGATTTTCATTTGACGAAGGAAATGAAAGGATTTGAAATATTGTAAAACAAACGTGTTCGAGAGTTTTTTAGTAAAAGAAGTGGAGAGAAATTGAAGGAAAATGTCTTTTTCCTTCATTGTAAATCCTTCCAAATCGGAAAGATTTGGAAAGAAAAGTTTTTTAATACATAAAAGGGTAAATTACTTTTTGAGTCCTTGTGTTTTAGGGGTTTTAACCACTTGAATCTAAAATCAAAATGTTTAACGCCCTGAGTCTCTATAGCCACTTTTCTTAACCATTTGAGTCCAAATTTCTAACATTATTAGAATTTTTTGGTTAAGTATTCTTAAATAACCAAAATACCCTTATAGTTAAAAAAAATAAAAAAAAATATTTATTCATCGACAGCATATTTGATCTCTCTCTCTCTCTCTCTCAACCTCATGTCTCTCTCTCTCTCTCAACTAAACATTTCCACCACCACTACACCTCCACCCTACCACCACCATCACCACCACCACCACCACTGCACTCTACCACCGCACCCGCCCTACATACAATTTGGAACCCCCCTGCATACAAACGTCAAAAGCAATATATAAAGTTGAATCTTCGTCCAGTCTGTCAACTAGATCTCCATCGCCACCGACCCCCTGCATAAAAACGTCAGATTTGCAACCTCATTTTAGATCTGTTCTTGGTTTATATTGTCTAAAAAAACAGTTTGAAGAGTTCACACTATCAACTGATATGAGCACAAAAACAATTTCGAACTCTTAACTCAACAGCTGTTACAATACTATCAGCAGCTGTTACAAGTTCAGTTTCCGATATCATATCTGAATCTAATTTCAAAATCTCACAACTTGAAAACAACAAGATCCGAAAAAATAACTTTCAAATCAGATTGCCCCTTCTTAGTTAAATTATTCACTCAACAATCTAGTTTTTGAAATGATCCCGTGTCACACCCCAACCGATGGCGAGAACATCGGGGCATGGCACTGAGCGAAATAGATTGTCCAGAAGTTTCCATAACAACTATATTTACCAGATATTTAAAGCAACACGTCTCATACCATGTCATAAATGGTAATACAATTATTACAGAAAAGTTCTAGTCAAATTGTTCTGTTCCGACAACTCAGATTTTCATAACAGACAATTGTTTATTGTTGACCTAGGTCTTTCCTAGCCTCGATTTCACACCAAAGAAAGCAAATAAGCATCCTAAGAACCTGTCACATACGTTAAAGTAAAAGTCAATACACACAGTGTAAAGGTGAGCATACAAGTTTGATAATAGCATATAGAGTTCGAAAGCGTTACGCATAACCAGCACATACACAGTGTAAAATGAGGCATGTTAGTTATCGACATGAACCTATCGATACCAATGACTGCGGGTTGACTGCCCAAGGCAGTTCGCGATACACACTCACCACTGTGAGCCATGTAGGTAATTATCCTTAACAACCCCTGAGTGAACAGGTGCTGAGTCCAAACTAATAGTATTATCGTTGCTAAGGCAGGTAGACAACATTCCATGTGTAAACATAACAAACAAGCATTCATTAAGTCACGTATAACATGCGGTAACGGTTAGCATTTAAAGTATTGCGTAGTGTGTTCGATGTGATTTAGTATAAGTAACGTATGTAACACCCAAAAGTGCGTAAAGCAAAAAGGGATCGAGTATACTCACAGCGGTTGATGGATTGAGGGGAGCGCTAGAGAGTAAGGTTAACCTGATCAGAACGATATCATGACGATAAGTGACGCGCAAAACGATGCAAAGTGCAAGTGGGTCGGTCAGCGGTTCGATCGGATGGTAGTCCAATCGGACAGCTGGTCGTACGAGTGATAGTCCGTTCGGACGGTCGTCCGATCGGATGACCGTTCGAGTGGATTGTTACTTCCTTTGGGAAGGATGTGTTTGTGTATGATGGCTTGACTTTTGAAGTTTTCGTTGTAGCATTTTGAAAACATTGAAGTATCTCTACCTTTCAGGTCGGTCGATCGGACGGCAACCCGATTGGTCGGGCACTTCAGTGAGAACAAGTTCACAGCAGGTTGTCACTCGATCGGACGGTCGTTCGATCGGGTGGCATCCTTTGTGCATCGAACATGTTGAAAATTGTTTAAGTGTTGAAGTTTCGAAACATCACATATTCGGATGGTCGGTCGATCGAGTGGTAGCTCGATCGGACGACGATCCGTTCGGTGTTCCCAAAACTCTTGAAGTTTGGTTTGAGGACTAATGGTGGAACCAAGGTACAAGTCGTTCGGCTGGCCAGTCGCTCGGGCGGCTGTCCGTTCGGGGAGCAGTCCGGTCGAACGACACTCCATCTTGGTCGAACTGTTCGTCTTATACTTAGTTATTTTGATAGTTTGTCGTTTTATCGAGGCGTTTTGATAACGCGTTAAGCAACATAAACTTTGTCAATACTTGGTACTCCTGATCGGACAGGAATCACCCAAATCCGATTAGTTAACTGTTCGAGACGGTGTTCCATGTTTAACCCAAATTCGGTAAACCTCGTGGATAGGATCCATATCTTGGACCACACAACCACAAGAATGAGTAGTATGTCGGCACAAGCTCCGATTTTATCGGTTTTGGAGGCATTGAGTGTAAAAGAGTTGAAAGAAAGTTGGAAAACCATCTTTCAATCCTTTTCATTGTGAATATGTTTAGATCTATGAAAGATCTTTGTTTGTTTATGTGGAAATCGGTTAGATCTAGGTTGTTCTTGGTGGATTGAGGCCAAAACATGAAGTTCTCAAGAACACATGATGACGTCATCCTAGAACACCTCGAATCTTGATGATTTCACGGTTAAAAATTAAGACTCAAAAGATAGAAAGGTGTAGGAGTACGTGTAGATTAAGGAAGTACAAGATTTAGGACGAGATTTTACCGGAATCGCGAGAAATCTGAAGAAAAGTGGGGAGAACGAGCTGGTCGGACGAGAGTTGCCAAAAGTAGTAAGTATGATGGTGACAAGGGGTATTTATAGGGTTACCCGAAATGGAAAGGAGCTGGTCGATCGGATGGCAGCCCGGTCGAACAGCTGTCCGATCGAGCGGCTGGCCTCCTGACCGATCAGTTGCTTGGTTCGAGTGTTCGGTGCAACGAGTTTTGCTGTTTCGATTGCGATTGCGAGCGTTGCGATGCGATAGAATTTCCTAGTCAAATTACTTTTAACCCCAACTACTATATCAACATACAAGCATCCTTATTTCATATCCGCTTAGCGTTTGCGATTCGATTACGATTGAGTTTCTATTGCGTTTTCGATTGATTACCACAAACAACATAAGTAAACATGCACAAGTAACACATAAGGCACACACACACACACACGTATAACAATAACCAAAATGCGTAATTCGAGTTGTGAGTGTGATGTACCGTAAAGTACATATGTTTATAGTGTATATTTTGGTTAGTTTTCAGTTGTTTTGAGTCTGTTTTAGGTTAGAATTGTGATACTGCTGACGTTAAGCTTTGATTTCAGGTCCCGTAGCTTAAAGTGTTGAAAAACGAGCAGTTTGGAAGAAAAACAGGATTCGTACGCGCGTCGGATAAGCTGGAAATTAATTTAAATAAAAAAATCAGAAAAGTTGAGATTGGAGGCGCCGCGCGACGCGACACCCCCTTAGCGTCGCGCGAGGGGTTCAATTTCGAGAAAACATGATTTCCAGCTAGGGTTTGGTTTAATTATTCCCATGAAACATTAGTAAAACCCTAGTTACGAATTGAGAGTTCTTTGGAGCAATCTTGGAGCATTCTTGGCAAGCAATCGGAGATTTTAAGGCGTTGGAATCATTGGTACGAGTCAAGAGCGAAGAATCGAAGAATCTATCGGGTTTTCTAATCCCTTGTTTTGTCGATTACTTTCTTGGAACTTTGTTGCAATGAATTCTGTTCTAGACATCTTTGTTTTGTTTTCATTTACTGAGATGCTTGGCTAATTTTATAAACCACCTAGATTTGATGAATGGATTAATATAAAGATTTTACCGGTTTTTGTTATTTGCATGATTGTTATGGGTGATTGTGTTTAGTAAGAGGTTTGATTTAATGGTTTGATGTGTATGCGTACTTTGAATTGGTTTATTGTTATTACTTGCTTCATATGATTCTTAGTGACGGTCTATATCACAACATAGAGTCATATTAGGGTTTAGGGTTTCGGTGAGTGTCTATATCACGTGAGAAAACCTTCGCTCTTTAGGGAGAATCGGCCGATAACCTCTAGAAGTAAGTGGTAATAATTTGCTAAGTCTTAGTGTTCTACTAGTTCTAATACCTGGAAAGTGAGGGGCTATTGGTAGGTCTTACCCGGCGAATTGCTTTAGATAGGCCTTGGAAAAGGTTATGTCTTGGTTTACCTGTCGGTTTTATTAGTCTATCAAGTCAAACTAATTACTTCAAACTACCCTAGATCTAGGATTGGAAAAGAATAGGTCAATATTAGGGTACTTACACAATAATTAGACAATTGGAAAAGCGTCTAATAACCGGTAGGATTAACAGCCTAGGTAGTTCCACAGGTTTCTCCTTGAGAAGGGTCGAGGGGCCTCGTTGGTTCTTAATAGGTTTAGTACTTTAAGATCTCGGTTCCATAACTCGTGCATGTAACTTAATCGGTAATCTCTTAAAAACAATCCAGGATTCTTGTCTAGGTGGTCCCGGTCTCATATAAGAAAAGTCTTCAGTCTTTATTCGTATTTAGTCTAGCTTTAGTCTACTTAGTAGTTTAATATAGATTTCCTAGATTTTCAGTACCCCCCCTCAAAACAATTAAACAAGTTAAGTCGTGTCTGTCAGTGTCTAGTCAGAGTCTAGTCTACGTGATAAATAGAGTCTCGTGGTTCGATATCCGGACTTCCTAGGTTATACTACATTGATCGGTACACTTGCCGATTGTGTGGTTTAGGTCGAGTCTAGAATTAAAGCTTTTTAGTGTCTAGCTTAGAGAGTCTAATTTAGTTGTTTTTAATAGTCTGTTTAGCACACATCAAGTTTTTGACGCCGTTGCCGGGGACTCTTGGTAATTGCGTTCATTAGCTTTGATAGATTTACTTGACAAATACGTGCTACGTGTCTACTTTGTTTTGTGTCTTTTCTTTTTATCTTGAGTCGTAGTAACTATTCTTTGCTTTTCTTGTGTTCAGGTTTTTGCTCGTAGTGGATGCCACATCTGCGCTCGCACGGACCACCACCACCAGTCAAGCAGTCATCATCTCAATTGGGCCAAGGCCCACAGGTTACTTCTACATCTTCATCTCGTTTCCCCAATTTCGATTCCACCCCGTTACCCACCCCACCTCCTACACCACCACCTTCGCCAAACCATTCACCTAAAACCTCACCTAAGGTTTCCCCACCCGATAGCCCTACTTCTAGTACCTCTAGCAATCCGACTAACTTAGAACCAATGGCAAACCCTAGGCAAACCGTCCATCAGCAAGCCACTCAGGATTTCACCGGCCTTGCTTCACCCATCACCGTCCCACCCATAGTTAGTGACAATTCATGGCAAATTCCATCTTATGCCATGCAGGCTATCACCAATACCATCCAATTCCATGGCCGAGACGATGAGGACGCCCCGGCCCACATTAACCGTTTCTCCCGCATCCTAGCCACCTTTAACATTCACGGTGCACCCAACGATGCCACCTACCTACAGCTTTTCCCATTCTCATTAGCCGGCCGTGCGGCTACTTGGTTGGACTCTCAACCAACCGGCACCTTTACCACTTGGGCGGGGCTTCGTCAAGCCTTTTTGAATAAGTACTTCCCGCCCGCAAAAGCCTCACGTCTTAGGGACCAAATCCACTCCTTCCGCATGGAGCCCGACGAGCCTTACTACCTTGCTTGGGAGCGTTTCCAAAACCTTTGTGCTCGTTGCTCCCAGCACGGTCTTTCTGATTGGGCTTTGTGTGAGAAATTCTATAACGGTCTCACCCAAGAGACTAGAGATAGGTTCGATACTAATGCGGGGGGGGGGGGGGGGCATATGATGGGTATTCTTACAGTTGCCGAGTGTTTAGAACGTTTTGAGGCATTTGCTCAGTCTCAATCCCAATCACGATCCGATCAGCGATATCAAAGTGGTAATTCTAATACCACTACTAGTGCACCCGCCCGAGGGGTGAACCATGTCACCATGGATCCTAGTTTAGCCGCTGTTTTGGAAAACGTGACTAGGGAACTTAAAGAAATTAAGGCTAAGGTAGACAAATGTGAGTTTTGTCGTGGGGGTCACGACACGAGTTCGTGCCCATTACTTGTTCGAGAGGAGCAGGTCGATTATTTAGGAGGAGGGTTTGGTAGAGGTCAACCTAGCGGTTTTGGGGGTAATAATAATTTTGGGTCGGGTTGGCGTAATAATAATAATAACATGAATAATAACACTTATCGCCCAAATGGACATCCTAGCTTTCAAATGGCTCAAAACCCAAATAGGGGCCAAAATTCACTCTTTGGTGGGGGTTCAAGTGGGCAGTTCAACAAAGGGTTCAATGGGCAGGTCAAGGATGGGGGGTCAAATAACCCAGGTCAAACAGGTCAAGGTCCAAGTTTTGATTTAGGGGGTAGCATAGAGAGAATGGAGTCCATGATGAGTCAACTAGTTGTTAGGGACCAAACCACTCAAAAGACCCTTAGTGAACATGACCTAATGCTTAAGAACCATCAAGCATCCTTCCAAGACCTTCAAAGAGTCGTAGGGGATATGTCTAGGAAGCTAGAAGAGAGATTACCCGGCCATTTCGCGGGTAACACCCAACCGAACCCTAATGCCCATGCTAAAGCCATTACCACCCGTAGTGGCAAGACCGTAGGAAACCCTAGAGTCGAGGAGAGAGTAGTGGATGAAGATGGAGATATCATAGATGAAGAGATCGAGATGGAGGCTCCCGGCAAAGTGCAAAAGAGGCTAAGCCCAGCAAGTACCGCACAGCCCGGTGAGTCTCAAAGTGAGAAGAAAGTTGAGAAAACCCCAATAGATGTTAGACCTTCACCCTACGTGAACCATGTGTATGTCCCGTTTCCCTCACGTCTTAAGAACCAAAAATACTCAAGGGAATACGGGCAATTTTTGGACATCTTCAAGCAATTGAAGATTAACCTTCCTTTTATAGAGGCACTCCAATCATTGCCCAAATACGCGAAGTTCTTGAAAGATCTCCTTAGGAACAAAGAGAAATTAGGAGAGTTGTCTAACGTTCCGTTGAATGGGGATGTTCCGCTGTTGTGTTAAATAAGCTTCCCGAAAAGCTTACCGATCCGGGTATTTTTACCATTCCTTGTCTATTCGGTAGTAATACCAACACTCGAGCTTTAGCCGACTTAGGAGCTAGTATCAACTTGATGCCCTTTTCTCTTTATGAGAAGCTAGACCTAGGAGAGCTTGCACCTACCCGAATGACATTGTCTTTAGCCGATCGGTCCGTTAAATACCCTAGGGGTATAGTTGAGAACTTGCTAGTTAAGGTAGACAAATTCGTGTTTCCCGCCGATTTCGTAATTCTAGATATGGAAGCGGATGAGAGAGTTCCCATTATCTTAGGTCGTCCTTTCTTACGTACCGCTAAGGCCCTTATAGACGTCCATGATGGTAAGATCACTCTTAGGGTCGGTGAGGAGAGAGTTACATTTGAGATAGAGCGTTCCATGAACCACCCGAATGGTTCAGATGACTATAGTGGTCCTTGTCATTCCGTCTACTTTTTGAACTCGTTTATCTCGTGCGTCGACCATTGCTTAGAGTACATTAGTGGAGCGGACCTAGTGGTAGGAGAGAAGGTAGAAGAGGAGTTAGAGAGTGTAGGTGAAGTTGAAGAGGAGGGGATTCCTTTAATCCCCGATGTGCTAGCGGTTAGTGATGACACCACCCAACCCCCACCCTTAGAGCTTAAGGTACTTCCATCTCATTTAGAGTATGCTTTCTTAGGGGAGGGTTCCGAGCTACCCGTTATTATTTCATCCGAGTTAGAGGAGAGCGAGAAAGTGAGGTTGTTAGATGTGTTGAAGGCCAACAAAGAGGCCATTGCATGGAGATTGTCCGACATTAAGGGCATAAGTCCTTACTATTGCACCCACCGGATACTCATGGAGGATGATTATAAACCGGTGGAGCAACCCCAAAGGAGGCTTAACCCCAACATGCAAGATGTAGTGAAAAAGGAGGTTCTTAAACTCTTAGATGCCGGGATGATATATCCCATTTCTGATTCACCTTGGGTTAGTCCCACACAGGTTGTCCCCAAGAAGGGGGGGATGACCGTTGTCATGAACGAAAAGAACGAGCTTATCCCTTCACGTACGGTCACGGGTTGGCGCGTGTGCATCGACTACCGAAAGTTGAATGATGCCACCCGTAAAGACCACTTCCCATTGCCTTTCATAGATCAAATGTTGGAGCGTCTCGCCGGTCAACAATTCTATTGTTTTCTAGACGGCTTTTCCGGTTACTTCCAGATCCCCATCGCACCGGAGGATCAGGATAAGACCACCTTCACATGCCCCTACGGCACCTATGCGTACCGACGCATGTCGTTCGGGTTATGTAACGCTCCGGCTACCTTTCAGCGTTGTATGGTCGCCATATTTCAGGATATGATAGAGACTTCCATGGAGGTTTTCATGGATGATTTTTCAGTTTATGGTGATTCTTTTGAGGTGTGTTTGAAGAATTTGGAGCGGATGTTGAAGCGGTGTGTAGAGACGAAGCTTATGCTAAATTGGGAGAAGTCTCACTTCATGGTGACGGAAGGTATAGTACTAGGGCATAAGATTTCTAGAGAGGGTATTGAGGTAGATCGTGCGAAAATAGATACCATAAGTAGGTTACCTCCACCCACGAGTATGAAGTCGATTAGGAGTTTTCTAGGGCATGCGGGTTTCTATAGGCGCTTTATTAGGGATTTCTCAAAAATTACTCACCCCATGACCCGGTTGCTAGAGAAAGATGTTCCATTCGTCTTTGACGAGGAGTGTCTTAAGGCCTTCGACTTCTTGAAGGAACAGTTGGTTAGTGCACCTATTCTTATCTATCCCGACTGGAGCTTGCCCTTTGAGCTCATGTGTGATGCGAGTGACTATGCCGTTGGAGCGGTACTAGGACAAAGAAAGGATAAGCACTTCCACCCCATCTACTACGCGAGCAAAACGCTCAATGATGCTCAAGAAAACTACACTACCACGGAGAAAGAGCTTTTAGCCGTAGTTTTCGCATTCGATAAATTCCGCTCGTACCTCGTTTTATCCAAGACTATAGTTTTCACCGATCATTCCGCGTTGCGTTTTCTTTTTCAAAAGAAAGACGCTAAACCCCGACTCATTCGGTGGATTCTTTTGCTTAGCGAGTTCGATATTGTGATTAGGGACAAGAGAGGGGCCGAAAATGTGGCGGCCGATCACTTATCGCGGTTAGAGGATCCCAAGAGGGAAGAGATTCGTGAGGAGGAGATTGGAGACACGTTCCCTCACGAGTCTATAGAGTTTGTTGAAGCTGAGAAAGAAGGATTGCCATGGTTTTGCGACATAGCAAATTATCTCTCTAGTGGTGATGTGGTGAAAGGGATATCTACACAACAAAGGAAGCGATTGTTTAGTGAAGCGAGAAAGTATGTTTGGGATGATCCTTTTCTCTTTAGGATAGGAGGAGATAGAGTTCTTAGACGTTGTGTGTCGAGAGAGGAGGGTTGGAACAATATTAAGCATGTGCATGAAGGCCTCACGGGAGGACATCATGGTGCACACACCACCGCTCAAAAGGTATTCGATTGTGGTTTCTATTGGCCTACCGTTCTTAGAGATGCCGAGGAGTTTGTGAAGATGTGTGATGCATGTCAACGAACCGACAATATTTCCGCCAAAGATGAGATGCCTCAAAATCCGATACAAGTAGTAGAGGTTTTTGACGTTTGGGGCATCGATTTCATGGGATCCTTCCCAAACTCCAAAGGAAACCGTTACATACTCGTGGCGATCGATTATGTTTCCAAATGGGTTGAGGCTCAAGCTCTTCCCACAAACGAAGCCCGAGTAGTGTTGACATTTCTTAAGAAGCTCTTTTCACGATTCGGTACTCCTAAAGCCTTAATTAGTGACCGTGGCACTCACTTTTGGAATGCATTGATGGAGAAATTGCTTGCACGCTACGGTGTCACTCATCGTTTATCTACCGCATATCATCCACAAACGAGTGGACAAGTGGAGAATGCGAATCGCGGTATTAAACGAATCTTAGAGAAAACAGTTGGTAAGAATAGGAAAGATTGGTCCGACAAGCTAGACGATGCATTGTGGGCGTTTAGAACCGCCTACAAGACGCCTTTAGGAACTACACCTTTTATGATCATCTACGGAAAAGCTTGTCATCTCCCCGTAGAGTTAGAGCATAGAGCGCTTTGGGCTTTGAAAACCGTTAATTTAGATATGACCGAAGCCGCTAGGAAGCGTTTCTTTCAAATTCATGAGCTTGAAGAGCTTAGGGATACGACGTATGCTCGATCGTTGGGGATTAAAGAGAAAACGAAGTTGTTGCATGATAGAAGGTTGAGGAAAGTCAAGGAGTTTAGCAAAGGCGATAAAGTGCTTCTTTATAACTCGAGATTGAAGCTTTTTGCGGGTAAGTTGAAGTCCAAGTGGTCGGGACCTTATATGGTTCATTACGTGTTTCCGTACGGAGCGGAGGAGATCTTGGATGAAGCGGATGGCCGTAGTTGGAAGGTGAACGGTCATCGTTTGAAGCATTACATTGGAGGAGCGATAAAAAAGGATGAGAGGGAGGTAACTCCTCTCGCAATCCCACCTAAAGCCGCCAATTAGTGTTTTGGGTGAAAGCCCAAGTGTACATTTTGTATCGGTTGTATAAGAGTCTTTATTTGAGTATTTTCGTGTTCTAACGCGTCTTTCCGTAGTTTTTCGGTTTGTGTTTTGTGTCGTTGAGAATTTTGCAGGATTCGTCACCGCTATGGAACAGGAAAAAGCATGGGAAAAGAGGTTTCAGGTAAGTTTTCTTGATACTTAGAAAAAATTCTAAGTGTTTTGATGGTTGAAAAAGTTTGAAAAAAAATTCTAAGGCATGAGACACAAAAACTTTCGAAACCTTCTGTGAAAAACGACCCTAGGCGTGACGCCAAGGGCCGTCGCGTCACGTCTAGGGTAAAGGTTCAAAATTAATTAAAAACGAGGGCGCCGCGCGACGCGAGACCCCCCTGACCCCTTAGCGTCACGCGAGGCCTATATGAACCGGCTTAAAACGTGAAACTTGAACCTGTTGCTGAAATCAAATCCCTTTTCACACATAAAAACCCTAAATCGCGAAATTCACATAAATCACCATAACTCACTCGTTTTTCCACCAAAACACTCCATTCTTCTTCCTAAATCACCACAATCACATTCCCTACAATCTTAACCATCAATTTCACCCGATTTCGCGCTACATTGTCGCGTTTTTGGACGATTTCGTGCACCACAACTTCAAGGTCTCATTTTTCTTGCTAAATCCGAATCCAAGGTATGATTTCTGTGAGTTCTCACTAGTAGGTAACTTTATTGCTCGTTTGCAGTGTCGGGTCAGTCATGTTTTAGATCTAGGGTTTGTGTAGGTTGCTAAAGTTAGGATTTTTGACCCGTTTGTGATGTTAGTGGTATGCGGGTGGTTATGTTTGGGATGTTTACATACAATGGGCCTTGCGGATGGTTCGGGTTGGTTTGCTTGGGGTTGTTTGAGACTTGTGGGGTATGTTTGGACAACTAGACAACATGTTTGAGCTTTACGGGTTTGTTTGGCTATAACTAAAGACTTTTTGCTTAAAAAAATAGGTTGTTGAACTGATTTTTGCAAATGTGATTGGTTTTCTAAACGGATTTTGTTGCCACAAACGTTGCGTTAAGGTTTAAAAAGTCAAACTCTCACGTGTTTCGCCTCAAGTGTGGGGATATTTAAAAAGTCAAACGGATAGTGTACATTGAGTCTTAGGTTGTTCGAGTTAGTGAGTCTAGTAGTCGTCTTAGAAGTAGTATTTAGAGTCTAGTGTCGGGTTTACTTATATGCATGTACAAGTTTACAACATTTTGCCCGTACTCAATCTCCATTCGGGTAGAATGATGTTTAACTTACGCTTTTGTAAACGGTAACCCATTGTTTTTCTTTAACTTTATTTTCAGAATTAGCCTCGAATGAAATGCTATACGGCTATTCTAGTTTTTATTTAATTTCGTTAATAAATTTTTTTTTTAAATTAACTTTCTGCATTTTAAAAAACACCAAAAATAGTTTGTGAATACTAACTTTCTGCATTGTTTTCTTGTCAAATCTTGTTTGTTTTGCAGAAACATGTCGGGTGAAGGTTCATCATCAAACCTAAGAAAAAGGAAGATCAAGTATCGGGGATTTGATAGGAGAGTGTATTCCCGTGTCGAGAGGATTGTTGATCACCCGGTTTTAGACTTTGAAGAAGATAGTGAGGAGAGGAAGAAACTGAAGAAGTATGCGGTAACTCACATGTTGGAGCACCATACGATAAACTGGGAATGGCTGCAGAGTATGGGAGCGAGTGATCGGGTGGCGGAGTTGTTAGGGCCACGATTGAGAGCGGCAATGGATTGCCATTGGCCGCAGTATACTGAACTTACACTTGAGTTCCATTGTACCTTCCATCATAAAGAGGGTACTTTTGTGGAAAATAACGCGGTGTCATTTTCTTTGGGCCGAATTTTGTATGAAATGAGTATTCCTCAATTTGGTGTGGCCTTGGGTTTTTATACGGATGAGGAGGTGAGGACAGATGAGTTTGTGAATGGTTTAAGGGGTGTGTATACTCATCCTCGGCCGAAGTGTTTGGATTCGGCAGACTTGGCTAGATTTTGGGAGGAGATTGCGACTCAACCGTTCGCCCAGACGAACCTTATTACATCGGTTCGTGATCCTATACATAGGTATATTTTGAAAATGTTGGCGACTACGGTTGTGGCGAGGAAATCGGGTGAAAATAAAGCAAACTGGTTGGATATTTTTGCTTTAATGTGCATGGTGGAGAAGAGAAACTGGAACTTGGCAAGTTTCTTTGCATGGTCGTGCAGTAGGTCGCGTAGGGGAGGAAAAAGGGCTGCCATGGATTTTGGGTCGTACATAGCTAGGTTGGCAGGGAATATATGGGCCTTAAAAAAATATCATGTGGAGCAGATGCATTTGAGTTTCCCAACGGTTTATTGGGGTATTGCGGAGCTGCAGTTAGCGGGGGTTTTAACATCTTCAGACCCGCCACAATGGAATTATGAAGTGGGTGCTCCTCCGGCACGACGGCCGGTACCTCGACAGAGACGTGAGACTCCTCCTCCACAACAGCCAGTTAGACAGCAGCGACCTGACCCGTTCACTCCTGAGGCTGCTTTTGACTACACACAGCAGAGGTTTGATCCGATTGAAGATAGGATGCGGGTTGACCACCAGTGGACGATGCAGAGCCACCACCGACAGGACGACATGCTCAGGTATATGATGTCGGGTATGTCACTAAATGCTCCGATACCTCCACCTTTTGCCGGATTATTACCTCCACCAGTTTATGGAGGCGAGCAGCAGATCCCATATGTCTATGGTCAGTACCCGGGGTATGACCAGTGGGGGGGCAGAGTGGTTATGCTTATAGTGGTCAGTTCGGGTGGCAGCAGGCTGGAGGTTCAGGGACCCAGCAGATGGATGAAGATTCAGAGGACGAGTGATGTAGCAGACTGGAGCAACATATATATCCTTTCATGTTTTATTTTATTTATGTTGTTTCAGTAGTTCGATTTGGTTGTATCCGTAGGACATATTTTTATTTTTCATTTGAACTTGGATTGTTGGAACGATGAACGTTTGGTGGTATTTGGTTTGGTATGCTATGTTTGTTTTAGGTTGATGATGGGAGCCGCTTTCCGTTCGTGTGTGAGGGAGTTTGATATTGTTTGCTGAGCAAGTTCGGTATTGGAGGGCTTATGTGGAAACGACTAGCACTTTGACAGTCTCACATATTCAGCTAAGTCGTTTCCCTTTTTGTTGTTGTTGTATATTTTATTTATTTCGTTTGCAGTCTTTATTTTTAGGTAGTTGTTGAGTCGTATTTTCGTTCTTGCATTAGGGACAATGCAATCTCTAAGTGTGGGGATGGGATACTTGTAAATATTTGAGTCATAAATATGAAAAACACAAAAAAAAATTAAAAAAATAAAAAATTGAAAAAATCAGAAAATGTCTTTCGAATAAAAAAAGAAGTTTGCAAATTAAAGCGGAAAGTGATAGAAAAGATGAATTTTTGCTCGGGTTCGAATAATAATAATATGAGATTATAATAAATCGAGTTTGCGTCTAGTTAGGGATATGTGGATAGGCCCGGGTTTGGTTTTAAGTCCCTTTGAGTTAATATACCTTAATTGTCGGTCTGCTAGTGGGTTCTCGCCTGGGAAATATGGGAAACTAAAACTGCCGATAATAGTATAAGGGGCACCGTTATAAGTTAAAACCGTTAGAGTTTGTGGTCATGCGGAAAAAAATAGAATAAAAAGTGAGCTAGAAACTAAATGAAAGTAACACAGGTCTATGTAATCCGAGTTGGGGATAGCGACTCTACAGCCGGAATGCCTCTGGGATGTGTGAAATCGACTTGCCGAATAAAAGTACCGAAACCTAAGTAATCTGTGGTTGGGGATCGCGACTCTACAGCCGCAATACCTCTTGGTTAGGGAAAGCATCGTCTAGACTCACGAGAGAAAAAGAAAAAAAAAAGCAAAGCAAAAATAGAAAAAAAAATGAATGAAAAAAAAAAGAAAAAAAAGTTGATTGTAAACTCTCTTGGTTTTGATATAAGACGGTTAGGAATTGGTCCAGTGATCGTTCTTTTAGTCCTATAAGCTTGAGGTGGGAGTAGGTGGACCGTAAATTCTGGTGTGAGACCCTAGGTGGATTGACCGCACTTAAATTAAAATCACATGATAAGGGCTTAGGATTGGATTTGGGTTTAAAGGGACAAGTATATTCGCAATCGCGGCTAACGCAAGCCTTGGTTTTAATTAATTATACCTATGCTTTTGACCCGAGTGATTATTTGTTTCTGATTCCGTTGCATAATTCTTTTTCGAGGACGAAAAAAGAGTAAGTGTGGGGATGTTTGATGTACTGTAAAGTACATATGTTTATAGTGTATATTTTGGTCAGTTTTCAGTTGTTTTGAGTCTGTTTTAGGTTAGAATTGTGATACTGCTGACGTTAAGCTTTGATTTCAGGTCCCGTAACTTAAAGTGTTGAAAAACGAGTAAAAACGAGCAGTTTGGAAGAAAAACGGGATTCGTACGCGCGTCGGATAAGCTGGAAATTAATTTAAATAAAAAAATCAGAAAAGTCAAGATTGGAGGCGCCGCGCGACGCGACACCCCCTTAGCGTCGCGCGAGGGGTTCAATTTCGAGAAAACATGATTTCCAGCTAGGGTTTGGTTTAATTATTCCCAAGAAACATTAGTAAAACCCTAGTTACGAATTGAGAGTTCTTTGGAGCAATCTTGGAGCATTCTTGGCAAGCAATCGGAGATCGACATCTTCTTCCGTATAAAGCCTTGAATGGTGCCATTTGGATGCTGGAATGATAACTGTTGTTGTACGAGAATTCGACTAACGGCAGGTATGCATCCCAATTACCACCGAAATCTATGACACACGAACGGAGCATGTCTTCAAGAGTAAGAATCGTTCTTTCAGTCTGACCGTCGGTTTGAGGGTGGAAAACGGTACTTAGATTAAGCGTTGTACGGAGAGCAGCTTGAAACGTTTCCCACAGTCGCGAGGTAAACCGAGCGTCATGGTCAGATATGATGTCGCGAGGCGTCCCATGTCGACAAATGATCTCATCTGTGTAGATTCGGGCTAATCGTTCTACCTTGTAGTCTTCCCGTATTGGCAAAAAGTGAGCTGATTTGGTCAAACGGTCAACAACAACCCAGATGCTGTCATGACCTGATGGCGCGCGCGGGAGCTTAGTTATGAAATCCATAGCTATGCTCTCCCACTTCCAAATGGGGATTGGGGGTTGTTCGAGTAAGCCAGAGGGTCTTTGGTGTTCAGCCTTAACCTTTGAGCAAGTCAGGCACTTTCCAACGTAGAGGGCGATATCTCTTTTCATGCCCGACCACCAGTACTTGTAGCGAAGGTCCTGGTACATTTTGTCGGCATCGGGATGAATAGAATACCGGGATTTGTGGGCTTCGTCCATCAAAATATGTCGCAAATCGGTCCGTTTAGGTATCCAAATCCGGTCCAGATAATGGAATATCCTGTTCGGCTTATTCACAAGATGGGCTCCATCGTGATAGGTTCTCTCCTTATCCAAAGTGCGCTCGTTAAAACAAGCATGCTGAGCTTCGCGGATGAGAGTTTCGAGATCGTATTGGGTTTGGGTTTTACGAATGCTGAGCAAATAACTCTGTCTGCTGAGAGCGTCGGCAACGACATTTGCTTTGCCTGGGTGATAACGAATCTCACAGTTATAATCCTTGAGTTCTACCCATCGGCGTTGACTCATATTAAGTTCCTTCTGGTCAAAGATATGTTGTAGGCTCATATGATCGGTGAATATCGTACACTTTGTACATTACAGGTAGTGTCGCCAAATCTTTAACGCAAAAACAACTGCGCCTAGCTCGAGATAATGGGTTGTATAGTTCTTTTTGTGGATTTTGAGCTGACGAGATGCGTAGGCAATGACCTTGTCTCGTTGCATGAGAACGCATCCAAGACCAAGGTTCGAGGTATCACAGTATACAATAAAGTCGTCGCTTCTGTTGGGCAATGTGAGAACAGGAGCATTGCAAAGCATGCACTTGAGGGTTTGGAAAGCAGACTCTTATTCAGTTCCCCAAACAAAAGGCTTGTCTTTATGCGTGAGAGCGGTAAGCGGCACAGCGATCTTTGAGAATCCTTCGATAAATCGTCGATAATAGCCCGCTAGTCTGAGAAAAGAATGGACTTCAGACGGGTTCTTAGGTGTAATCCAACTCTTAACGGCTTCAATCTTCGCGGGATCGACGTGAATACCTTGACTATTTACAATGTGACCGAGGAATTGAACCTCCTCTAGCCAGAATTCGCACTTGGAGAACTTAGGATAGAGTCGATTCCCTTGGAGTTGATCGAGAACCAAACGTAGATGCTGCGCGTGTTCGGCTTTCGATTTGGAATAGATCAAGACATCGTCGATGAACACGATGACGAAATGGTCGAGATAAGGTTTACACACGCGATTCATCAGATCCATGAAAACCACGGGTGCGTTGGTTAAACCAAAAGGCATAACAACGAACTCGTAGTGGCCGTATCGAGTGTGAAAAGTGGTTTTGGGTATATCCTCCTCTTGTATGCGTAACTGGTGATAGCCTGAACGTAGATCGATCTTCGAGAAACATGTAGCACCATGTAGCTGACCAAACAAATCATCAATGCGAGGCAGGGGATAGCGGTTCTTGATAGTCAACTTATTCAGTTCCCGATAGTCGATGTACACCCGGAACGACCCATCCTTCTTTTTGACGAAAAGGACTGGCGCGCCCCAAGGAGAGGTGCTCTGGCGAATGAAGCCTTTCTCAAGTAATTCCTGGAGTTGATTCGAGAGTTCACGCATCTCGGATGGAGCGAGTCGGTAAGGAGCTTTGGCAACAGGGTTGGCTCTAGGAATGAGGTCGATACGAAAGTCGATATCACGACTTGGGGGTAAACCTGGGAGATTATTAGGAAACACATTGGGAAATTCTCGGACCACTGGAACATCGTTTACTCCCGGTCTTCCTTTCTTTTCCTTCTCCGCTACTACAATGTTAGCCAAGAAAGCTCTGTATTCCTTTCGGAGATACTTGCTAGCTTGGACACACGACATGAGCTTGAGACCTTTCGAAGCAGTTTCGCCATAAACACACAATGAATCACCATTCGCGAGCGGGAATCGAATCATCTTGTCGAAGCACACAACTTCAGCATGGCTTTCGCGAAGAAAGTCCATGCCTATTATGACATCAAAACTTCCGAATTGCATCGGAATAAGTTCGATTGGGATGATGTGATTGTTGAGCTCAAGGTTACAATCACGAAGAACAGAATTAACGGCGACAGTTCTTCCGGTGGCGACTTCAACATCGAACGTCGAGGGGAGATGGGAGCGTTTATGACTAAGAAACTTCTCGAATTCAAACGACAGAAAGCAGTTATCGGCTCCAGTATCAAACAAACACGATGCATAAATACCATTCACAAGTAACGTACCATTGACCACGTTGTTGTCAGCCTGGGCATGGCGCACATTGATGTTGAATGTTCTGGCGCGTGCGGCTTGCTGTGCTGCTACTGCTGATGTTGCTGAGGCTCTTGCTTCACAACCCTGTTTGGGCACATGTTCGCAAAGTGGTTGGGATTACCACATGCGAAGCAGACTTGGACGTTGACCGCGGGTTCCTGAGCCGCTTGTTGGCCTTGCGGGGCTGGGAGCAGAGCTTGATGAGCAGTGGCTTGAGCTGGGGGCTTGACGGGGACCAGTACGGCAGTTAGCAGTGAAGTGGCCGTACATATTAGAATGAGCACAGAAACGGCAGGCGAGACCCACCGGGTGATGGTAAGAACATGTTGAACAAGCTGGGTGGGGGCCTGTGTATGCACACTTTGCAGGCGGTGCATAGGTAACTGGTGCTGGTCGGTGATGGGGCTGCTACTGGGCTGGTACGTCTTGAAGTGGAGCAGCAGTGGTAGTGACAGCACAGTTCTTGTTGCTGGAACTGCTGTTGTTGTTCTTCTTCTTGCGGCGTGAGGACTTTGACGGTTGAGCGGCGGTGGTTTCAGCGGTTGGTGCGGCGGTGACTTGATGCAGGTTCTTCGGAGTTTTATCCCAAACACCAGCTTTTACTCACTTGTCGTTGATTTCAGCGGCAAGCAAGTAAGTTTCTTCGATTGTTGCTGGCTTTGCGGCATGAACAAAATCTACAACACAGTCGGGTAGAGCTCGGATGTACTTCTTGATTGTCATGTCGGGCGTCTTCACTTGATCGGGACATATGATGCTGAGCTGCTTGAAGCGAGCAGTCAGGGCAGCGTTGTCACCCTCTTTTTGCTTAATATGCCAGAACTCATCCTCCAGCTTTTGGCGCTCATGGGGAGGGCAGAACTCTTCGAGCATGATGTTCTTCAACTCGTCCCATGACAGACCATAGGCTGCATCATTTCCACGCTTGTTCCTTTCAGCCGTCCACCAGTCTAGAGCGCGGGACTGGAAGACGCCGGTAACGTTCAATGTGCGGAGATTATCAGGACATCCGCTCTGTCGCAGGGTAACTTCAATTGAGTCAAACCATTGAAACAAAGCCGTAGGGCCTTCTTCTCCGGTGAACTCCTTCGGTCCGCATGCCTTGAACTATTTGAAGCTGAAAGCAGCTTTGGGAGTCTCAGTTCTAGATTCCTCAGACGATTTGCTCATGTTTTCGTACCGCTCGCTGATGACTTGGGGTACAACCTTTGCTATTTGCTTAATAATCATGGCAGCAAGGTGTTTGTCTGCTTGCTTTTGGCGGGCATCTCGGGTAGCGCGAGATCCAGATGACGACATCGTCTGCAACAGACATCGTCGCAGGACTCAACACAATATAATCGAATCTCACCTCACACGTCTAATACTACTAAAGCTCAGGAACACGTATAATCATGTAAGCATACAATCACAGATTCACATAAACACAGAAGCACGTAAGCATGTAAGCACGTAAGGCACAGATTCACAGAGAGCACATAAAACACGTAATCACAAGAGTCAGTCAAAATACAGAAACCTATCATTCAAAGCCGAAATAGTGATCGCGATTAACATATCGAGTAGTATAGTATAAGCGTATAAGGTAACATAAGGTCGTCCACAATTTAGCAATTTGTCAGCTGTAACGCCCGGCTCTTTTGTACTTTCCATTTATAGGAAGCTTTGTTCGTGTTTCTATTTTTGGAAACTTGTTATTCTTGTAATCGCTCTTCCTTTGTAATCGTTGTAAAACCGAGACTTGGATCATTAATGAAATTCGTATTTTGTTACAAATATGTTGTACACACTCTATGTATGCTCGTATGTTCGATTTTGTGAATCAATTGAGGTTAAATCGTTATTCTTGGAAAATATGTGCTAAACTTGTAATTATACTAAACTTATGCACGAAACGTGTTTTGAACGAGAACGAAACTTGATTACGATACTTATACACTCAATTATACTTGTGTTATGATCGCCATGCTTGATTATATCTTAAACTATGCTTATATGACCAAACAAGTCCCTAAACATTCAAGAATGCACCTAAAGGCATCAAACAAGAAACTACAGGGACTGAATTGTAACAAAACCAAAGTTGGCAAGAATGAGGCGCCGCGTGACGCCAAGCCTCCTAGCGTCACGCGAGGCCCTTGTTTCGACAGCCTTTGTGTTTTCTCAGCTTGTATGCACGAAATCCAATCTTCTAATCTCACCCAATCCCTTTTAATCCATCTCTAATCACCTCCAATCAACTCTTCCACTATAAATACACACCCTCTCTAACCCTTTTTACACTTTCACAACTCATTACACTTCACAAATTTACTCTAAATCTGCAGCAAATCTGAGTTCTTGGACAGATTCATACACTTCTACAAAAGTGAGTGTAACTTGCTTGTTTTCACTCCAAATCACTTGATTCTTTCTTCTATTGCTTTGTTATGTCCTTGGGTTTGATTCCTTGGTTTTTCCTTGGAGAAATCAGGCTTGGAATTGCCCTAAAAAGGACCTAAACTTTCTGTTTTGTTACATACTCTTTCAAACTTGTTTAAACTTCATCCAACTTGTGTCTAACACATCTCACACCAATGTCCTAATGCTTACAACCTCTCTTATGGTTGGTTAAGCTTAAAAACATGGTTGAGACACTTAAATCAGAGGATTAAACCTCATAAACTTTCTGTTTTGTTAGGGTGTTTTGACCCACAAGTCATGTTCGAGCTAGTTCTTGATGTAGAGTGATTATGGAACAACTTGGGTTGTTCCAAACATACAATCCTCACATGACTTGATGATTTATCTTAGTTAGATTGTTTATATTATACGAATCCTAGTTCGTGACCCTCCTTGGTTGTTTTTACATCAAGAGAAGTGGTGAACATTCAAGGGGTTCCTAAACGGAAGCTTATTCTTCCTACCCCATACATGACATCCATGAATAACTCGAGGTGCCTAAATGAAGATCTTAATCTTCTACCTCCTACTTGAATTATTGAACTTAATAATATGTAATACTTAACCTAAATATATATATATACTCATTCGAACCTTTAATATTAAACTTGTGTTTATATGTTAAGGTAGTAGAATACCATCTAAGACTTAACACTCTAAGTATGATTCTAATGGGCATACTACCCATGAAATACAATATAACCCTAGTGGTTACGTAGTGTCATATAAGAGTATAAGTTAAAGATGATTATTTTGATATCATACTTTATGTTATGTTAAACTCTAAATTATAATCTTCCGTTGAACGCCAAACTCACACACCTACGTTTCCTCGTGTAGAAGGACTAGGTGCTCCAACTTAATCTACTCCAACAACTCGCTCGCGGGAATTCCAAGTAGGAAAGCTTGCAACCACCGTGAGTATACTCGATCCCTTTTTTCCCCTTTACACTTTGGGATGCAACATGTATAACTATGCAAACAACTTTTGAACTAAACATACTCAATCCTTTGAACGAATGCATGAAACTAATGTGACTTACTTGCTATTCTTGTATGCTCTATGAACGATTTGGAACGTTATATGCTCATTGACTTGTTCGCCCACCTTAACAATTATAGCGCTATAGGATTAACGCCCCGCCTGCTGAACTATTGGGTATTGTTAAGTTACCACCCTGCTGAACGATTTGGATTAGGCTATTTTTATGCGTTGTGTTCTAGGGTTTGATCATATTGTACGCCAAAATTGCATACTAGTAATCACATATTATGGATCATGTTGGATTTGAGTTTTTATTCTATTATGCTATGTAAACAAACTTGTATACTCGCTCATTGCCTTTGCATTGAAACTCTATTTTAATACATGTTGCAGGTTGATTATTTAAGTATGGATGAATGATGAAACAAGTTTAGGGTGGACTAGATACACACCTTAAATCTATTTATCTTTTGTTGATTTGAATTCGAACAATGTTGTATTTCCATTTTTTCATGTTGTATGACAATTTAGTTCTTGCAATGAAATTTGAGTTTAATTAAATATTGTCACATAGTGTTATGATGTCTTGAGCAATTTGTTCGTCTCATCCCGATGTTTCCGCCATCACTTGGGGTGTGACAGATTGGTATCAGAGCCATAACTATAGGGAATTAGGAAAATTGCCATGCTTTTGCCCTAATCTATAGTTTTAGGAATTTTGCCTCTTATGTGTTGTTTAAAACTTTTGTACTCTACATGCACGCTTCCTAGCTATACTTCTTGTTGATTAAATTTATATGCCTTTCCTAAGGTTAACATGAATACACCTTGTTTATTTGCATACTCTTGTAACACAAACGAGACAACTTTACCAAAATAGGCGTGAAACCCACAATTTGGTAAACGACTCTCATTCTACCTTAAACTATTTCTTTTTGCACGAAATTACACCATTAAGCTAGGAGTGAAATCCACAACTTAATGGTAATTTCCATTTCAACTCTAGTGGACCCTTGTCATAGTGTCGAAATTTTATTTTGACCCGACAAGTACCAACCACATTTAGGGTACGAAATCGTCAAGCTAGGGGTGAAACCCGCATCTCGTCGATTAAGTCCCATTCCTCGATTTTCAATCTCGCCAAAGTCCCGACTGTTTCAATCGATTAGAGATGTGTAGTAACCGGAAGGGTAAGATACCGTTAATCGCTTCTCGACGAGAGTATCTTACCTATAGGCCAAAGCACGCTTTCTCTAATTCGAAAGGACTTTCGACCCACTTTGGAATAGTCGACATTTCTCTACCTGAAACAATCCAATGTTTTATTGAGCCTCTCTTTTATGTATCTCAATTTATATGTGATTTTATACTTGAACGTTCATCCCTTTCAAAATGTCGTTTTAATCATTTCGCACATTATCGCAATCACAAACAATAATAATCCCTCGTGAACAAACTAAATTTACAATGCTTTCATTTATTCATGCTATGCTATGTGGAACTCATGACTATGCTATATGTGACATCTAAACTCTTTATGTTATGTGAATCAATTTGAAACTTTTATGCTATGTGACACTTTATGCTATGTGGATCAACTTATGCAAACGATGTTCTTTTCTTAAACAAACATTATGATCAAGTCTCACCTATTCGTTCTTTTGAATCTTAGATGTCTTCTCGTCACTCCAACTCGTCTAAAAAGTCAAAGTCCCGTGCTACGAAGAAGATGATGGCTTTCATGGCCGATCAATTTGCGCGCGTCGTTCCAAAGGTCATTTCCGAAATTCGAGCTTCTGAAACTCCGAACTCCTCCGTCGACTCTAAGGTCGAAGCACGCAAGCCCGTTTCGTTCAACTTCAAGGACTTTTCAGCGTGCAACCCCAAGCCATTCACCGGCAATGATGGGGTGACCGCCATGCTCGAATGGTTTGATAGCATGGAGGTCACGTTCATCAATAGTGATTGCCCCAAAGAGCTCAGAACGCGTAGTGCGACTAGGGTATTCCAAGCCCGAGCTCTCGAATGGTGGACGAACGAAAGGAACATTCGTTCGAACGAGCTGGCATATGCGTTGGAGTGGGAAGAGGTCAAGGCCATGATGATGGACGAGTTTTGTCCTCCGCATGAGCAACAAAAGTTGGAGGAAGAATTTTGGGCACTAAAGCAAGTGGGGGACGAAAACCTAGCCTACACCACCCGTTTCAAACAACTTAGCTTCATAGTTCCTCACCTTGTTATGACCACCGACCGCAAAATACGGAAGTATATCAATGGGTTACCCTCTGCTATGCGCGACACGATCGAGGCTGCCAAACTCGACAATATCGAAGCTGTTTATCGTTTGGCCGCTTCCCTGAACAACAACCGTGTACGCGATAAACAAGCCGCAAACCCCGCTTCTTTCAAGCCAGCTAACCAAATCACCCAACAGTCGAGTAGCAATAGGGGGAAGAAGCGAAAGCAATCGAACCCTGTTTGCAATGCGATTATGCCACCCGTTAACCCAAACCCTGTTGCTCCTGATAACACCCAGAAGTCGTACACTGGGATTCATCCCAAGTGTGCCACATGTAACCGCCACCATCCCGTCAATGCCAGGTGTCGTCTTTGTGGCAATTGTAACCGTTATGGACATGACACCGCCTTTTGTCGCTATCAACCACAACAAGCTCCACCAGCCCAGCAAGCACAACAAGCACCACCAGCTCAGCAAGCGCAACAAGCTCCGCCCCCTCCTCAAAACGCAAGACCCGCTAGAGCGTGTTTCAAATGTGGGGACGCCAATCATCTTCGTCCTCAATGCCCACTATGGAATCAAGAGCAACTACAACCTCCTCGTGGACGTTGTTTCAATCTGAACGCGAATCAAGCGCGCAACGACAATAATGTCGTTAACGGTACGTTCCTTGTTAACCATCTTTATGCTTCGATACTATTTGATACTGGTGCGGACAAAAGCTTTGTGTCCTTAGAATTCGAATCGTTGTTAAATTGCACACGCTCTAAACTACCTAAGTCGTTTTCCGTTGAAGTCGCCAATGGCAAGTCCATCTTAGTCGATTCCGTTCTTCGTGATTGTCGTCTTACTCTCAATGAACACGTTTTCCCTATCGATCTCATACCCATGCAACTGGGTAGTTTCGACGTCATCATAGGCATGGATTGGCTTCAAAAGAACCATGTTGAAATCGCTTGTCACGAGAAATACGTTCGTTTACCCCTTCCTTCTGGTGATGTTTTACACGTCTATGGAGACCGGCCTTCAAAGGGACTGAAGTTGATGTCCTGCACACAAGCGAACAAATACTTACGCAAATAGTACCTTGCCTTTTTAGCCCACGTTGTGGAAGAAAAGGGCAAGGGAAAGAGTTTAAGTGATGTTCCAGTGGTGCGCGACTTCCCTGAAGTCTTTCCTGAAGATTTACCTGGTCCTCCTCCACCTCGATCCGTTGACTTTCGTATTGACCTCGTACCTGGTGCGACTCCTGTTGCCAAAGCTCCTTATCGTCTTGCTCCTTCTGAGATGCAAGAATTATCTACGCAACTTCAAGAACTCCTCGATAAAGGTTTCATTCGTCCGAGTACCTCACCTTGGGGTGCACCTGTGCTTTTTGTTAAAAAGAAAGACGGCTCTTTCCGTATGTGTATCGATTATCGCGAACTCAACAAACTCACTGTAAAAAATCGTTACCCTCTTTCGCGTACCGACGATCTCTTTGACCAACTTCAAGGCGCTACTTGTTTCTCCAAAATCGATCTTCGTTCTGGTTATCACCAACTTCGGGTCCTCGAAGAGGACGTACCCAAAACCGTTTTTCGCACTCGCTATGGACATTACGAGTTCGTGGTTATGCCTTTTGGTCTGACCAACGCACCCGCTGTGTTCATGGATCTAATGAATCGTGTTTGCAAGCCCTATTTGGATCTTTTGTGATCGTCTTCATTGATGACATCCTCATTTATTCTAAATCTCGAGCCGATCATGAACGTCATCTTCACCTTATACTCGAGCTCTTACGTGTTGAACGCTTATACGCTAAGTTCTCTAAATGCGAATTCTGGATTAAAGAAGTCCAATTCCTTGGACACGTTGTTAGTGAAAAAGGAATCCACGTCGACCCTGCAAAGATCGAGGCTGTAAAGAATTGGACCGCGCCTAAATCTCCTTCCGAAATCCGTTATTTCTTAGGATTGGCAGGTTATTACCGTCGATTCATCTCGAATTTTTCAAAAATCGCCGTTCCTCTCACCTCGTTGACCCAAAAGGAGAAACCTTTTGCTTGGGGTCCTGAGCAAGAGGAATCCTTTCAGACTCTCAAGGACTTGCTTTGCAACGCTCCTATTCTTACTCTTCCTGATGGAAATGATGATTTCGTAGTGTATTGCGATGCATCGAACCGTGGTCTTGGTTGCGTTCTCATGCAACGAGGCAAGGTCATCGCTTATGCATCTCGTCAACTCAAAATACATGAGAAAAACTATACCACCCACGACCTTGAACTTGGCGCAGTTGTTTTTGCGTTGAAGATTTGGCGACACTACCTTTATGGTACTAAGTGTGAGGTTTTCACGGACCACAAGAGCCTTCAACATATCTTCGACCAAAAGGAACTAAACATGCGTCAACGTCGTTGGGTGGAACTGTTAAACGACTACGACTGCGAAATCAAATACCATCCAGGTAAAGGAAATGTAGTAGCTGACGCCCTTAGTCGTAAGACTCATATGAAGGGTATTCATTGTCTTCAACTTGTGAACGATCTTCCACGCCGCATTCGTGAAGCCCAGCACGCCTCTATGAATGAAGGTAACTTCCATGTTGAGATACGAGGCGCTAAAGAACACGATCTCGTCTCCTAGGCCGATGGTATCCTATACCTCGACAATCGTGCCTGGGTCCCTGATCACGAAGAACTTCGAGACTTCATCATGAACGAAGCACACAAATCCAAGTACTCAATTCATCCTGGTGCCGACAAGATGTATCATAATCTACGTACATCCTATTGGTGGCCTGGTATGAAGAAAGACATTGCCGTTTACGTCTCTAAGTGTCTTACGTGTTCAAAAGTCAAAGCCGAGCATCAACGACCTTCTAGTCTACTCGAACAACCCGAAATCCCCGTTTGGAAATGGGATAGCATCGCGATGGACTTCATCACTAAACTCCCTCGTACATCTTCTGGTCACGATAGCATTTGGGTGATCATCGATCGTTTGACCAAGTCCGCTCAATTCATTCCTATTCGCGAAGATTTCAAGGTTGAACGACTTGCTCGCATCTATACCGATGAAGTCATACGACATCATGGTATTCCTCTCGACATCATTTCCGATCGTGATGGTCGATTTACTTCGCGTCTCTGGCAAACCTTTCAGTCCGCTATGGGTACTCATTTAAATCTAAGTACGGCTTTTCATCCTCAAATGGATGGACAGACTGAACGTACTATCCAAACCCTAGAGGACATGCTCCGTTCTTGTGTCATCGACTTTGGTGGTAGTTGGGATGTGCATTTACCTTTGATCGAGTTCTCGTACAATAATAGCTACCATTCCAGTATTAAAATGGCTCCATTCGAGGCATTGTATGGTCGCAAATGCCGATCTCCTTTAAACTGGCACGAGATTGGTGACAAACACTTTACTGGCCCTGAAATCATACAAGAAGCAACGGATAAGATTCACCAAATCCGTGATAACTTACTCAAGGCCCGAAATCGTCAAAAGGTCTATGCTGATAAGGGGCGCAAGCCGATACAACTCAACGTTGGGGATCATGTTCTACTCAAAGTATCTCCTTGGAAAGGAGTGGTTCGTTTTGGTAAAAAGGGAAAGCTTGCCCCTCGCTATGTTGGTCCTTTCAAGGTACTCGAAAGGATTGGTGCGGTGGCTTATCGACTCGATTTACCTCAAGAACTCAACAACGTTCATCGAACGTTTCATGTCTCAAATCTAAAGAAGTGTCACGCTGAAGAAGGACTTCAAGTCCCTCTCGAAGATCTCCAAATAAATGACACTTTGCACTTTGTGGAGAAACCCGTCGAAATCGTGGATCAAGGAGTCAAATTATTGAGGCGTAGTAAAATTCCTATCGTCAAGGTTCGATGGGAAGGTAAACGAGGCGCTGAATTCACTTGGGAACTCAAGAGCGAGATGAAGAAGAAATACCCTCATCTCTTCCCTACGTCTTCCTAAATTTCGGGACGAAATTTCCTAAAGGAGGGGATACTGTAACGCCCGGCTCTTTTGTACTTTCCATTTATAGGAAGCTTTGTTCGTGTTTCTATTTTTGGAAACTTGTTATTCTTGTAATCGCTCTTCCTTTGTAATTGTTGTAAAACCGAGACTTGGATCATTAATAAAATTCGTATTTTGTTACAAATATGTTGTACACACTCTATGTATGCTCGTATGTTCGATTTTGTGAATCAATTGAGGTTAAATCGTTATTCTTGGAAAATATGTGCTAAACTTGTAATTAAACTAAACTTATGCACGAAACGTGTTTTGAACGAGAACGACACTTGATTACGATACTTATACACTCAATTATACTTGTGTTATGATCGCCATGCTTGATTATATCTTAAACTATGCTTATATGACCAAACAAGTCCCTAAACATTCAAGAATGCACCTAAAGGCATCAAACAAGAAACTACAGGGACTGAATTGTAACAAAACCAAAGTTGGCAAGAATGAGGCGCCGCGTGACGCCAAGCCTCCTAGCGTCACGCGAGGCCCTTGTTTCGACAGCCTTTGTGTTTTCTCAGCTTGTATGCACGAAATCCAATCTTCTAATCTCACCCAATCCCTTTTAATCCATCTCTAATCACCTCCAATCAACTCTTCCACTATAAATACACACCCTCTCTAACCCTTTTTACACTTTCACAACTCATTACACTTCACAAATTTACTCTAAATCTGCAGCAAATCTGAGTTCTTGGACAGATTCATACACTTCTACAAAAGTGAGTGTAACTTGCTTGTTTTCACTCCAAATCACTTGATTCTTTCTTCTATTGCTTTGTTATGTCCTTGGGTTTGATTCCTTGGTTTTTCCTTGGAGAAATCAGGCTTGGAATTGCCCTAAAAAGGACCTAAACTTTCTGTTTTGTTACATACTCTTTCAAACTTGTTTAAACTTCATCCAACTTGTGTCTAACACATCTCACACCAATGTCCTAATGCTTACAACCTCTCTTATGGTTGGTTAAGCTTAAAAACATGGTTGAGACACTTAAATCAGAGGATTAAACCTCATAAACTTTCTGTTTTGTTAGGGTGTTTTGACCCACAAGTCATGTTTGAGCTAGTTCTTGATGTAGAGTGATTATGGAACAACTTGGGTTGTTCCAAACATACAATCCTCACATGATTTGATGATTTATCTTAGTTAGATTGTTTATATTATACTAATCCTAGTTCGTGACCCTCCTTGGTTGTTTTTACATCAAGAGAAGTGGTGAACATTCAAGGGGTTCCTAAACGGAAGCTTATTCTTCCTACCCCATACATGACATCCATGAATAACTCGAGGTACCTAAATGAAGATCTTAATCTTCTACCTCCTACTTGAATTATTGAACTTAATAATATGTAATACTTAACCTAAATATATATATACTCATTCGAACCTTTAATATTAAACTTGTGTTTATATGTTAAGGTAGTAGAATACCATCTAAGACTTAACACTCTAAGTATGATTCTAATGGGCATACTACCCATGAAATACAATATAACCCTAGTGGTTACGTAGTGTCATATAAGAGTATAAGTTAAAGATGATTATTTTGATATCATACTTTATGTTATGTTAAACTCCAAATTATAATCTTCCGTTGAACGCCAAACTCACACACCTACGTTTCCTCGTGTAGAAGGACTAGGTGCTCCAACTTAATCTACTCCAACAACTCGCTCGCGGGAATTCCAAGTAGGAAAGCTTGCAACCACCGTGAGTATACTCGATCCCTTTTTTCCCCTTTACACTTTGGGATGCAACATGTATAACTATGCAAACAACTTTTGAACTAAACATACTCAATCCTTTGAACGAATGCATGAAACTAATGTGACTTACTTGCTATTCTTGTATGCTCTATGAATGATTTGGAACGTTATATGCTCATTGACTTGTTCGCCCACCTTAACAATTATAGCGCTATAGGATTAACGCCCCGCCTGCTGAACTATTGGGTATTGTTAAGTTACCACCCCGCTGAACGATTGGGATTAGGCTATTTTTATGCGTTGTGTTCTAGGGTTTGATCATATTGTACGCCAAAATTGCATACTAGTAATCACATATTATGGATCATGTTGGATTTGAGTTTTTATTCTATTATGCTATGTAAACAAACTTGTATACTCGCTCATTGCCTTTGCATGGAAACTCTATTTTAATACATGTTGCAGGTTGATTATTGAAGTATGGATGAATGATGAAACAAGTTTAGGGTGGACTAGATACACACCTTAAATCTATTTATCTTTTGTTGATTTGAATTCGAACAATGTTGTATTTCCATTTTTTCATGTTGTATGACAATTTAGTTCTTGCAATGAAATTTGAGTTTAATTAAATATTGTCACATAGTGTTATGATGTCTTGAGCAATTTGTTCGTCTCATCCCGATGTTTCCGTCATCGGTTGGGGTGTGACATCAGCGTTTTGAGGTAGATAAGCAGTGCGGGCAGTGTGTGTCGATCAAACTGATAGCAAAAATCGAATAAATCTCCAAAAATTTAAAGCATGTAAACAGGTAAATACAGGCATGAACACATAAAATCGACAAGTATCAGAGTCAGCAGTTGCGGGTTCAGAATCAAAACACATAAAATCGAGGATAGACTGTCTGTGGCTATTTATACATCGACTACCCAAAGTGGTTCAACTATTCACAAGAACCGTCTGAGCACACTTTTGACCTTCGGGACTTGTGCTTCTGCCTCGAATCTGGGCGAGTGACACGTATCCTTTTAGTCTCCGCGTGATCTGCAGTCATTGGAGTCCGTCGAAACTTTGGTGAGAGTTTTGTAAAACAAAATAGGGCAGAATAAGTCATCAAGGTTCGGGTTTCACCCCTAACTTAACAACTTTGTTCCGGTTTTGATAACATAAAAGAGAATTATGCGTCAAAGTATGGATTTCACTCCTATTTCAGCGCAATCTCTTGGGTTTATAGATAATAATGTGGGTTGAACAAGCAGTTTAGTCGAGAGTTTGCGGTTTTCACACCTATTCTCGACTTAATCGCTCATTCATATTTGAAAATTTGAGTGTTGTGATAGTGTAGCGTAGGTGAGAATAGCGAGAAATAGCAAGTACACTCACACATAATCCCTACTGGACATCCATGAGTTGGTCTGTTGGTTCCTAACTGTAACACCCCGAAAACGGGTTTGGTAATCAAACCCCATTAATACTAAAAGACGGGTAAAGTACCGTTAGTAGTAAAAATTTACCCGGTAAATATTAGGATCTGAATAAATAAACCTAATATTAAATAAAAGTTGAACAAATCCTTTGAGGAAAACAAAGTATATGAAAGGCCCGAGTTAACGGGACTTAGAATAAAACGGGTTATGACTTCCCGAACCCATTAAATTTAACTAGGAATAATTGACCTAGCTAGTAATATGTGACTAAGTTATAAATAGTGAATTATAGATTCAATTGATCAAAATAAAAACATGAGGGACTAATGTTGTCAAGTGGGAAACTAATATTCATTAAAAACAAATAATAACACACAACACACACACTGAGAGTGTGTGTGTGCGTGTAATCGCCCAGGAGCAAGAAGAAAAAAAGGTGTAACCCTAGTTCATCAAGATTCAACAAATTGAAAGGCAATTTAGAGCCAAATCGTATGGATTAACACAAATTCGTGATCACCAAGCTTAGGGGATCACAAGGTATGTTAAATTTTTATGTTTAGTGAAGTTGAGATTCTTGATGAATTTATGATAAACGAAATTATTGCTTGCATGTTTGATGTAAGAGTGAAATAAGGATAAATCCATGTCTAGGAACAAACCCTAGTAAGGATTTGATGAATTAATGATGAAAAATTTTAAAATAGATTATTACCCATTTATGTGCTAAGTGGGTTTTTATGTCATTGTGATGAACACTTGGATTAGGGTGTTAAATTCATAAATAATGATGTTATGATATACGTTCTAGATGTAGAAACATGATGAACACTAGAATCATGATTGTCAAACTAGTGTTATTTGAACTCTATGAAGTTAATCTTGACATTGAACCATGAATTGGATGATTACTTAGTAAAAGATGTTGAAATTGGCAAGATAGGTAGCCATAAGTGTGATTATTAAATTTTATAAAAGAATGCTCACTAGATGTTTTATATAATGCCTAAGAGAAAGCTAAGTGTTGAAATTTCGAATAAAATGCGCATTTGAATCATATGGCAAATTATGTGAAATGTGAAGTGATAAGGGTTCTAAACCTCATGTTGAATTAGACTTAATTGTGTAAATCATGTGGTCAAAACTAGTTAACTTTTGATAAGTTGAATTAATAAATAATGAGGTCGAATGGTAGTTTCGATATAGAAAATACGTAAGGTGGAATAGTCGTGATTATTAATGACTAATCTAACCACCTTTGAATGATGACGATAGTTTGACACTTAACGAGCAAGGTGGAGGCTTGGGAAGAAACGGGTCAAACAAATCAAGAAGGAAAAGAAAAGCGTAGCTCGGATACGAGGTAAGTAAAACTTACACCCTTTTTTGTAGGACACGTGTTTGTTTTATAAACTATGAATGCGAACGATTTAATATCCGAAATAAGGGTTCCGACACGATTGATACAAGTCGTAACGAGTATAAATGATAAAAACCATGGTTTATGGTAAATGGGGCAAATGAGTGAAATTGGAAATTTAAAACCATGCTTTTATTCTAATTTATATAAATGTTTGGTCTTATAGTCCAAACGGGTCGAATGGTGATGATAACACCATTTGACAATATCGACTAATGAGGTTGTCAAGTCGTATGTTATCAGGAGCAAATAGAAAATTGGATAATTGCGACGCCATAGAATATTAGTTAATTAACGCGAGGTATAAAACGGGTCTATATGTTGACTCGAGCCAGGTACGCATATATATAGATTTATAGTTAAAAATGCAATGTTGGTCAAATACCTTAGCAAAGAGACCTATGTCGTAAAAGGAGGAAATAAGTTGACGAAAATGCCCTTGATAGGTAAATCGGGCAAACGACCCTTAGAGGTCGTTTAGATACTAGTATTATCATTATGTAACTCTTAGACATATGTAAGAGTTGTAGGCATAAACCTTGGGGATCAAATGCCTATGAACGGGTAAATCACGTAAAATGACTATCCTAAGGGTAAAACTCGGATTATATAGATCGCCACATTAAACCCATCACAAATATAGTTGTGATGGAAGACCATTTGATAAATAATGTGGAAATAAGAAGCTAGAAATAAATGAGTGTGAATTATGTGTAAAAGTGCTTAAATGCCCTTAACGGGTCAATTAAACATCTAAGTAAAAACGGGTTTAAGAATGTATATAAACCCGTGACTTGAATCTAATATGATAAGCAATGTGGAAATGATGAGAATTTAGAATCAAACAACATGTTTGTTTGATAAAATCGCGAACGGGTCAAAATTTGGTAGAAAGGGTAATAAGCCGAAGACTTAAAAGTCTTAAATTTTGTTAATCCAGATGTTGGATTTTAACTCCATATGATGAAGGATCAAATTACAATCACGTAGGAAGAAACGGTAGGTCAAACGGACAAGCGGATTAAAAGTTATGAAGGTTTTCGTTTTAGAAAACGGCAAACTTGGAAAAATCCTGCAGAGGCCACCGTAAGTTACGGTAGCTACTGTAACTTACGGTAGCCTTAAAATCTTTACGCCACATACACACTGTTTTACGGTGGAAAAATTGACATTCAGGGGCTACCGTAAATTACGGTAGCCACCGTAATTTACGGTAGACCCTGTAACAAAATGTATTTTATTCAGTTTCGATTACCGGACTCGTTTAGACATGTTTTAAACTCCGTATGACTAAAGCATTTCATGTTTATGAAATGTAGGTACTTTTTGGATGCCGGAAGACGATCAAGCTCAACGAAGAACCGAACACAATAAGAATTCATGCTTCCGCACTTTGCCTCGTCTTAAATTTAAACGACGAATCCGACCACGTTATGTTGAATAACCTATGATTTGTAAAAGTTTTAATAAACCCGTATATTTATAGTATGTGTAGTCTTAACTATACATCTAATTGTTGGTATTTACATGTAAAACCGTTAATTATTAACTAGGGTGTTACAAGTTGGTAATTAGAGCTCAAGGTTGTTGACAAATGTGTTCGGTTCGAGGCTTGATCGCAAATCCGGTAAGTACATGTATATCAATGGTTTAGTATGATTAAAGTGTTGAGAACAACACATATTGTTATCGTGTAATACACGTTACACCAATAAAATCGATATAGAATATATATAGTCAACGAAATTACACGCGTTGATGCGTATAGTAGAAAAGCCTCGTATTATAATACAGGCACCCATTAATGCCGAAATTAATAACTATTGTAAACGTTCTAGATTGAAGGACACTCGCATATGAAGGTAGCGAGAGTTTAACAAATCGTGGATTTGACAGAGGAACGGTCCAAAGTACGACAAATAGAGCACGCTCACCAAGGACCTAAATCGCGCAACGATTGCGAATAAGTTAATGGCAAGGAGAGCCTGTTAGAGCAAGCATTATCAGGTGCACGTTTTAAATTATTGCATAAATAGTAATATGCAACAAATACGTAGAGATTGAAAGTTGCATATTTAGATTGAAAACTTGGAAAACCTAAATAGAAAACCTATCCGGGATATTGTTTTCAAGAAAAACAAATAGAGGCATTACTTACATGGGGTGTAATGTGAAAATTATAAAAAGGTCATGTATACGTAAGTCGCTTACTCTGGCCAAGTAAGTAGTAAACACGTGGTACCATGAACTTCTTATGATGGACACATTTATGTCCGATGTAGTAAGGGTGGGGTGAATGGGACTAACTTAAATGGTACCCAAATGAATCAAATAAGTAAGATGTTTGATAGTCAACGTAAACGTAAGTCGGATGACGGAAGCGTATTACGTAAGAATAACGAGCCCGAGAGAATGGACAAGGATCAAGTAAAAAGAAAATACAGACCGAACAATAGGAATGCTAAGGCATAGGGATAAAAGTTTGACTGTCACAAGTGATGAAATTCACATGGACAAGTCAAACGAATTAAATAAAGAATAAAGAACTTGATTTAATAAAAGCGATAGATCTCGCTAAGACGACCAAATAAATTAAAATAATGTCTAAAACCATATAAGAATGGTTACTTGAAAATGATTACGGTAAAGACACCCGATAAATGGGTAGGATTTGGAAAGAATGTAAAACCAAGAGATGGGAACGCGAAATAGAAAGTCAAAAGACTCGGAATATGAGTCATGACTAAAAGACAATGAGAATTTGCAAACAGAAATGTTAATAACTACGCTCAACTATTTTAAAGTTGAATGGGTCGAATAAAGAATGGAGTTTGACGTTCACAAGTGATGAAATTTCACACGAACAAGTCAAACGAGATAAATAAGGTATAAAAACTTGGTAGTGCAAGTAAGCGCAAACTGAATAATGGAAGCGCGAAACATTAATGAACCTACGTGATGGGTCATAAAGGAATATCTATAGAAAAAACGCAAACTAGCGAAACAAAAATGTTAAAAACACTAAGATAAAGAACCCGGATAATGGGTCGTAAAGAAGTATAGGTAAGAACCGGGTAACGGTAAGTGTAGGATAAACCGGCGTGTAAATAACGTTAGAAGTCATAAAGTCAGAAAGATAATTCGAAAGAGAACAAACGTAGCCTTAGACTATAGTCAAGATCAAATGAAATCCAAAAAGCAAAAGTAAATAGTTCTAGACATAAAAAGGGGTGCCTTGACACCATATATATATATATATATATATATATATATACAGTTGAATAAAGACTTGAATAAAAGATGATCTACGGGATTATCATAACCTACGGGATTAAACATAGTGTTAAGGTCTACGGGACCAAAAAGACCCTTGGGTCATAAATAGAAAGAAACAAACTGTTGGGTCTCACCTTAATAAGGTCAAAAAGGTGAAAATCTTTAGTAATAGCCTACGAGGCTAAGTGAAAGAACCTACGGGTCAATTGTATAAAACAAGGAAACTGATTGTAACTTCCCGCGTAAAACAATACCGGGAGATAAAGTTCGTATAAAAGCGATGGGTTTCGCTAAGTTAATTAAATGGGTTAAAAGCGAAAAGATTGTGAAAGGTCTAGTTGACAAAAGTGAAGAACTTCACTAAAACATTCAAACTGGCAAAAATGATAAAAAAAAAATTCACAATTATTTAAATTGTGATACGTCACAAAAAGTGATATAGAATACAATCAAGTCGTAACGTGAGTTACGAGATATGAAAATCAGAAAATACGCATAAGGCCGGAAATGGCAATATGGTATACCCGAGTGTTGGGGTATGAAGTGACGGCGACTAATTAGTCTAGCCGGTAAAACTATTCAAAGTTAAGAAAATGTCATGACAAATACAAAGCGCTTGTTAATATAAAACAAGCGCGGGATAAACCTGTTAACAGACCGATGAGATTAAGTGGTCAAGTGACAACTCGATTGATAAAGATAAAGGATATAAGCTGAAAGTAACGGCCCGCGAGGCCCTACACATGAAAGACGTACGCGTCAATATAAATGAAAACGTTAGATCGAAAATAATGAATGAATGCCCTGAAAATGAAACTAAGTTCATTTAATCTAAATAAATGAGCCACGTAAATAAGGTTTCGGGGACGAAACCTCTTTAAGGGGGGTAGACTTGTAACACCCCGAAAACGGGTTTGGTAATCAAACCCCGTTAATACTAAAAGACGGGTAAAGTACCGTTAGTAGTAAAAATTTACCCGGTAAATATTAGGATCTAAATAAATAAACCTAAAATTAAATAAAAGGTGAACAAATCCTTTGAGGAAAACAAAGTATATGAAAGGCCCGAGTTAACGGGACTTAGAATAAAACGGGTTATGACTTCCCGAACCCATTAAATTTAACTAGGAATAATTGACCTAGCTAGTAATATGTGACTAAGTTATAAATAGTGAATTATAGATTCAATTGATCAAAATAAAAACATGAGGGACTAATGTTGTCAAGTGGGAAACTAATATTCATTAAAAACAAATAATAACACACAACACACACACTGAGAGTGTGTGTCTGCGTGTAATCGCCCAGGAGCAAGAAGAAAAAAAGGTGTAACCCTAGTTCATCAAGATTCAACAAATTGAAAGGCAATTTAGAGCCAAATCGTATGGATTAACACAAATTCTTGATCACCAAGCTTAGGGGATCACAAGGTATGTTAAATTTTTATGTTTAGTGAAGTTGAGATTCTTGATGAATTTATGATAAACGAAATTATTGCTTGCATGTTTGATGTAAGAGTGAAATAAGGATAAATCTATGTCTAGGAACAAACCCTAGTAAGGATTTGATGAATTAATGATGAAAAATTTTAAAATAGATTATTACCCATTTATGTGCTAAGTGGGTTTTTATGTCATTGTGATGAACACTTGGATTAGGGTGTTAAATTCATAAATAATGATGTTATGATATAAGTTCTAGATGTAGAAACATGTTATGATATAAGTTCTAGATGTAGAAACATGATGAACACTAGTGTTTATTGTTGACCTAGGTCTTTCCTAGCCTCGATTTCACACCAAAGAAAGCAAATAAGCATCCTAAGCACCTGTCACATACTTTAAAGTAAAAGTCAATACACATAGTGTAAAGGTGAGCATACAAGTTTGATAATAGTATATAGAGGTCGAAAGCGTTACGAATAACCAGCACGTACACAGTGTAAAATGAGGCATGTTAGTTATCGACATGAACCTATCGATACCAATAACTGCGGGTTGACTGCCCAAGGCAGTTCGCGATACACACTCACCACTGTGAGCCATGTAGGTAATTGTCCTTAACAACCATTGAGTGAACAGGTGTTGAGTCCAAACTAATAGTACTATCGTTGCTAAGGCAGGTAGACAGCATTCCATGTGTAAACATAACAAACAAGCATTCATTAAGTCACGTATAACATGCGGTAACGGTTAGCGTTTAAAGTATTGCGTATTGTGTTCGATGTGATTTAGTATAAGTAACGTATGTAACACCCAAAAGTGCGTAAAGCAAAAAGGGATCGAGTATACTCACAGCGGTTGATGGATTGAGGGGAGCGCTAGAGAGTAAGGTTAACCTGATCAGAACGATATCATAACGATAAGTGACGCGCAAAACGATGCAAAGTGCAAGTGGGTTGGTCAGCGGTTCGATCGGATGGTAGTCCGATCGGATAGCTGGTCGTACGAGTGACAGTCCGTTCGGACGGTTGTCCGGTCGGATGACCGTTCGAGTGGATTGTTACTTCCTTTGGGAAGGATATGTTTGTGTATGATGGCTTGACTTTTGAAGTTTTCGTTGTAGCATTTTGAAAACATTGAAGTATCTCTACCTTTCAGGTCGGTCAATCGGAAGGTCGTTCGATCGGACGGAAACCCGATTGGTCGGGCACTTCAGTGAGAACAAGTTCACAGTAGGTTGTCACTCGATCGGACGGTCGTTCGATCGGGTGGCATCCTTTGTGCATCGAACATGTTGAAAATTGTTTAAGTGTTGAAGTTTCAAAACATCACATATTCGGATGGTCGGTCGATCGAGTGGTAGCTCGATCGGACGGCAATCCGTTCGGTGTTCCCAAAACTCTTGAAGTTTGGTTTGAGGACTAATGGTGGAACCAAGGTACAAGTCGTTCGGCTGGCCAGTCGCTCGGGCGGCTGTCCGTTCGGGCAGCAGTCCGATCGGACGGCACTCCGTCCTAGTCGAACTGTTCGTCTTATACTTAGTTATTTTGATAGTTTGTCGTTTTATCGAGGCGTTTTGATAACGCGTTAAGCAACATAAACTTTGTCAATACTTGATACTCCTGATCGGACAGGAATCACCCAAATCCGATTAGTTAACTGTTCGAGACGGTGTTCCATGTTTAACCCAAATTCGGTAAACCTCGTGGATAGAATCCATATCTTGGACCACACAACCACAAGAATGAGTAGTATGTCGGCACAAGCTCCGATTTTATCGGTTTTGGAGGCATTGAGTGTAAAAGAGTTGAAAGAAAGTTGGAAAACCATCTTTCAATCCTTTTCATTGTGAATATGTTTAGATCTATGAAAGATCTTTGTTTGTTTATGTGGAAATCGGTTAGATCTAGGTTGTTCTTGGTGGATTGAGGCCAAAACATGAAGTTCTCAAGAACACATGATGACGTCATCCTAGAACACCTCGAATCTTGATGATTTCACGGTTAAAAATTAAGACTCAAAAGATAGAAAGGTGTAGGAGTACGTGTAGATTAAGGAAGTACAAGATTTAGGACGAGATTTTACCGGAATCGCGAGAAATCTGAAGAAAAGTGGGGAGAACGAGCTGGTCGGACGAGAGTTGCCAAAAGTAGTAAGTATGATGGTGACAAGGGGTATTTATAGGGTTACCCGAAATGGAAAGGAGCTGGTCAATCGGATGGCAGCCCGGTCGAACAGTTGTCCGATCGAGCGGCTGGTCGATCGGATGGCTGGTCGATCGGCTGGCCTCCTGACCGATCAGTTGCTTGGTTCGAGTGTTTGGCACGACGAGTTTTGCTGTTTCGATTGCGATTGCGAGCGTTGCGATGCGATAGAATTTCATAGTCAAATTACTTTTAATCCCAACTACTATATCTAAAAATCCAAAATGTTGCTTAGTGAAGACAAAATCCTTGAATCATGTAGGTAAAAATCAATGTCGCTAGTGTTTGTAACGACTACAAAAAAGTAAAAAAAAAAAATGATACCCTGCAAAAAAAAATGTTGTGCATCTTTGTTCCATCATAGGGTTCTAATCCTTGGTCTATGTTCAAGTTTGCAACAATACAACTAAAGTGATCAACTTTACGAGAACGAATATCTTTCTCACATAATTATATTTTAGTATCTATTTTGTAACGGTTTATATTTCTTAAACTCCATTTTGTTTTCAATTATTACTCATTCGACACCATTAATTGGTCTATTTTTTTTACATACACCTAATTAAAATCAGCTTTACGACATTAAGAACTTTCAGTATGAATCTTGATTATTGATTAATACAACTAAGCACTAGTGATCATATTATTAAAAACTATAGGGTATCTAACACCGAATACAAGGCAAGTGAGTACACTATGTATGACATACAAATGTTGTATAATGTATCCATTGTTAAATCATGTTCTCATACGACGTGTTTTTAACTTAACTATAAAAATATCAACGTGCAAAAGAAAATAATCAATCTTGGCAATGGCGTGTTTCTTTGGTTTTTAAGGTGGTGTTTGTTTTTTTGGCCAAAAGCTTATGTCTGCGTCGCGCAGACGCGCGCAGACATAAGGGTCCAGCAGCTTGTTTGTTTTCTTGAAGATCTGCAGAGCTTTTACCTCTGTCTCACCTCTTCCCCAAGCAGATCCTTCCCCATGTCTTCAAACCTCTGCCAACCTCTTCTCCCTCTTCAAAACATCCATCTGCTTCAAAACCCTAGCTCCACCTCCACCTCCGAGGAAATCTGATTTGTGGGAATGAATGAGTCACACATGTGTACCCCTATAGCGCTCGCCATTGTAGTAACGAGATTGCCCATAACGCCCCCCCCCCCCCCCCCCCCCCCCCCCAAATAGCGCACAGGAAATGGGGGAGAGGCGTCATGAGGCGCCAAAAAAGGTGAGGTAACAGGGTGCCGTTAACCACACCACCCAGCCTAACTCATGCACACTTATGATGTTGTCTTGTCATTGGTAATCACATAATACACACTCCAACACTAGATTTGTAACAACTCAACAAGTACTTGTACAAGTGGAACAAAAACCATTGGTTCTTTCTATACTTACAATAAATAACATAAAAGGATTATTAAATGCCAAGAACAATACCATGTGCAACTTTCAATTATGTAAATGTTTGATATTATTTCCCAACATCAAACATGAAAACAATTTAATATTGATTGTATTTAGTTCCACCACAGTTGTAACGACATGTTCTAAGTATTAGATGTCACCATGTTAGCTTTTTAACTGCAAACGGAAAAAAGTTGATGCTAATTGAAGACAAGTTTTTTAATATTTTTAAAGATGATAAAAAAGAAATTAAATATGCCTCACCAACAATACATTTAGGTTGTGCCTAACCGCCTATCATATTATAAAACCAACGTCCTTTCAAACTATTAAATTATGAATTTATTTTATTTAGTACCACCGCAACTGTAACGACATGTTCGAACTTCTAAGTATTAGATGTCACCATGTTAGCATTTTAACCGCAAAAGGAAAAAAAGTTGATGCTAATTGAACACAAATTTTTAAATATATGATTTAAAAGAAATTAAATATACCTCACCAACAATACATTTAGGTCGTGTGTCACACCTTGATTTATCTGGTGAGTCCGGATGTGAGGTTTTTGGGTGACGATTGGATAACAGCTCACAGTACAACGAAAGTAGAGAGTAATAAAGTACAAGATTTAAAAACTTTAAATTATATTAAAATTTATAACGTTGTGTTTCGATACAAAATATCCCCAAAAGTAGGATCTAATAAAATAGACTTGAGACATCATGAGTCTTTTTTGCCACTGAGTCACAATTTCCAAAGCTCGTGATCGAACCTAATTCGGCCTACTATTAAGGTTCGCTTCCTGTATGTTAATCTTTAAAAATACGTCAGTTTCGCTGGTAAATACTATTAACCGACTCATTTGCAAATCATTTGTGAGTCATTGGGATTTTTCTTGTTACCAGATTTACATGTTTGTCACATATTCGGGAGCCAGTGTTCAAAACCGGTTCACGGTTAATATACACACAATTTCAATTCGTGTATGTCAAGTGTATGCCTACACCCCGCACTTTATATGGCCATTACAATAAATGAATTGGGAGGCCCGGATATGGTACTGTTAACCCGCATATATTTTATGTTATTCAAGCAATACGAATTAAACTCGGATTATCAGCATTCTGAAAGCATGTGCCAATTGCGATACCCGAACCAAGTGGTTTTGTACCATATCCCAAGTTTTTATAATAAAAAGTGTCTAAAAAGTATTTACATGTACTATATGTATCCATTTGAATTGTTAGGGGTCATTATAAGTCCCTTGGACTTGACCGGTTAACTTAGGATTAAGCTTGGTTTCGCTAAATTAAGCGTTGACCATATAGAATGTGGTTTATAACCTTACGAATGGGGAGTCTCGTGTAAAATGGTTATTTAACCATACATTCTGATTTGAAAGAGTTTTGAAAACGTTTGACTTGTTACGACTCGTTTGTATGGTTTATGTCATTTTATCGAGTCGTGTGTGTAAATACGGGTCGGGTGGTCAAATGGGTTCATAACAAGTCAGATATGTTAGAATATATTTTTATGATGACATGTAACCTGTTTTGGTGTCAAAACAATCAGTTGTAATGTTTAAAAGTTAATTAGCCGCTAATTGCATAAAGCTGCATTTTGACTTTTTGATAATATAAGTTTGACTTGTCATTTGACTTATTGAAACGTGATGATCATGTGATATGAATGCAGGGTATTATGCCTTATATTATGATGATGGCGTAGGTGAATTTTATTTAAAATTGATTTGACTAAAGTGGACATAATTGGAAGTCCACAAAAAAGTCAAAATGTTGACAATTTTGGACTTCCGGATAAAATTAAACTACTAAACTGAGTGCTAATGAAAAGGCTAAGGAATGAGACTTACTCAGCTCAGAGAAGGCTCCTTGAAACACCCAAAGGAAGCTTGAAAGAGAAGAAGATAGAGAACTTCACATTTTGACTTTGAAGTGTTTAAAGTGGTGTGAATGAATGTATTTTATGGTGCTATTTACAGTTATCAAGAGTTTATAAGGATGAGACAAGTGTCCCTGAAGGTTTAAGGGCTTGATTAGTGTCAGAAGACGTGTCATGATATGCGCCAAATGCAACATATAAAGTATATTAAATAAGGTATAAAAACAACCCCTTTTCAGTACTAATATTAGAAAAAGTGTGTTTCTTTGTTTACTTTTGATTTTCAGGATCAAAAGAGCTTAAATATACAAAAGGGACAAATTAACGACGAAAACCAGCATAAATACGAAAGAAGGAAAGTTGCCACACTATACCGACCCTCCAAGCTTCACCCCAAGAGTAAAAGCAACAAACCAGAAGCCAAACACAGGGTCATGCCTCACTCAAGATTCCTTACAGATAAAGACAAACAGAAGATGACAACGGACACGGGGCCGTGTCACCTAAACATGGGTCGTGGTCAACTTTTAGATTTGCAAATATGGGTTCGTACAACAAGTACAAGGGCCACGAGGCGGTGCCGTTGACACACGGGGCCGTGTGTGCAGATGGGCTGACAAGTGCATTAAATGAAGACAAAGAAGGTGAAGGACACGGGGCAGTGCCTACCAGGCACAGGGCCGTGTGAACCTACTGTTTCCCACTATGAATACATATGCTTGGCTCACTTGCAAATCATCCCTTGGTAAACCATTTCTCTCACTTCCACCACCACAATACCATCATCTTCCACCCCATTAGTTAGAGTTAGAGTACTCTCGGGATTTAGGATTGATAGTAAGAGCCTTCATCAAACTATGTCCATGCTTGGCTAATCTCTTACATCATTTGGTGAAGACGAAATCTTTTATGTATTACTTTTGATTTCCGACCTTTGGTCACCTTTTTAATCGTGTATGTATTAATGACTTTAATAACTAGTTCTTTATATTAAAAGTGAAATTTATCCTATCATCTCTTCATGTTTTGTTGATTCACTCATTCGTTTCTTTACGATCTATATAAAGCGCGTTAACTGCCTAGAAGGGGGTTAGAAGGGTGGTTTGGGTAAAGTTTTTGCCTCGTTCAGTGTATAGATCCTGCGAGAACTTGTTTCAAACTTATTAGGACTTCCTTTTGAGGCAGATAGCATCAAATTGGGGGAAGCAAGAACAACTTGAATCCCTTATAAATAAACTACTATTAAAACTTTAAATCGGCCTTGCGGGACTATATCTCTGTTGACTCAGACCAATATGGCCGAGGGTAGCGTTGCCTCCAAAAGAGGGACATGCCACATTTTACATTAATAACTTACTTACTTATCTTTCAATAATCCGGCCTTGCGGGACTGTATCCCTGCTGACTAGGACCAATATGGCTGAGGGTAGCGTTGCCTCCAAAAGAGGGACATGCCACTATAACTAAGATAATCTTTTAACAAAACTCGAAGTGCGGAAATCATCAAAGGATACATAAAAGATAAGTCGGAACCAAGTGATTCTTTCTTGTTTATTTGTTTTTTTATTAGTTTAGTTTCTTTCTTTATTTCTACATGTTTAAAAACATTTTCTCAAAATTTGGGTCAATTAGACGTTGACGATAAACCGGTATTAAAAGCTCTTGTGTCCTTGTACGACCTCGGTATCTTACTATCACTATACTACGCCAACGCTGGGTTCACTTGCCCTAATGTGTTGTAGAGAGTGATAATTTTATATCGTGTTTTATAAATTTAAAGCTTGATAAAAGAGTAAAAAGTACTTATAAATTATAACAACAATCAATACACCCTCGCTCACATCAAGTTTTTGGCGCCGTTGTTGGGGACACAAGGATTTTAAGAAAGATTAAAATCAAAGGCCTAATCATTTTCTTTAGTTTTTCTGTTCAAATTAATTTTCGTTAAAAACAAAATCACAGTTACAGTAGCTTAACACGGGGCCTAGTGGAAGGAAGATTTGGGTTTTCTAATGGAGACTCAAGTTCAATCCTCACTTGTGACACTTTGGTGGATTAGGCAATGATGGATAGAGTCTAGCCTCCTTGCAGAGGTGCCAGACTCTATTTTGAGCCCACCCGGGTTTCGTCCCATCGTGTGTTACACCAGAGAGTTCTACTCTTGTGGTGGCATAACGACTGTCAAGTGGCAGACGACGGTATGGTTTCCTGGGGGAACGCCCAAGCCAAACTCTGAAGCCAACGTGGGCACGGTTAAGATAACTTAGTCTGGCTGGAGTGGGGCAACGGGGCTCTCAAAATTGGGGAGTACGATAGCGTAATACAAGAAAGTCGCCGTTCAAAAAAATAAAATAAAATAAATCTTTTCATGTTAAGTTTATGTAAGTATAGACATAACATGGTTTTAGTTCCACTTGTGTAAATACTTCTTGAGTTGTTGCACAAGTCTAGTGTTCAGAGTGTTTAATGATGATCTATCGTAGTAACCTATGGTTTCAGGTTTTGGATCTTAGCGAGAAATGAAAAATGAACCCAATGTTAGCCTATGTGTTAACTTTTATGGTTAAGCCTTGGTATGACAACAAAGTCTTGAATCTATAATGAGAGAGAAAGTGTAAACGAGACGGTGACATGGGAACAAGAAGTACGACATCAAACTTTTTTTCTTTAGACCTTATGCCCAAGGTCGGCCGTAGGAGTGGGCGAGCCGCACCTTTCATCGAGGCCCGTTTTCCAATCCTATGATTTTGCTATGTTTATTGCTATAATGTTAAAATATGAAGCCGAAAAAGTTATTGGTCCCTCCATAAAAAAAAACAATAACCTAACATTCTAATACTATGGTCTTGCTATGTTTATTGCTTTGACGTTAATCATTGTTAAAAAAATATTATTCATATGATTCGTCAAGGGCTAAGGGCCCCTTTTCTCGGCTCGTATATGGCACTTGAGTTATCATATGGTATGTCTTTCTGAAAACATCTTTAGGAGAGAGGTCATAGATCATAGGAAAATGTTGAAAATATGTATGTTTTGAGCTATCATATTTAATCCATTTAATTAAACAGGTAGACCTACTTATTTGTCTTTTACAGCCTATCAATCAAATCAATATGTTTACAACTTAATTATTACCCGCCAACCATTTGACATGTTAAAAAATATGAACAGATCAACATGCAATATCTTGGTTGCACTGTATTCTTTCTCTTAAATCACTATTCTTTTAACAGCAAACACACACATGTCACAAGCACCCTATAATCTACAACAACAACAACAACAATACCTATAGTGATTCCCACAAATAACAAAACTATTTGTAAGGTTTAGGTGAGTGAAATGTAAACAAACCTTTCCCCCATCCCTAAGGATAGAGAGGCCCCATCCAAATATACCCCTAACTCTAAACAAACAACCGAGAACCAAACAAATCCAAATAAATATGCATAAGAAAAAAAGGTGATGAAAGAGTAACATGACGAAACATAAACATGTATTACATGCTACACAACATACAGACATGCACAATCACAATTAGGGATGAACAAATGGTACCAGGTATATTCAGTACCGGTACTGGTACCCATTTTTTTAGGATTTTCGATACCGAGCTCATCCCTAATCACAATCACAAGCCAAATCCACCTGAAGTGTATGGACATGCAAAAGGGGTGATGAAATAGTAACATAGTGAAAACAAGAACACGAATAAGTTGATACGCAACATATAACATGCCAGGAACAATCACATGCCAAGTTCATTTAAAGCGTATGAACATTTAATTCCCTAATTCAAAGCTAAGCAATGCCTCTAAAATTCTTTAACCTTAATCCTACGCTTCCATGCCCTCATATCCTGGACCATGTTCTCAGAGATGCACAACTCTAGCAAATCATGTCTTATTCGTTCATCCTAAATCAATTTGGGTCTAACTCTACTCCATATCCCCTCCACGGTGAGAGTTTCCACTACTCTAACTGTCGTTTACCTCCTCCTCAAATGCCAAAACCATCTCAATCTCTCCTTCTTTATCTTATCCAAAACACTAACCACTACTAACATTTCCCTTAAAACCTTATTTTTTTACCTACTCCTAAAATACACAAATTACACACTTAGCGGGACTTGAACCCACATCACTTTGATGGGGATTAAATTTCGGTATCAGACGGATTGCCCACTTTACATTAGGGTTGGCAATTTTACACGAATACACGACACGTACCTACACGAAGTTAACATGTATCGTGTATGGCCTTAACATGTATCGTGTACCAAACAGGTAGACACGAGATTACCTGTTAATTTTCGTGTATAAACGGGTTAAATACCTGTTTACCTGTTAATACCCATTAGTACACGATAAGAAATTAAATTAAATAAAACTCATCAGCCATGTGCGTGTGGGTTCCTTAATTCCTTTCTATTTTCATTCCTCATTCAATTCAAAAACAAAATAAATAAATAAAACCATAAACTCCCTCTGTAACTCTCAGATAATATGTCGTGTTCATGTTTTTGTTCGTGTTAACAGGTATTAACATGTAATTTTTGTGTATAACAGTCGAACAGTCGTGTTAACATGTAATTTTCGTGTATATCGTGTCGTGTTCGTGTTCGTGTATGGGATTTCGTGTATCGTGTACCGTGTACGGGTATACACGATATGTCAGCCCTACTTTACATGACTTCATCCCACACCACTTTCACGAAGATAATCTAGTACCACCAGGCCGAGAGGCTATCATTATTTTTATTTTCATAGTTTTTATCATTTTATTTTTAAAAATTTTAGTGGTACCCCATTCATTGAAGCATCTCCATCGCCATTTTTATACACCCGCCCCTTTGAATCGCTCTCAATCTCTATCTACCCATTCCCTTCCTTCATCAATCATCACCTTCTCTCTCTCTCTCAAACAAAACAAACCCACAACAACAATGGCGTCTCCTGGCATGTTACCTGCAGGTCTGGTTTCGAATCTACAAGACGTTCTCAAGAAGAAAGGTGGGAACAACAATGCACCCGAAAAAGACGATGACAACAAAAAAGATGATGATCAATCTTCTTCTTCTACTGCTGTTGAAGAATATGATCCTTCGAAGCCTGTCATCTTTGTTACCAATACTGAGGGGCTTGATTCCCCTGGCCTCATCTCTCTTGTTGAAGCTCTTGTTGATGAGGCTCTTTATAATATCAGTGTTTGTGCCCCTCAGTTGTAATTTTCTTCACCCTTTCGTTGGTTTGGTTTTATTGATTTTGTTTGTTTGTGTTAGTTAGTGGCCTAAGAATCGTTAGGCGCTAGTCGGCATATGGGTATGGACGATTGGATTTTATTAGTAATTTTTAGTTATATAAATATATATACACACTATATTATAATACATAATATTAGGTGGTTAGATGTGTTTGTGTTCCCGCCACACCGCTTGGGCATCTCTAGTGTGTGTGAATATATACACACGTTTTTATATGTAATTTTTTCAAGTGGATAGGTTTTAACCTCTCCTCGACCCATTTTTTGTAGGCAAGTTGGATTTAAATAATTCTAACTGGCTGTTTTTGGCCAATAATAATCTCAAGTGAGTTTATTCCCGGTAGTGGTCCCAACTTTTTCATTTTGTTTGTATAATGGTCCGACGTTAAAAATAACTTAACAGGGTTAAGTTTTTTTCCGAATTACAAATCGATGTAATTTGGAATAAACTCCGTTATGTTTTTTTAACGGTTGACCATTCATTATACATAGAAAATGAAAAAGTCGGGACCACTGCCGGGAATAAACTCAGTTGGGATTATTTTTGACCAAAAAAAGCCAGTTTGGATTATTTATAGGGTTTGGCCGGAATCGCTGGGCTGCCACCGATTTTTGGTTGATTAGGACCACCTAGGTCCGCCTGGACCGCCATTGACTGCCTAGAGATTAATGGGCTGATTAGATGAAAATTTCTAGGTGAACCTCAGGTTAGCCATTAATCGACGACTAATAGCAGGCTAGGTGTGATATTTACAACCATGGTGTCAATTTGTTGGATGATTTGATGGTGATAATCAAGGTGTATCTAAATATTTGAAATTAAATATCAGATAATTACTTTTAAAATATGGGTTGCTACAATCAAGGTTAAAAGATTATTTTTTGGGTGAAATCATGAAGATTTGAAGATTATTACTGTTGGTTTTGCAGGGATAAATCATTTTCTGGCCACTCGTATACATACCAAGAATCGATTTCGGTAAGCTCTGCTGAACTCAAAGGTGCCACTGCATATGAGGTTTCTGGTAAGATCAACTTTCTTTGCCATTGATTACTGCACACCAGTTTTATATGTTCTTATATTGAATGTAATAATTATACATATACCAAGAACTTTTCCTTATGTTTTATGATGGTGAAGCATGGTTATTAGTTCTTAACAGATCTATAAACTTATTACATGTAGGTACCCCTGTGGATTGTGTTTCGTTAGCGTTATCTGGGGCATTGTTTGCATGGTCAAAGCCTTTGTTGGTATATATATTTTAAGAAATTGTTCGGTGCCATCAGTCGTCGTGATTGTAGTAAATTTTAATTTATTTTTTATGCTTGTATTTTGGCACGACAAACAGGTAATCGTTGGAGTTAACAAGGGTCCAAGCTGTGGCAATGATATGTAAGCCGTCGATTTATATATTAGTGATCAAACCGTTGTTTAAATGATCATGAGTTCGTTTTAAATTACTTTCAACATTATGTACATTCAGTGATAACATACTTGTTATAAATTCTACAGGTTTTCTTCGAGTGCTGTAGCTGGAGCTAGACAAGCCTTAATTAGCGGAGTACCGTCGTTATCAATCTCCTTGAACTGGTAAATAAGGCTCATTTTGTGCTTTGCGGGTTTTCCTTTACTTTTATACTATTGCTAGTTATAGTTATTACATGCTACAGTTTGAACCAAACGTTTATATTTTTTCAGGAAAAAGGGTGAAAGTCAAGAAAGTCATTTTAAGGATGCAGTTTCGGTTTGCATGCCTGTAATAAAAGCAGCCATAAGAGATGTAGAAAAAGGCATTTTCCCGAAAACTTCTTCATTACATATAACCGTTCCTGCATCCCCTACAGAGAACAAGGTTACTCTCATTTTCAACTAGATGGCAAATTTATATATGAGTAAACTGCCATTTTCGCCCCTGAGGTTTGGCCACTTTTGCAACTTTCGTCCAAAGGTTTGTTTTTTTGCATCTGGATCCAAAAGGTTTGAAATCTTGCCATTTTCATCCGACTCGTTAACTCCATCCATTTTTTTAACGACAAGTCAGGGGTATTTCCGTCATTTAATCTTGCCATTTCGATATAAATAAACAAAACAAACAGCTAAATGACGAAAATGCTCCTGACTTAACGTAAAAATTGGATGGAGTTAACGAGTCGGATGAAAATGACAAGATTTCAAACCTTTTGGATCCAGATGCAAAATAACAAACCTTTGGATGAAAGTTGCAAAAGTGGCCAAACCTCAGGGACGAAAATGGCAAGTTATACGTTCATTATTTGCGATGTGTCATGTTTGCAGGGATTCAAGTTGACCAAACAGAGTTCATGTCGTTCGAAACCAATTTGGCAAGCGATTGCAGCCAACAGGAACCCTTCGGCTGCACGTTACGGCAATCAACCAGGCATGGGCTTGCAATTTGCACAGCTAGGTCGAGATGCATCTGCAGCAGTAAGTAGTTCATTTATCGCTTTTAAAGTTTTTAAATAAGAACATCACGTTGCATATTTGGTTTAAATGTTTTGTTTTGTTCTATGTATAAGGCTGCAGCACGGCGAAACTCACAGAATAAAAGCTTGGAGGTTGTTGAATCAGTCGGGGTCTCCGGGAAAGTTGACCCTAATAGGAAAGTCAAATACTTCAGACTAGAGGTAGGTAAACGGGTTGGGTTGACCCGTATTTCCAATTTTGAACCTTTTTTTATTGATAATATTTACAGTGATGATACAATTGTTTGGAAAAGCGATTGAAAAGATTAAAAATAGACTTTGAGCGTTCTTTAATGCGCTTCATTTTTAACTACTCTTTTTTGGACCCATTTGTGATAAAAGTTAAAACACAAACCTGTTAGCGTTATAAATCTTATGGACACTAAAGTTTGCATGATGGTGATTCAGTTTCAAGACAGTAACCAAGAAGACACAGATGAGAATCTTGATTTCCGGGCCCTTGAAAACGGTTTTGTAAGTATACTAAACTCATATCTTAAATCGTTAAACATGTATTAGTTAATACTAGATATAAGTGATTATTTAAAGTTTTAATATCATGTCAAATGTTAACAAGTGCTACAAATACATTTTAGATATGTTATTCATGTTGTATCTTGAATTTGAATTTGATTTACTGTACAACATCATGCTAGAAGAAACATGTTTTTGTTTTGAAACAGATCTCTGTTACTCCAATCTCTGTTTCTCAAGTGATCGAGCCGGACATTGAAAAGGCTGCATCCGATTGGATTTCTGATTCAATTCACGACTGAAATGCAATAATCGCGTGTGTATATTTGGAGATGCAAATTGGTATTTCAGCTTTTAGTAATTATTTGAAGGACTTGACATTATTTCTGATTTAATCAAATTTTATTTAATTTATTTTGGGTGAAAAAAATCCTTCCCCACAAGCCTGTGTGACATGGTGTAAAAGACCTTTTTGGCCTTTTGAGTTTTGATATCTAATGGCTGACAAAGTGGTCACAAGTTTGTTTCCCTTTAAATGTAGATTTGATTTGGATTTTGTAAATTTGTAGTTGTTTGTCGTCTATATGGATATACATACAGCTACATTTTAAGGTTAATAATTATTTTGAAATTATTTTTCTTTTGGATAAAGAAAATGAATATTGAATGTATTTGATTGTGACATTAGTTGAAGGACCTTTTATGGGCACAATTGCCCTTTTTGGGAGGGTAAACATCAAAATCATGATTTGAAAATCTGTTAAGTTGGTTGGGGCCATTGATGAGGGTCATAAAGATAGGCCTGGTCTATTCGCACACGGCCTATGTCTATTTGCACACTCAAAGCGCCCCGCTATGGCCAAAGCGGGGCGCTTTGAGTGTGCAAAAAGACAAAAAATGTTGGCTGGAAGTTGTGTTGTTTTTTTTTTTGAAATAGGTGGGATGTGGGTTAGTTTGGTAGTGTTTTTTGAAGGAAAAAATTGTATTTGAGTTTTATAATACGTTGTTTTATAATTACGTTTTTTTACGTCATTATTTTTATAGAACGTATATAATATAAGTGCGTCTTTATAAACTGTTAACCTAGTTTATTTTGTTAAATTAAACGAACACGTTAAATAAATTGTACAGAAAGCCATAAGAATTAAACGTAAACAATCCAAAACCAACGTGATGTAAATATATATCAGTTTGTACATACAAAACAAAAAGGTACAACTGACTACATAATACATAACAAAACACTATACAAACAAACTAAGGTACTAATCCTCGTGCGGTGGGGACGGTGGGAGGGGAAGTGGAGGCAACCCAGCGCGCTCTCGTAGAGAAACGAGCGTCTCGATGATCCAGTCCTGGCGTGCGGCCTGGCGTCTGAGGCGCCGGTCGAAGTCCCGAGCCACCTCACGCGCTACCGGAGGCAGGTCAGCGTAAACGTGCTGCAGGTACTGTGGCGGCTCAGGAGCTGGCTGAACTGGTGGTACCGGGATCTCCTCGATATGCTCCTCCTGAGCCGGATCCTCTAATACAGGCTGAGCCTGAGCCTGAGCCTGAGGCTCCTCCTGAGCCTGAGCCTCAGCCTGAGGCTGGCCCGGGAACTGATCGAGTCCCAGAGCCTGTAGCTGAGCCTGCCGAGCGGCCGCCTGCTCAGCAGGAGGGGCCAACACTCCAGGCCTCAACTCAATAACAACCGGGATGACCTCCGGCACCGGCTCCGGCTGCCAAATCAGCCCGTCTCCGCCCCTAAACCTCAGACCAACATCAAAGCGACGGGTGATCTGCATGCTAGAAACTGACGCGCGGCCCAACCTGGTAGACGGGACCGGATCGGACAGCACCGGATCTCCCTCGGGCACGATCCCGAGCGAGCGTGCGATGGCGGTGATGAATGAGCCAGTGTGCACCCACCCGCGGAGCTGCCGGTGGTATGCTGTGGCAAAGTAATCTGCCAGGCTGGCTGCTAGATCGCAGGGCTGTCGTCGCAGTAGGCAGTATAGAAAGAAAAGGTCACTGAGGTTGACCTTCTCCCTGCTGTTTTCCCGCGGCACGATAGTTGCCGCGATAACATGGTGCAGGTATCGGAACAAGGGGTCTTTGATGGTGGTGGCCTTTTGCCAGGATCTCCCAAAGGGAACCCTGGAAATGGCCCTCCAGAAACTGATAAGCGTCTGCCTGTCCATCATCGTAACTGCCTGCGTATATAAATCAGTATCAAGCTCGGCCTCTATGTACAAACCTATATAAACAAATAATATTAAATAAACAAATAATAATAATAAACAAATAATATTAAATAAACAAATAACATTAAATAAACAAATAATAATAATAAACAAATAATATTAAATAAACAAATAACATTAAATAAACAAATGATATTAAATATAAAATAATAAATAATATTATTTAAACAAACCTGTATGGACAGCAAACTGCCGCACACTCATCTCAAACTGCTGACCGGCGAGACGGAATGTAACCTCGTGGACTGGAAAATCTGGGTCCTCCACGTAATCCGCCGGATGCGGCGCGTATGTAAACGTGGAAAGAAACTCCCACGTAAGCTCAGGGTACGAGTCCTCCATCGCTAACTCAAATAGGCGCGACCAAGGAGTATCTAGTCCAACTATCTCACGCGTCCGCGCGGCCTCTCCCACGGTCTCCAGCAGGCCCCAGTCTATCCCTACATGCTCCCCAATGGGGATGGTGCGCAACCTCGCGCATCTCCCCCTCGCTCGTGACCCCGGCGGAAACTGCAGGTACGGACATGCCGGCTCTCCCTCATCTCCCACATCTCCCTCAGCCTCCATATGCTCAATCTCGTCATCGGAGGAATCCATCCCTGCACGTTGACAAGATAATATTAAATAAACAAATAATATTACTAAACAATTTAAATAATAAACAAATAATATTATTTAAACAATTTTTAATAATAAACAAATAATATTAAATATAAAATAATAAACAAATAATATTAAATATAAAATAATAAACAAATAATTTTATTTATAAAATTTAAATAATAAACAAATAATATTAAATATAATTTAAATAATAAACAAACAATATTAAACAAATAATATTAAACAAATAATATTAAAAAAAAATAATAAACATGAACCAAAGCGCCGCGCTTTGGCCTCGGCGCGGCGCTTTGGTTCTTCGTTATGAAGAACAGCCCCAGCAACATGATCACAACCGCCCAAATCAAATCAAAATCAAACATATAACTTGAACCAAAACAATAAACGAAGTTCGATCGTACCTAATAGCGGTTGAAATCCGGAAAAAGACGATCTTCGCACTAGTGTGTGTAATCGCACCGTAGTGTGTGTGTTTTGTTTGAGGGTGAAATGGGGGAGAAGGCTGCCCCGCTTCAGGTATAACGAGGGGCCAAAGCGCCCCGCTATGGCCAAAGCGGGGCGCTTCGGGGCCAAAACGCTGCGTTATGACCTAAGCGGGGCGCTTCGGCCCTTTTTTTAAAATTTTAAAATTGTTTTTTATTCACAAACGCGTCGATAATAGTCTAAATTTTACGTTTTTTCCATTATACATCATTTTTTAAAATATATGGACTATACTGCAAGTTCCGGATCAAATCGGTTACGTGTGATGTCTTATTCCGTTATATCGTATCATTTTGGTTTGAAAGCACAAGTACTCCTGTGAGAGGTGTTATGTGTATCAGCCGCCTACCGCACATGAACATGACGTATTTTTTCATTAATTGTAGTATTATGATGTATATGGTCATTTTGGGTCGTACAAGTGCGTATTGAATCTGATTGGGTCGTGTCGGTGACATTCGGTTTTTAACGTGATGTAACGCATATATTGAACAAACACAAACGTGATTATTATTAAACACATTTAACCTACATCGTGAACATATGGGGTTACATTAAGGTCAGGGGCACGATATGTAAGCATTTCGTACGTGTTGATCTGATCCCTGTATAATGTATGCCAGGCTGCTGCGCGCTCTGTTCTGTGTGCTGTCCAAAGTGGGTTTGGGGGAGGCATTGGATAACAACCTCCAAGCTCTACATGTATGAAATGCCCATGGTCGACGAACACAACCGCAACCACCAGGTGAGGTTCCTCAGCTTCGTTTGGCCCGCCCAGCAGAGGGAAAATTGTACAGCTCCCACGCATGTCGAAGCTGTGAACAATCACACCGTATCGTTGGGCAATAAGAAACCCCGTCTCAGGCATCGTCATGTAATTTTCGATATCTGCTCGTCCCACCCCCTTGAAATTGATCCGTCTAAGCAGCGCATCATAATGTCCTATGTTTTCCGGATCGAAAAACTGCCTCCAAAGCGATTCGTTCGTACGTAACTCCTTTATAAGTTGTTTCCGGATCATCAAATATGAATTTTGTTTCACTCCTAACCCAACAGCCACCGATCGAAACCCACAATGACCATCTGGTTTCACGTCCTTTATTCTAACGATGTATGGATGGATCACTTCGGGAATCTGAGATGCGTAGTTGCGGATCGCTATATCCGTCTTAGGACCGAGCTTGATCATCGGGAAATCAGGGTGCAGGTTGATCGGTTTGGTATTCTTTTGTCTTCTAGAATCTTCGAGTGATATGTACGAGCTGTGACGGGGAAGATCATTTGAGGCCTCGACCCAAGTTTCTTCCGACGGAATGTACGAGCTTTTTCTAGCGGCTTCAACCTTTCTTTCTTCCTGCGTTTTCAATGTTGGGCGACCACGAGTTTTCTTCAGAACAGCAGGAGGTTTTTTGTTATTGTTCCCTGGATTGAGGATTTGCTGAAACTTTTCAAAGAAGCTCCTTTTCACCTGAGGGGGTGTTGGATCGATCTTTTGTTTCAATTTTTCAAATTCCGCGTCTACATCGATATCCTCTATGTTTTTCTTTGCAGGCTTGAAGTTAAGCTTCTTCCAGAACACGTCTATGTGTGTGATCCGGAGTTGCTGACCTGTGGATGAAAACAAATTAGGTGGCAAAATCATAACGAGAAAGGTCAAAGATATTAATTACCTTTATTTTCCAACTTTTCCAAACGACAGGCACATGGCAAACCACAGCTGGTAAAAAGTTGGCAACCACAGCTTGCACCGTAGGCTCTCAACCCGTCTTCCTTACGTTTTAGTTCCCTACTCAAAAGCTCAATCGCATATATTGAAACCTTTCTGAGAATATATGCAAGCATGGGCTGCTTCTTGTGGTGCGTCATCACTTTTCGGAGGCTTGTTTCAAAGCTTGTACTAATCTCGGTGTATTGTCTATCAACAACATGATCAACATACAGTACAAGTTTATCCAGTGTGTTGCGATGACTTGGAAAGTGACTTTTTAGTGTTGCATGCATGGCCTCAACCCTGTTGGTCGTAGTTTGGTGAAAGTTGATAGTTTTGTTAATCCAGCATGATACAAACTTTTCACGGTACGGATCCAACCAGGATTTCTTCATATAATCAAAAACCTCTAAAATTAAAAAAAACGTAAATAGTCAGTTTTTGTTATTATATAAAATTTGAACATAATTATGTAAGAAATACCTACGTTCACGGTCATCTTCTTTCAGCTGTGCTTCAAGGTTTTCCAAGTTATACCTGTATATTTCCTCGGTCGTAGACTCGCACAATAACCAAAAACTACGTACGAATTCTTTCCAATCCTTGTCAGAGAATTTCTTCTTGCTGTTCTTATTAATATTTTGTTGAATATGGAACCGACAAAGATACTTATGCGCTTTTGGAAAAACTTGTTCACACGCGTTCATCAGCGCAAAATCCCTGTCTGTTAAAATCACGCGCGGTTCCATACATCCTACCAGCATAGACTTGATCCTCTGCAACACCCATAGGTAGTTCTCTGACTTCTCAGCGGAAATTACCGCACAAGCAGCCGTAAACGATTTGTTTGTCGACGTCATGCCTACGACCTGAACAAATGGCAGGTTGTACATGTTCGTTTTGTAGGTGGCGTCAATAATTAGCACATGCGGGAAGACACACCACATATTGAATGATCTTTCGTGAACAAAGAAGACATCTTCAACTTCGTTTGATATCTCATTCGTGCGCATGTAATAAGTGTAATTTTTTTCGAGAAGAATGCTTTCAAGTTTTTGCATCGGAGACTTACCGACATTTTTTTCGGCGTTGATCTTCTGAACAACGTTGTGTATATCTTTCGGAATAAGCTTTCTAGCCGGATTGTTTTTTGTCAGCGTTCGCCAGATACTTTGGTTGGGAATGTCTTGCTCTGCCAGCTCCTTAACCAGTTTTGTATCCTCCGAAGAAAGCCTTCTCGCATACGCGTGACCCTCTAAGTTTTCAATAGGAGTGTGGTTATGCTTCGCCTTCGTCACCTCGATCCTCCAAACACTTCCGGATGATTCCGAAAACCCGATCATCTCGAACGGGCAGCCTATTTTCTTGCTACCCGTTTTCCTCTGTGTAGCTATACTCTTATGCTCCCCACCAAAAGTACATTGAAACCAAATCTTGTAATTCTCTCCTCTTTTATTCGACCTCTTAGTCACAATGAGGTAACCGTTGTCTTTTGCCGTGTCTTGTACCCAACGCACCAACTCTTTACGTGACGAAAAGGTCTGCGTCGTATCAAACGAAAACGTAACCGGGTAATAGCCTTCCTCGTCAACAGACACATCCCCCGGCTCACCATCGTCACCGAGGTCCGAATATACTTGATGTTCAAAGTTGTGCTCGCCACCGTAACCGAAATTCGAATAACCTTGTAAGCTCTGTTGACAACCGTAACTGTCGTTTGGACCACACTCCTGCTGTACAAAGCTGTACTCGCCACCGTAACCGAAATTCGAATAACCTTGTTGTGCGTAAGGGTCCTCCACAGGGGTATTCAAATCCAGCGTCACCGTGTTATCACGATAATGAATGCCAGATACAACCTCTGCCTCCCTCAAGTTGGACGAGACCGGTTTCTCATACGAGTCAGAAATAGTGGTCCCCTCGTAAGAATCAGGAACAACTGTCTCGTCAGAATATTGACCGAAAATATAGTTGTTTAACCACGACATCGTTTTTTGTAAACAACAAACAACAAAACACTCGAATACCCACGTATGTTTGTAAACAATGTGAAGAAGAAGAAGACCGAGCTTTGGAGCTTTGAAGCAGAACCTCAATCAGTAGTTTGCTTTTTAAAAGTGAAAATTTGGGTCGAAGCGCCGCGCTATGGCCAAAGCGCGGCGCTTAGGGTTAACGACAAAACATCATAATCAGCTTTATGTCTGTCAAACAGTATCGAATGTTTCAAACGTCAATCGAAGTACGTTTTGTCGATCGAAGCGCCGCGCTTTGGCCATAGCGCGGCGCTTTGGGGTGTGAAAATAATTTTGGGCGTGTGCAGCTAGCATGACCCTAAAGATATTGTGGAGAAAAAAAGTTCAAAATGATTGCTTCTGATTAGTGAAATGATAAATATTCTTGAAAAGGGGGGTTTTAACTTTTAAGCAGTGGCGGAGCTAGACCTTAAAACCAGGGGTATCCAAAAAAAAATCATTAACTTTGAGGGGTATCCTTTATATAAAATCGAAAAAAAATCAAAAAATTAACACTGCGAACACGACTTTGAGCCGTAGCCCGTGCTACGGCTGGTTCTTAGTTGTCTCCGCCCCTGCTTTTAAGGAAGTGTTGATGACACTTTCTCTATTTAGACTGTGTGTAGTGGGGCGGTATGCCCACACATGGCGCCCGAAAACGCCCAGGAACACCGCCACAAGGGGCGGTATGCAGATGATTTTGAGGTGTGGTGCGACCTCCATAGCGGCGTGATGGATTGAAGTTTGATTTTTTTTTTTTTTTTTTTTTGTATTTTCTGGTTTTCCCCACTCAAACATATATACATACATCCAAAATTTAGATCTGTTTCGAAAGAAGGGGAAGGAAGAAAGAAGGGGAAGGAAGGAAGAAAGGAGTGGGGCTGTTTTGTTGCAGGTTTCTAAAAGAAGGGGAAGGAAGAAAGAAGAAAGAAAAAGGGTTTTTAAAGTGTAATGTTTTTTTTTTTTTTAATTTTAGTGTAATGTTTTTTTAATTTAATGAAATGAATTTTAATTTTATAAAGTTAGAAAATAATTATAAAAAATTAGAAATTAATAATTGAGTAATGATTAGACGGGGGCTTTATGACTACGGGCTTAAATGCATAACGCCCCATAACGCCTACCCGCACACGTGGCTCGCATAACGCCCACAAAGGGGCGTTATGACTACGCATGGCCTTAGAGTAATCACAAATTTTGTTCAATAATTCATTAAAGGGCAATAGAAATAGGACAATGAACGCCACCTAACAGTCGATGGATAAGACCATACCCAATGGATAACACCATCTCCAACAAACCCTGCAGATATGACGATTGTTATGTTACGCGTGGTAGTGAAATCCGTTCATACAAGAAGTTCTAAATCCCTAATAAAAGTTACTCATTCTGACCCAAACCCAAATCAACATAACCCAACTACCTGCCCATTTTTATAGACATAAAACCTGTTAGAGCACTTTGTTTAAAATAATATGGTTTTTACGATACATATTTATCACAAGTTTTTAAAATAATATTGTTTTTAAAATAATATATAGAGAGAGATTACAAAAAAGAACTTGCAGGTCGGTGCCAAACCCATCAACCTGAACTAACAAATTACTCGTTAAGACCCAAACCCGTATATGTATACTAATTAAAAGTAATAATTCGAGCCGAACGGACCTTTGATCATGCTTGGCTCGTTTACAAACTGAACCAAGCAGAGCGGCTCGTTTACAACCGAGCGTCAAATCGAACGAGCATTTTCCAAGCAATTTCCGAACAAGCGTCGAGAGAGCGACGAGCGGCTTGAACGGCCCTAGTCGTAGGTCAATTTCTAGTTTGCACATGTGATTTAAACCTACATTTGCATTAACCAAGGGAGGTAGACAAGTTATTAAAATATGGATGCTTTCCACATATCTACAACTGCAAGAACATTATAAAAAGTTATTAAAACATTTTAAACAGAAGAAACTCGGCAACAAAAGATGTTGTATAAAAATAACAAGAAGTTCTAAATCCCTAATAAAAGTTACTCATTCTGACCCAAACCCAAATCAACATAACCCAACTACCTGCCCATTTTTATAGACATAAAACCTGTTAGAGCACTTTGTTTAAAATAATATGGTTTTTACGATACATATTTATCACAAGTTTTTAAAATAATATTGTTTTTAAAATAATATATAGAGAGAGATTACAAAAAAGAACTTGCAGGTCGGTGCCAAACCCATCAACCTGAACTAACAAATTACTCGTTAAGACCCAAACCCGTATATGTATACTAATTAAAAGTAATAATTCGAGCCGAACGGACCTTTGATCATGCTTGGCTCGTTTACAAACTGAACCAAGCAGAGCGGCTCGTTTACAACCGAGCGTCAAATCGAACGAGCATTTTCCAAGCAATTTCCGAACAAGCGTCGAGAGAGCGACGAGCGGCTTGAACGGCCCTAGTCGTAGGTCAATTTCTAGTTTGCACATGTGATTTAAACCTACATTTGCATTAACCAAGGGAGGTAGACAAGTTATTAAAATATGGATGCTTTCCACATATCTACAACTGCAAGAACATTATAAAAAGTTATTAAAACATTTTAAACAGAAGAAACTCGGCAACAAAAGATGTTGTATAAAAAATAACGCTAGAAGGAGGGCTTGAACCTCCGACCTTGTGGTTAACAGCCACACGCTCTAACCAACTGAGCTATTCCAGCACTTGTATTTGTTCAATTAATATATTATAAATATACTGGACGGTGTGATTGATGATAACTAGTATAAGGCCACATAAAGGGGCTGTTTTGGTTCCATTTTTCTCCTCCCTTCTCCTCCACAGCCGCCGTCTCCCCCCTCCACTGCTCCGCCACAGCGCCACCATCTCCTCCTCTGCTCCTCCACAGCGCCGCCTCCTCCTCCTCTACTCCTCCACAGCGCCGCCTCCTCCTCTGCTCCTCCACACGGCCGACCTTCTCCACACTGCCACCGTCCTTCACATTTGCAGGTATGTTCATTATTTGTGGTGTTTGGTTGTTGATTATTTGTGGCTTATGATTATAGGTGTTAGCCCTAATTTTTCATTTTTCATGTTCTGTTCAACAGTTTCAGTATAATAGTTTCAGTATTATAGTTTAGAAGGTGTTTGTTTGTTGATTATACAGAAAGGGGTAGGGTTATATGGTCTTTAGGATTACAATTTCAGTATTATAGTTTAGAATCTGAAATTTTGTATGAGGCCGGTTCCTTTAGCATTTTGACATATAGAATTCACAGATACCAAAACGTTTAAAGTCCGGTGTCCTATAGTTACCATGGTTCCTATTTTCTGAGAGCACAAGACTAGGGACAAATGTCTCAGGTTCGAATCCAGCTTCCACCGGGTTTTCTACCTTTAGCCCCCTTGAAGATAGCTAGGTCTGGCAACAAAAACCCATTTGGGTAATTTTGGTTGGGTCCTTTTAAAAAAGGAACAAGTCACAATGGGCCAGGAAATAAGTTAGGATGGGTTTTAAAATATCCATTTAAGTTTATTGATGGGTCAGGATGGGTTTAACCAAACATAAGCGACCAGTTACGTAACCCTAAAGCGCATCCCACTTGAATCTGGACAGAATGATCTATCTTCCGTCTACTCATGCTGTGCGTGTTTGGATCTCGAACGCGTCAACAGTAATCTGGCAATTCTTTTGCTAATTAGTTATTTGTTGATGTTCTACTTTTATTTTAGTTATTTACGTAAGGTTAGTCAATGATTCAATTCAGGCTATTCAGCCAGGGGCGGACCCATGTATAGCGGAACGGGGTCCCCGGACCCCAATCTTTTTTTAAAAAGTAGTAGGAGCGGTATATAAAATTTGCTATGGACCCCATAAAATTATTAAGTTGGACCCCATAACAATGAAAGTGAGCTTGGTGTAGTGGTAAAACCCCTTGTTTACACACAAAAGATCCTAGGTTCGATACCTGTTTGTTTCATTTTTTTGTGTTTTTTTTTTAAACATGAAAAATTTGAACACCGGAAAAATTGGACCCCATCGTTCCAAAATCCTGGGTCCGCCACTGTATTCAGCTAAACAATTAATAACTGAAATTAGGGCGTTTTTGCTGCTTTTTAATTGAATTTGTGTTGGATTGCTATTTTGCATATCTTCCTAGGCGACTGTATGCATGTTTCTCAATTGTATTTTTCCAAAAAAAAAACATAGTACTCAGTCATTCCGAGAATGAACAACATTTAAGGGAAGTTAACTCGGAAGTTAAAGAAATATAATTGTTATATTTCTTTGACATACTCAGGAGATTACAGACAAATGATTAAAAAGTTCTCTTTTTTCCTTGTATATAATCTCAACGTGTATGCTTTTTTCCTCATAAATGTTAAAAAAATCTCTAAGAGCTTGATTGCATTTGTTTCTCATGTATTAATGAAAGGCCTAGCTCCTCGTTTGGATACTTTTTATTACACATGATTATATTCATATCTAGAATGTATGTTTAATCAAACACTAGTTTTTTAGCTATTTGCTGAATTTTGCAGTCCATCATTCTTTTTTGCAGATCTGACCAGTCAATTCTTTTTTCATCCGAGACTTGTTTTTATCGAAAATGAAAGAGGAAGAAGTGAATAGATGTCAAATTCAAGAATGGTATCCAAGATTCAAATCCACATCCATAAAAACCGTGATCCATGAGCTTCCCGAATCCTTCATCAACTATCTTCTCGACGATTCAGGCCCTTTTCTTCTACCATTGTCCATTTCCGACAACGACGCGTTACCCAATAGAATCCACAACCCCGAAGACGAACAAGACTACACAATAACATCCGATAACGAATCCGAACAAACATCACCACCACCGCCACCACCCTCTTTCCCAGAACTCGAATCACAAATCAACGAATCAATCAAAACCTTAGGTGGGGCCATATTCCCGAAACTCAACTGGAGCTCACCAAAAGACTCCGCGTGGATCAGCCCAAACGCGAGTCTCAAATGCACCTCGTTTAGCGAAATCACACTTTTGCTTAAATCATCCGACTCACTTGTTCACGACCTCTGTCACGCTTACGATTCGTGCACCAACTGTAACATCAAGCGACCCGCCCGTTTTTTTCTCGCTCTTCGAAAATGGTACCCGTCTCTACACCCAGAAATGGAATTTCGTGTCTTCGTACGTAACCATGTTTTAGTCGGGATCTCCCAACGAGAAGTCACCGGATTTTACCCGAGTTTGACCGAGAAAAAGCCCGTTCTTGAATCGTTGATAAAAGACTTTTATTCAAAAAAGGTGAATATGAAATTCGAGTCAGAAAGTTACACGTTTGATGTTTACGTGAGAACGGATGATGAAGTTAAGCTTCTGGATTTCAACCCGTGGTGCGAGTTTACGTTACCTTTGTTGTTTACGTGGGAGGAACTGGAATCTGAGCTTTTGAGTCGTGAACCGGAGTTCAGGATTGTGGAGGGTCAATGTGGAGTTAGACCGGGTTTGAAGACTGCGGTTCCTTACGATTATTTGGATATAAGTGAAGGAAGTGGCTGGGATCAGTTTTTGAGAAACGCGGATGAGGAGCTGCGGCGGCAGACACGGTCAGCTGGTGGTTAAGGTTAACCACCATGTTCGGCCCCTGATGTTTTCTCCGAATTAAGGTATGGTTTTTTTTGTTGTTCTCATATCTGTAATTGTTAACAATGTTGGAAAATGATTTGAAATACTATAAACATTGAATATGTTTTAGGCATTCTTAGTTTATTTTCTTGTAATACAGTAATGCACTATATGGGCAGCTCAAACTTTTGCGAGACCTTAACTGGTTGGCTTATGGTTATTGATCTTCTATCGGTTAAAATTGACCGGTTTATTTGTTAGCTGTCTGTTAGCTCGTAACTAAACTGATGATGATTGTTCTCAATCTTGCTAGTGTGGTCCAGTTTATAAATCAGGCTTTTGTTAAATACTTTCTTTGCAGAGGACCTTAAATGAGCCATACAGCTTTTTTGTGGACCACTTTAAACGATTCGTATAAAACCTGATTTTTCATACGAGCTATAAAATCTTTCAGTGGTGTGTAGATTGCATATCTCATCTGTGGTGTGTGTATAGCTAGCCTCACTGAGAAAATGTGGGGTAAAAGATATTGATTTGACAAACAATGGGTAATAACTATAATAAACATGTGATTTCTTAATATGGTCTGTTAATATATTATATTTTTTTTAGAAATAGTTAAATGTGATGTGGTTTGGGTCATTTTGCCAGTTTAGTCCAAAGGTTTCATTTTTCGCTTGTGGGTTCAAAAAGTTTTCCATTTTAGTTCATTGAGTTGACTTCATCCATTTTTTCTAGTTAACGAGAAGACAATTCAGTCATTTTATATGTAATTCTGTTAACTAGAAGGGCAATTCGGCCATATAATAAAATGACCGAATTGCCCTTCTCGTTAACAGAAAAAATGGATGAAGTTAACCTAGTGGACTAAAATGGTAATGATGAAACCTTTTTGGACCCACATCCGAAAAATGAAACTTTTAGACTAAACTGACAAAATGACCCAAACCACAGTGACTAAAATGGCATTTAACTCTTTTAGAAATATGATTATAAGGTATCTTTAATATCACCCTTTAAAATATCATTTTCTTTTCAAAAATATGATTGTCATTTTGCTATTTGTATCGTTTCCTAAACACTCAATATGCACGTGTGAACCTGCACCCGAAAAAAGCCCCGCGACCCGGGTATTATAAAAACCTGGTATTGGCAACCCGAACCTGACCTTACCCTATGGGTATGGACCAGGTATGGTATTCCAGCTGAGAACCCGAACCCGGGTTCTATGTATACCCAGGCTTTTTCAATACCCGTAACTAGGTTTAATAACACATGTACCTGAGTTATAGGAATACCCAATTTTAGGAATACATGCACTTTAATTATTGTAGTTACTACTTAATACTAGTGTGCAATGGTGGATGTGATGAACATGACTTATAGTCGGTCCTTTGTTTTTTAAAATAAAGAGGGTATTCGGTAACGTTTTTTTGGTCCCGTCAATTCATGTAAACTAGAATTACGATCCGTCGCAATGCGGCGGAGATTCTTTAGTTATAACTAAGTCGATTTAGGACGCGCACGTTATATTGAACCTGTCAAACGGGAAAAAAATAGACGATGTAAAAGGGTTCACCCACTCACGCACGTTGCGTCGTGTTAACTCGCAAAATTTAAAACGAAACGTAAAATCGTTAAACCAAAGAAAGCACGTTGCGATGTGTTAAGTCACAAAATTTAGAACGAAACATAAAGCGAAAAATTTGCAGAAAATGAAAACTATAATTGACCAAAGTTGAAAGTAAAAAATGTTGTGAGGATAAATTGCAAAATATAAAAAGTTTTGTGTTAAAAGCATGGTTGTAAAACAAGGTCTCCAAGGCCGAGTACTCCCCGAGTAGTCGCTACAAGGTAGGTTGACGAGGCGACTTTCTTCAACTCCGACTAATTACTCGGAATCGATCAAATGCGGTCAACATTGGCCAAAATTGGATCTAGTAGGTCAACTCGGGCCGAGTTTGACTTAAAATAAAATAAAACATAATTTATATGCCTATCATATTAAAGAATGAATATCAATTTCACGTATTTTGTTATAAATATTAGTAAATTTATGTTATTTGACATATATTTAATATCCGGAAACTAATTTCTTTATAAGAGTACTCCCCGTGTACTCTCCGCCTAGACCGAGTACTCTCAACTCCCCGGTCGACCGACTAGGGGAGCGCCTAGCGACTTTTACAACCATGGTTAAAAGTAAAAAAAAAAAACAAATAGTTTTGGGTTAAAAGTAATTTATGAAATACTTTTGGGTGAAAAGTAAAAAAAAAACAATTTTTTTTTTAAAGACCCCCAAAGCCAAGGTTACAACAATCATATGCATAACCATTTTTTCTTTGAAAAACCCCCAAAGCCAGGATTACAACACATAAGTAAAAAAAAATCAAAGCGGTTAAATCGCAAAATGGAAACTTTTGAATTAGAAGTGAAAAATCAAATTAATCAAAGGGGTTAAATTGTATAAGATGGAAACTTTTGAATTAAAAGTGAAAAATCAAATAAATCAAAGAGGTTAAATTACCAAAGATTAAAACTTTAAACTTAAATTGTGAAAGAGTAAAACTTTAGGGTTAAAAAGGAAACAAAGATTAAACTTTAAACCTAAATTGTCGAAGATTAAAACTTTAGAGTTAAAAAGGAAAATCCTTTTTTTTTTGAAAAACTCCCAAAGCTAAAGGTACAACAACCTTAAGCACAATTAAGTTGTTTATTTGTATGTTAATAATGGGTCAAGTTATTCTACAAAGACTTCTAATTGTAAGAAGTGTAAGAAGGATTTATAGAGTGACAAGTGTCCAATAACCTAAAACTAAACCCACTACATCACCACCAAAAACCTAAACACCCACCCCCACCCCCCACCCCACCCCACCCCACCACCCACCACCACCCAAAAACCTAAACCCCCCCCCCCCCCCCCACCCAAAAAACCTAAACCCCCCCAACCCCCCCCCCCCCCCCCCCCCCCCCCCCAAAAAAAAACCTAAAAAAAAAATATAAAAAAAACTAAACACCCACCCCCACCCCCACCACCACCCAAAAACCTAAACCCCCCACCCCCCACCCCCTCGGCAAAAAAAAAAAAAAAAAAAAAAAAAAAAAAAAAAAAAAAAAATTTTTTTTTTTTTTTTTTTTTTTGTGGGTGAGGTGGGGTGGGCGGGGTGGGTGGGGGGGGGGGTTGGTGGTGGTGGATGTTTAAGGTTTTTTTTTTTTTTTTTTTAGTGGGTTTTTTTGTGTAGTGGGTTTTTTTAGGTTATTGGACACTTGTCACTCTATAAATCCTTCTTACACTTCTTACAATTAGGATCCTTTGTATTTGATCCTAATCCTGTTAATAATAATTACTATTATATCTTTTTTTAATGACAAAGGTTACATCACTCGTACTTCTAAACTAGACAAATAAATATTAAATTACATCTCATTTCAGGATTTAAACACTGGTTTTTTTCAAAAGGCAAAAGCCTCTACAACCCAGCTATAACTGAAATGACAATAAATTAAAAAAAATAAACCCCATCACTTACGTGTATAATAAAATCAAATTTAAAAGAGCCAATGATCACAAAATGTCGGTGGATGGTTTATTGTAAACTTGGATTTATTTATTGCAATATAATAATAATTTACAGATATAATACTAATATCGGATGAAGAAGATTTACACACGATGGGGACCCCTTATCCAACTCGACAGGCTGATATGGTAAACCACCAAAGTAAACCAATTCTTGTGCAAGGGAGTGTTAACCAATTTTGATCATGTATTAGGCTATGGGGTGTGTGGGTCATGGATTGGAAACATTATTTCTATATAGGACCATTAATTAAATGGTACATCACCCCTTCTTTGATTAAAGGTGGTTTCCATGGATTAAACCACGATTACCACGACCCTCCCATTTGATAATTTTATGACAAAAATAAATTAAAAAAATAAAGATGATAGTGGTTTGGGTCATGACCACACCCTTAGGCCATGGGGTATGGGGCTTGGGTTGGGCGTGGGTTGGGGGAAAACGCCAAGCCACCATCCCGGGTGGGCTTGGGTTGGGGCGTGGCGTGGACCCTTGGGGCTTGGCTTTCAAGCCGGGCGGGGGGAGCAAGCTGACATGGCGGGTTGTGAATGGCCCTTTTCCAAACTAGCCGTTGGCTAGCCCTTGGGGTCTATATTTAAAAAAAAATAATTTCTTTTATAAATACTTACCACATTTAACATCTTTCTCACACAATATCAAACATATAAAACACAATATTGCCATGAGTTCTTCAAGTTATAGTGAATCGTCCATCATCATCTGACGATGGTGCGGAAATATTTCTACAAACAATCATTCTTCACAACATGATTTGGAGGATGAAGGTAGAGCGGTCGTAACCTACTATGATGATGATGACCCCCAACCAGGTAACGTAACAGACGAAGATAAAGCGGCAAATGAATTTTTTAATAAAGTCAAGGGATATACATCACAACCTTCGAGCTGATTTGGTGGAACATGTTTCAACGATTCCTGGGTTCGAAACCGACGAAGACGACGAAGAATGATAGGTTTTTATTTTGATAATTATTTTTGTATGTTTATTTTAATAATTATGTTGTATGTTTATTAGTTTTTGGTTATAAATATATATATAAAGCTGATGTGGCTTGGCCCACGCCAGCCAAGCCACGCCCACCAAACCCCCTTCAAAAGGTGGTTGAAGCCTTGAGTTTTGAAAGTCCACGTGTCAACCAATGCCCAACCCAAGCCCGACCATACCCCATGGTCTTAGGGTAGTGATTTTGAATTGTGGATTAAAGATAGATGACATGACGCTTATGTGGAGGGTCATGAGGGTCATGACCACACAGAACTACATAAGCATTTATACGTGGAAGATGATCACATATAATAGTGTGAGAGATAAAAAAAAGATAGTCATAAACTATTATACGTATCACAATTAAAAATGTTATTGGATTTTAATAATCCTAAGTTTCATCTATTGGACGATAATAATCTCAACTTTAAAAATTCCCTCCAACAATCTCAACTTGTAAGAATTTGGCCCTCATCGAACATTTTCTAACTGTAGTGCACTTGAATCTATTAAGGAAGCTGCAGATGCACTTGAATCTATTGAGGATATCAAATTCTTATATGTTATAAAATGATCGACGAGTGCCAAATTTTTACAAGTTGGGATTATTCTCGGCTAACAGGTGAAAAAATTCAATAACCCCAATTAAAACAATAATGTATATATAGTCCTGGGTGATAACTTTTATTTTAATTTGCTTCAACTATGAATCGAATTGCTTATGCCAACCTTTCAAACCTGCCTGAGTGCCTTCAATAGTATGATATTATATTACCCCTCAGACCCTCACAAATTCAATAAATACCCTTTTAGATATATAAAATATAACTGAAGAATTTGAATCACTCACATAGTCACATGTGTCATCACTGTCATGTTAAAAGGACTAGTTTACAAAAGGTTACAAGAGTTGTCCTACGCGATGGCTACAATAAGCATAACTAGGTATCACGTAAAAGGACTAGTTTTAGTTAATCAATAAGCATTGTGATAACTTGTGATATCTTAGGTTTAAGCCTCAGGTTAACAGTTTACATGTTATAATCTATAAACACGGCTAATTAATGGCGCTAAGGGTATTGTAGGGTTTTCACACGAGTTATATGTCAAAAATATGTTAGAATAGTTTTTTTTTAACAGCAAAGGTTACACTCCTAAATTTCTCTCCACCCCAAGATTTGAACTTGAACTTGGGTTATTCCACAAAAGAAAAACCCTCTTGACCACTAGGCCACATGCCTAAGTGGCATATGTTGAAAATTGAATAGTTGATGATATGAATTTTCATATATGGAAGGTTATTAGTTTGTTAATCAGTGGTTATCAAGTCCTAAAAACTTTCACAAACAGTTATGTGAAACTAAGCTTTTGGATTATAATTCTTACTAAACTAGTAATAAGACCCGCGTCATTGCAAACGTCGAACGGATTAGTCCAAGCGTTATGTGATGCGCTAACCTTATGAAACCACTCGTTTCAACGTATCCGGTTGAATTCAATGTAACATATAGCTGCACTGCGATTGGATCAAAACATAACGCAAAACGAATTTATACCGTACAATCATAACGTTTTATATGCGACCCGACTAACTTGAATTTATACCGTCAAGTCAAAAACTCTTGAGGGGTGAAAGTGACATTTTGCAAAGTTCATAAAAAATTATGGGGTTAAAAATTACATTTCTTAAACTTAAGGACTAAGAGGGGGTAATAATAAGATTTGACAAAGTTAGGGGTAAAAAGAAAAGTATGACAAAGTTGGGAGTATAAAGGACACTACCACAAAATTGGAGTTAGGGGTAAAAAGAAAAGTATGACAAAGTTGGGAGTATAAAGGACACTACCACAAAATTGGAGAGTAAAAAGCAAACTACTTGTATAAAAAGGTTATTTATGTTTGAAGAAAAATGGGGCAAACTATAAAGATTCAAGATTCAAGAAGCTCAAATGATTCAAGATTCAAGAAGCTCAAATGAAAATTCAAGAAGCTCAAGTGAAGTAGTTGGTCGGTGGCAAGCCATCGACTTTCTACTTTAAGATAGTATATGATATAGGAAGTTTGTCCACCACCAGGTTATGTTATAATATCATGATAGGTCACAGTTAAGGCTAAAGTCAACATTAACCATATTTGGTGACAACTGTCAAAACACACGTGTTGATTATTACAAAATATATAGTAATTTATGGATCTCATTAAAACTATTATTACTCAACTAGTGAGCGTTGCCGAAACATTAATAAAATAATTAAAACATATTAAAAGATAAATTATTTTTATAAAAAAGCCGTAAAAAGGTTAAAAAATGTGTTGCGACGGGGCCTTAAACCATGAAAAAGTTGGTGTCAAGACGTTGACGAATGAATATTAAATTGTTATTAATGATATTGAACGAAACACAATTCATAAAGGATGTATATAAGAGAAAAAAAAACTAAAAAGTTTAAAAGAATGAACGAAGAAAATAAAAAGAAAAAGAAAAATAACTTGAATCCAGTTAATGGATGGCAACAAAGATCAACATTTAATTCTGAAATTCTGTCTCTATAGCTTAAGAAAGCATATAATTCAACTGTTAATAATTAAAACAAAACAGGACATAGATATGTTAATAATTTTGGTTGTTCGGTTTAACAGTTTAATAATAGACATATGGTGCAAAAATGGAGCTCTTTACCCCCGTTTAATAAATATGTCGTGCTCAGGGCCGGTCTAGCGTTTTTAGAGGCTCTAAACGAACTACAAAAACAGGGCCCTTTAAATTGGTATAAAGAAAACATCGGTTCTATTTTCTGTCTTCCAAGTGTCAATCGCAAACACAATATCAAAACTCAAAGATTCAACCTATCAACTAGGAATTTAGGGCAAACACTGATTGAGTTGCACCCCACTAATTTCTTCTAATTTCGCCTATAAGGCTCTAATCTCTCCCCAACCGGCGACACCATTGAGCAGAGCAAGCATGAGCGACGTTCGAATTAGCGAGAATCACGAATTCGACCTAAATTAAATACGAATTGCATATTGCTTGGAGTTGGAAGTGGGCCTTTTTATTTTAAATCGGTTCTTCAGTTGGATCTTGCAATAAATATAGTTTTTGTTTTGTTCATTCGAGCCTAATCAATAATACACATATGCTATTTAAAGATTTAAAAAAATTGAGACCTCTATTTTTTGGAGGCCCTAGGCTATTGCTTAGATTTGAAAGCCTCTAGGTCTGCCCTGGTCGTGCCAACACAATTAAGAAAAACAATATATATAATATATAAGAATCATGGGCGGCTATGATGGTGTGCGGGGAGGACCTCCGCACAAGGCCCGTTATTTCGAGGGGCACGCGATTTAAAAAAAATCCGATACATATATGTTATTTTTTTTAAATAGTAAAAAAACACATACCAATTCCAATATAGGCCCATTTACAAACCATTTTTTATGGTTTAGAATTTAGCCCACTTTACATTAAGTTTATTGAGCCCAATACTAATTTGATTTTTTTTAATACTAATAAAACATTATGGAAGGACACATTTTTTCAAGCTCGAACAGGGTATGTGAATTCTCAGAGACGCCTCTAATAAGAATAGCCCGTCAAAGCATTTACAACGTGCATGTTTAATGCTTTTACCACTTTATTATTACATGTTTAGAGTCTACGCTTCTAATTTATTGATCTTATGACTCTAAGCTCGTTTTGACTAGCTAACCCGTTTGAGCAAACGCGTTATACGCATGGGCGGATCTTAGTGGAGCAGTGGCAGGGCCACGGCCCTGGCAAGTTTTTCGGCCGTAGTGCTAATTTTCCGCATTTCGATCGAAATTTTGTATATATACTATGTTCGGCCCTGGCAAGTTTTTCGGCCGTAGTGCTAATTTTAGTGCCCGTGTCTTTCGGCCCTGGCAGGTTCAACGGGCAAGATCCGCCACTGGTTATACGAGTCATTATACATGTGATTAGGTATTATAATTACTATTTTACTTGAATTAACACCTTATATTCCAATTCCAAATATCGTTTCCCCAATCCCCATACTATAACTCGAGCCGGTAACTTCATGTCGGTGATCCGAATAGGCAAAGAGCAAAATGACAGTAGCAACTTGTTAAATTACAAAACTAATCCTTCAACTCTTAATGAACATGCAATACTGGTCAATTTTTAGATTTCTTGTAATTTTGGTCTAAACTAATCTTACAAACAAACATTGTTGTGTCACACTTTTATTAACTATGAACATACCATGTTATACGCAATATGTACTAGTTTTTTTTTTAAAGGTGTAATTCACAACAGACGGTTAATACACACCCGCAAGTCGCAGGCCCGCTCCATTTCTGTCCCAAGGACTATGTTGTCTTAACGGGGCCCACGCCTCGGTAGAAATGAGACATAACTTTCTCCGAGAAAATTTCCGACCCCCTGCCACTTGACAGGAGTTGCACCCTCCACACGAATCGACCACCTGTTGTGACAGAGCGACCCGCTGGAGTAAATGCGCCGTAATAGAAAACTCGGGTTCCCTCAGGCTTGAACCGGAGTCCTTGCCATCCTTGGGTTGGGAATAACCCCAATGCCTCACCTTTTGATGGAGGTGGGGATCGAACCTGAGACCACTCACATGGCCCAAGTCCTTTCCACCAAAGGATCATTGGCCAATACGGAGTATCTACTAGTTACATGGCCATTATTAATTTTCCATTTTTCCTTCATCATTCGTCTCATTCTAAATCAACTTGTCATAAGCATTTTCATTTTATCATTTCTATTTTATGTTTCAAATAAGTAAAATAGATGGGGTCAAGATTTCTGATAGGACTCAGAATACAACATGAAAAATAATCAAGATTTTTTGTTTTCATACTTAACCCATTTAATTAAACAAGTTGACCCGTCAATATGTTCTTCTAAGCCAGAAGACCTGCTAACCCACTTAAACCATTTTTTTACAACCCAATAATCCGATTACCACGTTTACAACCTGATTATAACCCGCCAACCCGTTTGACATATTTATATAAATAAGTTAAAACTTAAACAATTGTGTATTCGTGTTCCACAATTTTAGCGTGTATGATTTAAGGTTAATGTTTTTGACATCAATAAATATGAGTGAATTAATGTTTTCATCCCTATGGTTTGTAAAAAATCACTATTTCAGTCCATTAGTTTAAAAATTGCGATTTCAGTCCCTATGGTTTCACTTTCGTAACCATTTCAGTCCACCTCGTAACCATTTCAGTCTCTGTACTAACAGAATAAATGGATTGAAATGGTTATGAAAGTGAAACCACATGGACTGAAATGTTTACGAAAGTGAAACCACATGGACTGAAATCGCAAATTTTAAAGTAATGGACTAAAATAGTGATTTTTGACAAACCATTGAGACGAAAACAGTAATTAACTCAATAAATATATATCCATTTAGGATTAACAAAATTCAACCCGGAAACTCAAAACCCGTCAACCCGACACAATACGTATCAAAATGTAATAAAAGGAAATTATTGCACTAAAACCGCAAATCATAAAACACTTTGAGGCAACTTTTGCAATTCACTCAAAGTGGAAATAGCAAAAAAAGGAGTGGAGTTAGATACACAATCTCCTCTATAAAGAATCTCACAACACACGAAAAACGGATTCGTTCTACCTCACTGGATCGAGATCTTCAAAATGGAGCGAAGAACCTCCAATCGATTACTGTCGGTTATCTTCACAGCAATCGTCTTCTTCATCTCATCTTCAGAATCATTCTATCTTCCCGGTGTTGCTCCTCGTGATTTTCAACGAGTACGTATTCCTCAACTCATCATTATCATTCAGATCTAGCAGCAGTAGCTTTTTTTCCGATTTAATTTGTTTTTTGTAGCTCAAATCGGCGTGTATGTTGCGTTTAACTTGTACGATTCGTTGATTCTAGTTCAGGATTTTACACATTCGGATCTAGCTGTAGCTTTTTTTTCGATTTCATATGGTTTATGTAGCTCAAATCGGCATTTATGTTGCGTTTAACCTGTATATGATTCGTTGATTCGTTGAGTTTAGTTCAGGATTTTACTTTATAGAGTGTGATTTGTACAGATCGAGCTTATATAGTTAAATCTAGGGTTGTAGGTTTTAGGTTTAAGTTGAAAAGTGTATATATTGCGGATCTATAGCGTATGTGGAGTTTTTGCTGGTAGATCTGGTTAGTTGACTCTAGTTTGCGTAATGCTGGTGAATGATTTTGTTATTTTTGTTCGAAGACTATGCTAGTTGATTGCCTTATGCCAGAATGCCAGATTTAGGTTACTGATATAGAGCTTGTAGATGTTCTGTGTATAGTTTGTGATATGCTTGAATGAATAGGTTAAATGGTCATGTTCGGGTTACGTAAAATTAGGTGTGTGTAGGTTAGGATGATGTTTTTAACCTGAATAAGTATATGATTGTCATTTCGAGAATGATTTTGTATTTTTGTTCCTAGAGTGTGCTAGTTGCTTGCCCGGCGTCAGATTTATGTTACGGAAAAAAGAACTTGCAGATGTTCTTTGGATACTTTGTAACATAATGATAATTCTGTCCTTTAGGGTTTGTGGCATGTGAGAGTTACTCATTTTGAAGTACAGATCGGTTGAGTGGTAATTGATGGTTAGGAATAGACAATTAGTAAAGTACGAATAGTTGTAAGTGGCGAGTCCTGGTTTAGTCAACACAATTTTTTGATTCACCACCTAATTTTTAGAACTGGTTGGAACTTGATGGTGTTAGGGGTTTGCAAATAGTGGTAAAATATGAGACTGATATCTTAAGTTCTTAACTGTCACGTATCTTGTTTTCTGGTAAGATTGATAATCTTTGGTTGCGTATTTAAGGAATTGCTAATACTCTTACCAGGGTGCTTCTCTTCAAGTTAAAGTCAACAAGCTTTCTTCTACAAAAACACAACTTCCTTATGAATACTATTACTTGAACTACTGTAAGCCAAAGCACATTCAAAATAGTGCTGAAAATTTGGGGGAGGTGCTCAGAGGTGACCGCATCGAAAATTCAGTTTACACGGTGAGGTCACTGTTACATCATCCAACATCACTCTTACTCATGTGCATTATAATATAAGTTTCTGATATCCGTTTTAGTTTTCTATGAATGAGGAACAACCATGCAAAGTCGGTTGCCGCATAAAGCTTGATGCTGGATCTGCAAAAAAGTTCAAAGAAAGCATTGATGATGAGTACCGCGTCAACATGTATGTGCAAATGTCTCATTTCTTGAATAGTTGTAATGACTTGTGTTTCTTTTTTGTTTGATTCATACTCCTCAATGCAGGATTTTGGATAACCTTCCAGTTGCTGTTCTTAGACAAAGACGGGATGGTGTTCAGTCAACCACTTACGAGCACGGTTTTCGTGTCGGTTTTAAAGGAAATTATGCTGGGGTGAGTTTGATAGTAAAAACAATAATAAATGCTTCCTTGTTTGATTTAGAATAATAGAATACGATGAATTAATTTCTCATTTACTTCTTTAGAGCAAAGAGGAAAAGTATTTCATCAATAATCATCTCAGCTTTAGAGTCATGTATCACAAGGATCTTGAAACTGATTCTGCTCGAATCGTTGGATTCGAAGTTACGCCAAACAGGTAACTTTGCAAATTTCTTCTCATTCCTGATTTAGCCACCTTAAAAGTTAAAATTGTAACATTGTTTCGCCCTGCTAACAGTATCAGTCACGAGTATAAAGATTGGGATGAAAAGAACCCACAACTCACGACTTGTAACCAAAATACCAAAAACATAATCCAAGGAAGCATGGTACCGCAAGAAGTTGATACAAATAAAGAGGTGGTATTCACATTTGATGTTACTTTCAAGGTACTATTTAGTAAAACCCTACCACTTGTCCTTACGCTATACAATTAGAATTAGGGCTGCAAATGAACTAAACGTTCGGCGAACAGTTTGTGAACCGTTTGGCGGGAAGCTCGTTTGTGTTCGTTCGTTTTATTAAACAAATGAACAAGAACAAGAAATTTCATTCGTTTAGTTAAATGAACGAACATGAACAGAGGCCGCGTTCGTTCATTTATGTTCGTTTGTGTTCGATAGTTCATTAGTGTTTTTAGTTTTTAAATTTTATTTAAATACTTCAAAATTTTGATAAATAAAATATTAATAAGTGTCGGTGTATTATATATTTTTCTGTTCATGAACATTAGTTTGTGATCATTTGTGCTCATCAACGTTCGTTACCTAAAATTAACAAACAAACACGAACAAGTTAATTTCCTTAACAAACGAACACGGACATAAAATCTCGTTCGGTAAGTGTTCATGAACAGTTCGTGAGCACATGTATTTCTTAACAAATACCACCTCTTTATTTGTATTTCTTAACAGTTCGTGTTCGTTCGGTTCATTTGCGGCCCTAATTAGAATTACAAATACCCGTAAACCTATTTCTCATCTTTCTTAATTTTTACAGGAGAGCGATATCAAATGGGCTTCACGTTGGGACACGTACCTCCTTATGAACGACGATCAAATCCATTGGTTTTCAATAATCAACTCCTTGATGATAGTCCTTTTTCTTTCTGGAATGGTAGCCATGATCATGATGAGAACGCTTTACAGAGATATCGCAAACTATAATCAGTTAGACACACAAGACGAAGCTCAAGAAGAAACCGGGTGGAAACTTGTTCACGGAGATGTCTTCAGGGCTCCGGAATATTCGGGATTACTCTCGGTTTATGTCGGGACAGGTGTACAGCTTTTTGGAATGACACTTGTCACCATGATATTCGCATCTCTAGGGTTCTTATCACCATCTAACCGTGGTGGCCTTATGACCGCCATGGTTCTGTTATGGGTTTTTATGGGACTGTTCGGTGGTTACGCCTCTGCACGAATTTACAAAATGTTCAAGGGCACAGAGTGGAAAAAGAACACGTTAAAAACATCGTTTATGTTTCCCGGTATTTTATTCGCAATTTTCTTCGTCTTGAACGCATTGATTTGGGGCGAAAAGTCATCCGGAGCCGTACCGTTTGGAACCATGATTGCTCTGGTTTGCTTATGGTTCGGGATATCCGTCCCGTTAGTCTTCGTGGGCAGTTACTTGGGTTTCAAGAAACCCGCGATCGAAGATCCGGTGAAAACAAACAAAATCCCACGACAAGTACCCGAGCAAGCTTGGTACATGAAACCCGTGTTCTCAATTCTGATCGGTGGAATCCTTCCTTTTGGCGCGGTTTTCATCGAGTTATTCTTCATCTTGACATCCATATGGTTGAACCAGTTCTACTACATATTCGGGTTTCTTTTCATCGTGTTTGTGATCTTGATCATTACATGTGCGGAGATAACAGTCGTGTTATGTTACTTCCAATTATGTAGTGAAGACTACCATTGGTGGTGGCGGGCGTATTTGACAGCTGGCTCATCCGCGCTGTACCTTTTCCTCTACTCGATCTTCTACTATTTCACCAAATTGGAAATCTCAAAGCTGGTTTCGGGTATTCTCTACTTCGGGTACATGTTGATTGCTTCATATGCTTTCTTTGTGTTGACGGGTACCATCGGTTTCTACGCTTGTTTGTGGTTTGTGCGCAAGATATATTCGTCTGTGAAGATAGACTAATATATTGGAGCTTAAAATAGAATGAGTGGCATGAGATAGAAGGAAACAGTGTAGAGGTGAGTTCAGTCGAGTTCGTTGTGTATCTTTGGTTACGCGACTATGAAGAAACGCATACTTTTTAGAAGAATTTCAAGCCCGTAAAACGACTTTGTATGATTCGCTAGTTTCTAGTATATGTTTTTTTTCTTCTTAATATCGAATTTTTGTATGTTATATGAACTGCATTTATCTTATAGCATTATTGTTGTGTTGTTGGTTTATCAATTCCATTCAAAACTCAAATTCAGTACCTTCGGTTCTTTTGTTTACACGCATAACCGAACCACAATTTAGTTGCATATAAACATAACAGAAGAATCTGTATTTTAATTGCAATTCGGGTGGGTTATGATTTAATCATATGGTTTAATTGGTTTGGTTATGGTTTTATCTTTTAATTAATCGGTTTTTCAGTACAACGCTGTCTCAACGATAAGTTACAATAAAATCTTACAGATTTAAATATGAATCATAAGCAGCTAAAATCTCATAAACAAGGTGAAATGTTACCATCTTTCAGTGTTTTTACAATGACAACAAATAGCAAATTGCTTCTGCAGAGTAAACACAAATACAAAAGCCAGAAGTTGTTTCATACACTTTAAATAACCAAACAAAAAATTTTCTATTAATAAATGTATCCAACGCGGTCATCTTCTTGCAGCTTGACCTTCAAATTGTCGCTCGTGAAACAATTGATATGAATTTTAAAAATTTCTGTAGTGACCCCCGAGTTGAAAATTCATCAGTGCTTTCCTAATAATATTACATTCGCACGCATGCAATCCTTATGTACACCAATTTTCAAAGTCTGTATATATGATGATGATACTTTTGAACCAGAATGGTGTGTTGCTCTGACTATCTGTACAACTTCACCTTCGGCAAAAGCCCATCGTGTGCTGATACCAGAATATTTGTAAAACTTTTAAAAAGTATAAAAAATTGATATAAATTCAAACCAAATTTCTTTTCGTGAGGCTTTCCCGCTTTATTCTTGCTTATAAATTATTATCAGCCGCAAATGGCTTCAACTGAAAGTTTCTTCATTACTTTTGGGCAAGGATCGCCTCCAAAAATCTCAGGTGTTACAGGTACTGTGCATGATTGTTGTCCAATGCAGTACTGTAAATATTCCAATAGCAAAATATAAGCATTTTAATTTTGTGGGTCTTATTTGTTACATTTTTAAGAAAATAAAGATGTTATTTTGGATTCTTTTAGGTTATATTTTATAACTAAAAAAATTTTGATATTCCGATAATAATTATTTATAGATTAAAAAAAAGTTGTACGAAAAGTTGTTTTTAAGACAACTAACCCGTTTTGACCAGTTAAAAAAGTTGTTTTTAACTGGAACCTGAAAAATCTTCGTGTGAATGTGATTGTTTTCCCTTTTGCAAACAAACAAAAAAAATATTTCTACAAAGAGTAAAATGCCATTTTCGTCCCTGAGGTTTGGCTAGTTTTGCGACTTCGTCTAAAGGTTTGTTTTCCCGCATCTGGATCCAAAAGGTTTGAAATCTTGCCATTTTCATCCAGCTCGTTAACTCCGTCCATTTTTCTCTATTAAGTCATGGGTATTTTCGTCTTTTTTGTTAACTTAAAGGGCAATATGGTCTTTTTCATTTTATGTAAAAAGACCGAATACCCATGAATAAGACTGAATTGCCCTTTAAGCTAACAAAAAGAAGAAAATACCCCTGACTTAACGGAGAAAAATAGATGGAGTTAACGAGCCGGATGAAAATGGCAAGATTTCAAACATTTGGGATCCAGATGCGGAAAAACAAACCTTTGGACAAAAGTCGCAAAACTGGCCAAATCTCAGGGATGAAAATGGCGTTTTACTCTTATTCAAATAACTACATGCCATTAGTCCAAATCCTTAAATCAGAAAAAAATAATACCTTGTTGAATGCATCATATGAGTTGTGCGCATGGCAGTTACCCTCACGATAACTACCACAACCTCCTAACGGGGTGCCAAAACTCGCAAATTTAATCGAGGATATTTTCTGACCCGGGCTGCATGAGAGATGTGCTTTGGGCCTCAACGGTTTAGTTGCTTTACCAGAACTTTGCATTTCATAATTCATTAATGAAGGCTGCCACTCGTAAATATCAGCACACACACTGTAAATGGATCTTTTCACCATTGATATTCCATACGGGATTCCTCCTAGTTCTTCAAAAACAACTAACAAGTTGCCTGTCGGTTTTAGCCATGACCGAGGTACATGGTACCTGAAACAAATCAAACTTAGTTACGGTACTAGATATTTGAGTGTTTGTCAAATTTTTTTTATTTTTTAATAAATTGAAAAACTCATTAAATTTTGTTACAGTCCATATAAATTATCCGAAAATGATTAGTTGACCCTTTACAAGTCATGATAATCAGATAATTAGTTCCACATCGCAAATCGCTAAAAAGATTGTAAGCGTATAAGAAAACTAGCTTTGTTACCATTTTTGGGAAGATTCACCGCAATTACTTAGGCATTTTTTCTCATCAAAATAGCCAGCATAACTGCAGCTACTACAAGATCCACGCGCCTTGTATGCAGGCCAATAACGTCCGATGCTTTGACCATTTATCCATATTTGACCTTTGCCCATACTGCTCATATCTAATGCTAAAGGTTCGGTCCCACCCGGAGCATTAAAAATAGTCTTCACAAATTAAAATAAATGGTCAAACATTGACTATTTCAAGAAAGTATATAACAACATGAAATATGAGTTTAGTCAAATATACCTTGTACCATGTTAACGGTTGTCTTTGAGCTACAAATGAACCTTGTATCCACTCAACAGACGAACTACCCATGAGCGAATGAAGACTTAGAATTTCTCCCTTAAGGCCGACCTGGTCAACAAGTCAAAGTTCAAGTAAGGACATTGGTCTGATCATCTATTCCCATTTGGCATTAAGCATTAAGCATTAAGCATCTTCATTTTGTTTTATAAGAATAAAGATGTGATTGTGGGTCCCGGTTATTTGATTCGACAAGTGGTATGAGGCCCGATGAATGGAAAGTTTTTAAAAGTCAAACCTTATAAGACCATTTTTGCCAAGTCAAATCTCTTTTTCCTCCATTTAGACCATAGAGTGTGACTGGACCAAGAACACCTGCATTCCATGTTTCGAAATGTGGACCGATATTCTACAAAATCAAAATTAGAGAACCATAAGATTTGAATGAATTTGTATAGGGCGAGGAAATAACAAAATTATTGCGAGAACAAATTTAAAGCGTTTATTATTATTATTATTATTATTATTATTGTTATTATTATTATTATTATCTTGTTTTTAAATGATTCTATTTTTTAAATGTTAAAAAATCATCAAACTACTTTTTTCATATGTTTGTTTTAATAACCTATTGCGTGTTCGTGCAAAATTTGTGTTATGTATATGTATATATGTATGTATGTATGTACAAGAGAGAGAGAGAGAGAGAGAGAGAGCATACAGGGAGACCAACAGCAATGCTAAGTAGAGAAATCTTGTTCACACCAGATCTTAGATTTACTGGTTTATTAAATGTTAGTTTTCGATTTTGTTGACTTCCATAGACAGTTCCTGTGAAAAACAAAGTGTGTCATAAGAATTGTTGGCATTGATAACACAACAATAGTAAAAGTCTAAAATAATTATATGAAGTTAATGACCAAAAAGAATAAATAAAACACCTTGTTCCTCCTTATAAACTCGTTACCTGATAACTGACCGTTGATGAAAACATGCAAAGCATGACCAGCCGATGAGACTAAAAGCGTGGGCCACTTCCCGCTTCTCAAGAACCCCTCATTCGAGCCAACCCTGACACTGAGCATGAAAACTTGTCACGTTTTTGTATGGGTCGGGTCAGGTTGGGTAACACGTTAAGTTGCGCTCATGTTGAAATGGGTCATTCTTAGTATGCCTGGGTCGGGTCAGGTTGGGTTGGGTTGGGTTGACCACAAGCATTATTTTGTCCACTTGTATGTTTAACTATATAAAGTCATAATTATAATTACAGAAACAATGTTATTTTAATAAAAAGTCTAATCCTTTCAAAGTCAATGTCTAAACTTCTTATTTGACTTGTTTGAGATAACACACAACTTTATAAGTAAATGGGTTGAAACTATTATCTTTATATTTTATATATAAATATATAGTGAAAGTTTTAAATACAAATGGGTTTTAACGTGAGAAGTGACCAAGATAATGTGCGTAATTATGTATATAACATGCGTAATTAGGGTTAAACCAACCCATGCGTAATTTGAGTTTTAACCATGCGTAATTTTCATGTTTGATGACATTTGAGATTTGAATTTTATAACGTGCGTAATTATGTATATAACATGCGTAATTTCGAAATGTGGACTTAGTACGCTTTGCACGTTAAGGGGCTATTGTACGATAACCCACCCCTAAATATATAATGCAAAATGCTACATGAAAATAACAAAAAAGTTGCACTTACTCTGTCATATACCACAAGTAATCCGAAGCATCTCTAGTGACATTAAGTTGCTCTAATAATCCAACGGTTGTGAACGAGTTGTCATCATACGATTCGGTTACATCATTGTACGACTGCCATGTAAATCCTCCACCCTCTGAAGTCATCTTCATCAATGCACTTTGTGCACCTACCTATTAATCACATTCAGTTAAAAAAAATTGGAACTTTGGTAGTTTGTTACCATTAATTGTTTTACTAAAATAAGAATAATGAATATTTATAATCTCTCACCCTTGCTGTATTATAAACAGTGTTCTTGCAGTCCGGTAGGATACTGATAGACCAAGGAGGAATATTATATCGTTGGTTTCTAAAGTTAACGCTTGCATACGCGTTTCTGTCGTTATTTGAAAGGAAGGCAGCACATCCTCCAGTCTTATATTTGTAAACATATGCCTATAATTTGAAAGACAACCAAATGTAAGAAGCGGGGTCCACTGACGCTGCGGATATTGTGATCATGAATAAAAAGAACAACGAAAGTACAACCTTTTGAAAGTTTCCGAGAGTGATAATAGATGGATCACCGTTTACTAAAGCGGGCTCACATAGTTTTATGGCTCTGTGAAGATCTTTCAGATGTCCCCACTTAGCTTCGCGTTTTAGTCCTATACATAGAACATTTCATTAAACCTTAATCTATACAAATTTAGTAACAAACATTACATAGGGAAATAGTTACAAATATCAAATATCACTAAATGATAGTGAGTTCTTTCATCAATCTACCCTTTTAGTAAGGTGACACACTTAACATTTCATATATGACCTGACACATCTTTAAAAACTGAGTAAAGTACACGGATGATCCCTGTGGTTTACCAAAATTTTGGATATGGTCCCCAGTTTTCCAAAAGTACATGGATGGTCCCTGTGGTTTGCACTTTGTAACATATATAGTCCCCAGCCAACAAATCTAAAGGTTTTAGCAGGTTCACGTTAGGGACTAAATGCGTTAGAAAGTGCGAACCACAGAGACCATCCATGTACTTTTGGAAAAAGTTAGGGACTAAATGTGTTACAAAGTACAAACCACAGGGACCATCCGTGTGCTTTTGAAAAGCTAGGGACTAAATCCAAAATTTTAGCAAAGCACAGGGACCATCCGTATACTTCACTCTTAAAAAAAGACGCTATAAAGTGCGTCAAATACGCCATCTTTGACCCGAATCCAAAGCCAGTCCAACTTTAAATTCAAACTTATATATCCCATGATTTTTATCTCATAACATACCATATTCATCTAGGGGAGCATCATAATCATAGCTTGTAGCAATAAACGGGCCACCCGCTGTCCGCCCAAAATTAGTTCCTCCATGATACTGTCAAAAAACAGAACAAGATTAACTTATTTGCAATATGCTAATATATATCATATAAATACAAAAATGTTTGATTTACCATATAATAGTTGATAAAAGATCCACCACTCTGAATAAACTTAGCTACTGAGTATGCTAAGTCTTCAGCTGGTCTATAAGGCACTGCACCTCCAAACTCAGTGAACCTGATTCATTCATTTTTTTAAATAAATCAACCAAATAAAAATAAATAAAAACGATAGGGTATTGCGCATTTGTGTTCATGATGAATTAAATAAAAAAAATTACCATCCTGTCCAGGCTTCGGTCCACATCTTCGGTTTAAAATTTTTGTTGGGAGAGAAATAGTCACAGTAAAAACCATTGCAGGTATTTATCTGTCAATAAAAAACCAACATCTAACTGTTATTACATTTATAACTGATCAAGATTTGATCTTTTATAAGAATATGCACTATATAATTTTTTTAATCTTTTATTTTGTATACTAATTCTTTTTTTATGTATGCATAATTAAAAAACTGCCCATGTGCACTTCTTAAATATCCCACTTGGGACATACAGCATGAAAACAGCCATGTGGGAAAGTGATTGACAAAAAAAAAGTCAGCAAAAAACTTCAATACAGACACACTAACTTGCATAACTAGATGGTGCACTTACAATGGGGTCAGGGGCATCATCCTGTTTGCACATGACCCATGGTACGCCGGTTCCTAGACCTAGAGCCATTTGAGCTGCCCATTTCGTATAAGCTCGACCCGGTGCTCCAAGTTCATACTCCATTGGTCCATATTCATTTTCAATCTGTCACAATAACTTTTGTTAAAATACAATGGTGACAGTTTTTGGTAATTTTGGTGAATTTGTTATAGCCATATAGTTTTGACTACCTGAGATAAGATAATTGGACCACCTTCATTCTCATATAAACTTTCTGCTTTCATCATATTCACTATTTTCCTTGTGAATTTTTCCATAGCAGCCTATACATATATAAATCAACATTACATGCACATTTTAACATACCCAAAAAAAGTTAAATATTTTAAAAATAAAAAAAAAGTAATAGATAATTTAGAAATTTATAATAAATGTGAGGTAGACCTTGAAAGGACCATTATCTGTTCTGAAACTAATTCCTGGAACATATTTCAACCAAACAGGAAACCCCCTGAAAATGAAATTGATTTGACAAGAGAAGTATAAGTTATTTGTAAGCTTGTTAAATAACATGAATATTATTACTATTTATGGAATTTAAACAATATTTACCCAAAGTTCCATTCAGCACAAGCATAAGGACCAATTCTGAGATGAGCATAGAGTCCAGCTTGCTTAATTAGCTTAATGAACTTCACCAAGTCATATCTATCTTCAAAATAATACTAGGAAGAAAGAGAAAAAAATCATCAATTTATCAAACCAATATTTATTATTTGTTTTTCTTTTGTTTTTTTATTTGAAGCACACTTACTCGCTGTTTTCGTAACCAGTCCAGTTGAGTCCATTTGAACCGTCTATATATAACGGGGTGGTTTGACCGGATTTAAAAAAAAAGTACATTTTCTTTTCAAAGTCTAGATTTTTTGGACTTCATATTTTATTAGCATTGCAAACACACAACAACTAAACTAACCCCGAACACGACTCATTTATCATCTTTAAAACATTATATAAGTACTTTTACCTTTTTACTTTACAAACAAATTAACATACAGAAAGTAACTATTTAAAAAAAACGGTCCCACCAATAAGGCGACTGATTTAACAGGTCCGGTTGTGAAAACATTGCACTTACTTGACCAGGCTGTGGCTCATGCCCATTCCAGAAAACATAAGTCTGAATCACATCCACCCCTCCTTCTTTTGCCTTTTGAATAAGATCTGGCCACATCTGAAACATCAAAATTCCCATAAATTAGTTTTTTTTTACGACTAACAAAAGCCGATCACCCGGGTAAACCAGTAGCAAAAGGCCACCCACGCCCGCGAACGCAGACAAGCTGGAATTTAGTTCTTTATTACAATATGAAATTACAAACAAAAAGGGGGGGGGGGGGGGGGGGGGGCAAGAAAATAAGCACATTGATAAGTTTACCTCAGGAGTGCTTCTTGGATAATGAATGGAACCAGAAATAAGAATCTTTCTTTGACCATTAATGGATATAGCCTTATGATCATATGTAACAGAAGCAGTACAGAAACAACCCAATGAACATACTAAAACCATCAACATCAGATTATACTTCTGCATTTTGAACACAAACTCCATAAAAAGATGAAAAATCCTTCAGTTTGTCTCCAAATAGTTCCACTTTATTCTTTGATCTTTCTTGTTTTTGTATCTTAAGTTAAAGAAAGATATCATATACACCACAAAGGTTCACTAAAACTTGTGAACTTTTGTGTTAAATTTGTGAACTTTTGGGCTTTAATATGATCAGTGTGTGAATGTTTTGAGTGATCTGAAGCTGCATTTAAGCAAAGGAAGATTGGGTTTGGCTGCAGTAGTGAGGGTCCTACATAAGGGGTGGAAGTGGTCATCACTCATCAAATCCAATCAAGTTTTGACATGTCATCAACCATTATTCCATCACTCACAACATTTTTTTAGTGGGGGTGGTCATCACTCACAACACCCAACAATACCCATCACTCACAACACTCAACAACCCATCACTCACAAGCCTTCAACGCGTGAAGAAATTCATGAGTGATAGTGTATGGTGGCGGTGGTGTGCAAATTGCCATCACGCGTGATGGGCTTCCATCACGGATCCACCCCGCCTCCCCTAAGTAAATATTATTCAGCCTCTTTACATTTTACTTAAGTATTTAAATTGAAAATATATGTACATCAAAAGTAAATTGCAAAAATATTTTTTTTTATATGTAACTTGTTTTTTTTTTTTTTTTTTTCTGAATATTGGATTTTAATAATCTCAATTATTCGTCGTTGGCCGCCAACAGTCTCAACTTAAAAAATAATCACTGGCAGTCCCCACTATTAACATATTGGCCTCCAATGGACCTTGATTTTCGTCCCAAATCTCTTTGTAACCTTATTACAGACCTTTAGAAACATTTTTCTAGTAAAGCCCCAAATTGAAGTCGCCGGGAAACTTCTCGTCGGAAAACTTCTTTTTGGCTGGAAAACTCAACTTTTTAGCGGAAAATTCAACATTTTCGTTCCAAACCTCTTTGTAACCTTAGATCGGATCTTTAGAAATCTTTTTCTGACCAAAAACGGTTTTCCGGCGACCGAAGACTAACGGCATTAAGGACCTGTTAGTCAGGGTCAATTGGTGGCCAATATGTCAATAGTTGGGACTACCGGTGGTTATTTTTTAAGCTGGGGATGTTAACGTCAACGGCAAATAGTTGGGATTATTTAAATCCAATATTCATTTTTTTAATATATAATAATACAAGTGTGATATGTTGCTAGTTTTTTATTGGCATTAATGTGTCACGTCCTATTTTAGCTATTACAATGGATTAAAAATTTAAGAGTAAACTTCAATTTTCGTCCCTGTAGTTTGTTAATTTTAACACCTTCAGTCCAATATTTTAAACATTGCATTTATCATCCATTAGTTTGCTGATTTTAACAGTTTCAGTCCATTAGTTTCCTGATTTTAACAGTTTCAGTCCACACCACTAACACTGGTGTGGACTGAAACTGTTAAAATTTAACACTAGTGTGGACTGAAACTGTTAAAATCAGCAAACTAATGGATGATAAATGTAATTTATAAACTATTGAACTGAAAGTGTTAAAATCAGCAAACCACAGGGATGAAAATTGAGGTTTACTCAAAATTTAAATTATGCTTTCTATGGTAAGTATATTTTAGAGGTAATGACAAAAGGATGGAGTTATAAAATTGATTAATGAAAATTAAAATGTTTGGTTTAATTGTTTATTGATGTCATGATAAGTTTGAATTATTTCTTTGAAATATAATTTTTTATTTGTATTTGAAATATTTCTAAATCATTATGTGAACTATTTATGAGATTGAGTAGATTCGATTTTTTTTTTGGATATTATTATGATTAAATACTTTTATTAATAATATTAGGTTCATATTAATTATTACGATTACATACTTTTATTAATAATATTAGGTTCATATTAAGATGATTGAAATACATTAGCTTTAAATGTCGATTATTTTAACTTTAAAATGTATTTAAAAATATATTGTTACCCTTAGTAAATACATCAATAAAATAATCACGTGAACCACGAGAACAAAAATCCATCAATATCATGTTTGTGCTTTAAAGAATATTATACTTACAAACATATAATGGACTTTATTTTTTTTTACCCTACTTACAAAATTAGTTGGACTTTCTGTTACTTTGTTTTGAAAATATAAAGAAAAAAAAACCTTATAATTAAAAATGATTGAAAATATACAGAACAAAAAACCTTATAATTAAAAATGATAAAAATGAGCGTGTAGGGGTTAGGTTGTAAATAAATGGATCAGAACATCTAGAGTTGAAAGTTATAATTTTAAAATATAAGTTATAAGATTAAACTCTCACTCGTTTTACGATTATTTTCAAGTTTATTATACAACATAATTACATAAATGACGTTTTAACTCGTTTACAAGTTGATTTAAACTTAATTAAGAAACGGCAACCCAACTCCGTTTGGCCGATTTAGATAAACAGCTTACAGATAACGTGTCCATGTTACATTATTATAGACATGTCGGTCGTGTCTAGGTTAAAATTGATATCTTTGATACAAATAAATATATATATGTATGTATTTGACCTTTAGCAATTGTAAGACTAAGACTGGTGGGGAGGTGGTCGGGGATCCCGTCGGAGAACACCCCACCCCCCCTTCCATAATTCGGTGAGCTCTCAGTCTAACATTTCAACCCACCCTACCAAAATTGTAGATGTATAATTGAACAAAGCTTTCTATCAAAATAGTTTAAAATTTGGTCACAATAATAGTCTCACTCGCCAGTCGCCAGACACATATGTAAACTACTTGTCAAGCACGATAGCCGTGATTTGGGCTCCAAAATGGATTTTTTAAGTTTTATATTGTTTTTCATGCCTAAATTGAATAATTCTATCAATAATGTTATGTACTTTAATAATCAAAATTAATTGTTGAGTGCACATACGAAAAGTAAAACACCTATAACATTTAAAGATAAGTGGTAATGTTACTAGCACGTTGCAACGGTGTTTTAAATTTGTAATGGTTGCATTAAAGAATTGTAGCATAGGCTTAACATCTTGTAAAAAACGAACTTTAAGACACTAAAGGGTGCCGACACTTACAATTATTGTTATACCATCACTCGTTGCGACACGTGAAATCGCAAAAAAAATAAATAATAATAACGTTCTTGAAATTTTATATAAAAAACATTTACATGAACCCATCCGTTACTTATGACAAATCCGCCACAACATTCAGTCTACTATCGACAAATAAGAAAAAAAATGTTCATAAAAAGTAAAAGTGTAAGTGTAAAAAAGAAAGGAAAAATAGTTGTTTAAACATTATTTTTAATGACACGTACATTTGAGCTTTGCTAACTTGTACATCATCATGCTGTAAAATAAGCATGTCATGGTAGTATATTCAAAATTTTACAAAATTATATATTTTAAAAGTTTGAAAACAATAAAGAGAAGCTTATGAGTGTGCCACATGTCAATGTGTGGTTGGTAAAAAAAGTTTTTTTAACAAAATATGGAAAAGTGTTTTGTTATATGTTCCGTCACTCTTTAACTATTACTATCATTTCTATAAGTTGGGTCGTGTTTACGAGTTAACTCAAAAACCATATTAGACATATGAATCTGAATAAGAAAAGAGTTTTCACAGCCTGATACTAACATAATCCACCTAACAAGAAATTTTTATTTTGTTTTAATCAAGAACCATTATGAACGGTACACTGTTGACTCGACAACTTTTTTTGGTTCAACATGCCAATACATTTAATGTAAAATACTTATAATGGAACGGTCAATAGAAAAGAGGTCAAGTGAGTTGGTTATACGTTTCAAATGTGTCAAAGAAACAGATGACTAGGGGGTCAACAAGTCAAATGTCAAACCAACTTTTTTTTAACGTCCAATAAACGCACGATCACCCAGATAAATTCAATGGTAAAAGGCCACCTACGACCCGACTAGTCACTATTCCAGTGGAAAGCCACCACCCGAAGACCCATTGTGGTCAAACCAACTTAATATAGAAAATTAACATTTCAATGGTTCAAAGTAGCAAGTTACCCCACACTACGCGTGCGGGAATTCAGTGTACGTTATGGTACCTGACACTTACTATAACAAAAGAGATAATAAACCATAAAAATATAAACCGACACTGATTCCAATAACATTGATACCGGTTGATGTCGAAACGATTTTAAGTAAGATTTATATGGAGATGGATATACAAAGAAGCACATCGAAGAGACATCCTCAAAATGTTATAAAACATTGTGTGTTAAAAGTTAAAAATAAAATATATAATAAAAAATAATTTGTTTGTATATGGATAATCGTACATTATGATTGACAATTCAATTTAAAAAAAAAGTGTATATCGACACATAGATAAGGGGGGACGGGCACCTTTGAGGGTTGGTTGTTAGGGTTTCAATCCTTGCGGTAACACTACCGCCAACCCTTAGGGTAGGCATTGAGGATAGTTTGTTTGGGTAACCTTTACCGTATGATGAAAGTTTAGAAATGTGACTCTTGGACTTAAATGTGGGGATGGGGTGTATTTGATTGATGGGTGAAATAAAAGAGGTCGACTCACTTATGAAACAAGACAAATCAACCCCAAACACATCATGTGTATTAAACGAGCCATGCTAACGATCTCACATTCTAAAACTTTTCACATTGTGTTTCAGATTATTGTCAAGAATTGATGCACCTGCTATTTATATTTATACATTATACCCTTGTATAATTAGAATGAAAAATGGTGACTTTTAAAAAACCACACATACGTATCCTTTTGTTTGGGTTGCCTTTGTAGAATGAAAAGTGACAACTTTTAAGAAACCACACATACATTCCCCTTTGTTTGGGTTGCCTCTATAGAATGAAAAGTTGCGACTCTTAAAAAAACCCACACATACATACCCATTTGTTTGATACGTATTATATATTATATATATGCATACAAAAAGTAACTTAAGACACAAAGGTTTACAAAAAGTCACAACCTTTCAATTATAACATAAGACACAATGATTTACAAGAAAAAGGAAACCAAAAATATAATAATCCATTGTACAAAATACAACACACCCTTTCATGTATTAAGTCACTCTTTTACACACCCTTTCATGGATTAAGACACCATTTCACGCACTCTTTCATGTATTAAGACACCATTTCACACAGTTTCACCCTTTTACAAAATAACACATTTACTTATATATTAAAAAACGAAGTGAATGAACAGTAGCCAATAATTAAATATTAAAAAGAGAAATGAATTAACAGTAATAAAAATAGAAATTAATGAATAGTATCGGGTACCGGTACCGGTATCAAATTTACCAAACTGAGTGTATTTTCGGTATCCGTTCGGCACCGGTATTCATCGGGTTTTACCCTCAAATACCGGTGTCGTACCAGTACCGACCGTATCAAGCCGTACTGTACCAGGTATATTCGGTACCGGTACCCACTTTTAGGGATTTCGGTAACGGTATTTTCGGTACCGGTTGGTACCGAGCTCATCAAATCCTGTAGCAACGTAGCAATGCAATTAATTGCACAGTTTAGATTACTTTTCATACACACAGTAAGTAAACTGTATTTCGTTTGAATGAGGTTTTATATACACAACAACTTATTTTGCTTTATTTTTTGTCTTTTTACGTAATGAATGAATTGTAGCATGTAAAATTAACTTGGATATTTAGATTATTGATGAGCAAATCGTATCAAATCCTGTAATCAAACCGGTATCGTATCGGTACCAAATTTACTATACCAAATAATTTTTTGTACCAATTTGGTACCCACCTTTTGGCATTTCCAGAATCGTTACTTTCGATTCGACACCGGTCTAGCACCATACCTATATTTATTGATTTTTACCTTCAAATACCATACCGTATTGTACCGAGCATTTTCGGTGCCAGTACCTAATTTCGATGATTTTCCGGATCGGTACTTTTGGTGCCATTACCGGTACCGAGCTCATCCATATTTTAACGTGTTAGCACCGTAATAACTGAACTGAAAACAACCGAATTTCCAACGTGTAGGACATGTGGGTCCTATTATTATATATTAGGTTATTTAAAATCGCTTCTTTTAGGACGGATTGACTATCATTTTCACGACTATGTTTTGATATTCGGTATTCGGTATCTGCTTGCCGTTACTGACACGCGTTTTGCAGTCATTGGGTCCCCGCCGCAACGCGCGGGTGGAATTTAACTAGTCCATTCAATTATTCTTTTCTTTGAATAGTAAACTATAATAAGATATAAAAATACTGTATTAATGATCATAAGCTTTAATTTCATGCACACACGTGTATGGTTTTGGGGGAATTGTCATGATAATCAACTGTATGTATTTATTTTCTAAAGAGTTAATTGCCATTTTAGTCCCTGTGGTTTGGCCCATTTTGCCAGTATAGTCCAAAGGTTTCATTTTTAACATCTGGATCCAAAAACGTTTCATCGTTGCCATTTTGGTCCAACTGACTTAACCCCATCCATGGACCTCAGTTAACTCAAGGACATTTTAGTCATTTCCCAAACTATTTTAATTAACCCTTTAATTCCACTTTATTTTTTTCTTTTAATCATTTATATAAGATTTATCTTATATATAATAATTATAATATAATTATAATAACATATATATATATATATATATATATATATATATATATATATATATATACAGATATTGTGCACCACCACCACTCATTCTCACTCTCTCCTGTCTCTCTCCCTCATCCACCAATCACCATCGCCCCCTACCAGTCACCACCGCCCACCACTATCAACCACCACTGCACACACATACACATACACTCCCCTCTCTCTCTCTCTCTATCTGTGCACTCTCTTTATTCTCCATAACCAACCACCACCAGATGATATCATCACCATCAACAACCTCACCACCGCTGTAAGCACCACCGATGCCATCACAAGCCACCAACGTCCCTAACAGGTTTGACTTTCTATCTCTCTAAAAATGGTGGTTCGACGGGTTTGATGGTGATGAACGGCAGAGGTGGTTCGACAGGTTTGATGGCGGAGGTGGGTGTTGATGGTGATAAACGGCGGCGCTGGGTTGTGGGTTTTGTAGGTGGTGATTGATTTGAAGATCTATGTGCGATTTGAACTTGGAGGTTGTGATTGATTGGGTTGGGGAGGTGTTTCAGTGAATTTGGGGGTTTTCTGTGAATTTAGGGGTTTTCTATGAATTTGGTGGTGGGTGGCGGAGGTGGGTGGCGTGGTGGAGGTGGGGTGTTGCTGGTGATGATGGCGGAGGTGTATTGTTGCAAGTTGTGTTTTGCGGTGGTGGGGGTGGTGTGGTGTGGTGGTGGTGGTAGTAGAGAGAGAGGGCAGAGAGAAAGATGAGAGAGAGAGTGTGTGTGTTCTGTATGTATGTGTGGGTTCCATGGTGGTCGGGTGGTGGTGATTGGTTGTGGTGGTCGGTTCCTGGTGATAGTTGTGGTAGTCCGGTGATGGTGCTGGTGACGATGGCGGAGGTGTATTGTTCCATCTTCTGGAGTATTTCTTTTTCTGCATTCAAAGAAGTGTTAGAAGACAATAATTGTTCATTAGTTGTTAACAGCCCAGTATCAGTGGCAACAGACTCCTCACTTATGACTCGTCGATCAGTAGGTACCTATCCATGTTTGTCTCACAGATTCCTGGATGAACATATATACACTTGTTAATAGTTTTGTTTTTGGATTCAAAAGAAATGTGATGTCTGCTATTGTAGTATCTGGTTATTGGGTTTGTTTGGATTTGATTTGATTCTTTCGTTAATTTGGATTTGATTTTGTTTGTGGGTTTGTTTTTTAATCTGGCAAACATTATTGGTGTGGCAGTTGTGGAGGTGGAGGTGATGGTCACCGACGGGGGACTGATGTGGTGTGGTCGGTGGCTGAAGTGTGGTGGTGGCTGAGGTGTGGCAGAGGTGGTGGCTGTGTGTGTGTTCTGTATGTATGTGTGGATTCCATGGTGGTCGGGTGGTGGTGATTGGTTGTGGTGGTCGGTTCCTGGTGATAGTGGTGGTGAGGTTGTGGTGGTGGTGAAGGCAGGGGTGGTGATGGTGGCAGTAGTGATGGTGAGGTGGGTGATGAAGGTGTGTGTATAATATATTCTTTAAATATTAATTAATTAAAACAGATAGATAAAATGACAAATTGCCCTTGAGTTAACTGAGGTCTATGGATGGAGTTAAGTCAGTTGGACCAAAATGGCAACGATGAAACGTTTTTGGATCCAGATGTTAAAAATGAAACCTTTGGACTATACTGGCAAAATGGGTCAAACCACAGGGACTAAGATGGCAATTAACTCTATAATAATAGTAAAGTAATATATAGTTTTTTAAATACTTTTATTATTTTATTATTATAACAATAATTATTTTCTGATTTTTTAAATTCAATACATTTTCATATTTTTCTTAACTTTAATTAGTTTTTTATTCATTCTACATTATACATATACATACATACATATATTAAAAACACAACGTAATGAATAGTGTTTTATTATTATAATAATAGTAAAGTAATATATAGTTTTTAAATACTTTTATTATTTTACTATTATAACAATAATTATTTTATGATTTTTTTAAATTCAATACATTTTCATATTTTTCTTAACTTTAATTATTTTTTTATTACGGGTTGGGATAAGCTTGGTGTCAACCGATATCGAAAATACCGGTACGATCCTGTCCGGTATCTGTATATGAATGTAAAAACCGACACCAGCCTGATACAGAAAACGAAAAAAGTTGGTACCAAATTGATAATGAAAATCTTTTAGTTCTGTAAATTCGGTACTACTACGGGTACCATTTGCTCATCCCTGATCACGGGTAACGTACGAACAACAGTATCGTACAACTTTTTTGTTGATTTTCTTCAACTTTTTATGATTTCTATTTTTCAATGGTAGGGATGAGCTCGGTGCCAACTGATACCGAATCGGTACTGGTACCGAAAATACCGATTACGATACCAGTATATGAAGATAAAAACAGTAGTGGACCGGTACCAAGAACGCCAAAAGTCGGTACCGAATTGGTACTTAAGATCTTTTGGTTCGGGAAATTCGGTGCCGGTACCCAGTACCATTTGCTCGTCTCTGACCACGGGTTTCATACGAACAACATCGTTACCATACAACTTTTTTGGTTGATTTTCTTTCAGTTATCTTTTAGTGCTTTTTTCTACATTTTCTTTTTATTCTTGTCAGTGGCCCCGTTCGCAACACGCTCGTAGTGATTTCAAAACACATGTAAACACATGCTAAATAAAAAAAAGTTCACCGCAACGCGGCGAATTTGTTTAAACCTAGTTCCATGAATTACAGCATTCACATACCTTCCCTTTAATTTTCTGAGGTGATCTTTATATTATAAAAAGTGGTTGTGAGTGGAGAAAACAGAAAACGTTATTGTTTATCTGTATATTTGGGGATACTGTTCACCCCATATAATTTTTTTAATATATTTTGAAAGTAGTTGTGAGTGGAGGAGAAAGAAAAGATAATGGTAAAGGTATAAATAGTATTATTTAATTGAAATGAGAGAGAAAATATAGTTGTTTTTAGTATAATTATAGGGTAGATTTGATGGAAGAGATGTGAATGCTTTTACATATTATAATTTCGCGTGAGAACTTAATTTTTTTAACAAACTAGACCAGGTAAAATGTTGCTTTCGCAAAACATGAGATTAAAGGAAGGAACAGGGGCGGAGGTTAACAGTGGCCCGGGAGCGCCCAGGCCCACACCGATTTTTCGCTTGTAGTGTTAATTTTACCGAAATTGTAGTGCAACATACTGAATTTTTAAGAGTCCGCCCCCACCGATTTGAATTTTGAGAGTCCGTCTCCTACTGAATTTTCGTTCAAGCTCCACCACAGAACAAGTAAAAGCTAGATTCAAACTTGCACTCTCACCTCTAGACTGCCCATTAAAGGTTTAGATGTATTGTATTTCAAAAATTGCACATTCAATATTCTTAATTTGTGGGCTTCTTAATATCACTTTAGATACACTAATACGTTTTTCTTGTTTCCAAGAGTTGCCTGGCCCATTAATAAAGAGTGCTCCTTATTGAAATCAAACATGGGTTTATATTTTATATGTATTTTTGGATATAAATGTATTATCAAGATTTGCTTTCCAAAGAAACTAAAATACAAATACATCCAACTTCTACTAGTGTTTTTATCTTTAACCTCTTGAACGTTACATGTACATCAAAATGTGAATTTTACCTTATCTTATTTGTTAGCATATTATTTATGAGATCACGCTGTTTTTTTAATAACGAGTGCATTTTCATTGTTTTAATTAATACAATAACTAAAATAAAATACAGATAGGAATGTTGAAGGGTGTTAATAAAGATGGAGCAAACCCATGTTCTTTGGGGTGTGAATGTCAAAGGAGTCATAATCCAACCCATGGGTCCACACAAATAAATTGGATTCCTAACCTTTCCTATCGATTTTACATGTTCAATTTATTGTTGAAAACTCATTTATATGGCCTTTATCAATTATATGCCCATTATTATCACTTAAATAATATCATTATATCATATCTAAATATATTAGTTGACATATCAGTTTCATAATCATATTGTTCCTACACAAGTGAACCCATCTCTTTCATGCATGGGATTGGTATTATATCATATTATTATTCATTCACCAAACATTAATAATAATTGATTAATGAACTCATCACTAATTCACGTATATATTAAGCTTTGATATTTTGGAATATATTGATTGGATTAAACCATTAAATATTCATATTCGGAATCTATTATATCACGGTTAACCGGTAAATCGTGATAAATAGATTTCATCTTGAAGAAATTTAATTTTAGTTCACACATATAGGGGTGTTAGAAAACTTTGTTTGTTGCATGCTTGAAATCGGCCTCGTTTGTAAACAAGTCAAGCCAAGTTAGCTCGGTTTGTAAATGAGCCGAGCTGGATTCAAGGTAAGCTCGCTCATTTGACTCGATAAAATTAAGCTGAAATTTTTAAATTTAATAAGTTAAATTCAAACAGTAATCTAATCATAATCTTTTGGAAAATTGGTATTTAATAAACCAACATTTGCCCATTGGTAAATAATAATCCTACCTACAGAATTGGTAATTAATAATCCTACGTTTCAATATGTTGGTACTCAATGGACCTTCGTTAGTTTTTTTTAACTGAAGTTAGTTTTTAAGTTTTATTTATTACACAAACAGTCCCTGTAGTTATAATTTACTAGTTTTAACTATGAGTTAATAGCCAAAATGGTCCCTTAGGTTTGCACTACCACCACTACCACCACCACCACCACCACCACCAAAGCACCGCCGCCACCACCACCACCACCACAGCACCGCCACCACCACCACCACCACCACCACAGCACCGCCACCACCACCACCGCACCGCCACCACCACCACCACCACAGCAGCACCACCACCACCACAGCACCGCCACCACCACCACCACCACCACAGCACAGCCGCCACCACCACCACCACCACAGCACCGCCACCACCACCACCACCGCACCGCCACCACCACCACAGCACCGCCACCACCACCACCACCGTTTTCGAAACGGTCCGGGTCGAAAACGGTTCGGGTCGAAACGGTACGCGTCGAAACGGTACGGGTCGAAACGGTACGCGTCGAAACGTTTGCTTTTTTTTTATTTTTTTTATTTTTTAGAGTTTTTTTTTTATTTTTTAGAATTTTTTGGATTTTTTTATTTTTTTAGGATTTTTATGATTATTTAGAGTTTTTTTGATTTTTTTTAGGATTTTTATGTTTTTTACAATTTTTATGATTTTTTAGAGTTTTTTGAATTTTTATGATTTTTTATGATTTTTTTGATTTTTTTTTATTTTTTATGATTTTTTATGATTTTTTTGATTTTTTAGATTTTTTTTTATTTTTATGATTTTTTTTATAACTACAGGGACTGTTTGTGTAATAAATAAAACTTAAAACTAGTAAATTATAACTACAGGGACTGTTTGTGTAATAAATAAAACTTAAAAACTAACTTCAGTTAAAAAAAACTAACGGAGGTCCATTGAGTACCAACATATTGAAACGTAGGATTATTAATTACCAATTCTGTAGGTAGGATTATTATTTACCAATGGGGCAAAGGTTGGTTTATTAAAAACCAATTTTCCTAATCTTTTAAAGCTCAAGTTTTATCATTCTATTCTCGTTTCCTCCTAGCTTGTTTTGCTCGTATTGAATACGTTTAGAATATGTAAACAATAATATTTTTTTATTAAAAATTGGAAATAAACGAGTTGGCTTGAGCTTTTTACGTGCCGAACTCGAGCTCAAATTCCAATTCTTTAAGAATAATCAAATCAAGCTGAGTTAACATGTTTAACTTCGAGCCCGAGTCTGAGCTGAACCTAGCTGGCTAGCTTGACTAGATCGTTAAGTAGCCATATTCACAAAACCTTAAGATAATGTAATATCTTGGGGAAAGACAGAAAGCCATGAGAGATTTTAATTTATCTTTTGAAATAAAAATATTGATCTAAAAAATTGACAGGTATATCCTAGTGTCATTTTCAATTATAGCAAAAATTAGAGGTGTTCAAAAAAATTTGGATCCGAAACCGAATCCAAAATATTTGAAAATTCATATCCGAAGACCGGATAATCTGAATTTTCGGATTTGGATGTGGATTTCTAAAATATTCGGATAGTCGGACTATCCGATATCCGAAAACTAATAATTTTTTTTAAATATATAGTAAAAGTGCACTTTTTAGTTTGAAATATGGTAAAAAAAATAGTAAATAATCGGATTCGGATGTGAATTTCTAATAGTTCATTGATTTTAACGTTGAAAATTTGGAAAATCATGTTTAGTTTTAATCTATAAGTACGAAACAATTTTTTTGAATTTTTTATGAATTCGGATATCCGTATCCAAAATTTCAGATGCTCGAAAACCGGATAATCAGTTCTTGAACACCCCTAGCAAAAATTATATTAAAATATTATCGAGTGAAGAGTGAGACATCATATAAACAATTGGAGTATAACATGTTAATGTATAGTAAGAGTGAGACATCATATAAACATATAATATTCACTTGGATGGCTTTTTGTAACAAAGATATTGTATAGTAACACAAGCCGTAGCATGCACAAAACAAAACAAAAAAGCACATCTATCATATCGTGTCTTACGCGTAAAATTTAATAATCCAATCCCCACCATTAGTTGGTGATCAAGGCTATTAACCCACCACTTTACTCACAAATTCATATTTTTGTGTATTATCATAACCGATTGATTAATGCGATGTTTTTAATAACACTCCTCATATTTTGGATAAAACTTATATATATTTCTTATATTTAAGTAAGTTTTAGATTGAAAACTATAAGCAATTCAGTTAAACTAAATGTAATCACTTTTAACATTGATGCATATTCCTTTAGTTTAAATACTTTTAGGGATTTTAAGTTTAAATACTTTCAGGGATTTTTTTTTTGTTTTAATATAATCTAGTGATATTCCCCTGATCTTTGTGGCGGGAATTTGGTTGGTATCAGTTTGGCTCATTACGATACCGATACTCGCTATTGTAATTGAAAGAGAAAACTTTACATCGATCGAAAACAATTAAAAACAAATATCAATACAAATACCGATGTTCAGTTGTAGTTTTTGATAGAACGAATTTGGGGAAAAAGTTCTCCTTTATTGATACATAGCTTGTATTTATATGCTGATTACAAACAAACTTCTAACTAACTATTGTTATTAACAAACTACTTAATGGTAATCTAACTAAACAAATAAAACTGTACAAAATGTAATGCAAGTTGTACAAGTATGACTAACACCCCCCTCAAGTTGGAGGATAAGAAAGCCCCAACTTGGACAACAAAGCATTGTGTTTATGAGATGGAAGACTTTTGGTAAACACGTCTGCAGGCTGATGTTGAGAGGAAATATGAGACAAACTAATAAGGCCTTCTTGAAGCTTTTCTCGAGCAAAATGACAATCTAATTCGATATGTTTGGTGCGTTCATGATAAACTGGATTCTTTGCTATATGAATGGCTGCTTGGCTGTCACATTTTAATGAAATTGGAACAATGGATGGAACAGAAAATTCATGAAGAAGTCTGGTTAACCAAGTAAGCTCGGCAGTAACCCGTCTCATTGACCGATATTTAGCTTTAGCTGAACTAAGAGAAACTGTAGCCTGCTTTTTAGATTTCCAAGAAATAGGACTTCCTCCAAGCATAATGACGTAACCAGTAACCGATTTGCGAGTATTAGGACATGAGGCCCAGTCAGAATCACAAAAAGCTTCTAATTTAAAATTAGAAGAATTGTTAAAGAACAACCCTTGATCATGAGTTCCCTGCACATAATTGAGAGTATGCAAAGCAGCCTCCTGATGTGGCAAATGTGGTTGTGACATGAACTGACTTAGAAATTGTACAGCAAAAGACAAATTTGGTCTAGTGTGTGTCAGATAATTAAGCTTACCCACCAGTCTTCGATATTGTAAAGGATCTGAATAAAGAGGACCAATATCATTAGATAGTTGCAAATTTGCCGGAAGAGGACATGATGTGGGTTTCTGAGAAATAAAATCTTTGAAATCTTGTAAAAGATCTTTTGCAAAACTTTCGTTGGGTTGTGATGGTACCATTAAGAACATGTAAAACCTCAATACCTAAGAAGTAGTTAAGAAAACCCAGATCCTTGATCTTGAATGTATCATCAAGAAAAGACTTTAAAGACAACATTTCTTTTTCAGCATTGCCTGTAAGAAGAATATCATCAACATAAACAACAATATGAACAATTGAAGATCCCATGCTTTTAGAGAATAAAGAATGATCATTTTGGGATCTAATATAACCTCTGGATTTCAAAGCTTCTGAAAGTTTGCCATACCATTGTCTAGATGCTTGTTTGAGACCATACAAGGATTTTTGAAGTTTAAGAACATGATTAAAATATGATAAAACCATACTGTAACGCCCTGCTTCTTCGTACGTTCCATAATTAGAAAGCATTGTTCGTATTTCTATTTTTGGAAGTCTTGTATTCTTGTAATCGTCTTTTCGTTGTAATCGTTATAAAAATCCGAGACTTGGATCATAAATAAAATTCGTATTTCTTTAAATTCGTGTTATACATATTCAAACTTGTTCATACGTTTGAATTCATGAAACATTTGATACATTATTCGTAATTCTTGGAAATAACGGTTATACTTGCAAATTCATGATATACTTGACATACGTGCTCGATACATGCGAATACGATACTTATTCACGACATCTATACTTATTCATACTTGTTTTATATTCATTTTTATGCTTAAATACTTTACATGCCCTTACAATTGTGAAAACTGTCAAATTTGCATGTATCCGTACAATTATTAAACAGTAATTATGACTTAATGACTGTGCTAATTTACAATTAATGACACGAACTGCTTTCTGATTATTGTTATCATACATACATGTGCATCATATATTGCATAATGTCATATCATTATTGCATGCAACACTTATTGATTCAAATGATGCACGAAACAAAGTTAGCACAGTTATCAGACAAATCAGAAAAATGCTGACGGAGTTCAGTACTTAGACAGACATGGTATTGAGACACAGAAAGAGCCAGAAACCAAGAGTTACACTAGTATAGTGTGTAGGAAAGTAAGGATCATAAAATTGCCGTCCTAATGATAGTTTAAGTGCCGGAAAGTGCCTAAAACTCACACAAACTGCAGAATTCAGCAAAATTCAGCATTTAAACAACTTAATATCATGCAGAAATATGGTTAAATGGTCCAAAATGTTTTCCTAAGTGTTGGGAATCAAAATTGTCACAAAAGGTAACATAAAGCACACTAAACTGCATAGTTTAGCACATTAACAAACCAGTAACCAACCGAACAATCGGACACTACCCGCAACACCAAATTTTCACTAGAAGCATTGTTTTATCAATTCCGAGCTAGTTATGGTCCCCGAACATCATAACACACTATATAACATCATAATAACTAAACACCTAACTAAAACACTTGGATTTCAACTAAATAATCTAACTAACCATTACACCCTAATCTATACCCCCCTCTTGTTGGACGGTTACATGGTGGCCCCCACCATGGATTTTCTTTGAATTCTTTATTAGATCATGTCTCCTACTTTACTAAACATATTAACCCTTAGAGAAAACCATGTTGGAAGATAATATAAGTAACCATTAGAACATTCACTTCTCATTCATTCACAAGTTCACCAACACACACTCTTCTCTCCCTTACCTTCGGCTGTAACCCACACACACCACAACCATCATCATCCTTCAATCTTCATCCAATCTCTAATCATTCAATGGTGTAAGAAGCATATCAAGGAAGCTAGGAGCTCTTGAAAGTTGAAGGACCTCTTGCAAGTGCTAATAACCACCTCATTCATCATCATCCCTAGCCTTGAGCTAGTAGTAAGATAATCTAAACTCCATTTTACATCTTATTTAGTTGGTTAAAGAGTGATACAAGTAACTTAACATGAAGACCACTAATGATCAAGAACTTAAATCATGAACATAAGACTAAAAATCATAAGAATACATGTTGTTAAGTGTTATTATGCTTCTTGATTGTTGATTGTTTGTGTTAATGATGTTAAACATCATATAAACTTGCTAGATAGTGATTAAAGACATAATTTAGCAAGATGAGAGGATGATTATGTTATGATCATCCTTATGTGAAACATGAACTTGAAAGATTAAATGTTTTTCTTGAAGTATGATGATTAAAGTGTAATGTGAGTCTTGTAAATATGTGATGTCAAGAATAATTTTCAAGAAACCAAGTTAAAAATATAAGATTTACATAAACTTGGTTCTTAAAGAAACTAATCACCCTTTTAGTGGTTAATCAAGTATAGAAACATATATTTAACAAGAAAAATTCAAGAAGAAATATTTTTAGAAAAATACTTTACAAGTTGTAAACATCTAAATTCTTTAAGAATGATGTTTTTAAATAAACAACCACACTTTAAAGGGTAACTAGGTTTACTAAACACACTAGTAAGTTACTACGAATTTTTATAAATTTTCAAGTTCATGAAGTAGTGATTATGGCTTGATTTTGGCAAAATGGTAAGTATTATTTGATTTGTTGTTGATTGTGATGATTTATAAAAGAAAATGATATGCTTTGAAAGCATGGAAACCTCCATTTTTAAGAGGAACTATGGCAAAAAAATTTCTAGAAATTTAACACTTAGAAAAATATTTTTGAAACAAATATTTACAATTATATTTTAATCATGAATTTTCATATAAAATTTGCCATAATTTTTATTAAAAAATTACAAAATATTGGAGGATGGTTTTTGGTAATAAAAGTGACTAAATATGTATTTAGGAAAATATATATTTAGATGTCACCATGTGTGTAATTATTTATATATTATGTGTAATAGTTATATTATTTTAGGACTTGAAATAATATAACTCACCAAAATACCAAGAAATTACAATACAAAATGTTACCAAAATTCCAAAAATTAAATATATAATTTATACCCAAAATATTGGTGAAACCGAACAAGGAATATAACCTACAAAAATATTCCGGAATTTAATTCATAAGTATATTTTGGTAAATAGTATTTTGGACACCAAGAGGACAAAAATATGATTTTTATAATTATTACAAAGATATATCATATTTTCGACAAGAAGAAAATATATTATTTTTGGGTAAATAAAAATATATATGTTTTCTTGAAATTATTAGAAGATATATTATTTTGGGAGAATATATATATATATTTTCTTAAATAAACATAGAATACGTTGTTTATGGGTGAAAAATAGATTTATATATATTTTCTAAGTTAAACTTGAAAATATATTATTTTTGATGTTTAAATGAAAATACAATTATTATTTTTTTGCCAAGGGAAAAACTATAAATAATTTTTCTATGTAAGATTTCATAAAATATATATTTTGAGAATATATATTGATGAATTTTTATTAAGAGTATTATTCCGGAAAAATAAATACACAAAAATTAAGTATAAGAATACTTAATAAACACAATAAAGATATGCATTCTCGTACGTATAAATATACACAGGAATACGCCACCGATACTTGGCAAAAATACACAAGGTTAAGAATACGAGTGTGAATACACCCATCCTTGGGAAATTATACTTGTACAAATACATAAATATGTCAAGTTAAAATATATTATTTTAACTAATATTCCAAAAATTCATAAATATAATTTAAGTTAAAATATTTATTATTTTAACAAATAATTATATAACTTGGAATAATGTTGAAGACACAATGAAACGTAACTCAAAGACACTAATTAAGATTAAGGTCAAGCCACGACCCACCCGTCTAATAAACCGTAGTACGTTGTAGGTAGTCGTGCACACAAGTAGCAGCTTTGGGTTACATTGGATTCAAGACGCAAGATTGTGAGTTCATGTCCCCCTTTTCTTTTAACTATTTTCAGTTTTATAACTTCGGGGGTGAAGTACATGTTACAAATTGTTTACAAACGTTTACATATGGTATGGTTAGCTAAGGAATGTACTGCTAGATCATGTGAGTGGTGGGTACAACGCTTAAGACCATTAATCCTCGTAGTAGGACCAAGGGACATGAGTGATAGATCTATTTGGGTGTTGCGAGCCCCACCCATGAGGACCGGGATTTGGTCCATGAGGTGACTATGTCTTCCAGCCGGAAGCCCGGTACAAAATCCGCTAGGATTGAGCCTTCCTGCATCACGTCACACATATTAATGGCCTTGCAAACCATTAATTGATCTGTTTCCTTGTTTGCTTTCATACCGGTTTACAAATACATACATACTTACAAGTTTACAAAGTTTGTTTCGAGCTCACATACAAAACACATGAACTCGCTCAACTTTTGTTGATGTTTTCAAACTACATGTATTTCAGGAAACTAACTGTGGATTTGGCGGGCGCTGAAGTTTTCAAGTCGCGTCTCTAATAAAATATGTCATCCTATGTAAAAGGGTTTGAGTTATGTATTTTATCTTGGATAAGATACATGGCTCAAAACCTAATTTGTTAGTGTCTTTTGTGAAGTCCTGTTTGGGACTTAAAACTTTGTTGGTGTTGTATTTTGAACATGAAGTCTGTGTTTGGGATTTAAAACAATGTTGGTTGTAATATTTTAAAACTATCTATGGATGAAAATCTTGGGTTTTATCATTTAGTTGTTTGTTATGGTTGAATGCAATGATATTAAGAAAGTCACACATAATCACGCTTCCGCAAAAGTCAGGGTGTGACAGTTTGGTATCAGAGCTTTGATTGTAGCGAACTAGGATTCTTTCTCGAGTCTAGACTACAATCCTTAGGGCTCTCACGAAAATACTTTTACAACATGTTTTCATTTCATACACAAAACGCCCAGATCCATGGAACAAACATTTTTACAAAAGGAAAGACAAGAAACACAATGCAAGGTCAAATTGGTGGTTTAGTCTGCATGTGGTAGACTAGGAAAGATAGAAAAGTATCGTGAAGGGTAATGTGAATGCATGATTGGGTGATAACTGTCTTGATTGCATGCTAAGAGTTAGTGGTTAATATATGTGCACATGTTATGATTGTTATGTTATAGGCATCATGTCTTCTTCAGAGAGCGGATTATCAGACGTTGATGATCCTATGGCCATCGTCTCAGATGATGAGATTGCACCTGAACCAGAGATACTTACGTCAGACACTGAGAGTGATCCTGACATGCTATCCGATGATGAGGATGACTTCCAGCCGTTCGCGTTACCCGACTTTGGCGATGATTTACCCCTTGCTGATGGTTTCCTGACGAGGATCCTTTTATCATTCCTGTTCCAGTCCATGATCACCTCATCATAGGGCATCCCTATGGTGAGCACATCGTGGCTCCGATCCTCGATCATGTTCCTCTTGTGGTCATTCTTCCCGAGGATTGGCCTTTCGATGATTTGTTTGATGACGATGTCGATTTGTTTGTTGATGGTCCTCCTGTTGACGCCCAGGGTGATGGGGATATAGATGAGGATGTTGTTGCTATCCTACCTCTTGAGATTCCTGTTGTTGAGATATCCTCTGATTCCAGCTTGCACTCGGTCTCAGATTCCTTTGAGTCTGTGACGTTTTCAGCTTTACAGGCGGTCGGATTACAGCGTTACGCTACCGATTCTGATGATGACACGGCTATGTCTGCTGCACCATCTCCTCCACATGACCCAGAGCCTGGTCCTGAGCCAGATCTTGATCCTTTTGATCAGCCTGATGTTGCACCAGTCGACCCTGAGCCGATACCTGATCCTGACCATGTTCCTTTTGGTTTACCAGACATTGCACCTCTTATTCGTAACCCGGTTCCTGCACTTGTTGATCCTCCGGTTGTTGAGCCATTTATTCCTCCACCCACACCCGTTGATGTTGCTCCTCTCCTTCCTGTAGAGTCCGATGTCCATCGCACCGACTTACCGATCGTTTTCTTACAGGACATCCCTGCACCATGTCCAGGGGAAGGTACTTCAGGCCAGCACCCGCGTGACAATCCTTTTTGCTTCAGTAGCTTTTCCTCAGATCCCTCAGGCTGCACCGTTTGCTCCTTCCACTTCTTCACCGCTTGATGAGCCATTACGATGGTTCCCACCATACTCTATGCCGATCTCAGATCCCTATCATCCCTCCCATTTTGTTGGCTACACACGGGATGAGTTACTTTTATCACTTCAACTTCAGTTTGAGATTATGAGCCGCAGAGTTTTGGAGCTTGAGCTGATTCCACATCCCCCACCTTGTCCCGGTCAGTCTACATTCGTTCCTCCACATTCATCACCGTCTCCTTTTGCACATCAACCTGCTCCTCTTACTCCTTTTCCAGATTTTGATGCTCGTTTCCTTACTGTCGAGCAGCAGATCAGTTACTTACTTCGTCGTGTATACGAGCTCGAGGAGGAGCTTGCGCATGTTCGCAGCTTGCTTTTCTTCCCTCCTCCTCCACCTCCACCATCAACATAGTTGGTTTTTGGTTTTATGCAGATTGCATTACTTTTGGTGAGAGCACCACTATTGAGCCGAGATTGTGAAGACTTTTGGAGACCACTTTTTGATTATGTGACTTTTGTATATTGACAGACTTTTTAGACAAGGGTAGTGTGACCCTGTGTCCCTTTTGATGTGATACACCTTGTAAACAATGTAACTGTGGTCGATGATTAATGAAAGCTCAATCGTCATGTTCTCACTAAACACATTGTTGGATTACTTGCTTATGTTGTGATTGTGTTGTTGCATGATTGCTTGATATGATGATTGATTATGTGTATGTACATACGACCTCTACACAACTATATATATTTATTTAACAAATAAGACATGACCTATCCAATCTTCTTATTAGAAGGAAAATGCCTCCTCGAAGGAACAATCAACTGCCCACAACCGAGGCAGAATTACAGGAACGTATCTCACAGGCAATTGCACAACCTGAGGCCCTTCGCTCCGAACACAGCGGAGGCACCTCAGGGAATAACCCACCTAACGGTAATGTTTAAGTCACCTAAGACACATTACAATACGTTTGGACATTTCCAAGTGCATTTTGCTAATGCTTTCTGTGAATGATGTTGCTTGTGTATAGGTTGTACTTACAAGCAGTTTTTGGACTGCAAGCCTCTGAACTTCGACGGCACGGGAGGTGCCGTAGCTTTTGTGAATTGGGTTGAGAAGACAGATTCTGTGTTCCGGATGAGTAAATGTGCTCCAGAGCATCAGGTCACGTACATTTCTAGACTATTTCTAGATGGGGCTCTGTCATGGTGGAACCTTCAGGTTCAAACTTTGGGTGAGGCTGCGGCGTATGCTTTGACGTGAGATGAATTGAAAAAGCTGATGCGTAAGAAGTATTGTTCGAGGGCAGAAATTCAGAAGTTGGAAACTGAATTTTGGAATTTGAAAATGGATGGTCCTAAGATAGCTGAGTATGTGCAGAGGTTTCATGACCTGTCAAGAGTGGTTCCTTACTTAGTGGAGCCAGAATTTAAGAGGATCGAACGCTTCATTTAGGTATTGGCACCCCCAATAATGAGCATGGTAACTGCTTCTAAGCCTCCAACATTTACTGAGGCCATCGACTTGAGTGTGACACTGACTGAGGAAGCGATCCGTCTGGGAAAGTTCTCAATTTTTGAGACCAAGAAGAAAGAGACTCATGTAGAGTCGTCTGGAGAAAACAAAAGGAAGTTTTCAAATTTCAAGAAGGGTACCCAAGGGAACAAAAACAGTGCTAACAAGCGGAGAGATGCTAACCCACCAGCCGAGGTCAGGACTGGTGCTGCAAATGCTGAGAACAAAGGGAAAGGGTATATGGGCAGTTGGGCACTATGCCCAAGTGTGATGTATGTCAGTTTCACCATGCCGGTCCGTGCAGGTTTAGGAAGTGTGGTAACTGCGGAAAGAATGGTCATTCTAAGGAAACGTGCTGGGTTGGAACTGGTCGTGGAAATGGTGGGCAAGGAGGAAATGGTAATGGTAATGGCAACCGTGGTGGAAATGGTTATGGGAATAGAAATCAGGGAGGAAACAATAATCAGGGAGGTAATGGAAATCGGAACGGAAATGGAAACCAGGCGGGAAATGGAAACCGCGGAGGAAATAATAACAACAATCAAGGTGGAAATGGGATTGAACGCGGTCAAGGATGTTACGGTTGCGGTGATGTAGGGCACTTTAAGTGGGATTGCCCAAAGAATAACCAAGCTCGTGGAAGAGTGTTCAACATTGGAGCTAGGGAAGCTCGCCAGGATCCGAACGTAGTCACTGGTACGTTCCATATTAATCAACATTTTGCATCTGTGCTATTTTATACCGGTGCCGACTATAGCTTCGTATCTCTAGAGTTTAAGAATATACTTGGCTTAGTAGCAAGTAAGTTAGACATCCCGTACTCAATAGAACTAGCTAATGGGAAGCTAGTAGAAACCAATGAAGTGATTAGAGGCTGCGTTATAGAGCTTGGAGAGCGTGAGTTTTCGATAGATCTTCTGCCAGTCGAATTGGGAAGCTTCGACGTCGTGGTTGGGATGGATTGGTTGTCGAGTAATCGTGCAGAGATTGTATGCCATGAGAAGGTTATCCGCATCCCGTTGGCGAATGAAGAGACGATCGTGATTCATGGGGAGAAGTAGGATACGCCTCTACGGATTATTAGCTGCTTGAAGGCACGAAAGTTCCTACGTAAAGGATGTGTTGCCTTCTTAGCTCATGTCGTGGAAAAAGAGGCAGAAGAACCGAAGCTCGAAGATATCCCTGTGCTAAGGGAATATCCCGAAGTCTTCCCCAAAGACTTGCCAGGATTACCTTCTCAACGACAAGTCGAATTCCGCATTGACATGGTTCCAGGCACCGCGCCTGTAGCCAAGGCACCTTATCAACTTGTGCCTTCAGAGATGCAAGAATTGTCAACGCAGCTTCAGGAGTTATTGGATAAGGGATTTATAAGGCCAAGCTTCTCGCCTTGGGGAGCTCCAGTACTGTTCGTCAAGAAGAAGGACAGTAGCTTTTGTATGTACATCGACTACCGGGAGCTAAACAAGTTAACCAACAAGAATCGGTATCCCTTGCCGAGGATTGATGATTTATTCGACCAACTTCAGGGATCAAGTTACTATTCAAAGATCGATCTTCGATCAGGTTATCACCAGCTGCGGATTCAGGAAGAAAGTATACCAAAGACTGCCTTCAGAACTCGTTTTGGACATTACGAGTTTCTAGTGATGCCGTTTGGGTTGACTAATGCACCGGCAGTATTAATGGACTTGATGAATCGGGTTTGCAAGCCATATCTCGATAAATTCGTGATTGTATTTATCGATGATATTTTGATCTATTCGCGAACAAAGGAAGACCATGAGCAGCACCTCAGAGCCATCTTAGAGCTGCTAAAGAAGGAGAAGCTCTACGCTAAGTTCTCGAAGTGTGAGTTTTGGATACGTGAGGTACAATTCCTCGGTCACGTGGTAAATGAGAATGGTATTCATGTGGATCCCACCAAGATCGAGGCAATCAAGAATTGGGAGACTCCGAAGATACCAACCGAGATCTGACAGTTTCTGGGTTTAGCAGGCTATTATCGCAGGTTCATTAAGGATTTCTCCAAGATCGCTCAACCACTGACCTCCCTCACTCAAAAGGATAAGAAGTATGAACGGGGAGACAGACAAGAAGAAGCATTTCAGCTGCTTAAGAATAAGCTTTGCGATGCACCTATATTATCCCTACCCGAAGGCAACGACGACTTCGTGGTCTATTGTGACGCCTCGCGTCAGGGTTTGGGATGTGTGCTAATGCAACGCCAAAAGGTTATCGCTTATGCTTCGCGCCAATTAAAGGGTTTGTGACGCCTCGCGTCGTGGTCAATCCTGACTGGTGGGTCATATTACACATTGGCTAACTCTTTGTCCAATGGTAACGTGTTCCACATTTTGTATACAAAACCCCAACATATCGGCAGTAATTGAAGACTACAAAGACTCAATCACTGCTAATTATACTTTAAATAAATAAAGGTTTTGTGAAATAGTTTGCAAAAAGGTTTACAAAAAAGGAGATTACTCACATTGCTGTCTTAGGGTTTTCTTTAAGGATTTCCTGGTGATTATCTATAAATTACACAAATGCACACGTGTTAGTATGATAACCCAATATTTACATTAGTAATACCCTCCCCGAGACGACATTCCAACGACTACGTCGGGCAGAACCACGACAGCCGTTACGGAACCCTGGATCAATCGGGCAGAGTATCAAATATGTAACCGGGGTTATGGTACTTACAACGAGGCAGAACTTCGTTATTTAGGGGGGTATTATACCCGAAAATCACTTTATCTATGCAGAAATTCGAGTGAGAAAAGATAAATGAGCGACTGGGACTGAAGGCCGATGCCCTCAATTTATAGGGCTGCATTTTGACTTTGTCGCGCCCCGTGACGTAGGTTGGGTAGGCCCTAGCCTGGCCCAGTCATCGATCTAGCTTCGACACATTGCACGACACGTGGCAGCACCGGGCTGCGCCTCATGTCCCTTCCCTCGCGGCCCGCGTAAGACCAATGGTAGGTCTTCGCGGCCCGCCACAGCTTTTAAAAATTTGATTTTTAATTTAATTTAATAAAATAAAGGTGTTCGGGGCCCGTTTGCGTATACGGGGTGTATTTTAGGACATATTGGGGCATGCTAAATATTTTTAGGGTGTCGGCTTATTTTAGGAGGGTTGTTATATCCTCCCCACCTTATTTTAGAGCTCGTCCTTGAGATCTACTGGAATAAGTGTGGATATTTCCTTTGCATTTCTGATTCAAGTTCCCATATGTATTCTGGTCCTCTTTTGGAGTCCCATTTCACTTTGACTAGAACTAATCTCTTGTGCTTAAGGTTCTTGACTTTTCTGTCTTCAATCTGTAGAGGCTTTTCTACAAATTTAAGTTGTTCATTTACCTCTATATCCTTAAGAGGTACTACCAGTGATTCATCAGCTAAGCATTTCTTGAGATTAGATACATGAAATACATCATGTATTCCTGCCATTTCCTCTGGCAGTTGTAGCTGATAGGCTACAGGTCCTATTCTTCTAATAATCTCAAAAGGTCCAACATACCTGGGGCTTAGCTTTCCTCTTTTGATGAATCTTACCACTCCTTTCCAAGGAGAGACTTTTAATAACACTTTGTTTCCTACCTGAAATTCCAATGGCTTTCATCTGTGATCAGCATAACTCTTTTGTCGGTCACGTGCTGCTTTTAGTCGTTCCTTGACTTGAATAATTTTGTCGGTTGTTTCTTGCACTATTTCAGGTCCAGATAGTTGTTTTTCTCCAATTTCTGCCCAACATACTAGGGTTCGGCACTTTCGTCCATAAAGTGCTTCGAATGGTGCGACATTGATACTTGTGTGATAACTGTTATTATAAGAAAATTCTATTAATGGTAAGTGATCGTCCCAATTACCTCTGAAATCAATTACACAAGCTCTAAGCATATCCTCCATTGTTTGAATTGTCCTTTCACTTTGTCCGTCCGTTTGAGGATGATAGGCTGTGCTTAGATTCAACTTGGTTCCCATTGATTTTTGTAAACTTGTCCAAAAATGAGAGGTAAAACGGCTATCTCTATGAGAAACAATTAATAAAGGAATTCCATGTAATGAAACTATTTCATTTACATACAGCGTAGCTAATTGTTCCATACTGAAAGTTTCCTTCATTGGTAGAAAATGGGCTGACTTAGTTAACTTGTCTACAATCACCCAGATTGTATCATTACCTTTTTCTTGTTTTGGGTAATTTGCTAACAAAATCCATTGTTATCAATTCCCATTTCCATACTGGCATTTCTAACTGCTGCAATAAACCTGAGGGTTTCTGATGTTCAGCTTTGACTTGTGAACAGGTTAAACACTTAGAAACATAAGCTGCTATGTCCTTCTTCATTCATATCCACCAGAAATTCTTTCTTAAGTCCTGATATATCTTATCATTTCCAGGATGTATCGTATACTTAGACTTATGGGCTTCTTCTAATATACGGTGGCGTAGGTTTCCTAATTTAGGTATCCACATTCTTTTCTTATGGAATCTCCAAATTCCATCTGTTCCTTGTTCTAATTCCTTAATCATTACTTTCAGATTCTCAGTATCGTCCTTGATTACTGATTCTTGGGCCTGTCTAATCTGTTCATTTAAATCTACCCGTAGATTTAATTTAAGAGAACGTACTCTTTTTTGGTTTTTCGTGATATTTTCGACTTAAAGCATCAGCTACTACATTTGCCTTTCCTGCATGATACTGGATATTACAATCATATTCACTAAGTATCTCCATCCAGCATCTTTGCCTCATATTCAACTCCTTTTTCCCAAAAACATACCTTAAACTCTTACGATCAGTGAAAATGGTAAACTTACTACCGTAAAGGTAATATCTCCAAATCTTTAGGGCAAAAATTATAGCTCCTAATTCCAAATCATGGGTTGAATAATTTTCTTCATAATTCTTAAGTTGTCTAGATGCATAAGCTATAACCTTTTGTCGTTGCATCAACACACATCCATAACCTAACTTAGAAGCTTCACAATAGACTACAAAGTCTTCAGTTCCTTCTGGTAACACTAGTATGGGTGCATTGGTTAGTCTTTGCTTAAGGATTCTAAAGGCTTCTTCTTGTTTTGGTCCCCATTCAAACTTAACAGATTTACAGGTTAGCTTAGTTAAGGGAATGGCTATTCTAGAAAAATTTCGAATAAATCTTCTATAATAACCGGCCAATCCTAAGAAACTTCTAACCTCGGTTGGTGACTCAGGGGTTTTCCATTTGGTAATTGCCTCGATCTTGGTGAGATCCACATGAATTCCTTCATGATTAACTAGATGTCCAAGAAACTGTACCTGTTCTAACCAGAACTCGCACTTTTAAAACTTTGCATAAAGCTTTTCTTTTCTCAATAAACTTAGAAGTGCGTGCAAATGCTTTGCATGTTCCTCTTTACTCTTAGAGTAAATGAGAATATCATCTATAAAGACAATTATGAATTTATCCAAATATGGCTTACATATTCAGTTCATCATGTCCATAAATGCAGCTGAGGCATTGGTTAAACCAAATGGCATGACAGTAAATTCATAATGGCCATACCTTGTTCTAAAAGCGGTCTCAGGAATGTCCCCTTCCTAAACCTTTAATTGATGATATCCTGAGCGTAAATCTATTTTAGAGAAAAATCGATCTCTTTGCAATTGATCGAACAGATCATCAATTCTTGGTAATGGATACCGATTCTTAATCGTGACTTTGTTCAATTCGCGGTAGTCAATGCACATACGCATTGATCCATCTTTCTTTTTAACGAATAAGATCGGTGCTCCCCAAGGTGATGAGCTTGGCTGTATGAATCCCTTCTCCAGTAGTTCTTCTAACTGTTTCTTCAGTTCCTGCATTTCTGCGGGTGCCAAACGGTAGGGTGCTTTGGCAATCGGTGCTGTTCCTGGTAGTAGATGAATCCTGAATTCAACCTCTCTATCTGGCGGTAGTCCTGGTAATTCTTCTGGAAACACATCTGGAAACTGAGATACTACTGGAATATCTTTCAGTTCTTTTCCTTTAGGGTTAGTGGTTATGGAAATCATATACACTATAGATCCTTTTCTTATACAACTAGCTGTTTTCATCACAGAGATGAATTTCGTGGATCTAGAGGGCTTATCTCCTTTAATTATGATCTTTTCACCCTTTGGTGAATTTACTTGAATTGACTTTTGATCACATAAAATACTGGCTTTATTGGTTACTAACCAATCCATTCCTAATACAACATCAAATCCTGCCAGATTCATTGGATAAAGGTTTGCAATAAACTTTTGATTCAAAAATTCTATTCTTGCTCGCTGCAAGATTTCAGAAACCTTAATGGTTTCTCCATTTGTTGTCTATACTAGACATTCTTGTGGGAGTTTAGTTAAATGTTGATTAAGAAGTTTGCAAAATGAAGTATTAATAAAACTTTGGTTTGCACCAGAGTCAAATAATACTTTAGCAAAAAACATCATTAACTAAAAACGTACCGGCAATCACATTCGGAATCATCTTAGCTTCTTCTGCGGTTAGAAAAAATGCCCTAGCATTTTTAGTATTCTTGTTGTTAGTGGCTGGAGCTAGTTTCGGACAGTTTGGCTTGATGTGACCTTGTTCTCCGCAGTTGTAGCATTTCCTGTTGTTAGGTTTCTTCCTGCAGTCTTCTTCCTTGTGTCCAGATATTTTGCAGAAGTTGCAATATATGGAGCATCTTCCAGAATGCTTCCTTTTGCAATACTTGCAATAAGGTGCAGAAGTAGAACCTACATTTTTCCCACGGTTGGAATTTCCAGAGCGAAATTCTTGGGTAAGACTTTGAGCTAGGTTCCTTCTCTGGTCCTCCTCTCGTGTATGCACTAACTCATCTGTCAAGGTATTTGCTAGTTCCACAGCTTCTTCTATAGTTTGAGGTCTAGCTGCCTTGACTACATGCCTAATCTCACTGATTAATCCCCAGATGTAACGGGAGATTAATACAGGTTCAGGTGATGCAAGGGTTGATACTATTCTAGCATATTCAAAGAATAACGTAGTATAACCCTTACTATCCACTCCAGTCATCCTAAGGTTTAGGAATTTATTTGCTATGTGTTCTTTTTCATTGGGAGGGTAGAATTTCCTTTCCACCATGCTCTTAAATTCCTCCCATTCCATATCGTAAACTCTGTCACTTCCCCTAGACTGGAGGATAGTGTTCCACCATTCTAAGGCTGAGTTTTTAATCAGATTGGAAGCAAACATTATCTTATCCTCTTCCGCACACTTGCTTATTTTTAAGACAGCCTCAGTCTTTTCTATCCAGCGTAGAGCTGCAATGGCCCCTTCATTGCCCGAGAATTCCATTGGTTTACAAGACCATAATTCTTTATAAGAACAATGATGTATGCAAAATACAACATAAAAATTACATCAAATGAGGCATAAAACTAACCCCTTTTTAGTACTAATGTTGGAAAAAGTGTGCTTTTGTCTTCCTTTTGTATTTTCAGGGTTAAATGAGCTTAAATGAACAAAAGAAGCAAAAATGCAGCCAAATCCAGCAATAATACAAAAAAGGAATAAACGTGGCATGCCCGACCCCTCGATAGCATCTCCCCAAGCAAAAACAAGATAACAGAAGGCTTAACACGCCCCGTGCTCATTGAGCACGGGGGCGTGCCCAAGTGTTTGCAGAAAAGACAAAGTTGAAGAAGCTTCTATCACCCACCACGGGGCGTGTCCAGCGGACACGGGGCCGTGGTCAACTCTAAGATTCGCAGAATCTAGGAAAATCTTGATAGCACAGATACGCTTCTGCACACGGGGTCGTGCCCAGCGGACACGGGGGCGTGGTCAACTAATACAGACAAACTGCATTTAATGAAGAAAGAGAAGATGGGTGGACACGAGGCCGTGCCCAATGGACACGGGGCCGTGTCCGGGCATCTGTGCAGGCTATAAATAGGGGTGCTTGGCTCATTTGCAAACCATCCCTTGGCAAACCACCTCTCTCACACTTCACCCATCCATCTTCTTTTTATTTTTAATGTTTTCGCACTTTTTATTTGGTTATGTAATAATGACTTTAATAACTAGTTTCTTATGTTGAAGGTGAGTCTTCCTTATCGTTTGTCCGTGGTGTCTTGGCATTATTTTACTGTCTATATAAAATAAAAGATTTTCACCATTCATATCTCCACGGTCTTTATGGAGATATGTTGGCTACCTGGTCGGGGGTTAAGGGAACGGTTTGGTAAGAGTCTTGCCTTGTTCAGTGTATAGATCCTGCAAGGACCTGGGTCAACTTTAGTAGGACCTCCTTCAATACCCACTGGTATTGGATGGCGGGGGTCCGAACTCCTTGATCCCCTCATATGTAAACTACTATTAAAACTTTAACCCGGCTACTTAGGACTGTATCCCTGTTGACTCAGACTACTTAGCCGAGGGTAACGTCACCTTCAAAAGAGGGGCCTACCACATTATGCATTAATAACTTAATTAATTATCTTTCAATAATCCAACCATTTAGGATTGTATCCTTGCTGACTCAAACTACTGGGTTGAGGGTAACGTCACCTTCAAAAGAGTGGCCTACTACAATAACTAAGATAATCTCTTAAAAAGTGCAAAAGTGCGGAAATAATCAAAGGTTACACTAAATACGAGTCGGATCCAAGTGATTCATCTTGTCTATCTGTTTTTTATTTTTATTTTCAGCATTTTAGTTAGTTTTATTTTTCTTGTTTAAAAACCTTTTTCTAAATTTTTTATTTGATTAGACGTTGAGGATAAACCGGTATTAAAAGCTCTTGTGTCCTTGGACGACCTCGGTATCTTACCAACATTATACTACGCTCACGATGGGTGCACTTGCCCATATGTGTGTTTAGTGTTAGTAAATATCGTGTTTTATAAATTTAAAACTTGGCTAAAAGTGTTAAAAAGGGCTTAAAATATACATTAAAAACTATATAACACTCACGCACATCAAGTTTTTGGCGCCGTTGTCGGGGACACAAAGATTTTAAGAAAGTTAGGAATCAACGGCCTTATCGTTTTTTCTTATTTTTCTATTTTTTTAGGATTTTTCTTAAATTTTCAGCTTCTGCAGAACTAAGCACGGGCCGTGCCCGCTGAACACACCCCCGTGCCCAATCTTTGGTGCTCGCAATCCTGTTTTAAGTCAGACAGTAGCTGAACACGGGGCCGTGCCCACTCAACACGCCCCGTGCCTAAGTATCAGTTACTGAAAACAGAACCGTAAGATCCCAACGGTTGGTAATTTCTGACGCAACCATGAGCGATACTGATTTTTTTTACTATCGGCCCTCTTATGGTTCGTGGTGTCAAATATGTGGTGGCAATCACAAAGAATTAGAATGTTATTTTCTAAATTATAAGCCCCACTATATAGACCCATTGTTTTCCTGTAGCCTTAAGAGGGGCGAAAGTAAAAATAATCCATATCTCTCCCTCGAATGCTCCCAATCGAATCTTCTAGGAGAAATGCTTCTTGACGAATTATTTCAAATGGAGGATTTAATTCTTAATTGGGTAAAGGAACTTGAAATGGATTTCATTAATTCACCTCAAGAAGATACCCAAGAAGAATTATTGGGATCGCATTCGAATAAAAACAACTTCGTTGTTCCCGATACCACTTCTAACTTTCGTGAGGACTTGAACGATAGTCGTCCCTGTGTCGATTGTGCCGTGAAGGACTCCCCATCGACTTCGTTCGGTGCATACATAGACCTGAGCGCTTCGGCATACACCTTCTTTAACGAGAGCCCGGGAAAGGGTTGGACTTGTCCACCTACATTTAGCATAGGAATCACCCTCACCGACAACCTCTTACATTCTCGTCTAGGTCTAGAGCAATTAAGGTATCTCAGGCACTTTGGGGTTGTTCCGTCCAGTAAGGAACCACCTGATCCGGATAAATTCCTTAAAAAAGGGACAAAACTTCATAAACAGCCCCTAGACACGGGGCCGTGTCCAGGTCAGCACGCCACCGTGTCCACCAAAACTTCATAAACAACCCCTAGACACGGGGCCGTGTGCAGCGTGCTGTCGTTTTCTATAAATGCAGCCAAGAATCCTGCACATTTGGATCATTCTAGGGATAGATATTTGGTGGGATCTTCACACATACCATCCTAGGTATTTTATAAAAGAAGGTTCTCAACAACCATCTTGTCCTTTCCTCTCTTGTCCATTCCCTTCTTCTTCAATTTTTCCTTAATACCTCCATTAGAGCTTGAAATCTCCAAGATTCCAAGCCTTATTGAGATGTTTGTTAGATTTTTATTCAAGAAATCTTGTTAAAAATAAGTTCTACAACAATGTTTTAAGTTGTTTCTGCTTAAAAATGTTTTAGAAATCACGAAAACAATTTAAAACTCCAAGAATCCTTGTTCCGAAAATATGCAGACATCTGAACATGGGGCCGTGCTCATCGAGCACGGGGCCGTGTCCGAGGTACTGTTCTATAAAATTGAACTCTTTTCGGTATGTTTTCTCAGAATGGCGAGCAGAACTAGCGGAACATCTTCATCGCACTCCAGGAACAACTGACAAGGGAGAAGGTCATCAACGGTTGAAGATTCTCTTGTAAACTACGTTTACGCTTTAAGAGAAGCTATTGATGAAATGACGGGAGTGGAAGAAGCATTGGTCGACCGTATCAATCATTTGACGGTGGGACTAGAGGGATGTCTTCGAGAGGTCAACCTTTTGCAGCAAAGGTTGAACATTCTCGTTTCTCCTCCTTTGGTACCAATTATCACCCAAAGGGCATGGAATGTGGTACCGGAAGTCATCATACCGGCCGAATGGTACACCATACATCCGGAACCCCCTCGAGACATACTACAAGGGGTTCCGGTTGGTGTCACTCCCCCTACGCAAGATGTTGAGGAAAACGAGCCCGCCTTCTTCCTCCAACGAGAGATAGAAGAATGGCTTTAACAACATCTAGGGAATAACCCTCGGTCTAAAGGTTCTACGAGGCTCTTAAATACCGGAAAGCTATTTCTGGAATTTTGATTCTTATTAAAGTAGAACTCCTTAGGATGATTTTATGTACCATTTGACCCATCTATCTCAGGACCTTTAGTTTTTATTTTTCTGCTTTGTCTTTAAATTCTCTAGGACCTTATGTAATGTGCTAGTTTTAATGAATGATGGTTTTACAAATTATTTGGTGTTTGGATGATGATGTAATGGAAAAAACACACTCGGGATGGTGAAGGATACCAAGGGAAACTTCCACCAACACCCCATGCACAAAAAAACAAGGCCACCCGACAATTTTTCTTCATTACAGCAAGTTCAGCACGGGACCGTGCTCATCCAACACGCCCCGTGCTCAACCATCTGCAGAAAAATGCCCAGTTCAGGTACCTAGACACGGGGCGTGCTCATTGAACACGCCCCCGTGTCCAGCCTTCTATTACTTTATTTTATTTTCTGTTACTGGCAATCTGAACACGGGGCCATGCCCGGACACCACGGGGCCGTGTCGAGACGTCCAGTAACATAAATTTTTGCTTTTTCACATCTTTTTACACATTCAATCAACCTAAAAACTTACTTTTGGGACACATTGAGGACAATGTGTAATTTAAGTGTGGGGGGGGGGGATGCTAAAACCTTGAATTTTGCAAGTCCTAATTACAAGCCTTACACAAAACTCTATTGGAACCGCTAAATTTTCATTTTTTTACTTGTCTTGGTTTAATTTGGGAATTACAAGTTCTAAAAAGGTGATATTTTTACAAATTTACAACCGATAGCGTCGTGATAAAAAGAACCAACATAAGAAAATTATGAAACGGCATGACAAATCTAGTTAAATTTTGATTATATATACTTGATCACATAAAAACCCATTCCCACAAAAAGTGAGTTTTGAGCCTTTATTGAGCATACAAATACACATCTTTAAACTAAATGCTCATTTTTCGTTTCTTGTGTGAATAGCCGCTTGGTTCTTACGACTCTAGAACTTGCCACGACAATACATTCCCGGTCCTTACCAACTTAAACCCAAGTAAGTAAATGATGGAGGCATTAGGACTAACCCTTTTTATTTCAACACCATTATTTTTCTTTTTTTTACCACCTACCCAAAATCTCCCTAGTTAACCCATTTGAGCCTAAACTTTTTCATTTCTTAACCCAAAAACAAACACCCTTTTATCCACCAAAACCCTTTTTCATTTTAAACCCTTTATTTTAGTAACAAAGTCGGTTTTCTTACGACGTGATGAAAAAAAAAATGATGATAATGAAGCCAAAAGAAATAAACAAACAAGGTTATCAAAAAGAACTTTGTTTGAAGAAAAAAAATGCTTCTTTGAAATAAAAAGTTATTAAAATAAAAAGTCACGAAAACCGACGCTTTTTACTCCTTTCGCCCTTTTCTACTAACCACTAACCCAACCACCTACCTTTAACCCAAGCCTAACCCTTCCCCAAAAGTCCTCTTGATATTTACAAAGGTTTTTAGTTAAAAAGGAGGAGATTGATTATTTGGCAAGCTTATGGTAGGAATAAGTTCCATGCCGCACTCGAGTGTTTCACAAAATGCATCTTCGGCCGAGTGTTGAGTGATCCCCCGTGAGGTATGTGAACTTGTATATAAATGGAATTTTAAAGAGGCATGTTATGACCTAATAAATAATTTCTCTTATGTAATGTTTTAAATAAATCATGACGAATAGGATTGTAAATAAAATAAAAATAAAACCTAATAAAGAATCTTGGAATCCCGACACTCTATGACAAGCCCAAAACCTTCTCTTCTACCCATTCCATTTGGGTGTGTAAGCCACAAAATAAAGAGTTTTGCTTGAGTACAAGCAAAGATTCAAGTGTGGGGGTATTTGATGTGCGCAAAATACAACATATAAATTACATCAAATGAGGCATAAAACTACCTTTTTTAGTACTAATGTTGGAAAAAGTGTGCTTTTGTCTTCCTTTTGTATTTTCAGGGTTAAATGAGCTTAAATGAACAAAAGAAGCAAAAATGCAGCCAAATCTAGCAATAATACAAAAAAAGGAATAAACGTGGCATGCCCGACCCCTCGACAGCATCTCCCCAAGCAAAAACAAGAGAACAGAAGGCTGAACACGCCCCGTGCTCATTGAGCACAGGGGCGTGCCAAAGTGTCTGCAGAAAAGACAAAGTTGTAGAAGCTTCTATCACCCACCACGGGGGCGTGTCCAGCGGACACGGGGCCGTGGTCAATTCTAAGATTCGCAAAATCTAGGAAAATCTTAATAGTACAGATACGCTTCTGCACACGGGGTCGTGCCCAGCGGACACGGGGGCCTGGTCAACTAATGCAGACAAACTACATTTAATGAAGAAAGAGAAGATGGGTGGACACGAGGCCGTGCCCAATGGACACGGGGCCGTGTCCGGGCTTCTGTGCAGGCTATAAATAGGGGTGCTTGGCTCATTTGCAAGCCATCCCTTGGCAAACCACCTCTCTCACACTTCACCCACCCACCACCACCATCACAACCCACATCCACCACCATCATCCATCATAGAGTGTGTGAGTAGTCTCGGGATCCAAGATTGATCGTAAGAGTTCTTGACAACCAAAGGCCATGTTTGCCTAGGTATCTTACATCACTTGGTGAAGACAAGTGTTTAGTGTAATACTTTTTATTTTTAATCTTTTCGCACTTTTTATTTGGTTATGTATTAATGACTTTAATAACTAGTTTCTTATGTTGAAGGTGAGTTTTCCTTATCGTTTGTCCGTGGTGTCTTGGCATTATTTTACTGTCTATATAAAATAAAAGATTTTCACCATTCATATCTCCACGGTCTTTATGGAGATATGTTGGCTACCTGGTCGGGGGTTAAGGGAACGGTTTGGTAAGAGTCTTGCCTTGTTCAGTGTATAGATCCTGCAAGGACCTGGGTCAACTTTAGTAGGACCTCCTTCAATACCCACTGGTATTGGATGGCGGGGGTCCGAACTCCTTGATCCCCTCATATGTAAACTACTATTAAAACTTTAACCCGGCTACTTAGGACTGTATCCCTGTTGACTCAGACTACTTAGCCGAGGGTAACGTCACCTTCAAAAGAGGGGCCTACCACATTATGCATTAATAACTTAATTAATTATCTTTCAATAATCCAACCCTTTAGGATTGTATCATTGCTGACTCAAACTACTGGGTTGAGGGTAACATCACCTTCAAAAGAGGGGCCTACTAAAATAACTAAGATAATCTCTTAAAAAGTGCAAAAGTGCGGAAATAATCAAATGTTACACTAAATACGAGTCGGATCCAAGTAATTCATCTTGTCTATCTGTTTTTTATTTTTATTTTCAGCATTTTAGTTAGTTTTATTTTTCTTGTTTAAAAACCTTTTTCTAAATTTTTGATTTGATTAGACGTTGAGGATGAACCGGTATTAAAAGCTCTTGTGTCCTTGGACGACCTCGGTATCTTACCAACATTATACTACGCTCACGATGGGTGCACTTGCCCATATGTGTGTTTAGTGTTAGTAAATATCGTGTTTTATAAATTTAAAACTTGCCTAAAAGTGTTAAAAAGGGCTTAAAATATACATTAAAAACTATATAACACTCACGCACATCAAACAACCATAAGATATGGTTCTTCTTCATTTGGGAATGGGCACTTGAAGTATGGGTCCATTGTTTACGCTGTGTTCAGGTTCAGTTGGTCGTTTACTGCTATGGTTACTTTTATTATCCGCTTCCCTAACTGTTTTGATAATATATGGCATTGCATCTGTAAGAACCTGCAAAAATGTCCCAAAACGACCCGTAAGTAGAAAGGTCAAGTTTCTCAAGCATAAAAGACTAGTACTGGTCAAAGTCAAGTGGGATTCGAAAAGAGGACATGAGTACACTTGGGAACTGGAATCGGAGATGAAACGAAAGTATCCTCACCTATTTCAATAAATCTCGAGGATGAGATTTTAAATAAGGTGGGGAGGATGTAAGGACCTGCAAAAATGTCCCAAAACGACCCGTAAGTAGAAACCTGGACCCCTAAAACCCTAATCCTTGTTAAAAATCAAGAAATTCAAAATTTAGGGGTCGCTCGCGAGCCGCGTAAGACTTAAGGGAAGCTTACGCGGGCCGCGACAGCTTGAAGATCTCCGGATAAGCTTCCAGGCCACGTGTCAGACACTTGGCGGACCTACACGTGACACGCTAGCCCTAATCGTAGCTAGGGTTGCCCTCGCGGGCCGCGTAAGATTCCTTCAAGGTTTACGTGGGCCGCGAGAGACTCAATTTTCTGCTATAAATTGGACGTGCATGAGCATTTCATCTGTGTTCGAAAAACTTTTCAAAAGTCGAAGCATACTGCTCAAATTCGTAGATTTACATAGGGAAACGCTGCTACGAGTACAGGGTAATAACTCGATCACTGCTACGATACAATGTCCGATTGATTGAAACCGATCTGATGGATGTTTAAGTGCTGCCCGAATCCAGGCTATACTTTGTCATTCGTCGTGAAGGTTTTGATTTCGTGAGTTTATAGTAAAGGTTGTATTAAGTTACTGACCTAGTTTCGTGTGCATTGTTATTTAACTAGGTTACAAGGCTAAATCAGTAGGCAAGGTTCTGTCCAATTAAACTTGCAATGTGAGTCATTCTCTTTTTACCAACTTGTTTACAAAACCCTAAATGTTTTCCAAGTTATACTTTGCAGTGATTAAGTCTTTGCTAATCTTTAATTACTGGCAGTATGTGGGGGTTTTGTGCACATTACTACTAATGATTTATCACTTTAGGTGGGCGAGCCTAATTAGTGATATGTCCACAGTCATAGATTCGGTCGAGTGACAGCTGAACCAGCTAATTATAAGATAGGGGCAAATATAAAAACCCTTAATGCTGTAAATTGTAACAATGTGTCATTTTGTGCAAATTGAATGACTCGCCAGTATTTCCCCGCTGATAAAATCTTTTTAAACATGTTTCAGGTGACTTACTGTGAATCAAGAAAAAGTGCCACGTAGCACTACCAGCTTGGCTAAAGTGGCTCAGTGAAATAAATAAACATGTTTTGTATAAACAGGGAATTTCCCCGTGAAATTTCCTTTATTGTAAATTATGGGGTTTGTCCCAAAATGTGAAATAAAATAATTGGGCATTTTCAGTTTAAAAGATTCTGTTAAAATTTCCGCTGCCAAAATAAACAATACCACGGGTTTCTATCTCGCGGCTCCTGAAACGGGTAAAACCAGGTCGGGGGCCGTGACAGAAAAAGGTGGTATCAGAGCCACTGATTTAAGCTAATTAAGTATTTAGAAAGACTTAATTTTTTTCAAATTGCCATTTTGTGATTCTGTGAAAATTTAATTTAATAAATAAAATTTTAACTTAAGTTTGTGTGTGTTTCTTCATGTGTGCTAACAGTATGAATGAACTGTCGGAGGCACTCCGAAACTTTACTATCCATACCACCGATATGGATACAATCGGGACTCTATCCGGCTATCAGGCGGATACTGAGGAGCCAATAATGTTCCAGGCCCAGCCACAGGAGAAACCAAAGCCTAAAAAGAGGAGGAGAATCCTGGATTGGAAACGGGGACGTAGGAAGAAGCCAGCAGCCCAGAAGGTTAAAAAGACTGAGGATCCGAATGACAAAGGGAAAGGAAAGAAGATCGGGGAAAGTTCTAGGCAAGCCCAGGAAATGCCACCATGGGAGGAGCTTGATCGCAAACTGGCGAATTGTGACCTCATCGGACCTGCCGATGAAAACCTCTTCAATTTCCCTGCCCAATATGAGCTTCCAATAAATTTGGAACCTGCTATCCCAGATCCTATTGTCAACCCCCGACCTATTACAGGCCAGCTAGAGGAATGGTGGACAAGCGACTAACACTTTCAGAATTTCATGAATAACCCCAATGTCTACTTTCCCCAGTTTGACCCTGAACCTGCACCATTTCCACCTATGAGCGTAGAAAACGTTGCTGAGTTACGCCGCTATGGCGAGGAGCTGGTGGATGCGGGCAACCGGATTCGGGAAGTAGGGGAGAACATCACCTGGAAATACGACGAGAGGGAGCGTCGTTTCTGAATTACCAGCTGACTGTGGTTGTGTAATAATAATAATATAAAAAAACAATATAATAATAATCATATAATATTGTATAATAACAACTAAAAATAAAACTTTTGTAAAATACCCGGTGTGTATCAATGCATACTAATGTATATAAAAATATGAAAGTCGCAAAGTCGACAATTTTGGCTATACGTGTTAACATGATTAGGTGTGATTGTTTTATTGTGTTTGGTTGTTATCTATTTTTTTTAGTAAATTGTATATATTGTTACTCATTCAGATGGAAAACACGGAAAATCAACCCGTCAACGAAGTTAATCAATCTGAACAAAACAATGAGGATCACTTTCTTAATAGGCAAGATATAGAAAATATCGTTGCCCAGTGAATAGCCAACGCTATCCCCGCAATCGTCGTTGCCGTTAAAAGCCCCGTTGAACCTTCGCAAGCCAACCACAGCAAACGCACTCATGATGACAATTTCAGTAATAGTGTAAACGGAGGCGGCAACAATGATAATAATGTGGTTCATGCCCCAATACTCAAGAAAGTGAAAGTTGCAACCCCTGGTTGCACTTATAAGGAATTCCTTGCCTGTAAGCCAGTAGAATTTGCAGGCAATGAAGGGGCAACTGCCGCACTGCGTTGGTTAGAGAAGACCGAAGCAGTAATTAAAATAAGCAAATGCGCCGAAGAAGACAAGGTTATGTATGCATCCCACCTTTTCAAAGAAGAAGCATTGGAATGGTGGAATACGGTGTTACAAGTCAAGGGAAGTGACATGGATTATGCCATGATTTGGGAAGAATTTAAGCGATTGGTGGAAAGAAAATTTTGTCTCGAATATGAAAAGGAACAAATGGCGAATAAGTTCCTGAGCCACCGAATGGTGGATGTTGACTGTCCAGGGTATACTTTGAAATTTTTCGAATATGCCAGAATTGTACCAACTCTGGCTTCGCCAGAACCGGTACTTATTTCTCGCTATATTTGGGGTTTAATTAGCGAGATTCGTGATATCATCAAAGCTGCGAGACCCCGCACGATTGATGATGCGGTGGAATTAGCCAATACTTTAACCGACGGGCTGATACGTACAAGAGAAGAAAACCGGAAAAAAGGAATTGGCCCAGAAGATTACCCAAGGATTTCGTGTGAGTAATAATAATAATAATAGAAATTTTAAGAGAAAGGGAACTGGGCAATCTTCCACCCCTTCATTTTGCGGAAATTGTAAAAAGAAACATTTTGGAAAATGTAAAGAAAATTGTAATTTCTGCAAAATTCCGGGCCACCGAGAGGAAGAATGCAAGAAGAAATCAAAGATCTGCTACAATTGCGGAGAAGCTGGACATTATAGGCCAGAATGTCCAAAATTAGTCAAGCCGGCTGATAACAAGGCCAAACCTACTGAAGGAACTAATAAGAAAAATGCAAGAGCCTTCCAGCTGACTACCCAGGAAGCAGATCTGATTCCCGATGTAATAGCTGGAACGTTTCCGGTACACGACGTTTATGCAAAAGTATTATTTGACTCTGGTGCAAACCAAAGTTTTATAAATACTTCATTCTGCCAAGATCTTAAACAACTTTTAACAAAACTTAGGTAGATTTATATGGTAGAAACAGCAGATGGTAATTATGTTAACATAGATAAGGTTCTTCAAGAGGGGAAGATAGAACTTTCAGGCCACAAATTTTCTGCAAACCTACTACCTATGAATTTAGCTGGATTCGATGTCGTGCTAGGAATGGATTGGTTAGTAGCCAACCATGCTCGAATCCTCTGCGATAAGAACTCCATAGAAATCCATACACCCGCGGGAGAAATAATTAGGATTACAGGAGATAAGCCGCGGAGGCCAATGAAGTTTATTTCAGTAATGAAAGTTGCTAATTATGAACGAAAGCAAGGAATAGTGTATATGATTTCAGTAATCATTAACGCTAAAGGTAAGGAACTTAAGGAAATTCCTGTAATATCATAATACCCGGATGTATTTCCAGAAGAACTACCAGGATTACCACCAGATAGGGAAGTAGAGTTTAGAATTCATCTAATTCCTGGAACTACACCAATAGCTAAGGCACCCTATCGGTTAGCACCCACTGAAATGTTAGAACTAAAAAACCAGTTAGATGAATTGCTAGGTAAAGGATTCATACAACCTAGTTCATCCCCTTAGGGAGCACCAGTGTTGTTTGTGAAAAAGAAGGATGGGTCGATGCGAATGTGTATCGATTATAGAGAATTGAATAAGGTTACAATTAAGAATCGATACCCATTACCTAGGATTGACGATCTTTTTGATCAACTTCAGGGAGCTAGATATTTTTCTAAGATAGACTTGCGCTCCGGATACCATCAATTGAAGGTACAAGAAGAAGAGATACCTAAAACTGCTTTCAGAACTAGGTATGGTCACTACGAGTTTACAGTCATGCCATTTGGACTAACAAATGCTCCTGCAGCATTTATGGACATGATGAATAGGATCTGTAAACCATATTTGGATAAATTCGTAATTGTCTTCATCGACGATATACTTATTTATTCCAAAAGTCAGGGCGAGCATTGTAAACATCTACACGCACTCTTAACTTTGTTAAGAAAGGAAAAGCTTTACGCCAAATTCTCAAAGTGTGAATTTTGGCTACAGGAGGTGCAATTCTTAGGACATATGGTGAATCACGAAGGTATTCATGTAGATCCCTCCAAGATAGAAGTGATCACCAATTGGAAGGTCCCGCAATCAGCTACTGAAGTTAGAAGTTTTCTAGGATTAGCTGGTTATTATAGACGCTTCATTAAGGATTTCTCTAAGATAGTTGTTCCATTAACTAAGTTAACTTGTAAAGCAGTCAAGTTTGAATGGGGACCTAGGCAAGAAGAGGCCTTTAAGGTTTTAAAGCAAAGGTTAACAAACGCCCCAATTCTTGCCTTACCAGAAGGGACATAAGATTTTGAAGTATTCTGTGATGCTTCTAAGTTAGGATTAGGATGTGTACTAATGCAACGCAAGAAGGTAATTGCGTATGCATCAAGACAGTTGAAAAAGCACGAGGAAAATTATACGACTCATGACCTAGAGTTAGGAGCAATAATTTTTACCCTTAAGATTTGGAGACATTATCTGTATGTGTCACACCCCGACCACGTAAAACAACAAATCATGGCGGAAACGTCGGGGAGTGTTGTAACAGAATTATTGTTTCATAACACATGGAATTTGAAATTTTGTTTTATTGATTTAAAAGTAGTTACAATGTCTTAACAAACCAAGAAACATAACATAATTAACTAGTCTTGCGTCTTTTAATGTCACTAAGGCCCAAGTCCGCCTAAGTGTATCTTGATCAATCCTATGCATCATTTCCTGAAACACATGTGAAAATAGGTACGTCAGCATAAAAATGCCTGTGAGATACATAGGTTTTATTGATTTAGGATTCATGACTTGTAAGTTTAAAGAAAATGTTTATCAAAAGTAGTCATGAACCTTGTAAAATGTTTTATGTTTTATAAATCATATAAAAATCGATAAAGAAACAGATGATATAAAAGAAATATGTATGGTTAAGTAAATAACCAAGTAAAAATGAATTTGTACAAAATGTGTTGTTTGTAAAACAATGTTTTGTAAAGATATGTTAATTGTGTAAAATGTAATATGTCAAAACTGAAATGGTTTAAGTAACGCTACGATATGTAATATCATAAAAGCACTTATATATAGGAAGTACCAGCGGCGTATCCACCATGCTTTTATCATATTACACACGTCTCGTTTCTTAAATCACTTACCCAAACAAACCACCAATGTAAAAATGTTCATGTATAACTAAATGTAATGTTTAAACAAATGTTGAAATGTTATTGAGTAAACAAATGTAATGTATAGTGAATAAAAGCATTTATTGATTAAATGCATTTACTCAACCCTATAAGAAAGAAATGTACAAAACAATGCATTTGATAAGTTATAATCAAAAGTTATGCTTTGTAAAATAATGCATGCTTTACTGATACAAACACTTATGCGGTAATGTTAAACGTCTACATCCAAGCCTTGAGACTGTAGGATAAACCCTAGAACAAAGTCAAAGGTTTACCTAGAAATGTTTTTGGATTCGGTCATTCCTTCCACCCAAACAAACCTAGGATTTCAGGAATGGGAGTTGTCAAGTCCTATGGTACCACTACTTACTACCGAGCGGCGTAGCTAATGTTAATGAACGTATTTTAGTTCGTTAAGCAAACCAAATGTCATATCAAATGTAATCATGTTTTATGAAAACAATGTACCTAGTATGCTAAGTAAACATACAAGGTAGAGATGTAAAACAACGTGTTCATATGCTGTGTAAACATATGTAACAGAAATGCAATGTAAAACAATGTGCTAGCATGCTAAGTAAACATACATAGCAAAAGAAATGCAATGTAAAACAATGTGCTAGCATGCTAAGTAAACATACATAGCAAAACATAATGAAATCATGTACTATAAGTGTACTAATGAACATAACAAGCATATGATATAAAAACATGGAAAGCATGAAAGTAACAAGTAGGCACATGTATTTCACCCAAAAATGTTTGAAAAACAGTAAAAGAGGGGACTATGTACTCACTTGAGGGTGCTTAGAAGTCTTGAACAACAAGCAAGCAAAGCTAGAGGGATCACGGAAATCAAACGGCACCTAATATAGGTAACTAAGTTAATAAACGGACCTAAATCGGAGGATCGGATAAAATGAGGTTTCGTAAACCAAATGAGTGTAGGGACTCATGTGATATGGTTTAACAAAGCCTATATTCTAAAACGAAACCTATCCTATGTGCTTACGACCCATTACGACCCGTTTAGGTAGCTTATGCTACTTTAACGCGTTCGGACCGCCTAACTAGTCCTATGACAAGTATTATATGCCTTAACATGTCTAATAATGTTACCTAGTTAGTTTAGATGTCAAAATTTAGGTTATATATGCTTAAAATGAATTTATGCGTAAAAAGGGCATTTTGGTCATTTTCCTAAGGCATATAAACTACCTATCATACAACTAACTAAACGAAGTGACCATAAGGTATAACCTCGGAAGGTTATTCCCTATACAACTATGGTCACCTAATGTGTTTGGTCGGATCCTAATGATCGACCAAACGGGTCGAGTTCGAAAGTCTAAGCGGTTGATTAGACCGCTTACCTTACGACCCTACATAAGCACTAAACCTAAAGTGACGAGCTAAACATGTTAAAACATGTTTAACAAGGTTAGAAAACAAGTTTGATATCAAAACAAACGGTTTTGATACCCAAGAATAGTTTGGTTACAAAATACGCAAGAATACGCATTTTGGCCGAAACTACGACTCGTCGCTAAGCCTAGATAACGTGGTAATCAGTAGGTATAGTCACAAGAGACTAAAACCATTGTGATTACGCTCACGTTATGAAGTTCAAACGAACTTCGTGTTGACCATTGACTGGTCAAAGCAGAAAGTCAAACACTGTTTGACTTTCACGCTTAAAAAACGCATAAAAGAACGAAAGAGGACTTACAAAAGGTCCAAGAATGGAGGTTTTGATCCAAACAACTCAGGTATGGAGCATAAACCCCAACTTAGAGCTGAATGAATCAAAAGGTGTGAAATGAAATGAAAATGGAAGTGGGTATTTATAGATTTCATAGAACCGTTAAGATCATTCCTCGATAAACGAGCATCAATCTCGACCGTCATAGTGGTCACAAGGTTTTGGAATACTAGGGGTGCCCCAAAACCATCAAATGGTATTGCAATTGTTACAAAATATCCCCTAAACTTCAAGATAAATGCTGAAAATGGACCTGCAATTGCTGAAAATGAATTTCTGCCCAGATGAGGCCGTGGTGTTGCGCCACGGCAGAGCCATGTGGTGGTGGTGCGGCGCCACCATGTGCCAGTTCCCAGAAAGTTTGCCAAAATGGCAGAAATGGTCCCTGCACATGTTTAAGGTCTGTTTTGATGCGTTTGAACCCCGTTAACCTCTTTTCAAGGCTCTAAAATGAAGTTAAAGTATAGGGAACATGTAACATGCTCAAAAACATCTCGGATGTCGGTTCGTTTGGTCGTACGGTTGCGTTGTTCGGTTAATTACGACGAAACACGAACGGACGCGAAAAACGATCCAAATTACGCGACGAATGGAATTTTATCATGCCAATCACTAAAATAAAATATTTTAATGATTACATAAATTTTTGGATGTCCGGATGTATTCAGAACGTAAGATATGCGCGAAAATGAAAACTTATGCACTTTTTGACGCTTTTAGTCCCTGAATGACCAAGAAGTTTATTTTTGCGCACCAAACACCTCAAAGCCTATTTCTAAGCTATGTAAATGATATTTAGGGCATATTTAACTTATGATCAAGTTCCGTAATGTTCGTTACAGTACAAATCGGCATACTTTCGCAGTTTGTCGAAATTAGTCCCTGTAAGCGAATAAACTTGATTTCGACACACCAAACCTTCCAAAAATTATTTCTAAGTTATGTAAAGGTTATTTAAGGTATGTTAAGCCCATGTCACTATTCCGGAGTGTTTGTCGTGTTAATCTGATTACGTTTACGCATCAGTGCGCGTATAACTTTCCAGAAAGCGATTTAGAGCTCGAAATCGAACAAGAATTGATATGTGTAAATGATACACATATTTATACAAATCCCAAGTATGAAATACAAAATTTCATTGATTTGGTATCTGTTTGATGGCCGTGGAGGCACAGGTTTCACAGTATGGTAGTAAGTTTATCGTTTATACAGATCATAAGAGCTTAAGGTATATATTTGGGCAAAAAGAATTAAACATGAGGCAAAGAAGATGGATGGAAATTCTAAGTGACTACGACTGTGATATTCAATATCATGAAGGAAAGGCAAATGTAGTAGCAGATGCCTTAAGTCGTAAGTATCATGAAAAGCAAAGGCGAGTTCGTGCTCTTAGATTAAATATCCAATTAGATTAATGGAACAATTAAAGAATGTTCAACAAACAGCAATCAAGGATGATGCTGAAGGAATGAAAGGAAGGATAAAGGAATTAGAACAAGGGACTGATGGAATTTGGAAATTCCACAAGAAAAGGATTTAGGTACCTAAACAAGGGAATTCAAGAGATAAAATTTTAGAGGAAGCCCATAAATCTAGGTATACCATGCACCCTGGTAATAATAAGATGTATCAAGATTTAAGAGGTAACTTCTGGTGGATAGGAATGAAAAAGGACATAGCTAGATATGTGTATAAGTGTCTAACATGTTCACAAGTTAAGGCAAAACATCAGAAACCTTCAGGGTTACTCCAACAATTAGAAATGCCTGTATGGAAATGGGAACTAATAACAATGGACTTTGTTACTAAGTTACCCAAAACCCGGAAAGGTAACAACGCGATTTGGGTAATTGTGGATCGATTAACCAAATCAGCTCATTTCCTGCCAATGAAGGAAACCTTTAGCATGGAAAGATTAGCAAAATTGTACGTAGACGAGGTAGTATCCTTACATGGAGTCCCACTCTCCATAGTATCGGATAGAGATAGTCGTTTCACTTCGCATTTCTGGACAAGTTTCCAAGAAGCAATGGGGACCCGACTGAATTTAAGTACTGCATACCATCCTCAAACAGACGGACAGAGTGAAAGGACGATCCAAACCCAGGAAGACATGCTCAGGGCATGTGTAATAGATTTTGGTGGAAACTGGGATAACCACCTACACTTAATTGAATTCTCCTATAACAATAGTTATCATGCAAGTATCGAAGCTTCCCCATTCGAAGCACTGTATGGACGAAAGTGTAGAACTCCAGTTTGTTGGGCAGAAATAGGAGAAAGCCAATTATCAGGTCCCGAGATTGTACAAGAAACCGCCGACAAGATAACTCAAATCAAGGAAAGATTGAAAACAGCTCGAGATCGCCAGAAGAGTTATGCAGACAATCGACGCAAGCCGCTAGAATTTCAAGTTGGAGACAATGTACTCTTAAAAGTTTCTCCTTGGAAAGGGTTAGTTCGGTTCGGTAAGAAAGGAAAGCTAAGTCCAAGGTACATAGGACCATTCACAGTTGTCCAACACATAGGACCAGTTGCCTATCGCTTACAACTACCAGAAGAGCTAGCCGGGGTACATGACGTATTTCATGTATCCAACCTTAAGAAATGCTTATCTGATGAATCCCTGGTAGTACCACTTCAAGAGATAGAGGTAAATGAAAAGTTAAAATTTGTGGAAAACCGCTTCAAATAGAAGACAGAAAGGTCAAGTTTCTCAAGCATAAAAGACTAGTACTGGTCAAAGTCAAGTGGAATTCGAAAAGAGGACCTGAGTACACTTGGGAACTGGAATCAGAGATGAAACGAAAGTATCCTCACCTATTTCAGTAAATCTCGAGGACGAGATTTTAAATAAGGTGGGGAGGATGTAAGGGCCTGCAAAAATGTCCCAAAACGACCCGTAAGTAGAAACCTGGACCCCTAAAACCCTAATCCTTGTTAAAAATCAAGAAATTCAAAATTTAGGGGTCGCTCGCGGGCCGCGTAAGACTTAAGGGAAGCTTACGCGGGCCGCGACAGCTTGAAGATCTACGGATAAGCTTCCAGGCCACGTGTCAGACACGTGGCGGACCTACGCATGACATGCTAGCCCTAATCGTAGCTAGGGTTGCCCTCGCGGGCCGCGTAAGATTCCTTCAAGGTTTACGCGGGCCGCGAGAGACTCAATTTTCTGCTATAAATTGGACGTGCATGAGCATTTCATCTGTGTTCGAAAAACTTTTCAAAAGTCGAAGTGTACTGCTCAAATTCATAGATTTACATAGGGAAACGCTGCTACGAGTACAGGGTAATAACTCGATCACTGCTACGATACAATGTCCGATTGATTGAAACCGGTCCGATGGATGTTTAAGTGCTGCCCGAATCCGGGCTTTACTTTGTCATTCGTCGTGAGGGTTTTGATTTCGTGAGTTTATCGTAAAGGTTGTATTAAGTTACTGACCTAGTTTCGTGTGCATTGTTATTTAACTAGGTTACAAGGCTAAATCAGTAGGCAAGGTTCTGTCCAATTAAACTTGCAATGTTAGTCATTCTCTTTTTACCAACTTGTTTACAAAACCCTAAATGTTTTCCAGTTATACTTTGCAGTGATTAAGTCTTTGCTAATCTTTAATTACTGGCAGTATGTGGGGGTTTTGTGCACATTACTACTAATGATTTATCACTTTAGGTGGGCGAGCCTAATTAGTGATATGTCCACAGTCATAGATTCGGTCGAGTGACAGCTGAACCAGCTAATTATAAGATAGGGGCAAATATAAAAACCCTTAATGCTGTAAATTGTAACAATGTGTCATTTTGTGCAAATTGAATGACTCGCCAGTATTTCCCCGCTGATAAAATCTTTTTAAACATGTTTCAGGTGACTTACCGTGAATCAAGAAAAAGTGCCGCGTAGCACTACCAGCTTGGATAAAGTGGCTCAGTAAAATAAATAAACATGTTTTGTATAAACAGGGAATTTCCCCGTGAAATTTCCTTTATTGTAAATTATGGGGTTTATCCCAAAATGTGAAATAAAATAATTGGGCATTTTCAGTTTAAAAGATCCTGTTAAAATTTCCGCTGCCAAAATAAACAATACCAAGGGTTTCTATCCAGCGGCTCCTGAAACGGGTAAAACCGGGTCGGGGGCCGTGACAGCATCTATTATCCCTTGTGCCACTATGTGTTGAATGGCACTGGTATCCACTGGGTTTCCATTGTTATCATTGTTCGGGTTATCATTATTCGGGTTATTGCCATTCTGGTTTTCCTTGTTCACTTCGTTGTCCATCTGAATTTTAAACATTTACCACGTATTAATATCACAAGATAATATTTAATCAATCACACAACATACATATTGATCAAAATCGTTGAACATTGCGACTTACTCTTTCTTATATAGTATGCATCCATATATTTTACAATACAACTAAAATTAAAATTACAATACTAGTAGGCATCCGTAGCTATTATCTAGATTTTTTTTTCCAAACATACACACATATTATATATTATTATTATTACTACTATCACTATCACGGATATGGGTTCATCCAGAACTCCATATTACGCTCGTCATACTTCCAGACGAGTCGTTCTCTGATCTGTCTCATCCTGTCACTACCTTCCAAAATCTCCTCACCAAAGGTTCGGAGTTCTTGCACATTCTCTGCACTCATTAGGGGTGCAGGGGCTGGTACCGGGTTTGGTAACTGGGGCATGGGCTCCTGGTACGGGTATGGATTCTCTAGAATTTCCCTAATGTATTGATCGCTATCATAGTAGGGGTCTAGAGGGTCCAAACCTAGGTAGGCTGCTAGATTCGGCATGGGTTCGTCTTCTGGTGTTGGGTAGCGTTGTTGGTAATCCCTATGTTCGTCTAACCACGGGTCGTAGTCTGGGTCTATGGGACTGGGTGTTGGTACTCTAGGTATCTCTTCTGGGTTAAAATCAGGCATTGGGATTTGATTTTATGGATTGTTTTCAATTTCCATTGGCTGTGTGGGAAACAGTGGTAAGGGCTGGGGTGCTATTAGTTGCTCCAGGTTAGGGTCTGCAGCTGTGGTTGCTAGGATATGGAAATTTGCTAGACTCCTATTGAGCATATCCTATTGGCGGCTGCTACAGCACGCTGTTGTTGCAACTTTTTCATTCTCTTCCTACGTTTATGCGCTCCCCTACTGAACCATCCTCTCTTTTTAGGAGGGGATGGCTCTTCAGACTGAGCCTTCAACATGAATATCCCATCTTCATGGTCAGCTGAATACCCTGAGAGGGCAGGCTGTGAAGAGGTGCCTTCGCTCCTAGGTGAGCTGGACAACTGACGGTAGGCGTCGGAAGGTCCTTGGTCGCTCATACTGTAAACTAACAAATAGTCAAATAAGACACAACAATAAAATACAAATGTGCACGTAGTTCTGTAAAAATTTCCTAACATATTGAATAATATCTTGGTGTCAGTAGAACACTTCTGTGGATGAATCAGTGGCTTAGCTCTGATACCACATTCTGTCGCAACCCCCGCCCCCTATCTGTCCCGGGAACGGGCGGCCACGAGAATCAGTATTGGTGGTATCGGTGTTTATCATTTTGGCAGCGGAAATTACATCATGATCGTAGTTAGGAAATATTTTATCAGAGTAAAACACCACATTTTATATTAATAAATATATTGGGATAAAACCCAAGTTTTCATTACAAACTGATTAATAGGGATGGACCCTATTTTATTGAAAATAAAACATCTTCTTTATTTAGGTAACTTTTATAGCCACTTTTCCAAGCCTTCAGTGCTATCCAGCTGGCTTCTATTTGGCTTTCACATTTTGTTACTTGAAACGCGTTTAAAAACATTTTGTCAGTGGGAAATACTGGTGAGTGAATCCCAGTTTAATCAAGAAGAGTTTTATTAATTCACAGTATTGAGAGCGATTACAATGTTTACATCTACACAATTACTCATTCAGTACTGTCAATCCTGACTGGTGGGTCATATTACACATTGGCTAACTCTTTGTCCAATGGTAACGTGTTCCACATTTTGTATACAAAACCCCAACATACCGGCAGTAATTGAAGACTACAAAGACTCAATCACTGCTAATTATACTTTAAATAAATAAAGGTTTTGTGAAATAGTTTGCAAAAAGGTTTACAAAAAAGGAGATTACTCACATTGCTGTCTTAGGGTTTTCTTTAAGGATTTCCTGGTGATTATCTATAAACTACACAAATGCACAGGCGTTAGTATGATAACCCAATATTTACATTAGTAATACCCTCCCCGAGACGGCATTCCAACGACTACGTCGGGCAGAACCACGACAGCCGTTACGGAACCCTGGATCAATCGGGCAGAGTATCTAATACGTAACCGCCGTTACGGAACCCTGGATCAATCGGGAAGTAGTCATAGTGGTGTCGTCGTCTAAGTCAGTAGTAGAAAGTTGCAATCCGGCCGTCTGTAAGGCTGCAGATGTCACAGACTCAAAGGAATCTGAAATCGAGTGTAAAATGGAAGCAGAGGATACTTCAATGGTGGGAATCTCAGGAGGTAGCATAGCAATGACATCCTCAACTGTCTTTCCATCACCCTGGGCGTCAATAGGAGGATCATCCACAAACAAATCAACGTTGTCATCAAACAAATCGTCAGAAGGCATATCCTCGGGAGGAATGACCACGAGAGGTACGGCGTCGAGGATTGGAGCCATGTTGTGCTCGCCATCGGGGTGTCCACATGATAAGGTGGTCATGGGCCGAAACAAGAATGACGGAAGGATTCTTGTCAGGGAAACCATCAGCAAGGGTAAATCATCACCAAAATCTGGCAGCGCGGACGGTTGGAGGTCGTCCTCGTCCTCGGTCATCATATCAGGATCACTCTCAGTGTCTGGCGCAAATATCTCCGGCGCAGGTACAATCTCATTATCTGTGGCGGTGGTCGTAAGGTCATCAATGTCTGACAGCTCGCTGTCTGAGGAAGGTGACATGTGTGTCGGTACATAATAATCATAGCATGTATATTCACAGTAATCACTAACACTTAATATATTGCAATCAATGATAATTCATCATGTAATCATGTATTCACATTATTCTCCATGAAACTTTCTATCCTTCCTAGTCTCCCAGACTAACCCACCTAGTCTCCCAGACTAAACCAACCAGTCTCTCAGACTAAACACCCAGTCTCCCAGACTAAACACCCAGCCTCCCAGACTAAACACCCAGTCTCTCAGACTGTCCAAACTAGTCTCTCAGACTAACTACCCAGTTTCTCAAACTGAATTTCCCAGTCTCTTAGACTACCCTTCCCAGTCTCTCAGACTGAACTCCCTAGTCTCTCAGACTAGACTTCCCAGTCTCTCAGACTGAATCATAAGCATAAACTTTGAAATGTGTTTCGTGTCTTTCGTTTGTAAAAATGTTTGTTTCCTGGATCTGGGCGCTTCGTGTATGCAATGAAAACATGTTGTAAAAACATTTTCGTGAGAGCCCTAATGATCATAGTCTAGACTCGAGAAAGAATCCTAGTTCGCTACGACCGAAGCTCTGATAACAAGCTGTCACATCCTGACTTTTGTGGAAGCGTGATTATGGGGTGACTTTCTTAATATCATTGCATTCAATCATAACGTCAACTATATGATAAAACCATAGATTTGTCATCCATTAAATGAGTTTAAAACATAAAAACTTTGTTTAAAACGTAGACTTCAAATTAAAGTTTTACAAACCTTACAAATTGTTTATGAGTTCACTAAGGACTCGTCAAAAGATATTAGATGTAACTAAGGTTTGGAAGACGTGTCTCATCCAGGAGTAAGACACACTGACCAAACCCAAAGACCATGGATGACAACTTTATTTCTATCGCAGCATAAAACTTTCAACGCCCGCCGGATCCACTTAATAATTCCCTGAAATACATGTAGTTTGAAAACATCAACAAAAAGTTGAGCGAGTTCATGTGTTTAGTATGTGTGCACGAATCATTCTTGAAAACCTTTGTAAGTATGTATGTACTTGTAAACTGGTATGAAGCAACAAGGAAAAACAGATCAATTAATGTGTAGCTAATACATTAATATAAGTGACATGGCATAGGAAGCACTCAAACCTGTATGCGTATTTCATACCGGCCCCTCCGGTGGAACGACATAGTCACCACATGCGGCCAACTCGCAGGCCCATGGGTGGGGCTCGCAACACCCAATAGATCTATCACTCATGCCCCTCGGTCCTTATACAAGGATTAATGGACTTAAGTTAATGGCCTACCCATTCACGTGATCTAGCAGTACATTCCTTAGCTAATCATACCATTTGTAATTATTTGTAATCAGTATGTAACATGTATTTCACCCCCGAAGTTATAAAACTAAAAACGATAAGAGAAAAGGGGGACACGAACTCACAGTTTTGCGTTCCTTGTATCCGATGTAACTCTAAGCTTCCTCTAGAACGCACGACTACCTACATGCGTATTACGGTCCATTAGACGAGCGGGTCGTGCCTTGACTTGGTATTAGTTAGTGCCTTTGAGTTACGTTTCCTTTATGTCTCCAATATTATTCCAAGTTATAATTACTTGTTAAAATAATAATTATTTTAACTTAAATTATATTTATTTAGTTTTGGAATAATTGTTAAACAATATTTTGTAATAATACTTCTCAAGTATTTATATTCGTATTTCCTTCCCAATGATGGGGGTATCTCATACATGTGTATTCGTATTCTTGTATTTTGCCATGTATCGGTGTCGTATTTCGGTGTATTATTCCGAATAAAAACATGCCAATATATATTTCCAATATATATATTTTAAGGAATATCACTTAGAAAAATTATTCATAATTTTTCTTTCGGCAAAAATATTTGTAATTCCAAAACAATATACTTTCAAGTCTTCACTTAGAAAATATTTAAACTTATTTTATCCAAAAATAATGTATTTCAAGTTTATCCAAGAAAATATATATTTTTCCCAAAAATCATATATTTTCTAAAAATTCCAAGAAAATATATTTTTACTTCCCAAATATAATATATTTTCACCTTGTCAAAATGTGATATAACATGGTAATATTTGTGAAAATCATATTTTCATTTCTTGTGTCCAAAACATTATTTACCAAAAATATATTCACAAGGTATTTTCCGGAATATTTTGTAAGTTACATTCTTTCGTTCAGTTTTCCAATATTGTGTGTGTAACTTGTGTAATTATTCTTTGTGATATTTGGTAATATTCTGGATTATAATTTCTTGGTATATGTTAGGTTATATTATTTCATACCCTAAAATAATATAATTAATGCACATAGTATACAAGCAATCACACACATCATGTCTTTAATGTATATATATATTCTAAATATATATTTATCCATTTTATTTATAAAAACCAACCTCCAATACTTGTATTTTTGTTACAAAAATTATGGCAAGGTTTATATTGAAAACCATAATTAAAATACACTTGTAAATATTTGTTAGAAAATATTTTTCTAAGTGTTTATATTTTTAGAAAATTTTGCCATAGTTTCCCCTAAAAATGGAGGTGTCCATGCTATCAAAGCATATCATTTTCTTTTTAAAATCATCACAAACAATCAACAACTCAATCAACACTTACCAAGTGCCAAAATATTGCAACTTATATAACAATCATGAACTTGAACTTTCCCAAAAACTTGTAGTGACTTGGTTGTGTGTTTAGTAGGTTTAGTTACCCTCCAAAATGTATTTACTTCTTTATAATCTTCATTCTTGAAAGATTTAGGTGTTTACAACTTGTAAACACGTTTTACAAAAATGCTTCTTCATGAAATCTTCTTGTTTTACAAGTGTTTCTACACTTGTTTTACCACTAAAAATAGTGTAGGTTTAAGTAAGAATCAAGTCTATGTAAATCTTGTTATTTAACTTGGTTTCTTGAGAAAACTATGTTGGAAATCATCCACTCATAAATCTTGTATTGTGCTTAAATCATCATCACATATGAAAACAACTTTTATTATTCAAGTTCATGTCTACATAAAGTATGATGATCTTGGTCTTTCACAAGATCACCACCTTAACTTACTAGATCATGTGTTAAATCACAATCTAGTAGGTTTCATATGATGTCTAACATCACTAACACAAATCACCAATCATCAAGAAGCAATCAACACTAAACAACATGATTTCTTTAAGATTTCTTATAGTTTTATGCTTATGTTCATGTTTCATCTTCAAGTTTCTTAGTGTTCTTCATAATAATCAACATGAACCTTCTTTTAACCACTAATATAAGATGAACAATGGAGTGTAAGAAGTTCTTACCACTAGCTCAAGGCTAGGGATGATTCAAGAGGAGAAAACAAGTGGATAAAAGCAAATAAGAGTGGTCCTTCAACTTCCAAAAGCTCCTAGCTTCCTTATACGGCTTCTAACACCTTTGAGTAGTAATAGAATGGATGGAAGAAGGTTGGATGATGGTGGTGTTGGTGTTGTTGTTCATAGCCGTAACCAAGAGGAGAGGGAGAGAAGGAAGTGGTGTGTTGAGTGTGGAATGAGGAATGAGAGCTTATGTTCACCATGTTACTCTTATAACCATGTTTAGCTTATATCCATTGTATATTGTGTCTACCAAGTACACAACACAATCCCTTGCAAATCTCACAAGATCTAAGTAATATCTAGTAAGATCAATTAGGATCTTGATGGTGGGGCCTTGTTTGGGCCGTAGATAGGTAGGGGGTATAGCATAGGTTTAAACCATTAAGTCCCAATCTAGTTTAGATCTCAAGTATTAGTTAGGGTGTTATGTACATTATGTGATATTTAGTGTGTTAGGGTGTTCGGGGCCCATAACTAGCTCAGAAATATTAAGACAATGCTTCTAGTATAATTTTGGTGTTTCAGGTAGTGTCCGGTTGTTCGGTTAGATACCGGTTCGTTAAAGTGTCAAACTATTCCGTTTAGTGATCTTTAAGTACCCTTTTGTGACACTTTTAATTCCTGACACTTAGGAAAGCATTCAGGACCATTTAGTCATATTTTTGCATGTTACTAGCTTATTAAAATGCTGAATTTTGCTGAAATGTGCTGAATTCAGCACTTTAAGTGGGTTTTAGGCACTTTCCGGCACTTAAACTATCACCTAGTGACGCAGTTTTGTGATCCTCACTTTCCTACACACCATACTAGTGTGAAACTTAGTCTCTGGCCCATACAGGGTCTCAAAACATTGTCTGTCTATGTACTGACATCGTCTGCATTTTTCTGAGTTATCCGCTAACTGTGCTGGCTGTGCTTTGTGCATCGTTTATGTCACTAAAGTGTTTGTATGTAGTAGTGATGTGACAGTATGAAATGTGATGCACATGTAAGTATGATGCAGTAATCAGAAAGTAGTTTAAGTAATTAATTGTAATTCAGCACAGTCATTAAGCACTAATCAATATTTAATAATCGTACGGAAACATGCAAATTTGACAGTTGTCACATTAGAGATGATTATTCAGACAGACCTCACGTTGCGTATTCGTGCTGCACAGAAAGAAGCTCTTAAGAAAAGGAACATTAAGGCTAAATATCTCCGAGGGATGGAGAAAAAGTTGGTACCCAACGAGGAAGGAACCTTGTATTTTATGAGACGTATTTGGGTTCCGCTTTTTGGTGGTCTTAGAGAGGTTGTTTTTTATGAAGCTCATAAATCGAGGTACTCGATCCATCCAGGATTGGACAAGATGTACCAAGATTTGAAGGATTATTATTGGTGGCCAAGACTTAAAGATGATGTTGCTACTTATGTTGGGAAGTGTTTAACTTGTGCCAAAGTGAAGGCCGAGTATCAGAAGCCTTCAGGTCTTCTGCAATAGCCAGAAATACCCATGTGGAAGTGGGAGCAGATTTCTATGGACTTCATAACCAAGTTACCCAGAACTCCCAGAGGTCATGATACGATTTGGGTAATCATGGACCAATTGACGAAGTAATAAGATCTTGCAAGTGCTATTAACCACCTCATTCATCAGCATCTTCTTTTTGTGTTCATCCCTAGCCTTGAGCTAGTAGTAAGATCATCTAAACTCCATTTTACATCTTATTTAGTTGGTTAAAGAGTGATACAAGTAACTTAACATGAAGAACACTAATGATCAAGAACTTAAATCATGAACATAAGACTAAAAATCATAAGAATACATGTTGTTAAGTGTTTTTATGCTTCTTGATTGTTGATTGTTTGTGTTAATGATGTTAAACATCATATAAACTTGCTAGATAGTGATTAAAGACATAATCTAGCAAGATGAGAGGATGATTATGTTATGATCATCCTTATGTGAAACATGAACTTGAAAGATTAAATGTTTTTCTTGAAGTATGATGATTAAAGTGTAATGTGAGTCTTGTAAATATGTGATGTCAAGAATAATTTTTCAAGAAACCAAGTAAAAAATACAAGATTTACATAAACTTGGTTCTTAAAGAAACTAATCACCTTTTTAGTGGTTAATCAAGTATAGAAACACATATTGAACAAGAAAAATTCAAGAAGAAATATTTTTGGAAAAATATTTTACAAGTTGTAAACATCTAAATTCTTTAAGAATGATGTTTTTAAATAAACAACCACACTTTAAAGGGTAACTAGGCTTACTAAACACACTAGTAAGTTACTACAATTTTTTATAAATTTTCAAGTTCATGAAGTAGTGATTATGGCTTGATTTTGGCAAAATGGTAAGTATTATTTGATTTGTTGTTGATTGTGATGATTTATAAAAGAAAATGATATGCTTTGAAAGCATGGAAACCTCCATTTTTAAGGGGAAACTATGGCAAATTTTTTCTAGAAATTTAACACTTAGAAAATTATTTTTGAAACAAATATTTACAATTATATTTTAATCATGAATTTTCATATAAAATTTTCCATAATTTTTATTACAAAAATTACAAAATATTGGAGGATGGTTTTTGGTAATAAAAGTGACTAAATATGTATTTAGGAAAATATATATTTAGATGTCATCATGTGTGTGATTATTTGTATATTATGTGTAATAGTTATATTATTTTAGGACTTGAAATAATATAACTCAACAAAATACCAAGAAATTACAATACAAAATGTTACCAAAATTCCAAAAATTAAATATATAATTTATACCCAAAATATTGGTGAAACCGAACAAGGAATATAACCTACAAAAATATTCCGGAATTTAATTCATAAGTATATTTTGGTAAATGGTATTTTGGACACCAAGAGGACAAAAATATGATTTTTATAATTATTGATATATCATATTTTCGACAAGAAGAAAATATATTATTTTTTGGTAAATAAAAATATATATGTTTTCTTGAAATTATTAGAAGATATATTATTTTGGGAGAAAATATATATTTTCTTAAATAAACTAGAATACGTTGTTTATGGGTGAAAATAGATTTATATATATTTTCTAAGTTAAACTTGAAAATATATTATTTTTGAGGTTTAAATGAAAATACAATTATTATTTTTTTGCCAAGGGAAAAATTATAAATAATTTTTCTATGTAAGATTTCTTAAAATATATATTTTGAGAATATATATTGATGAATTTTTATTAAGAGTATTATTCCGGAAAAATAAATACACAAAAATTAACTATAAGAATACTTAATAAACACAATAAAATACGTATTCTCGTACGCATAAATATACACCGGAATACGCCACCGATACTTGGCAAAAATACACAAGGTTAAGAATACGAGTGTGAATACACCCATCCTTGGGAAATTATACTTGTACAAATACATAAATGTGTCAAGTTAAAATATATTATTTTAACTAATATTCCAAAAATTCATAAATATAATTTAGAGTAAATTGTAGTTTTACCCCCTGAGGTTTGGGGCCATTGGCACTCTTACCCCCCCTAAGGAAATAAATGCAAAATTACCCCCTACTGTTAAGCCTTATGTCGCACAATTACCCCCCGGATTAAAAGTCAATGACTGGTCAACAAGAGTCAAAGGGTAATGTGGTAATTTCACGTTAATTATTGCTTTATATATAATATAAACCCTTAAACTAAACATAATCCAACAATCTTACCCCCTAAGCTTCCACTCCTTCTTCCTCAACACCTCCGATGATCCATCCTCCATCTCCGGCGATCCATCCTCCATCTCCGGCGATCCATCCTTCCACCTCCACCACCGCCCTATTGCGACACCACATTCCACCTCCACCACCTGTTTCCACATCCAACACCGGAGATCACAATGAGTGAAGAGAACCCCATCCTTCCACCTCCACCTCCGGCGACCACAATGGCGACCACACCTCCGCCGATGAACATGGTACCGATCGACAACAACCGTTCCTCGTTTTGGTCTCTACTGTCAGGTATAAACCGATCTGTGTGAACATTTTAAAAACAGGGGGTTATTGAAAACATCCATCTTCATGTGTTTGCAGTGGACATGAGGATTCGGTGGTCAGGCCGATCGATTGTGGTCTCAGTGGTGGTGAAAATGCAGGGCCGCCCTTTCCTCCACTTCCAATTTCCACCGCAGCAGGAAATGGTTGTGTAAAACTCTAATATATTAGGATGTTTTGGTTTATATATTAGGATCTTTTGGTATATATTAGGATCTTTTGGTGTAAAACCCTAATATATTAGGTTGTTAATGTTAACTTGCTGTTCTTTTGGTGTAAAACTCTAATATATTAGGCTGTTAATGTTATGCTGCTGTTGTTAATGTTGACTTGCTGCTGTTAATGTTATGCTGCTGTTGTTAATGTTATGCTGCTGTTGTTAATGTTGACTTGCTCCTGTTAAGTTGCATATCAGAAGCATTGACTAAAGTTGAGTTGATGTTGTTAATGTGCTTTGACTTATGAAACAGAACAGAGGTGCTGTCATGGCACTTGGTGCAATCACCATCACTTTTAGTCCCATGCATAAGTGAAAGAGGGTGTATGTGACTTAAGCTGCTGTTGTTAATGTTGACTTGATGCTGTTAATGTGGATGTGCAGTTTGATTTGGATGTGCAGTTTGATGAATTATCAGTTGAGGTTATGAATTATGTGCAGTTTGATTTGGATGTGCAGTTTGATGAATTATCAGCTGAGGTTATGAATTATGTGCAGTTTGATTTGGATGTGCAGTGTGATGAAATCAAACTTGATGCTGTTAATGTGGATGCTGTTTATGAATTATGTGTAATGTTAATGTGGATGCAGTTTGATCATAGCAGGTATGCTTAATCAGTGGTTACTGAACATGGTTATGGCACCACAGCAGGTATGCTTAATCAGTTACATGATCATAGTTGATGATAGTTGATGATAGTCTGGTTAATAGTCAAAATGTGCAGCAGTGGTTTAATCACACCACAGCAGGTATGCTTAATCAGTGGTTAATAGTCAGATTACAGAATCATAGATCAGGTTTTTGAATTGTTTTAGAATTGATTCAGGTTAATAGTCAGATTACAGAAGAATCATAATCAGTGGTTAAGCAGTGGTTTAAAACAAAATAACTGTGAATTGATCCTAGAAGATTAGGTGTTTATATGATCAAAATCAGATTACATGTGAATTGATTCAGAATTAGGTTTCAGATCATAGAACAGGTTAAGATTTTTGATTATAGAATCATAGATCAGGTTTTTGATTTTGGCGGGAAGGTTTTTGGAAGTTGCAGGGGGTAATGTTGTATCTTAATTCAAAGTACAGGGGGTAATAACAAAGGACAAATTAGTAATTTACCAATGGGGGGTAATTGTGCGACTTAACAGAAATGTTGGGGGGTAAAATGGAAGGGTAATATAGTCATTTCAACTAAAAGTCAACAGACCAGTCATTGACTTTCAATCCGGGGGGTAATTGTGCGACATAAGGCTTAACAGTAGGGGGTAATTTTGCATTTATTTCCTTAGGGGGGGTAAGAGTGCCAATGGCCCCAAACCTCAGGGGGTAAAACTGCAATTTACTCTATAATTTAAGTTAAAATATTTATTATTTTAACAAATAATTATATAACTTGGAATAATGTTGAAGACACAATGAAACGTAACTCAAAGACACTAATTAAGGCTAAGGTCAAGGCACAACCCACCCGTCTAATAAACCGTAGTACGTTGTAGGTAGTCATGCACACAAGTAGCAGCTTTGGGTTACATTGGATTCAAGACGCAAGATTGTGAGTTCATGTCCCCCTTTTCTTTTAACTGTTTTCAGTTTTATAACTTCGGGGGTGAAGTACATGTTACAAATTGTTTACAAACGTTTACATATGGTATGGTTAGCTAAGGAATGTACTGTTAGATCATGTGAGTGGTGGGTATAACGCTTAAGACCATTAATCCTCGTAGTAGGACCGAGGGACATGAGTGATAGATCTATTTGGGTGTTGCGAGCCCCACCCATGAGGACCGGGATTTGGCCCATGAGGTGACTATGTCTTCCAGCCGGAAGCCCGGTACAAAATCCACTAGGATTGAGCCTTCCTGCATCACGTCACACATATTAATGGCCTTGCAAACCATTAATTGATCTGTTTCCTTGTTTTCTTTCATACTAGTTTACAAATACATACATACTTACAAGTTTACAAAGTTTGTTTCGAGCTCACATACAAAACACATGAACTCGCTCAACTTTTGTTGATGTTTTCAAACTACATGTATTTCAGGAAACTAAATGTGGATCTGGCGGGCGCTGAAGTTTTCAAGTCGCGTCTCTAATAAAATATGTCATCCTATGTCAAAGGGTTTGAGTTATGTATTTTATCTTGGATAAGATACATGGCTCAAAACCTAATTTGTTAGTGTCTTTTGTGAAGTCCTGTTTGGGACTTAAAACTTTGTTGGTGTTGTATTTTGAACATGAAGTCTGTGTTTGGGATTTAAAACAATGTTGGTTGTAATGTTTTAAAACTATCTATGGATGAACATCTTGGGTTTTATCATTTAGTTGTTTGTTATGGTTGAATGCAATGATATTAAGCAAGTCACACATAATCACGCTTCCGCAAAAGTCAGGGTGTGACAACAATGCACCTTATATGCTTAAAAGACCTTAAAACAACCTAAAACACTAATATATGGAACTTTAGGGGCCAAAATGTAAAAATAACAAACTTAATCCACCAGCCAAGTGGCTCACTGGCCGTGACTCGCCCCCTTGGTGGCTCGCGCCCCGCGAGGCTGCCAATCCGGCAGAACTCGTTTCCAGTTTCGAGATTGGGCCATTTTGTGATTGTTTCTTGTGCTTTCTTCATTAAATACTCACAAAACCAACCCTAAATCATTCCCTATAAAACCCAACACTTCTCCACACATTTTCACTTTGCAAACACTCTACTTTCATTTAGTTATAAATACAAAATGTTTGGTCATTTAGGCCAAACGGGTCGAATGGTGATGCTATCACCATTTGACAATTTCGACTAATGATTGTTTGTTGAGTATTATGACCACAAGGGTGAATAGCGTAAGGAATTTGCGTTGCTATTAATTCGCAACTTATTTGATGAGTTATTAAAACGGGTCATTGCTTTGACCCGAGCCAGGTACGTGTAATGGGTCAAACTCTCATTGAGGACTTAAGGATCAATGAGAGTTAAACGAAGTCAAGGATGAACATTGGGTTACCATAATAGGTAAACCTAATAATTTAAATTGTGGTCATTGCGCTCTTAGAAACATAATGGTTTGAAATAAGAATAAAGCCAAAATAGGCGATATTGGTCAAATATGTTATTGAAAGTCTTTCGTCGTAAAAGAAGGGACTAAAATTGACCAAAACGCCCTTGAATGATAAACCGGGCAAACGACCCCTAAGGGTAGTTTGAAAATAAGTTTTACGATCGAGTAAATCCTTTGGATAAGTATAAAAGTGAAAGGTATATGTCTTTTGGTCAAATGCCTCGAAATGAGTCTTTTTCGTAAAATTACTAAACTGATGGGTACAATTCGAAAATATGATTTTACCTTATAAAATCCACCACAAATATCGTGTGGTGGTGAATAAAAGAAGTCTTAGTATGGAAATAGGAGGTAAGAAAGGAGCGAGATTTAAGCTTAAATGCTTAAATTCTTTTAACGGGTAAAAACACATAACTTGGGTAATGGCTGCGTAATTCATAAAAGTTATGAACCCGGGTTAAGGATTTTGGGTTAAATATGTAGACCATGGCTTTATGATCATTTAGAAACAAGTTTGTTTAATAAGTCATAAGCGGGTCAAAAGTTTAATAATTGAATATAAAGCCGAGGGCTTAAAATCTAGAAAAATTGTTAATCCGGATGTCGGATTTTAACTCTATATGATAGAGAATCAAATTACGATCACGTTGGAAGAAACGGGAGGTAAAACGGATAAAAATTGATGGAGTTATGACCATTTATATGAAAAATTGGCTCTCGCGCCCCGCGATAGGTAACACCCCATCCGGTCGCGCCCCGCGAAAGCCGAGATGAAACCTGTCGCGGCCCGCGACAGGCTACAGAACTGGCGAAAAATTGTTTGTTTTATTGTTTTGTCTTACAGACTTGTTTAGACACGTTATAAACTTCGTATGACTAACTCATTTCATGATTTATGAAATGTAGGTATATCTTAAAGTGCCGGATGACGATCAAGCTCAATGAAGAACCGAACACGATTAAAATTTAAGCTTCCGCGTTACGTTTCGTCGTTACGTGATCAAATGATGATATTATGTTGAAATGTTTTAAATCTTAAGATGTTTTAAGAGACTCGTATTTTCAAATGTATGTGTATTTGTATATACATATTTAGACGCAAAACTTATATGAAACTTCGATAAAACAATTAAGGGTCTTACATTAAAGAAATCACTCGTTGCTTTTTGGATTGCATATATTATGTGTATCTTTTAGAAAAGAGTTAATTGCCATCTTAGTCCCTGTGGTTTGACCCATTTTGCCAGTATAGTCCAAAGGTTTCATTTTTAACATCTGGATCCAAAAACGTTTCATCGTTGCCATTTTGGTCCAACTGACTTAACTCCATCCATGGACCTCAGTTAACTCAAGGGCAATTTTGTCATTTTATCTATCTGTTTTAATTAATTAATATTTAAAGAATATATTATACACACACCTTCATCACCCACCTCACCATCACTACTGCCACCATCACCACCCCTGCCTTCACCACCACTATCACCAGGAACCGACCACCACAACCAATCACCACCACCCGACCACCATGGAATCCACACATACATACAGAACACACACACAGCCACCACCTCTGCCACACCTCAGCCACCACCACACTTCAGCCACCGACCACACCACATCAGTCCCCCGTCGGTGACCATCACCTCCACCTCCACAACTGCCACACCAATAATGTTTGATCAAAACCCAATAACCATATCCATCCAGATTAAAAAACAAACCCACAAACAAAATCAAATCCAAATTAACGAAAGAATCAAATCAAATCCAAACAAACCCAATAACCAGATACTACAATAGCAGACATCACATTTCTTTTGAATCCAAAAACAAAACTATTAACAAGTGTATATATGTTCATCCAGGAATCTGTGAGACAAACAGGGATAGGTACCTACTGATCGACGAGTCATAAGTGAGGAGTCTGTTGCCACTGATACTGGGCTGTTAACAACTAATGAACAATTATTGTCTTCTAACACTTCTTTGAATGCAGAAAAAGAAATACTCCAGAAGATGGAACAATACACCTCCGCCATCATCACCAGCACCATCACCGGACTACCACAACTATCACCAGGAACCGACCACCACAACCAATCACCACCATCCGACCACCATGGAACCCACACATACATACAGAACACACACACACTCTCTCTCATATTTCTCTCTGCCCTCTCTTTCTACTACCACCACCACCACACCACACCACCCCCACCACCGCAAAACACAACCTGCAACAATACACCTCCGCCATCATCACCAGCAACACCCCACCTCCACCACGCCACCCACCTCCGCCACCCACCACCAAATTCACAGAAAACCCCTAAATTCACAGAAAACCCCCAAATTCACTGAAACACCTCCCCAACCCAATCAATCACAACCTCCAAGTTCAAATCGCACATAGATCTTCAAATCAATCACCACCTACAAAACCCACAACCCAGCGCCGCCGTTTATCACCATCAACACCCACCTCCGCCATCAAACCTGTCGAACCACCTCTGCCGTTCATCACCATCAAACCCGTCGAACCACCATTTTTAGAGAGATAGAAAGTCAAACCTGTTAGGGACGTTGGTGGCTTGTGATGGCATCGGTGGTGCTTACAGCGGTGGTGAGGTTGTTGATGGTGATGATATCATCTGGTGGTGGTTGGTTATGGAGAATAAAGAGAGTGCACAGATAGAGAGAGAGAGAGGGGGGAGTGTATGTGTATGTGTATGTGTGTGCAGTGGTGGTTGATAGTGGTGGGCGGTGGTGACTGGTAGGGGGCGATGGTGATTGGTGGATGAGGGAGAGAGACAGGAGAGAGTGAGAATGAGTGGTGGTGGTGCACAATATCTGTATATATATATATATATGTTATTATAATTATATTATAATTATTATATATAAGATAAATCTTATATAAATGATTAAAAGAAAAAAATAAAGTGGAATTAAAGTGTTAATTAAAATAGTTTGGGAAATGACTAAAATGCCCTTGAGTTAACTGAGGTCCATGGATGGGGTTAAGTCAGTTGGACCAAAATGGCAACGATGAAACGTTTTTGGATCCAGATGTTAAAAATGAAACCTTTGGACTATACTGGCAAAATGGGCCAAACCACAGGGACTAAAATGGCAATTAACTCATTATTATAATAATAAAACACTATTCATTACGTTATGTTTTTAATATATTATATATTATATATATATATTATATTATATATATTATATTATTATATATATTATTATATTATTATTATATTATTATATTATATTATTATTATTAATTATTTATTTATTATATTTATATAACTAGTTGATGCTCCGCCCGCGTTGCGGGGCGATAGCCGAATAATTCTCAACCAATTAAAAAAGACTACTATAATTTTGGTAGGAAAAAAAAAACGATGATAAGACCGTAATTTTGGGCTCCGCTCAAAACTATAATTTTTCAGGACTAATGAGCAAGTGTTAGGCAGCTCCTTGACACGAAAAAAAATTAAATGGAGTCAACCAATTAAAACAAAAAAACCTTTATAGATTTGCTAAAAAAAACTAAAACGATTGGGAAAACATAATTTTTAACTGAGGGCGAAATCATAATTTTAATTCAGGGATAAAACCGTAAATTAAATGGACCAATGGGGGAGTGCCAGGAATCTGCCGGCATGACTGCAATTTTACACTGGGGCAAAATTGTAATTTTACCAGGAAAACAAATAAAAACGATGGAGAAAATGTAAATATAAGTTGAGGGCAAAATCGTAACTTGACTGTGAGAAAAAAAAAAACTAATGGCAAAACTATAAATTTATACGGGGCAAAATCGTAATTTTGAACCGAGGGCAAAATTAAAATTTTTAGCTGGGAGAAAAAGCGTAAATTTATTTTTAAGTGGGGGGTAAAAACATAAATTTGAACTGATGCCAAAATCGTAATTTTAAGGGGAAAAAACTAATGGCAAAAGTGTAAATTGAAACCGGGCAAAATCGTAATTTTGAACCGAGGGAAAAATCGGATTTTTTTAGCTGGAGCAAAAACGCAAATTTATTTTTAAGTGGGGGTAAAAACATAATTTTATATTAATGCCAAAGTCGTAATTTTAAGGCGCGATAAAATCGTAAATTTGTTGGGACAATAGAGGAGTGTCAGGCAGCTGCCTGACACTATTGAATTTGCCACCCATTTAAACCAATAAGGGGCAAACACTATTGCCGCTCATAGGATTTGTAGATATTGAATGTATAATGTATAATATAATATAATATAATTATGCAAATGTAAAAAGAACATAAGTGGAAAAATATGATAAAACTCGATAGGGAAAGGGGGAAGGTATTTCGATTTTATAACATGGCCCACATGCTACACTACTGCATACTGTAAAATCGTAATTTTGAACCGAGGGCAAAATTAAAATTTTTAGCTGGGAGAAAAAGCGTAAATTTATTTTTAAGTGAGGGGTAAAAACATAAATTTGAACTGATGCCAAAATCGTAATTTTAAGGGGAAAAAACTAATGGCAAAAGTGTAAATTGAAACCGGGCAAAATCGTAATTTTGAACCGAGGGAAAAATCGGAATTTTTTAGCTGGGAGCAAAAACGCAAATTTATTTTTAAGTAGGGGTAAAAACATAATTTTATATTAATGCCAAAGTCGTAATTTTAAGGCGCGATAAAATCGTAAATTTGTTGGGACAATAGGGGAGTGTCAGGCAGCTGCCTGACACTATTGAATTTGCCGCCCATTTAAACCAACAAGGGGCAAACACTATTGCCGCTCATAGGATTTGTAGATATTGAATGTATAATGTATAATATAAAATAATGTATAATATAATATAATTATGCAAATGTAAAAAGAACATAAGTGGAAAAATATGATAAAACTCGATAGGGAAAGGGGGAAGGTATTTCGATTTTATAACATGGCCCACATGCTACACTACTGCATAGGGCACTAGCTGTAAAAATCACTATTGCATTGGGTCATAAAAGCCCAATGTAGAGGGGCCATCGAATCAACATAGGAGGATGTAGACGCCATCCCTATCCCAACTCCAAAAAGAGTGGCAAACTCATCCACAATAGGAGTGACGCTTTCGTAGGCTAGAGGGTATGGAGAGCCTCATCCCCAAGGGAATGGGCTGCCACGTCACCGCCACTTAAGCTCGGTTTGGAGGGGATGAACCTAGGAGGTGGGGGATGAACCCCTTTATATATATACATGTATGTATGTATAGCTGTGTGTGTGAGGAGAGAGAAATTGAGCCCCATCGAGAACGGCTGGTGGGAGACGCTAGGGACGGGCCGGACCGAGGGGGGCGGTGTGGGGGACCGGCGCCAGGCCGAGCCAGGCCTAAGCCGGCCCCCATACTGTCTGGTCTAAGGGTACAAGAGCATTCGGAATGAATTCTCTATTCTTATCTATATATTTTCACTAAAAACAATTTTATTTTCTCTAATATTTTTTATACATTTTCTCTCTACTTCACTCACAACCATTTTTTTAAAATTTTATAAGGTTTTATCTCTTCATATTATTTTCCCATATATTTAAAGATGAATAGTAACTTTATCATATATTCTCTCCATCCTCCACTAACAACCATTCAAAAACACTAACAACCATCTCTTATAATATAACTAAACTCCCTCACATATTTTTTAGGTTTTTATTGTGAATGCTCTAAGGGGTGGTTACTTCTTGCCTTCTTGGGGACAGGTAAACTCTCCACCCACCAAATAATTTCTTGTCATGTCAACTTCTCTCTCCAACTCCCCTCTTGCCCTTAACCACAAGGGGTGGTTCATCCAAACCATTTTTTTAAAAAGAAAATTGTGTGATTGGTTGAAAGAGAGTAGGGCCCACTATACACCCCTCTCTCTCCTCTTCCCTCCTATACCCTTGTGCGGTGATTAATCATCGAAATCCAACTCCCATCGCGGTGACTTGGTTGATGGCGGCGATGTTGGGGAGAGGTAAACTAGCTTACCCATAGTTTGTCGCACCCACCACGTATACCCTAAGAAATGTCATATGTAAAAAGAAAACACAAGTCCATGTTATTATCGTCTAGTGGCATCTTAGAGGTGGGATAAGTCTTATGGACCATTAGGTCTTGTATTCGATTCTCATAAAAGGGTTTTTCCCAGATTTATTGAATTTCCTCCTGGATTTGTGCGTTAAAAATATACATTTTAAATTACTAATGGTACTCAACATCATTGCTTATTTAAGGGTTACCATTTTACCATCACATTCTTTTTATCCTCAAACCTATGGATTCCATCCTTGCCATTCTCAAACAGTTGTTTTAATAGTTAATAGATTAAATAATTACGAGAGAGAAGACAAGCGATTCCATCCTTGTTTGGTATCATTAGCATGGCCATACAGATTTTCTATCCTTAACAAAAAGCAAAACCTTTAAACACTTTGGGAGAGGAAAAAATATTGAGTTCAAGTCCTACAGACAGCAGAAAATAAAAAAAAATTGTGGTTCAAAAAAAAAAGGAAAATTGGTTTTTAATAAACCAATCTTTGCCCCATTGGTAAATAATAATCCTACCTACGTAATTGGTATACAATAATCCTACCTATCAACATGTTGGTACTCAATGAACTTCCGTTAATTTTTTTTAACCGAAGTTAGTTTTTAAGTTTTATTTATTACACAAACAGTCCCTGTAGTTATAATTTACTAGTTTTAACTATTTTGTAAAACAAAAAAACGTCAAGGGCCATGTAATTAAATTTTATAAAATAGTTAAAACTAGTAAATTACAACTACAGGGACTGTTTGTGTAATAAATAAAACTTAAAAACTAACTTCGGTTAAAAAAAATTAACGAAAGTTCATTGAGTACCAACATGTTGATAGGTAGGATTATTGTATACCAATTACGTAGGTAGGATTATTATTTACTAATGGGGTAAAGGTTGGTTTATTAAAAACCAATTAAAAAAAAACATCAGTGCCGATGGAGGTAGGATGGTGTTGCTACCGAGTGCCATGTCCTTAATCAAGTCCCGATGTTGAGAGTGTTCCTTCCACCCTTATAATGTTTAAAAAGCTCATAGATTGCTAACGAAACTCGTTCGAAATCAGGGCGTTTGTAAACAAGTCAAGACTGAGGGTAAGCTCGCTCAATACGTGGTTCGTTGACTCGCTCGTTTGAGTTGTTTAAGCTAAAATTAAATTTCAAAATATACAAGTTATGTCCTAATTTCCTAAAATTATAGCATATCACTAGGCCTGTTTTTTTTTTTTTTTTTTTTTTTTTTTTTTTTTTTTTTTTTTTTTTTTTGTAGTTATAGACTTTGCATTACATCTATGTTAAAAACATTAACTTTTTTGTTTTTATATATAACAATATGCTTAAAAAATACAACATTTAAAAGTTTAATGTTTTTAAACTAAACGAGCTGGCACGATGAGCAAAAACGAGTCGAGCTCAAGCTCAACAAGCTCATTAAGATAAAGAATCCAAGCTAAGATGTCTCGTTTGCAACCCTGCTATCTTATCATTTGACAATTAAAATTGCCGCACTTGATTACTTGAAATGACATGTAGCGAACGTAAAAGGAAACACTTTTGTGGTTCGATGATTGCTACTAAGTTTTTAAAAACAATATACTAACAGTTTTATTGGTGTTTATTTTCAATAATTAAAATATAGACAAAAGATCAAATACAAATATGATTATTGTACAAAACATACGAATGACGTCGAAAAGTAAAAAAAGGTGTTAACATTTTCGTAATTATTCTATTAGTAAGGTAATTATCAAAATTAGAGTAATTATGATGCATTTGTAGAGTAATTTTAAATGATATCTTGTATATTAACGATGAACTGGTAGAGTACTTATAATGCATTTGTAGAGTAATTTTTAATTGTATATTGTTTGATGAACTTGTAAAGTAATTTTGATAATTACTCTATTAATATAATAATTATGAAAATGTCATCGCCCTTTTTTTACTTTTACACGTCATTTGTATGTTTTATACGATAACTTTATTTGTACAGGATCTTTACTCTTAAATTATGTTGGTATCATTCTACAAATAATAGTTATAAGTTGTGCATCTTATCTCTATTTTCTCGTAGCTTATAAATTATAATAATTGAATATAGCAAAGACAAATACAAATGGTGATCATAAATGGAGTCGTAGTCGTAGTCCAATAACTGTAGTTTTATGTTTTTGGGTATCGTAGTAACTAGGTTTTTACCCGGGATTGCTTCCCGGCTCGGGAAACTTAGTTATATTAATTACTATTTGTTATTAATACGACCACATTATATCAACCATCCCATTCGATTCAACAACAATGTCTTCAAATTACCGGATTAGATCATGAACCCATATTAGAGGTCAAACAAAAGCATAACAGGACCACATGAATAATATCATTTCCACTTTTACTTCAATGCACTTACATGATAGGGTGATTTGGGATTTTATAAAAATGTTTGTTTTTGTACTTCTTTACAAAATAAGATGTTGACCAAAATTCAAACAGATGTTGACCAAAAGTCAATCAAATGTTGACCAATAGTCAAACAGATGTTGACCTTAAACAGATGTTTGGTTTAAGGCCAAACATCTGTTTATGGCCAAACATCTGTTTAAGGTCAAACATCTGTTTAAGTCCAAATATCTGATATAGAAGGCGAAACATCTGTTTAAGGCAAAAAATCTGTTTAAGGTCAAACATCTATTTATGGCCAAACATCTGTTTAGGTCAAACAACTGTTTAAGTCCAAACCTCTGATATAAAAGGCCAAACATCTGTTAAAGGCCAAACTTCTGTTTAAGTTTGAACAGATGTTTAACTTAATAAGATCTACTGTCTTCTCACACTGTTTTCCTCTTCAAATTACTGTTCAACCTAACATGAGTTTCCATTAACTATTGACCAAAATGCAAACAGATGTTCAAACCACTGTTTGTTATTGTACTTCTTTACAAAATTACATAGAATTCAAGAAAATGAAACAATGACTTAAATAACTATAATTTAACACATAATCTAATCGGGCAAAGCAATCTATTATCTGACAGTTTTTACAACATGAAACACAACATCATCATGCCAAATACAGTAATATATATCCATCCATTATTCTGAATTCATAAACCCATAAATGCAGAAGAATGTCACATTTGCAATTAATAAACCAAGTTTCTACTAATTGCAGTTACTATTAGCAAAAAGAAACATCATATCATCTATATATAAAACATAAAGTGCTAATAACAGTGTTTCATCATGTTAGCCATACATAGCAACAAACCATCAAGTTAATAATTAAAAAAAAAAAAACATGCAACATCACCATCAAAAAATTCATAGTTATAGTATCTGATATCAGAACATACTTAAATGTCTTTGTTAAACTGACGTAACTTGATTTAATACGATCTTCTGTTGCGAAGACACGTATGTGAAGTGCAACATATCACCAAACCTCAAGTTATTGTCAGTCATAAACTTTCGCCAACCATCCAACGCATAACGTGGGTTCAATTCATTTAACTCCGATTTAACATCATAAACCTCCACAACTCCAACCATGTTTTGAACTTTCAAAGGATGAAGATCAACAGAAAGACCTGCTCGTCTGGCAACTTCAGCAGGAAGACGCTACATGTATTGTGTGGGAAAAAATAATAGTCAGACAAATAAACATAAATCATTAGTTTGTTATAAAAATGGTATACCAGCCTATAGTCTCCTTTGCGATCAAAATGAAAGAACTCAGGGTCGAGAAGATGCCCAGAATGTTTTTTTGCAGTCTTTGCAATCTTATTTCTACGGTTAAGCTTTTTCTGAACGTTGGCGGCTCTCTTCCCCTTGATGAAAAAGTAAACATATACATGTGAATTAAAGGAATGTTGAATATATGCACAAAAAAAAACAGTTCATATAACATATATTAATTAACTGGCAAGTATAGATACATTAACTTTACGAGCAGATGAAGAACATCCAATATGATCACTTGTGTCGACAGATAAGGCAGCATTTCCCTTAGTCCTATTCTTGACCATCTCCTTTCTCTCAGAAGTAACTTTACCTTTCTTCTTAACCTGTTGTCATAGAGTAACTTTAGTAATAATTAACTGGCAAGTATATAATAATACTTATTCATCATTAGCCCAACCACTGTTAGTATCAAATCCTCTGTTAAGCATTTTAAGATTGAATATCATCTGTTGTTCGTTAACATCTGTTGACACATAGCAGACCTTTGCATCTTCAGACATTTATTTATCAGCAGATTTTCTCTTTCGTCAAACTTTAGTCAACAGTGGTAATTTAACAGTGGTTAGAATACACAGTTGTTTCATAATCAGCAAATGTTCTCTTTTACCAAACTTTAACTACAACAGACCTTTTTACAACTCCAAATATTGACTCTCTGTAATTTGCAGGAGCACATATTCTTCAAAAAACTGCTCTCAATGATCAAATTCTAAACATTTGTTTTATCTTTGCACTCTCCTGCTGACCATCAAACGAACCTTTGATACTATTAAACCTCTGTTGACTTACCAAACAGATGTTCAGACACAATTCAACATCAACATAATCTGTTCACCATCAAACCAATCCTTGACACTATTAAACCTCTGTTGACTGACGAAACAAATGTTCAGACACAATTCAACATCAACATAATCTAAATCTTACTCAAACACTAAATAATAAGTAAAAATAAAACACAACATAGATTCATAACATTAAAATTTATTCATTTATTCATGACCTTAAAACTAAAAGTCCAATAATTGTAGGATCGTTTGCACGACCAAAACGAGTCGTTCAGAAGAGTTCTTGTCAATACGAGAGGCGGAAACAAATGTATTGATGTTGAATCAACTTGATATACACATTAACTGTCTTGTTTATTGATTTGAAGGCGTTTTACAGGCTAGAGACACTTCGGCAGCACCTCGGCTCCCGGAATCAAAAACTACAAATGATTTGAATCAAGGCACTATTTATAGGCAAGCCATTCCGTGCGAAATGGACATCTGCCCATTTCGTACAAAATGGACAAGTTCCATTTCGTACGAAATGGCATTTCCATTTCGTGCGAAATGGCTGTATCCCATATGTTTCTCGTTTTTCTCGATCTTCATGCCCTGATCTATCATACTAGTTACAAGACTCGATACAAGACGAAGTCAACAGACATATGCACCAACAATAATTACATCACATACTGAACAATATTAAAGTTCAAATCTAAGAATAACAGCAAGAATTAAGAAACTTTTGTTTCAACTCCATCGATTGCTGAACCTCTCGATGTATGTCCTTCAGCATCGCCATGAACTGCATGTCTCTATCACCTTACTCTATATTACTGACAACACAAAGCTAACGAACGGAAGTTGAAGGCATCCGCATAAGATCTCTGGAAACCTGCTCTCTAGTGAACAGGTCAACTTGCAAACCATCAAAACATCTCTTCAGCTCTTGAAGAGTAGCCCTATCTTCATACACCTGTTCCTCGATTTGCCTGACAAAACACTGCTTTAAATCATCTGATTTTGCATTTGTGAATGGCGCCATTTGAATAAACTATATTACTCGATTTTCCTGAAAGTATGATATCTTCGTAGGAAAACTTGATGAAAAACAGGCGAAGTGACTATGAGTTTATATACTGAAATTTGTAATTGTAAAAACGTGTATATTTAATATAAACATATTAAAGTATATTTCAAAACAGCAGTCCTTTAATGCACAAACCTTTTCAAACCCCAACTTTTATGGGAAAATGATCGGAGTGTCGCGCTCCGGTCAAAGATAATATTTATAGTCCCAAATTTCCCTTAACAAATAGTTAGTGGTAGAAAGGGGTCGAACCACGAAGAGTATGTGGTTTGCGGTTGGATTTGGATGAATTCTTAAAGGATGTCACAATTATGAAGCTTGCTATTTGTTTTTGTGATTTTTTTAATTGATTTTGAAAAGATGTTGAAATGTGAATAACGAATGAGTTGGATTAACTAAAAGAAATAAACAATTGCAAGAAACGTAATTGATGGTTTAAAAACAAGATATGTAAACAAGGTTCACACCCGGTTTCAACAAATGCAAGACTTAGGATTACTATGTGTTTTAATTTGATTTACTCGAAATAATTCATTAACGGGTCAACAATCACAAAGCTTAGGTGCCAATCGCTATCAATGTCATAGACAAACAGACCACGATGCACTTCGTTACTTTGGACAAGCAAATCCTATCAAAAGACAAGGCATAAATACGTGTATTCATTTCACAAAGTCAAATTTAATCATTCACTCGACAATTCGTAAATTCTATACAAACGTAGGACAATTGTCTAAAGATTCAAATGTAATTCAAGTTGTCACAAAGCAAACATCAACACATAATAAACCCTAAATCTTACAAAAGTCTACACCGGGGTGAAACCTCCAAGGAATTAGCCGCTCATGGAAGGACGCGCGCTATCACCGGAAATTGAGAACTTGAACATCATCATCTTGAAGCTTTGAAGTTGTGAAGATGGTGGTTAGGGTTTGGAATGGTTGGTGGTGATGAATCGATTGAAGGATGAATGGAATGATGGATTAGGGTTAATGGAATGCAAGTGGAATTGATTCGGATCTTGATTCGTGATGGTAGGTGATGGTGATGGAAGATAGATGATAATGGCTCCAAGAGATGATTCAAACCTCTAGTCAATCCGTAACTGCCGTTTTTGGTTGGTGAGATTTATGTTTAACTCGTCCCAACAACAAAACAACAAAAATTCACGCTGTTCATTTATAAGGATCGTCGCCGACAACCTAAGGGTCCGTTGCCGACGGTGTGCGGAACATCAAAAAGTGGCCGACGGCCTAATGTGATGTTTACGGAGCTTTTCACGCGACAGAATATTGCAAAGACCGTCGGCGACGGTGCCTGGATGTCTCGGCTTTCGTTTTTCGCATTCCTTGCTCCCGGTTGACCTGTTTAGCTTCCCGGTGACTCGTTTTTCATCCTGGTGACCCGTAAAGCTCCCGAAAAGCTCCTTTAACTCCGCTAGACCTGCAAAATACATATCTAATCAAAAGTAGGCTATTCGAAATTAAAACTTGTGTATAAACATCAAATTAAGCAATTACGATCACCGATATTCAACTACGTATCACATCCCCACACTTGTCTTTTGCTTGCCCTCAAGAAAATCTGTTTTTCACTTTCACGTGGGTCGAACAACGAATACACTCCCCATTCCCGAGACGAAGGTTAAGGTCAATTGTCATACTAAAGTTCAAACTCGTTACAATTTTCAACATATTTAACGGTAAAATGAGCATTCACATATACAATGGTTATCCAAGATTAACCCGCCCGTAAAACTTAACAAGTCATGCACATCCCTCACAATGTTCTTTCCACTCGGCTTATAAATCGGCTAATGTGTATAATGTATTAGCACTTCAATCAATTAATCGCTCAAAACCGATTAGAACACGTACCCATATAGGCTTGCAACTCAATCATTCTCCACCAGCTAACACGAATACTAAGCACAAGTCATAAGGTCTTTGTAAGGGTTGTAACGGGGCTAGGTTAAGGGTAGGAAATAGAATATTTTAACGTGGCTAAGGTGATGAAAATTCGATTTTTATTACAAAAGACTACTCTAAACAAAACTAAACTATAAACATCGACTACAAGGCAACAACTTTAGCCTTTTATTTCTCAAACTAAGAACATATATTTTTTTGTTCTTTTCTCGACAATTTTCTATCTTTTTCATAGCATTTTCTGATTTTTCTCTCTCTTTCTTTTTATTTTTTTTTTAAATTTTTTTAATTTTTTTTATGCAAACAAACAAATCACAACTGTACAATTTGACTCCTATAATCGAATTTTCATCACACGGGTTTAAAAGAAAAAGGTTTAACGGTTATGGGCTAAAGGGTGGTCAAACGAAAGGATTAGGCTCAAAACTGGCTACTAGGGGATAATTTTTGGGTAAGGATATAAAAATGGTGTAAAGGGAAAAGGTTTTTCTAATGCCTTAATCATTCTTGTGCTTGTATTCGGTCTATGGTCTCGAACAGTCGAACGTATCAAAAGTTGCAAGTTCTACGATACATGACTAATGGTCCACTCAAACAAAGAAACATAGTATGTAATCTATGATATAAAAGTGGCTCAAAACCTCACATATCTAAAGGGTATGGTGTGTGACATGCATAAAATACTAGTTTCTTAGGCAGATTATTCCCAAATAACCACCCGCTAAATACCCGTCATGTTATTAATTTGAACTTGACCATGACAAAAGACCAAATGGGTTATGCCATCCCTCGTTGACTTAATTACTTGTGATTTTAAGATCGCTTTTGAACCAAGACATTTTTGAAATTTTTTTTTGAAATTTTCCCCCATCCCCACACTTGAGGTAAACAGTGTCCTCAATGTGTAGTGTTTAAATGAACGGGTCAAAATCGAAAAACTTTTACTCCTCCCCCATCCCCACACTTGAGGTACAAATTGTCCTCAATGTGTAAGAACTAGAGTTCTGAAATGCACAAGGGATGTGACACGGCTGACTTCCCAAAAATTCCACCCCGGAAAAATAATATACAATTACACTCCACTTATTACTAAACTAAGAATCAAGGTAAAAAGGAAACGCATGCACCTGATTTTTGTCGCTTGATGCCCATATCTTCTTCTTCTCTTCACAAAACGGTCGTCCCTCGAACATCATGTACCTACAAATTCTAACCCTTGTGTAGAAGCATGCTTCTCACAACCATTAAAATTTGCTAGCTACTTAGTTCTACCATTTTTATGAAAGTGTTACCAAGTTATGCGTTAGTTTACCTTGATTTGTGTGGAAAAATAATTTACAACAATAACAATCCTAACTCACTTTCGTAGGAATCACGGTTGCATTTAGCTTATGCAACAAGCTCTTTTAAACCCCCCAATAGCTTGGGAGGACGAGAGGTCTCGTGAGGGTTATATAGGGAGCACACCCATAACGTTCATTTAACTAGGCAAAAAGAAATAATAACGAAATAAAACTAAAGGAAGCAAAAATATACAACAACAACACAAAACGTACCTTGCCCTCACCGCTGATATCTCTCGTTGGGGTCAACTGGCGGGTTTGGCTGGTATGGATAACCAGTGAGGGCCTCAAACATCTCCCTGTAGTTATCGAGTGGGCCCGGCTCTCCTTGAGATGGCGGCTGGTAGGGTATCGGAATAAAACTGGACCCAACTGCCTCGGGCCAGTGAGGGGATGGATCAGAAGGGCCTCGCGGAACACGGAGGTTGGAGTAATCGGTCCAACCCGCGTGTTCTGCATAGGGAAGACCTGCCTCATAGTCTCTCCGATGTCTCTCCTGATCATGGAGGATCTTGGCGTTGTTTATCGCCATTTCATTTGAGACATATAAGGCACTCCAGCGGTGATCCTACAATGTGTTTCGCTCGTGCCGCTCTTTTTCTTCCCTTTCTTCCCATTCCCGTCTTCGGGCCATATCTTCCTCCTGCAATTTTAACAATCGTTCCATTTGGGATCTTTGAAGCGCTTGTTGCTCTTCCATATGCTTCTCCATCCTCTCACGATAGGCCGTTTGGACGACCCAATGTTCCTGCGTCTATGCCCCATGCATCTCTTCCCAAGCCTTCCTTCTCACCTCATATTCTTGTCCTTCTCCTATACATGCCGACACATTATCATAAACCGCCTGTTGCCCGCGGTTAAAATTCCTGTACGTCGGCCCCTGTCTTTGGTTCACAAAATTTGGTACATCGGCAGAAATTTCCCGATGTTGCCGCCTATACCTCTGCCTTGGTCCCCATGGACCAGTAGGCTCAGTCTCATCCTCCATGTCAACCATCTCCTCATCTTCATCACCCTCTTCATCATCACCCTGATCAGTGTACCTGTAACTGTTGCATTGTTCATCCTCCACTGTGTGAAGATGACCAAAAACTTTAACCGTTATCTTCCAATGCCGCTTCATTGAAGCGAGGTTAAACTGATCAATGGGTTTAGAAACCCACAACGATTCCGGAGGCAACGCGTTTTGCTGCAAAATCATCGCGCTGATTAACCGCACGTAGGGGATCATCTTCCATTTGAATGACTCCCTTGTATCCCACGTGTTTATCATCACGATTTGACGCCATGATAGCCTTGGCGTCCCATACAACAACGAATGTAAAACCCGGCAGTCGGGTGCCTTCACTGTTCCGCGGTCTCCGAACCGCACCATAACATTCTCCAACGAAATGCCTTGAAATATTTTACCCTCCAAAGATAAATCGTTTCTAGATTCCCCTGCACCCCCAGAACCTGGCAATACTGACGCTAGCATTTGATCCGGATCAGCAGTGTTTGTTTTGTTATCCAAAAAATGATCATAATCATAATAATCATATGCTTTAACCCCCAACGAATCAAATCTCGCGATGACATTCATGTGCTCAAACGACATAATCATTTGATTCTTGCCAATGTTGCCAATCAACTGCCACGTAGGAGCTGGCCCATCAGAATTTTCGAACCGTAAAGTTGACAACCATTCACAAACCGCAGCCAAATAGACTCGTGTGGTGATATCCTCACACCAATCTAGTACTCGTTCCCGCCCGATCTTGTCAAACTTTTGAGCTATGCCAATTGTGCGGAATTCTTCGACATTCACCGCACGTTCACACACTACTCTATCGGGTAAAGCCTTCAAAACACCCGTGACCATTTTCATCTTCCACATCTTTGCCTCTAACCTTTTGTTGTTGTATCGGGAAAGAGCCTTCTTCTTGTCATCTTTCCATACCGAGGCCGACTGACTATTCTTGAACTCCTCCCAATCCCAATCCTGTCGATAGAGTTGCCCATCACCTTCTTCCACATTGCTTAATTGTTCCCATCGTCTTTGATAATGTCCCGAACCTGAACCGGCTCCCAAAGATGAACCTTGTCCGGAAGTCTTTGATCTTTTTCTTCCTCCGAACATGGCTACAATCAAAAGACAAAAGAACAATTAGCATACCCAAATCTTCAAACAATCTCAAACTTTGAGCATAATATGCAATGTTGAATTTCAATCAATAACTAGATGTAAAATCGCCTTTTTAAACTTACAAAGTCGCATATTTTATCATCTTCATATCAATTTAACATGTTTATTCACAAAAAAATTTCAAAGTTTCATGGTTTCAACAATATTCAACATCACAACTATACTCAATCATGCACCTAATTAGTGTAATCACATCACTAAGACTAGAGCATGTTCAAATCCCCTCCAAATCAAGTAATCATTCTTAAATTTATGCTAAAACATCATACATTATGATAAACAACCTACTGTTAAACAATAAGCCTAAAATTTCGGAAGAAATCAACAATCCATATGAAAATTATTCATAAATTAAATGAAATTCCATACCTTTAGTGTAGATGAACAAGAAAAACTAAGAAAAAGTGCAAAGCAAGATACTTGATGAACACCCTTCAAAAACCCAAATTTTTTACTTCAGAAATCTTGCAAACCAGCAAGAATCAATGAAATCCGTTATGGGGGTTTTGTTCCTCTTGAAAAAATACACAAAATAGGCTCAAGAATCAGTTGATTTGGTGGAGATTTGAAGAAGTTATGAGAAGAGGAAGGATTAGGGTTCTTGAGGGAAGAAGGTTGAGGAAGATGAAGACGGAGGAGAGAGAATCGTGAAAGTGAACTGAGTTGATGAAGTTTCTGGATGTTTGGGGTGTATGAAGAGGTTTTCGGTTCATATATGTGCTCAAAATTGCGTTTTTGTTTGTGTTAGACGAGCTTAAAGGGTTTTGAGTTCGAATCTAGCCTTAAAAAAATAATTGCGTCGGAACGATTTTTGGGGACCGTCAGCGACGGTGCATAGATTTTTATCGGGAGCCGACGGCTTAAATCGCTGCTTACGGGACTTTTTGGGCGACATACACTTTTAAGAGACCGTAGGCGACGGTCAAGGTCACCGTTGGCGATGGTAAACAAAAACTCCATTTTTTATTTTTTTCAAAATTTTATTATTATTATTTTTTTTATGTAAAATAGGAAGAAATTTATGCACTTTTTGTAAAGGGACTATATACATTTAAAATTCCTAAAAATTATTAAAAAATTTTTTTGTAAATTTTTATGAGTTAAAATTTAGAATACGCGAAAACCGTTAACGGCCCTACCACCCCCCGAAAAGTCGTGTATTGTCCCTAATACACACAAATAAGTCTAAAAAACATACCTTTTGTCTTCAAGACCCGTTCATGATATCTGAACTTCACACAATCAAGAGGGTTAGTACAAAACGAGAACGATTAACACAAAAACACTCACACAATTAAATAAACTGTACATAACTTTACAAAATTCATTACCGGTCCTTTCAGTTGACCTCATAAGCTGGTACACTTACCACGAAGTTCACCAACTCCACATTCTCATCCTTTTTATCATTGTTACCGTCAAGAAACGGTTTAAGGCGGTGACCGTTAACCATTTGCTTCGACCCATCCTTCGGGTCCTCGATGGTAACATCTCCAAGTTTCCCGACCCGTGTAATCACGTACGTGCCCATCCATTTGCTCTTGAGCTTACCGGGAAAGTATTTAAGCCTTGAATTGTAGAGCCACACCTTTTGACCCACTTCAAACTCTTTTGGCTTCAATTTCGCGCATGTGCCCTCTTCATATCATCCTTGTATTTCGAGGCGCACTCATAAGCTTCTTCCCGAAGCTCCTCCAAATCGCAAAGCTTTAATTTTCGCTCCTTTCCTGCATCGTCATATTTCATGTTAACCTCTTTGATAGCCCACCAAGCACGATGCACAAGTTCAACCGGTAAATGACAATTTCGCCCATAAACTAAGCGATAAGGTGTAGTTCCAGTAGGTGTTTTATGAGCCGTTCTATAAGCCCATAAAGCATCATTCAACTTCGTCGACCAATCCTTTCGGTCAGGTCGAACAGTCTTTTGCAAAATTTCTTTTATTTGCCTATTGGAAACTTCCACTTGACCACTCGTTTGTGGGTGGTAAGGGGTAGCGATTCGATGGTCAACACCATTCCGTTTCAAAAGTTTGCCAAAATTAAAATTCTTAAAGTGAGATCCCCCATCGGCCATCACTAATGATCACTCGGGGAATCCCAAATCTAGAAATTATGTTTGTTTGTACAAAATTGCAAACAACGGTATGGTCATTCGTCTTGGTGGCAATCGCTTCAACCCACTTGGATACATAATCGACCGCCACCAAGATGTATAAGTTGCCATGCGAATTAGGGAATGGGCCCATGAAATTGATCCCCCATACATAAAAAATATCTACAATGAGGATCGGTTTCATGGGCATTTCATCCCTTTTAGAAATACCCCCTAACTTTTGACACTCAACACAATTTTTAGCGAAATTAAAAGCATCCTTGAAAATAGTCGGCCAATAAAGACCGCTATTGAGCACTTTGTGCCCGGTTTTGTGACCACTAAAACGGCCCCCACAAGCAAATGAATGCAAGTTCGTCAAGACACTAGGAATCTCCTCGTCGGGTATGCATCTTCGAACGACTTGATCCGGACATATCTTGAATAAGTCCAGTTCTTCCAACGTGTAGTACTTGATTTGAGATAGGAAGTGCAACCTCTTCCTTCTATCCCAATGAGCCGGCAAGCCACTTGTGACCAAATAATTAACAATATTAGTATACCATGGTAATATTGAAACTTTTAAAATTTGCTCATTTGGGAAGTTCTCATTAATCTCTTCACGGGAAGAATCCTCCTCCACAACCAATCGAGACAAGTGGTCCGCAACCACATTCTCACTCCCTTTCTTGTACCGAATTTCCAAATCAAATTCTTGTATGTAACACCTCGTAATTTCATGTCCAATATTATATCGACACGTGTCATGAGCTCTAAACGTGTAACAGATTAATTTAGAAGGACTAAAGTTGACAAAAAAGGAATCTATGTGTGTAAAAGGATTCAAAGTGTCAACAATGGATAAATGTACCTTTCAATAACCCTACAAGATGTTTATAACCTTAAACGAATGAATTATGGATCATACGAAGCCAATTGTGGAAGAAAGTGAGAGATTACAAACTACAAGGGTTAAATGTGTCAACATGTTTAATTTATACCTCTGAGTGACCTTTTAGCAAACCCGAAGCTTTGTAACGATTAATTATGCTCACTAGAATAAGTGATAAAAATTTCACAAGGTTTCAATAAAGTATGAGAAAGTTATGATAACATTCGTATATGAGGGGTTAAAAGCGTCAACGTTGAAATTTAAGGCTTTTCGGGTGATCATAAAGTTAACCAAGGACTTAACAAAATTTAGTTATGTCTTAAGGTCCTTAGAAATCAATTTGGTGGGATAAAAGTGCAAATAAGGAAGTTAAAACCACTTTTAAAAGGACCAGGGGCCAAAATGTAATTTCTGAAACTTGTGTAACCTGACCCCGGGAGCCATACCGGCCGCGTAAGACACCCTTAAGTCTTACGCGGGCCGCCTGGGACTCCCAGCGACAGAAAACACATGCAGGTGTCTGTTTCAGCCTGTTAACCGACTCAAAGGCCTGTAAAATGATACCAGGGGCTGTGCAAATGGGAATACATGCAATTGGGACACCTGGGCATGATCTAACATCAGTTGTAGACCTATTTGTCATGATCTTGATGAATTAAACCCACTATATAAGCTCCTCTTTGTTGCAACATTGGACTTGCACATTCAAAAATCATTCAAGGCATTCTCTGGAGCTTCTCTGGTCTTCTTCAAGTTTCCTTAGGATCCATAATCGTACTTAGGACCTTTGTAAGTGTCCTTAACCTTTCTTAATTCAGTTTTACTTAGGGGCTGTTTGGTAGCCTCTGAATGGTCATTAAGAGGCTACCTCTTAATGGAACCATTAAGAATTTTACCAGTGAGAAGGTAGAAGAATGTGTCATGTGATGATTTACCATTCAAAGGTTACCTCTTAACCATTCAGAATTGAGGTTACCTCTTATTCATTAAGAGGTTTTAAACCATTAAGAGGTAGCCTCTGAATGGTCATTAAGAGGCTACCAAACAGCCCCTTAGTTTATTAGCCTAAAGTCAAACAGTCGTAATTAAGGTTTGACTTCGTGATTAATCAAAATTTGTCCAGTCAATTCTCGAATTGAAAGTACCTATGAGTTGGTAATTATGTGGGTAATAAACCCTTAAAAGGCACTCTCTGATTCCCACTCTAACTAGGTCAATTGTCAGGTCAAACTTGATTAGAAAAAGTCAACAGAAAGCAATTTTTCAAATAAATGCATAATTAACAATGTAGAAGCCATGCAACTTGTTTTATCACTAATATAACTTGGTAATTAATGTAAGAACATGTCTAAGCATGTTCAACCCGACAATTTTCAGTTTAAGCTCGGTTCGGAATCGAAAGTCGCAGAAGTAGACTTTTGCTTTGACTTTCAGTTCAGACCCAATGTAGCATGTTTTAGAAATGCCTTAGAGCCCTATTAGGACCAGGTTACATGTTAGTATAACCCTATGTGATTATACAACTTGATTCATTAGTTATCCGATTCATATGCATGTTTCCGTTATATGCCTAAATGTTGACCAATATGCCCTTTTGACCTTAAAACAAGAATTTTGAAAATGTGAGAGGACAATAATCTTTATTACTGATTTATAAACATGTCCCTAAATTTTCACATAAGTTGGAGGTCTAGATTAAGAGTTATGCTCAATAGTGTAATTAGAAAGTTTTTTATTAATTAAACGGCGTAATTAGAATAAAGCCTATCTAAACCCAATTTTTGATACCAAAATTTTTACTTACTGATGTAAAATAATATTTTGGTATTTTTGAAGATTTTTATTTATTTTTAGGCTGAGCATAACATAGGGTTATAGCTTTGATTCGGTAAATGTCGATTTTGCCCTTTTGGCCTATAAAATGAGTTTTACATAATATTTTGATACCAAATCTTTTGCTACTGATTTTATATAATAAATAAAATATTTTGAGTCTTCTGGAATGATAAAAATATCAGCTTTTCTTTAAAAACCCGGAAATCGCTTAAAACCGTCTTTTTAAGCGTTTAAAACACATAGTATGTATTAAAACTATTTTTCTCATATAAGACTTAATACCTACTGATGTTTTAAGCAAATTTTTATATTTTAACAGTAAAGAAATTTTTTTAACTCAGATTCCCTGTTTTAACCTTTTAAGCTTATGTGAAATTACCAAAATGCTCCTACGGTGCATAGTTTTGTTATAAAAGGCAAATTTCACATATATACCATACCCTACTTTTATGACTTATAAAAATAAATATTTTTACTAATTATATCAGACCTGAAACTCAGATTTATATTTTAAACTCTTTTATAACCTTTAAAATGACCAAAATACCCCTACGGGGCATAATTTGAGTTTAAATCCATTTTGGGCATAATGGAAGGTATCCTACTGATATCACAACATATTTAAGGCATATTAACTTAGGAAACCTGTTCATGAATCATTTGGTTACCCGTTACGCATTATTCGCGTTCGGTGCGGTTTATGTAACTAGTTTGCATAAATTAGCCGAAACGGGTCAAACCTTATCGTTTTTATCTCAAAATCTAGAATGTGGTTAGTTTACCCATATTATATAAGTATAAAAACTTGTCGGGTCTAAACCACACTCTAATCCGGTCATCGCTTAATCGTGCGTTTTGAACCGTGTATCTTCTTTTAAAACTAACCGGTCTAAGTTTAGGCTTAATTAAGACCCGTTAGGAATCTAATAGGTTGTTAAAAACCTTCGTTCCAGATTAGGAGCCCGGTAAAAGCTACTTGCACTCGCTGTTTGTGAATTATACTTGCTCAGGTAAATACTCTTAACTTATTTTCCCTATACGGGCTTGGGATACTGTATTATAATAATATCGCTTGGTCGGGTGTGTAGTCATTTAAATCGGATTATGATTAATGTATTTACATAACTTTTTTTAATCTGTATTATTTGGTGTATGGCCTTTGGGGGTTAAATGACCATGTCCCGGATATCCTTGGCATCATTCAAAGAAATGGCCACGACCTAAGCACGGGGTGTAGGCATACACCTGACAGTTGCATATGTAAAAACTGGTAATCCACTTAAAGGAATCAACCTTGTGGGCATTATACCTATGGCGTGTCAATTAATCTTCACCGGCTCTTGTAACCGGCACTAACGGACGACAAATAAGTAAATCTGTATACAAGATTATTTAAAATAATTGTCCCAAGTTATAAAAGATATTTTGTGCCTTGTGCATTCAAAACAATTTTCTTAAAGGTTTTCAAAATGAGTCAGTTAATTGTATTTACCAGTGTAAACTGACGTATTTTCCAAAAAGGCTAAGTGCAGGTACTAGACGAAATAGGATGGCTACTCCTGACATCATTAATCAAGTCTTGCAAGCTCTAGATGTTAAAGTCTGTTGAACAATGATCTTTTTATCTTTTGATCTGCCTGTGGATCCCTTACAGTCCGTTTGTAATACTTTGATATTACTTTTTATTCGGTTTGTAATGTGATTCGTCTTTTGCTTCCGTTGTGCATTTAAATTGTGTTGTTTGACTATGATGATATCAACTACGTCACGATACTCCCCACCGGGCCCACCGGCAATACGTGGAAATATCGGGGTGTGACATTGTAGCAAGAGAACCCATCGAATTAATCTCGGCTTTGCATCATTCTTATCCATGAGATACCTAACTGCAGAATGGTCAGAATATACAATGACCTTAGTGATACGTGGTTGAAAACCGGTGTTCATAATTGTGTAACTTAATGTTTTTACATAAGTTTTAATCTTGAATAGCCTACTTTTAATTAGATTTGTGTTTTGCAGGTTTAATGGAGTTTAAGGAGCTTTTTGGGAGCTTTACGAGTCACCGGGTCGAAAACCGCACAACCGGGACATCAAACGGGTCAACCGGGAGTGCAAAATGGAAAGAAAATAGAAAATGGAAGTTGGGGATGTCGTCGACGACGCCCCGTAGTTAACCCCGTCGCCAGAAATCTCGTAACCAGTCAATTAGCGCGTCGCAGAAAAACAACAAAAGTAGAGGGCGTCACCGACGGGGGCCCCCTAGTTGGCGACGGGCTTCCGTTTTGTGTATCGCGAAATTTTGATTTCTTGGTTGTTTTGACGAGTTATAACAAATTCTTTGACCTTGTTTCGGGGGTTACGAGTTCCTAATCATAAAAACAAATCTTGGATCAATTCCCTATCATCCAATTCATCCCCCATCAATCCCTAACACCACATTCTTCATCTCTAACACCCACATTTCATCTCTAACATTCAAACTGTCACAGCCCGATATTTCCACGTATCACCGGTGGGCCCGGTGGGGAGTATCGTGACGTAGTTGATATCATCATAGTCAAACAACACAATATATAAATGCACAGCGGAAGCAAAAGATAAATATATTACAATCCGAATAAAAAGTAATATCAAGTATTACAACGGAAAGTAAAGGATCCACAGGCGGATCTTAAAACATAAATATTGTTCAACAGACTTTAGACGCCTAGAACTTGCAAGATTCCTTATTAACGCCCTGAGCAGCTTCCAGCCTATTACGTACTTGTACCTGTCACTTAGATTTTGGAAAATACGTCAGTTTTCACTAGTAAATACACTCAACCGACTCATTTGAAAATGTCTATGAAAATTGGTTTAGGTGCTCAAGGCACGAAGATGTTTTGACACTTTGATTAAAATGCACAAGGCCAAATTAATCTTTTATAACTTGGGACAAACTATATTTCATGTTATCAGTTTTACATAACTTGCCCTACATACGGGGCCCGGTTCTATGCCGGCTCAAGATTAACCGACACACCACTATTCCCCTATTGGGAATTCCATAATGGGTATAATTAATTAATAAACATATGGCATCTGTCAGGTGTATGCCTACACCCCGTGCTTAGGTCGTGGCCATTGCAATTAATGAGTCAAGGATATCCAGGACACGGTCGCATTAATCCCCAATGTTTCAGTCAAGCAATACGAATTAAAACAGGTTATTTGGATTTCCCGACTTATTGGTCTTTGAATCCCATACCTGACCATGCGGTAATTATATTACCGTATCCCAAGCTCGTAATAGGGAAAATAAGTTAAGAGTATTTACCTGAGCTAGCTCCTGTCTTAAATAGCAAGAATTATAATAACTCAGTCGTATTCACTTAAGTAAGCGTAGGTACAATTTACCGGAAGGCTCTAGTCTGGAATGATGGTATAAATAACCAATTAGAATGCTAACGGGTCTTTAATTAAGCCTAAGCTTAGACCGGTTAATTATACGGTTCAAACGCACGATTAGGCGAAGACCGGAATAGAATGTGATTTAGACCCGACAAGATTGAAGACTTGCCTTATATGGGTAATCTAGGCACATTCTGAGTTTTGGGGTAAAACCGATAAGGTTTGACCCGTTTCGGCTAATATATGCAAACTAGTTACATAAGCCGATCCGAACGCGAAAAATGCGTAACCAGTAACCAAGTGAATCATATACAGGTTTCCTAAGTTAATATGCCTTTAATATGTTGTGATATCAGTAGGATACCTTCCATTATGTCCAAAACGAGTTTAATCTCAAAATAAGCCCCGTAGGGGTATTTTGGTCATTTTAAAGATTAAAAAAGAGTTTAAATGAAGTTCTGAGATTCGTGTCCGAATACATCAGTAAAATAACTTATTTTAATAGGTCATATCAGTTGGTAATAGGTCTTATATGACAAAATGGTTTTAAACCCAAACTATGCGTTTAATATGCGTAAAAAGTCATTTTAAGCGATTTCCGGGTTATACAGGAAATCTGAGTTTTCTGATCAGGTTATAAATTTCAAAATACTTAATTTATTATATAAAATCAGTAGCAATTGGATTGGTGTCAAAATATCATGTAGAACTCATTTTATGAACGAAAAGGGTAAAATCGGTATCTACCGAATCAAGGCCATAACCGTCGGTTATGAGCAGGTTAAAAATGATTAAAAATATTTAAAAATCTCAAAATATTATATTACATTAGTGGGTAAAAGGTTTGGTGTCGAACATTGGGTTTAGATAGGCTTTATGCTAATTGCGCCGTTTAATTAACAAAAAGCTTCTTAATCGCGCTTTTTAGCATAACTCCTATTATAGACCTCCAACTGATGTGAAACTTTAGGGACATGTTTATAATTCAGTAAGAAAGATTTTTGTCCTTTAACATATCCAAAATTCTCGTTTTATGGTCAAAAGGGCATATTGGTCAACATTTAAGCAATTAACGGAAACATGTAAACGAATCGGATAATCAATGAACCAACCACAGAGGGTTATGCTAACATGTAGCCTGGTCCTAAGGAAGCTCTAAGGAATTTCCAAATCATACTAGATCGGTTCAGAACTGAAGTCAAAGCAACAGTCAAATCTTTGCGACTTTCGGTTCCGAACTGGGTCTAAACAGAAAATTGTCGGATCAAACAAGCTTAGACTAGTTCTTATACCTATTAACAAGTTATATCAGTGATGAAATAGGTTATATACCTTTTACATTGTTAATTACATGCTAATTTGCAAATTATAGTTCTGTTGACTTTTTCTAAACAACTTTGACCCGACATTGGATCTAGTTAAAGTGGGAATTTGAGGGTGCCCTTTTAAGGGTTTATTGCCCACATAAATACCAACTTATAACTACCTTCAATTTGACTAATCACTGGACCATTAGTGATTAATCAATAAGTCAAACCTTAATTACGACGGTTTGACTTTTAAGCTAATAACTATGTAAAACTTAATCAAGGAAAGTCAAGGGTGCTTACCAAAGTCCTAATCACGATTAGGGATGCTTGGTGTCTGCTCTTGAGCTCCAGAAAGTCCCACAATTGCAGATGGAATGGATGATAAAAAAATGTTTGCAAACAATGGCCTTTTATAGTGATTTTTGATCCATTAGATGTTGACAACTAAGTCTATGAAGTGATCTAGATCAATAACAAGTGCCCCTAAGCTCTAAAATCAGTAGGGGACGCGCATGGAATTGATAAATATCTCCATAAGTCGTTTCATGGACTTGAACAGCTAAGAAAAACGAGTTTCTGCATCTGGGAGATGCTTGCGCACCGTAACATCCATAGTGTTGAGGTGCGCAAGGACCTGGTCAGCATGATACATCTTTCAAAAGTTGACAGTTTGGCCCCTGAACTTCAAAACTTGATTTCTAAGATGCTTTCTTGCACTTGTAACCCCCCAAACTTGACTTTTAAGGACTCCAAGTCATAAACTAACTTTGTTAGGTCCCCGGCTATTCACACGATCACCGAAAAGTCTTAAATTTCAATGTTGACGCTTTTAACCCCTCGTATACGAATTTGATCATAACTTTCTCATACGATAACGAAACTTTATGAAATTTTTATCACACATTCTAGTGAGCATAATTAATTGTTACAAAGCTTCGGGTTTGCTAAAAGGTCACTCAGAGGTATACTTTAAACATGTTGACACATTTAACCCCTGTAGTTTGTAATCTCTCACTTTCTTTCATATTTAGCTTCGTATGATCCATGATTTATTCGTTTAAGGGTATAAACATCATGTAGGGTTATTGTAAAATATATTTATCCATTGTTGACATTTTGAACCCTTATACTCACATACTTTCCTTTTTTGTCAACTTTAGTCCCTCTAGAGTATTCTTTCACACGTTCAAGCTTATGACACGTGTCAATACATTATAGGACATGAAATTTCGAGGTGTTACATCCTCACCCCCTTAAAAGAAATCTCGACCTCGAGATTTGCTAAAATGCTGGAAGTACTTTTTGTCGCATAATGGACTTAACTTCTATAACATATCTGGAGTCTTTCCAAGCTCCCAAAGTGACCCCTATATTAGGTACATGTGTCCTTTTGGAGCTTCTTAACCTGTCGATCCTCAGTCGATACAGGATGCTCACCACATCATAAATCTGCATATCATTATGTGATAGTGCTTCTTGACTTATTGGCGAAACACATCCTTCAGTCACTAGTGTGCAATGAGCTCCGCCAAGCTCCTTAAATAGGTTTTAGCTTATAAGCTACTTGGTCTTGATACATTCAATTTCCTTCGAATGATTCTATATATATTTAGAGCTTAACTAGCCTGATAATTTAACAATTTGGCACACCCTTCCTGGGTGATATCTTTTGTTGAACCTTATTCCTTAACAAGAATTTATGAGGTTTTCTATTTTCATTAATTCTTGATTTCCTGCCGTATACTGGCAACTTACAATCGATTATGGATTTGTATGATCATATTTGTTGTTTCCTAGGCAACTTTCAGATCCTGTTAATTGGACTTACCAATTCTCTATCTAACAATAGATGTTTAACATTCCATCTATACAAGGTCTCCAAAGGAGTAGCCTTGATACTTACATAATAATTGTTATAGAAAAACTTATTTTATGGTGAGATGGTTATTCCAACCACTGCTTAACTAATCTCAAAGAATAGCTAATCCTTATAGCTAGTTGAATAACTCAACGATCCTGGGTAGTTGATGGCGATTCTTAATCGTTGTTAAAATAGGGTTGCGGTAATGAGTGCATAAGCAAAATGAACCGTCTTTCTTATCTAACAATATCAAACTCTCGGAATATCGAGTTAGGCTGTATGAACCCTCTATTTTAAAGCTTAGTTAATCAGGGTTTCGATTCTTCCAATGATGGTACTAGCCGTCTTGGAGATTTCATAATAATACAGCCTTAAATGGGATATAAATCTTAATTCTACCTGCCTTTCAGGGGTAAACAGGGTAATCTTAGGAGAAGATAATCAAGATACAAGGAGGTTACAGAGATTTCCATATCTCAGGCTCCAGTTCACCCATCATTGCTTATGTCAAATAAGTGACACCTTTATGTTACTAGTCCACGAATTCCTTAATCGGAAACATTTACTTGGACAATTCCATTCTGGATATCTCCTTTGAATACCATTAGTTGACTTTAGTACCATATGACCTCTCGGAATATCTTTGTGGTCCCATTCATTAAACCTCCATACTGATCAGGTATGGAAGCAATCTATGGAACTTATTAAGATACACCAATCCTCATATGGCGCTTTTATCATACCATCTGGGATTCGGAATCGATAGAGATTAAAGAAATATCAACTATATATGCTGACGCACTTCCTCTTAGAGAGAGAACATTTCGAGAACTCTACGACTGAAGGTTTCTGATAGGAACAAAAGAAATGATTCTTCCGATTTCGTCTGTAACTTTTACCTTACACTTAATATCTGGGGTTTTTATGGGAAAATTTCTAAAAGTTTGCTAAGCTTAAGATCTTATGAGAGACTTAGCAGCATCTTAACCCCAACGTATCTCCTTGAGTGGTCAAAGGCTCACCATAAGGAGTTTTGATAACTACTTGCTTCTTATCATCCACAATATGGGCTTGGCTACCAGACGACCAACCCATTCTTATCACTATATCGAGTCCTTTATTATATAAATGGAAACGAGGACAGCAGAAAAGAATGATTCCTAATGGATATAAAACATCCATCTAATATTGCTGAAGCAGTCTCTGAGGTACCATCGGTCAATTTTACTTTACATTTAACGCTTAGAGTTTTAGCAGGCAGATTTAATGATTTACAAAATCTATTGTCTACGGAAGACTTATCTGAACCTGAATCAATTAATACTCTAGCATGAGCGTTATTGATAAAGAAAATACTTGTTGTGACATTGTCATCCTGAATAGCCTCCTGAGCGCCCATTTGAGAGCTTCCAGCTTCGGTCTTCTTAGCCTCCCCAGGCTTCTTGGTTTTATTTGGGCAATTTGTCTTGATGTGCCCTATTTCATTGCAACCATAGCAGGTTGCGTCTCCCAATCTCTGGCAATCCAAGGTCTTATGTTCCTTGGCCTTGCAGATTCCACAGGGTAGATGCTGAGATTCAAATCTGCATTTCCCGAGGTGGTATTTCCTACAGGTTTTGGATCTGGTCTTTTCACCGGTCTGCTGTTTGTCCTTCAAATCCTTCCCAGACTTAGTTGCTCCTTCCTTGGCAACCTTAGGGCAATTAGTACTGATGTGGCCCTTTTCGCCGCAGCTGAAACAGTTTGCATTCTTTATGTCCCTACATTCATGGGACTGGTGGCCAGCTCTTTTACAGATGCCACATTGCTTTATCTTTTTATTTGATCGACACTGTCCCCAGTGTCTTCTTTTGCAGGTTTTACATTCGGGTTTTGCCTCCCTTGGTTTGGACTGGTTATAGCTTGAACCGGTCTTACCCTTTTTGTAACTCCTATTTGGGGTTTTATCGCACTTTCGCTTATGATCCTTCCACACACGGTCCACAGCGTTGTTTACAGCTGTATTTATCATAGCCTGAAACTCGGTGCTTGTTAAGTTCAGTCTTGCATCATCATTCCGATCAACTGGATGATTGTGAGCTTCAGAGGAGTCAGCCATGGTGAAGCTTTGAAGGCTACTAACCAAGTAGAAATAATTTGTTTAATCATATAGCGAATTGTCGAATTTGATGAATAAATAGCCATGGTGCAATTAAACCATATAGGCCAACAGATAGTTTTTTAATTTATTTGATTATGTTTTGCCTAAGTCTTTAAATAAACCATCTCTGGCGTTTAAACGGAATATAATCCTTCATATTTATTAGACAGGGGACATAAGTCACGACTGCCAATGTCATACTGACATCTTTTATATATAACACAAGGGCTTGTTCCAAAGGACTTTTGATGGCTCAGAGGCCTTGTCACTAGGGAAATTTTAAAACATAGTCAATGATTCATTTGGATCGGAAAATTTCATAGTTCATTGTCTTGACAAGAAGTTATGAAATAAAACTATCTTTTCATGTATACATCTTTGCCCGTAGGTATACATCCCAAATGGATGTTTTGATGTTTCATCATGCTCGACGCTTATTAGCCATGATGCTTATTGATCATTTAGGCTAAACAAGGGGTTTGGAAAAAAAATTCCTAATATGAAGATGACAAGTGTGATTTTATCGCATCACTGTTGCCAGGAGTGTTAACACATTTTCAGATGTTAACAAGGATCTGAATCTCTTTTTAAACAGGTTTTACCATCTTAGCTAGGTCTTCAATGACATTCAAGCTAGGTCAAACATTTTAAGATTCTCTTTTAATATTTATACTGGCAGGAAAGGAATGATATTTATTTTTATTCAGAATTTTTATTAATATTATCCTGGATTTAATTAAAATATAACTACAGCACAAAAATCCAAGTCACAAGGACAAGTTTAATTTATAAGCCATGATTTCAGAGAATCGAGGCATTAATGTTTTAATCAAGGTTCATTACCTTTTCTTGACAGGGAGTTGTAGGCTACCACTGTCTTTAGTCTCAGAGGACATTAACTATAGCCCGTAGGCACTTCCCTTCTAAGGGATGTTTATAATATGATCATCTTATAGGATGATATAAGCCCTGATTTCAGAGAATCGAGGCATCAAGGTGTGAATCAAAGTTCATTACCTTTTCTTGACAGGGAGTTGTAGGCTACCACTGTCTTTAGTTTCAGAGGACGTTAGTTATAGCCCGTAGGCACTTCATCCTTAAGGGATGATTATTTCAAATAAGGGAACTTAGATTAACCCCCCCCCCCCCCCTTTTTAAAAGATGGCCTGTGTGACTTTAACGATTCACAGTTTACCAATAATGTTAACATACTTACAGATGTTAACAGGGACTGGAATCTTTTGGATAGGTTTTACCATCTTGGCCATGTCTGCAACGACATTTAGGCTAGGTTTTACCATCTTGGCCATGTCTGTATTAACATTTAGGCTAGGTTTTACCATCTTGGCCATGTCTGCATTGACATTTAGGCTAGGTTTTACCTTTAAGATTCCCTTAATATTTAACGCAGAACAAACCTAAATTGAAATGTTAACAAGGATCTGAATCTAATTGTGGAACTATCATCTTGGCCTTGTCTTAATGTGACACATGGCTAGGTCTTGTCCTTTTTATATTTTGCCATTTTATTATAATGGTAGATCTTATAATATAGGAATGATATCTTAAATTATAATCGTTCCTTTTAAAATTTAAACAAGTATATGGTTGCCCTAAACGGGACTTCTACAGAAAATGACTCGCCCATGCAAGGGCTAATCAGAAAAATAACAAAGGAACCAAATAAGGACAAATAAAACGAATTAGAATTTGTCCTATGTTCTTGTCTAGACTCAAGAATGTGCAACTGTGTAACTGAGATTAAACACAAAAAGGCTAGTGTTTAATTCACTCAGTGTTGGCTCTGATACCAACTTGTCACACCCCGATATTTCCACGTATCACCGGTGGGCCCGGTGGGGAGTATCGTGACGTAGTTGATATCATCATAGTCAAACAACACAATATATAAATGCACAGCGGAAGCAAAAGATAAATATATTACAATCCGAATATAAAGGAATATCAAGTATTACAACGGAAAGTAAAGGATCCACAGGCGGATCTTAAAACATAAATATTGTTCAACAGACTTTAGACGCCTAGAACTTGCAAGATTCCTTATTAACGCCCTGAGCAGCTTCCAGCCTATTACGTACTTGTACCTGTCACTTAGACTTTGGAAAATACGTTAGTTTTCACTGGTAAATACACTCAACCGACTCATTTGAAAATGTCTATGAAAATTGGTTTAGGTGCTCAAGGCACGAAGATGTTTTGACACTTTGATTAAAATGCACAAGGCCAAATTAATCTTTTATAACTTGGGACAAACTATATTTCATGTTATCAGTTTTACATAACTTGCTCTACATACGGGGCCCGGTTCTATGCCGGCTCAAGATTAACCGACACACCACTATTCCCCTATTGGGAATTCCATAATGGGTATAATTAATTAATAAACATATGGCATCTGTCAGGTGTATGCCTACACCCCGTGCTTAGGTCGTGGCCATTGCAATTAATGAGTCAAGGATATCCAGGACACGGTCGCATTAATCCCCAATGTTTCAGTCAAGCAATACGAATTAAAACAGGTTATTTGGATTTCCCGACTTATTGGTCTTTGAATCCCATACCTGACCATGCGGTAATTATATTACCGTATCCCAAGCCCGTAATAGGGAAAATAAGTTAAGAGTATTTACCTGAGCTAGCTCCTGTCTTAAATAGCAAGAATTATAATAACTCAGCCGTATTCACTTAAGTAAGCGTAGGTACAATTTACCGGAAGGCTCTAGTCTGGAATGATGGTATAAATAACCAATTAGAATGCTAACGGGTCTTTAATTAAGCCTAAGCTTAGACCGGTTAATTATACGATTCAAACGTACGATTAGGCGAAGACCGAAATAGAATGTTATTTAGACCCGACAAGATTGAAGACTTGCCTTATATGGGTAATCTAGGCACATTCTGAATTTTGGGGTAAAACCGATAAGGTTTAAACATGTTGACACATTTAACCCCTGTAGTTTGTAATCTCTCACTTTCTTTCATATTTAGCTTCGTATGATCCATGATTTATTCGTTTAAGGGTATAAACATCATGTAGGGTTATTGTAAAATATATTTATCCATTGTTGACATTTTGAACCCTTATACTCACATACTTTCCTTGTTTGTCAACTTTAATCCCTCTAGAGTATTCTTTCACACGTTCAAGCTTATGACACGTGTCAATACATTATAGGACATGAAATTTCGAGGTGTTACACAAACCCTAACCAATTCTCCACCATCCCTAACCCTCAATTATTCCACCATCTTCAACCTTCCATCATCACCTTCAACCCAAACCTCCACTCCTCAAGGCTCAAGGTCATGGCTCCGTGTTCGTGTTTTTTCGGCCGGTGATCGCGTCCACCCAACCATGAGCGGCTAGTCTCTTCGGTTTCACCCCGGTGTAGGTAGTTGTATTTTCTAGGGTTTATGCATTTTTAGTTTGATTCGACTTTGTGACAATTTGTATTGATTTTTGAAACCATTGACAATAGTTTACATTTGTTTCGTATTCGTAAATTGTCGAACGATGATAAAGTTATGACTTTGCAAAATGGTTATGTGTAGTTATGCGTTGTCGTGGTTAGGATTTACTTGTGTTGATTACAAAGTGCATTCTTGTCCGTTCTTCGGGACGTTGATAGTTATTGGCACCTAAGTCACGGTACACTAAATCCGTTAATCGTTATGCAATTGAGTTGAATTAAAACATGTAGGAACCCTAGGACTTACAATTATCGAACCGGGTGTGATCTGTATTCTAATTTCTTGCTTCAACTTTTTAGTTTAGTTTACAAGTTTAGTTAATAAATCATTGTTTTAGATAATATCAATTTGCCGGTTCACTCCGATATCCTTTCAAACTAATTAAACAAATAAAATTAGCAAACTTCATAATCACCTTGTACATTATTTGTAAATAGTCTAACTAATCGAACGGGTCGTGCAATACTGACCACCTGCTCTTCGTGGATTCGATACCCGACTTACCCTAGCTACCTAGGTTTAATTGGGTTTTTGACTGATCGGGACGACACAGTCACGTCAAAATGGCGCCGTTGCCGGGGAGCTAGTGCGCTTAGTATTTCATTACCTGTTCGATTTTAGTGTTAGTTTTCTTTCTTGTATTTTTGTGATTTTGCTTTGGGTGGTCGAGCTTGTCTGTGCAGGTACATGTTTTACAGGTACCATCTTTCAATATGAATTGGGTAGATGATGATCCGTGTGAGTGTTGCGGAAGCGGAGAGCATTATTTAGAAGATTGCTCTGTTTTCCACGAAAAAGTTCAAGCCAACAAGGATCGGGAAGACTACCTCAGCGAATTATATGAGTATAGGAGGGCGGATTATGAAGATTTCAGTGGTCCATCCTCATATTATCCATATGATAATCCACCACCACCACATTATCAAGAATATTACTATGAACCCAAATCACCATATTTCTCAAGTTACCGGGAGGAGGAGTATGATGATTATTATAATGAATACCCTCAACCGACATACGAGAAACCACAAGATTCGATGCATTCCAAGCTTGATGCTCTCATAAACATGGTGAAAGGATATCACCAGGATATCAAAGATATGAAGAAAGCGAATGAAGTGAGAGATAAAGCCCATGAAGCATTGGTGGTGCAAGTGGGTCAATTAGAGGAGGAAATAGCCCAAATTAAACGCGAGCGGGATGTTTTGGCTAATGGTACCATGGTTGATGGTGATGTGGTGGAAGAGGTTAGAGATCTTTCAGAGTAAGAAGTTGAATGTTTGAACCGAGCGGAAGGCATGACACCGCAAGACGAATCGGATTCGAAAGAAGCTCACATTCATATTCATCCATCTCCAAAACTTATCACTCCAACCAACAAAGTTGGGGATGCGGGTTCGGGCATAAGGATTCGAAGGGTGGCGTTGCAAGACATTGGCCATGTTGTTAAGAGACGACCCCGAAGTTGTACATTACGCATGCCGAATAGAAGAAAAAGAGAGTGGATTCGGCATGCCAACTACCGAGCGTATGTTGGAAACTCGGTAGGCAAATGTGCACTTCGACCACCATGAGAGGTAAATCAGGTATGATTGTTGTAGGGTTTGTATTATTATTTGTTTTATTTTATTTTAGTAGTTAAATGAACGTTGTGGGTGTGTTCCCTATATAACCCTCACGAGACCTCTCGTCCTCCCAAGCTATTGGGGGGTTTAAAAGGGCTTGTTGCATAAGCTAAATTCAACCGCGATTCCTACGAAAGTGAGTTAGGATTGTTATTGTTGTAAATTATTTTTCCACATAAATCAAGGTAAATTAACGCATAACTTGGTAACACTTTCATAAAAATGGTAGAACTATGTAGCTAACAAATTCCAATGGTTGTGAGAAGCATGCTTCTACACAAGGGTTAGAATTTGCAGGTACATTATAATCAAGGGACGGCCATTTTGTGAAGAGAAGAAGAAGATATGGGCATCAAGCGACAAAAATCAGGTGCATGCGTTTCCTTTTTACCTTGATTCTTAGATTAGTAATAAGTGGATTGTAATTGTATGTTAATTTTCCGGGGTGAAATTTTGGGGAGGTTAGCCGTGTCACATCCCTTGTGCGTTTTAAAAACTCTAGTTCTTACACATTGAGGACAATGTTTACCTCAAGTGTGGGGATGGGGGAAAATTTCAAAAAAAAATTCAAAATTTTCTTGTTTCAAAAGCGATCTTAAAAGCACAAGTAACTAAGTCAACAAGGGATGGCACAACCCATTTGGTCTTTTGTCATGGTCAAGTTCAAATTAATAGCATGATGGGTATTTAGCGGGTGGTTATTTGGGAATAATCCGCTTAAGAAATTAGCATTTTATGCATGTCACATATCATACCCTTTACATATGTGAGGTTTTGAGCCACTTTTACATTATAGAGCACATGCTTATGTTTCTTTGTTTGAGTGGACCATTAGTCACGTATTGTAGAACTTGCGACTTTTGATACGTTTGAGACCATAGACCGAATACAAGCACAAGAATGATTAAGGCATTAGGTAAACCTTTTCCATTTTAAACCCGTGTGATGGAAATTCGATTATAGGAATCGAGTTTGTATATTCGTGAATTGTTTGTTTGCATATATATATATATAAAACGAGAAAATTGTTGAGAAAAGAACAAAAAAAATATATGTTCTTAGTTTGAGAAATAAAAGGAGAAAGCTTGTTGCCTTCTAGTTTGATATTGGTAGTTAGTTGTGCATAGATTAGTTGTTTTGTAATAAAAATCGAATTTTCATCACCTTAGCCACTTTAAAATATCCTATTTCCTACCCTTAGCCTAGCCCCGTTACAACCCGTTCAAAGACCTTATGACTTGTGTTTGGTATTCGTGTTCGGTGGTGGAGAATGATTGAGTTGCAAGCCTATGCGGGTACGTGTTCTAATCAGTTTTGAGCGATTATTTGTTGAAGTGCTAATACATTATACACATTAGCCAATTTATAAGCCGAGTGGAGAGAACATTGTGAGGGATGTGCATGAAATGTTGGTTTCGCGGGTGGGTTAATCTTGGATAACCATTGTATATGTGAATGCTCACTTTACAGTTAAATATATTGGAAATTGTAAAGAGTTTGAACTTTAGGATGACAATTAACCTTAACCTTTGTCTCAGGAATGAGGAGTGTATTCGTTGTTCGACCCACATGAAAGTGAAAAACAGATTTGCTTGAGGGCAAGCAAAAGACAAGTGTGGGGATGTGATACGTAGTTGAAAACCGGTGTTCGTAATTGTGTAACTTAATGTTTTTACATAAGTTTTAATCTTGAATAGCCTACTTTTAATTAGATTTGTGTTTTGCAGGTTTAATGGAGTTTAAGGAGCTTTTTGGGAGCTTTACGAGTCACCGGGTCGAAAACCGGACAACCGGGACATCAAACGGGTCAACCGGGAGTGCAAAATGAAAAAAAATAGAAAATGGAAGTTGGGGAGGTCGTCGGTAACGCCCCGTAGTTAACCCCGTCGCCAGAAAGCTCGTAATCAGTCAATTAGCGCGTCGCAGAAAAACAGCAAAAGTAGAGGGCGTCGCCGACGGGGTCCCCCCCAGTCGGCGACGGGCTTCCGTTTTGTGTATCGCGAAATTTTGATTTCTTGGTTGTTTTGACGAGTTATAACGGATTCTTTGACCTTGTTTCGGGGGTTACGAGTTCCTAATCATAAAAACACATCTTGGATCAATTCCCTATCATCCAATTCATCCCCAATCAATCCCTAACACCACATTCTTTATCTTTAACACCCACCTTTCATCTCTAACATTCAAACCCTAACCAATTCTCCACCATCCCTAACCCTCAATCATTCCACCATCACTACCATCTTCAACCTTCCATCATCACCTTCAACCCTAACCTCCATTCCTCAAGGCTCAAGGTCATGGCTCCGTGTTTGTGTTTGTCGGCCGGTGATCGCGTCCACCCAACCATGAGCGGCTAGTCTCTTCGGTTTCACCCCGGTGTAGGTAGTTGTATTTTCTAGGGTTTATGCATTTTTAGTTTGATTCGACTTTGTGACAATTTGTATTGATTTTTGAAACCATTGACAATAGTTTACATTTGTTTCGTATTCGTAAATTGTCGAACGATGATAAAGTTATGACTTTGCGAAATGGTTATGTGTAGTTATGCGTTGTTGTGGTTAGGATTTACTTGTGTTGATTACAAAGTGCATTCTTGTTCGTTCTTCAGGACGTTGATAGTTATTGGCACCTAAGTCACGGTACACTAAATCCGTTAATCGTTATGCAATTGAGTTGAATTAAAACATGTAGGAACCCTAGGACTTACAATTATCGAACCGGGTGTGATCCGTATTCTAATTTCTTGCTTCAACTTTTTAGTTTAGTTTACAAGCTTAGTTAATAAATCATTGTTTTAGATAATATCAATTTGTCGGTTCACTCCGATATCCTTTCAAACTAATTAAACAAATAAAATTAGCAAACTTCATAATCACCTTGTACATTATTTGTAAATAGTCTAACTAATCGAACGGGTAGTGCAATACTGACCACCTGCTCTTCGTGGATTCGATACCTGACTTACCCTAGCTACCTAGGTTTAATTGGGGTTTTGACTGATCGGGACGACACGGTCACGTCACTTAGTACCCCATATATAAGCACGAAATTTATCCAACGCATATACCACCGCAAGTAGCTCTTTCTCGATAGTTGTATAATTTAATTGTGCATCCGAGAGAGTCTTCCTTGCGTAGTAAATGGCAACTGGTTTCTTGTCCACCCTTTGACCCAATACGGCCCCCACCGCATAATCACTTGCATCACACATGATTTCGAATGGTAAAGACCAATTCGGTGATTGCAAGATTGGGGCCTCAACCAACTTTTGCTTCAAAATGTTAAAAGCGTTTTGGCAATTTTTATCAAAATCAAATGTTTTATCTTTTAACAATAAATTACAGAGGGGTTTCGTTATATCACTAAAGCTTTTTATAAACCTCCTATAAAACCCCGCATGTCCCAAGAACGACCTAATACCCTTAACACTTGTGGGATAAGGAAAAGTGGATATGACTTGCACTTTTGCTCTATCAACCTCGATCCCTCGACTCGAGACAACATGTCCCAACACAATCCCTTCTTTAACCAAAAAATGGCTCTTTTCCCAACTCAAAACTAAATTTTTCTCCACACATCTTTTTAAAACTTTTTCAAGTTGGTCAAGGCATGTATCAAATGATGACCCAAATATTGAGAAATCATCCATGAAGATTTCCAAAGACTCCCCCACCATATCTGAAAAGATACTCATCATACACCTTTAGAAGGTGGCGGGGGCATTACAAAGTCCAAAGGGCATTCGCCTAAATGCGAAGGTACCGTATGGACAAGTAAAAGTAGTCTTTGCTTGGTCTTCCGGATGTATAGCAATTTGATTGTATCCTGAATAACCATCCAGAAAACAATAAAATTTTTGTCCGGACAATTTCTCAACAATTTGGTCGATAAAGGGCAAAGGGAAATGATCTTTGGAAGTTGCAGCATTTAACTTCCTATAGTCAATACAAATACGCCACCCGGTTACCTGCCGAGTGGCGACCTCTTCACCTGTGTCATTTGTGACGACTTGAATGCCCGCTTTCTTAGGAACTGTTTGTGTCGGGCTTACCCATTGGCTATCCGAGATAGGGTATATGATACCCACATCTAGCCACTTCAGTACCTCCTTCTTAACCACTTCTCGCATGTTAGATTTAGTCTCCGTTGTGTGTCGCGAGAAGGACTCATGCCATCTTCCGTGATGATCTTGTGCATCACCACCGAGGGACTAATTCCCTTCAAATCCACAATGGTCCACCCGATAATGGCTCTATAAGTGACCAACACTTTCATCAACTTCTCTTCTTGCTCCCCGGTCAAGTTAGATGCAATGATAACCGGGAGCGTGTTACCCTCACCCACATAAACATACTTAAGATGCTTGGGTAGCTCCTTCAACTCTACCACGGGAGGCTCTTCCAATGACGGCTTTAACTTTGTATCGATGCTTTCCGGAAGGCTTTCCACTTGATGTGTCCAAGTGGGCCTTCCTTCCCTAGCCGCTAAGACCTCCAACTCTTTCACTTCCTCATCCATGCTCCTATTCGTCTCTCCTTGTAACCTGTCAAACATGAAACATTCCTCTATTGTGTTTTCCTCTTTGACACTAATGTCGCATAGAGGTATACACTCGTCAACAATGTCCACCATATAGCATTCATCGCCGACTAGAGGATCCGTCAATCCTGAAAAGACATTTAACCGCAACCGACGGTTACCAAAAGTCATGTCGACCGTGCCCGATTTGCAATTAATTTGGGCATTCGATGTTGCCAAAAATGGTCGACCGAGGATCACCGTTGGTTGCTTGGTTCGGTCCAAAGAAACATAATCTAATACTAGAAAGTCCACCGGATAGTAAAAGTCCTCGACCTTGACTATTACATCCGTGACTATCCCACGGGGTAGTTTAGGGGTCAAGTCGGCTAATACCACGGTGGTATTCGACACTTGAAGTGGACCAAAATCATTTTGGTCATATAAACTACCCGGCAAGATACTCACACTTGCTCCAAGATCCAAAAGTGCCTGGGTCATTTTAAATTCACCCGAAAGAATCGAACTCACATTTTCAGTTAAATCAAGTTTCTTACGAAACTTGTGAGTCCACTTTTGGGTGCATAAATCTTTCAAGTACTTAGCATATGAGGGTACTTGCTTAATTGCGTCTAAGAGTGGTAAATTGATTTTAACTTGTTTAAAAATTTCCCACATCTCCTCTTGTTGTGGGCCTCGTTTATTTACCACTTTCTTAGATGGTCCCAATAAAGCTTCGGGATAAGGGGCGGTATTAACCTCCACACCCTTTTCCTTAGCCTTTGGGACAGGAACGGTCACAACCGGTGTATTTTTATTAATTTTTAAATCATTTTTATTTTGACCCGTTTGACCGTTATTACCTTTATCATCACTCGCATCTTCCACCACCCCTTCAACAAACTTGGGTGGTGGTAGCTCAACACCATTATCTATCACTCGACCACTACGTAGAGTAATTTTATTAATTGGTACCTCACGTGTGTTCTTCGAGCTTGACCCTTGATGCTTTGGGTTCACCGTAGTGTCACTTGGAAGCTTTCCCATGCTTCCCCTCATTTGAGCCATTTCCTCCGCAAGTTGGCCCACTTGCTTTGCCAGTGCCTCATGTGCTTTGTCCCGAATCTCATTTGTCTTCTTCATCTCCTTAATGTCACTGTTAGATTCCTTAACCACATTTAACAAACCATCTATTTTGGCACTCAAATCATCACCACCGGTTTGATTACTCGACCCGCTTCCATTACCGCCTTGATTATTGTAATTCCTTTGGTACCCACCTTGGTAATTATTATCCCGACCTTGGTACCCTTGATTGTAATTACGTTGGTAACCCCCTTGATTACCACCTTGGCGATTTTGATATGATGACCCGCTTTGGTTACCCGGTTGAAAGTTCGGGTTCATTTGATTTGCGGCATTCCCATATCAGAAGTTGGGATGATTTCTCAATTAGGGATGATAAGTGTTCGAATTCATATCATTGTTCTTTCTCTCCCCGAACACTTGATTTACCTCTTCGGTGTAATCACTCGGCCCCATTGGACATTGATCGGTCCTATGGCCGATATCCCCACAATCTTCACACACCGCGAATTGTACCGCATTTACCTCCTTCTTTTTCATACGAGCCATTTCCCGTTCTAAAGTAGAAATTCGATCCTTAGAATCAAGATCGGGAAGTGATCGGGAGACGGGGTGTTTCTTAGCTCTATCGGCTGATTCCTTCTCCTTTGATCGCTTGCTCATCCGCTCGAGAAATTCCCAATCATCATCCTCGTGATTGCTCAATAGAGTTCCGTTGCTCGTTGACTCAAGGCGATTCCACGTCTCATCATCCAAACCCCGTACAAAACACTTAACCAATTCCCACTTCTCTATTTGGTGATGTGGGCATTTCCGAATCAATTCATTGTATCGAGTGAATGCTTCATGCAACGGTTCACTCGATAGTTGACGAAACGACCTTATTTCATCCCATGCATCATCGGTATTCGCCATTGAGTAGTACTCGTCAAGAAATACTTGTTGCATCTCACCCCATGTCCAAATACTATTCGCAGGAAGTGTAAGAAACCATTGCTTCGCTTTATCTTTTAGCGAAAACTGAAATAATCAAAGCTTGACCTCCTCCAATGCAAAGTTGTGCCCCCCGATAGTGTTACAAATGGAAGAAAACTCCGCCAAATGCGTGTACGGTTCATCATTAGACCTCCCATTGAAGTGGGGAAGTATATTGATGTAATGAGGCTTGCAGTCGAATATTCTCCTTTCACAAACTATTGGAGAGTCATTATCTGTAACCATCGGTCTAAAACGGTCATTTACTCCCCGTGGAGGTTGTTGACGATGATGCGGACCGTTAACTTCTTGATCCACCGGCCTTCGATTATCCCTTCTATCACCTCCCCTGTCACCTCTTCGGTTTCCACCTTGGTTACCCCTTTGATTACCCCCTCCCACGAAACGAGGAATCCGGTTAGGGTTAGCATTGTTGTTGTTATTGTAAAACCCATCATTCCGGTTTCTTTGGTTGTTGTTTCGTGGTTGGCGGTTATTTTCGTAACCGTCATTTCTCCTATTCCCATACCCGTAGTCATCGTTCCCCACAAAGTTGGCGTTTTGGTAGCCAAACTCATCATCTTCAAACTCTCTTGCATTGTAAAAGTTACCTCTATTCACATACCCCCAATCTTCGTCATCATTAGCCCGATCATCGTAATATCCCCCATCATCCGAATTTTCTATATGAACACTCACATGTTCCGGCGATTGGTAACCGGGAACACTAAACGGCTCATCATCGGGGATGGCATTTCTCAAATCATCTATATTAAAGAACGGGTCTTCATTCGCGGGATTGCCATGATCTCAATTACCTCGACGGTCGGAATTGACATTCCGGTCATCAAGGTGAATGGGTAAGGAATTTTGTCGGGGAAGGTTTTGTTGTTGGGGTGTTCTTTGGGTGTTGTTGGGATTTTGGTTTTGGAAAGGTGGTGTGGGTGGTCCAGAGTTGTTATTACCACCCGGTCGCTCTTGAGGTATAGGTTGAACATTTTGGGCAGGATTGAAGTTGCTTCGGTATTGGAATTGGTTCCGGTTTTGGTTTTGGTTGAGGTTTTGGTTTGAGTTTTGGCTTGCCATTGAATCGGTTTCAATAGTCGGTGTGAATTGTGGTGTTTGATTGGTTTGATTAGAAGCAAGAGTTGCTTCTAACCGGCTTGCTAGGTTTCTTCTTGCTACTCTTTCGATTTCCGGTTCGTAGACTAACGGTGAAGTCCTCCCGGAGTTTCGCGTACGCATGCACTACCTGTAACCTGCACAAGTAACACACCCGCGTAACAAGAAAAAAGACAAAGTACAAGAAAAGAATTATGCAAATTAAACAGTTAATCACGCAAATTCAAACAATATCCAAACACAAAGCGCAAGCACTCCCCGGCAACGGCGCCAAAATTTGATCGGAGTGTCGCGCTCCGGTCAAAGATAATATTTATAGTCCCAAATTACCCTTAACAAATAGTTAGTGGTAGAAAGGGGTCGAACCACGAAGAGTATGTGGTTTGCGGTTGGATTTGGATGAATTCTTAAAGGATGTCACAATTATGAAGCTTGCTATTTGTTTTTGTGATTTTTTTAATTGATTTTGAAAAGATGTTGAAATGTGAATAACGAATGAGTTGGATTAACTAAACGAAATAAACAATTGCAAGAAATGTAATTGATGGTTTAAAAACAAGATATGTAAACAAGGTTCACACCCGGTTTCAACAAATGCAAGACTTAGGATTACTATGTGTTTTAATTTGATTTACTCGAAATAATTCATTAACGGGTCAACAATCACAAAGCTTAGGTGCCAATCGCTATCAATGTCATAGACAAACAGACCACGATGCACTTCGTTACTTTGGACTAGCAAATCCTATCAAAAGACAAGGCATAAATACGTGTATTCATTTCACAAAGTCCAATTTAATCATTCACTCGATAATTCGCAAATTCAATACAAACGTAGGACAATTTTCTAAAGATTCAAATGTAATTCAAGTTTTCACAAAGCAAACATCAACACATAATAAACCCTAAATCTTACAAAAATCTACACCGGGGTTAAACCTCCAAGGAATTAGCCGCTCATGGAAGGACGCGCGCTATCACCGGAAATTGAGAACTTGAACATCATCATCTTGAATCTTTAAAGTTGTGAAGATGGTGGTTAGGGTTTAGAATGGTTGGTGGTGATGAATCGATTGAAGGATGAATGGAATGATGGATTAGGGTTAATGGAATGCAAGTGGAATTGATTCGGATCTTGATTCGTGATGGTAGGTGATGGTGATGAATTGGTGATCGAAGATAGATGATAATGACTCCAAGAGATGATTCAAACCTCTAGTCAATCCGAAACTGCCGTTTTTGGTTGGTGAGATTTATGTTTAACTCGGCCCAACAACAAAACAACAAAAATTCACGCTGTTCATTTATAAGGACCGTCGCCGACGACCTAAGGGTCCGTCGCCGATGGTGTGCGGAACATCAAAAAGTGGCCGACGGCCTAATGTGCTGTTTACGGAGCTTTTCAAGCGACGGATTGTTGCAACGACCGTCGGCGACGGCCCATATGGGTGTCGGCGACGGTGCCTGGATGTGCCGTCTTCCGTTTTTCGCGTTCCTTGCTCCCGGTTGACCCGTTTAGCTTCCCGGTGACTCGTTTTTCATCCCGGTGACCCGTAAAGCTCCCGAAAAGCTCCTTTAACTCCGCTAGACCTGCAAAATACATATCTAATCAAAAGTAGGCTATTCAAAATGAAAACTTGTGTAAAAACATCAAATTAAGTAATTACAATCATCGGTATTCAACCACGTATCAGAAAACTGTAAAATTAAATACCAAGAAACCCAAGGGACAAAATTTCGAAGTTCAAAGAACAAAAGCAGATTATCACAATTACAATTAACCTCTTCATTTACCAAGTAGACGAGTTTTTAAACTCTATAAAAGACCGATGATTACTTTTGATTCAAAACATCAACAAATTGTCCTACAAATCACTTTCTGTCAAAAATTGTTCCAAATTACAAAAGCAACAAAAAATCTACATGGCAAACTTCAGCTTCTACCACTGGTCAGACACCAGCGATGTTAAAACACAATTCTCGATGTGGTCACTCAAAGAACAATAACAGACGAAGAACTAAACAGGAAAGTCGACAACATCAATGACACTAATTACAACAAAACCTGGAACAGCATAGCATTGCTCGATGAAGTCCTCCACTCTCCTCCATCAGAGTTCCAGAAGAGTGCCGAAGAGTTTCTGACACAACTTTTAAAACAGGATCAGAAAATCTGCCACATGCTAACTGGCCTGAAATTCAAAAGAGAGCATGAAATCACATGGAGAAAGGCCAGAGTCTACGAAATCCTAGCAAGTGTTAACTCTAGCGTGTAATACTTTATAAATATTTCATTAAATTTCTATTTTTCTATGTAGTAGTTCATTTTAATAATATAAACATGCATCTTAACATATTCTAAAACGTCAGTGTAAATAAAAACTCTCAACATCATCAACAGTTAATCAAAATAAGAAACAAACCTAAAATGCAAAGGTCTCTTCTCAACTGTTGTAGCACATCTGACTTTTCACGATATTGCATGAATCTATCCTTTCTATAAAAGGAGAACATCTTACTGACGCAAGAAAACATGACTTTCATTTTACCGAAAATCCAACAATGCAACTCTCCCATCAAAGAAGATAGCACATGCAACTTTTCACGATGTTGCAACAATGATACTTCAACATCGATATTGAAAGGTTGGTGTGTGATGGGAAGCTTCATTGAAACGACGATGTTGGAACAATGATACTGGAACGATAACATGTAAACATAATCAACAAACATTCGAACAAAGAAGTGTAATCAGAGATTAGCGGCTGAATCACGAGAAGGATGCATTTGAGAGAGAGAGATACGCTCACATATATGAGCGAGCGAGATTTGAATGTGAAACCAGATAATTATATCTTATTTATAGGATTAGAATATATTGTTTGAATTTTGAATGTGGAGCCAGAATTTTGAATCTCGACAGATGTTTATTAGGAACTGATGTTTGATTATAAAATGTTGAGGGCAGATGTTTAAACAAATTTTAAATGATATTTGAATCTCGACAGACCTGGTTTAGATTTTAAAGTGGGCCAGACCTTTGAGAGAGAGAAGGGGGGTTTGAATTTTTTTATATTTTGCAAAGCTCAAGAAATTAGCATTAATTACTGATTTGATTTGCAACAAATAGTCATCGAGAATTTTTTTTATTTTTTAATTTAACTTTAAATTTTATCATGAAAACAATGTTGGAGGAACTCTTATCTCGTTGGAATGTAACGATTAGGTAAAATGGTAATTTCATTGTAATTCTAGTTTTCATTTGATAATTTCAATCTATCACTAATTAACACCATCAATAATAAAAATGTGAGTAGTGGCTGTTTTTTAGGGAAACCGCTGATGGTCAATATCAGTAGATGTCAACAATAAAAAAGTGAGCAGTGGCTATTTTTTCCTATCAGTGGATACCCAACAGTTTTTGAAACACTGATGTTTGGTCAGTCAGTGGTCAACACGAAGATTGAAGAAACAGAAGTTGTATTTCAGCAGTGGATAACTTTTAACAATCAAATGTTTGAACCAACACAGTGGTTGTAACAGACTTTTAAATAGATGTTGGGGCTTAAACAGATGTTTCGCCTTATATATCAGTTGTCTGGACTTAAACAGAAGTTTGACCTTAAACAGATGTTTGCCCATAAACAGAAGTTTGGCCATAAACAGATGTTTGGCCTTAAACAAATGTTTGAGCTTAAACAAATGTTTGCCCATAAACATCTGTTTGCAAAAAAGACCAATTTCAAGAATACTATACCCAAACAATCAAAATGAGGAGCTTAATAATCATCCAAGTGTACTTGATTTTTATTTATTAGTATAAAGATGAAACAACTGTTCAATTTATAGTGAAGATCAAACCACTGAAGTGATGTGATAAATACTATTACATATAAACACTGTTGTGATAAACACTGTTACATATAAACATTGATGTCATGAAAATTGTTACATATAAAACACTGAGGTGATGACATCTAACAACCTAACAGACTATAAAACACTGATGTGAAAAACACTGTTACATATAAATACTGTTAACATAAACAAAGGTAGAATAACTAATGTTGATGCTGAACCACTGTTGTTGTTGGACAGTGGTTCACCTTTGTTGATCAGGCCTTTGGTTCATCAGTGCTTGCCTTCAACAGGACTTTGGTCTTCAACAAGGTAAAACTGATTGTAAGATTAAAACATTCAATGACTTACAGTACATGGGTCCAAATGATCTCAATCATGCACTAAAATTCCTATACTCATCTGAGATTGTCTCCCGCTCCACCATCTTAATTCGTCTCTCCACAACTTCAATTGTAAAGAAAAGGGCAAAAATCAAATACATGACTAACACAACCTCATTCAAAGTGGGACTGTAAATGAGTACCATACCGAATAACAAAAAGGGATGAAGCCTAAACTTTTGGGCTGGTATCACCTATCAACAGACCTGAAAACAAAATCAGTTTCTAAACAATGACTTCATGAAACTGAAAATCATTAAAGCAAACACAAATTAAGTAACAACCAACCTTAATTCAAAAGCATGCAAATATAAAATTGCCACATGAACAAATGAAGTACAACTTGCTGCAAAAATAATAAAGTGTAAAAACAATCTCAAAAACTTCTCTGTAATTAAGTAGTTAAGCTACTCAATTTAGTTAACTACATAAACAATCCAACAATGAATTTACCGTCCTTCTCCTTCTCTTTCACATTTCAATCTCGTCAACAACCGTCCGGCAGAGGTTGCTTCTAATCAACAAACTCTATAAAATAATAATAAAAAAATAAGCATAAAATCTATATATTCTGCTTGGATTGCTAGAATAATAGTATGAAAGTTGAAATAAAAACAGAGGATCAAGAAACATAGGAGCATCAAAAATTACTAACATGGGTGAATAAATCAACAAAACAGCTTGTGAAAGACATAAACTACAAACATATCAAAATCAGTCTACTCGTAATCACATGATACAACAAAGCAAGCATCTGAATAAACAATAACAAAGGAAATACAAAATCAAAAGCTACAAACAGAGTTATTCATATATTTCATATATATACAATAATAAAAACATTATTACAATATACCAGTGTCACCGATTAACAGGAGCTTGTACAAAAGGGTTCATCGAGTACGATAAGAAACCCTAGGAGATCTGCTTCTTCTTCTGATGGTACAAAAGGGTTCATCGTGTTCAGTATGAGAAAATAGATAAAACGAAATAAAATTTCTGAATGAAAAAATAGATCTTACATGAATATTTTGTTCTTCAACTACTCGACGGTACATGATTTAGGATTTCAAACGCAAATGTATCCAATAGAAGTAACCTTTGCAGGATGTTGTTGAAGAGATGGAAATGTGAAGAAGGAGAAGGAGAAGGATGAACATCAGAGAGAAAGGGGATCTTGTATGGAAATGTTAAGGAGAAGAATGAAATAGGGTTTGTGAAAATGTGAGAATAAAGGGCAGTGGTTACTGTTGGGCGGGAAAATGGGAAAAACGATGCCCTAATTAAGTGACACGTGGCCCAAATCACTTTCATTTATTATATATAATAGACTATGCATGTTAATTAGCATATGGTACGGTTGCAGCCTTGCGGGACTAGCGATAACACTGGCATGCCCCCTCGGTGCCACTCCTTTGGGTCCTAATCGGTGAGTGGTTCATGTTTCGGTCCCTATGTGCAACGGTGATATGACTTGTACATTATCTTTTCTTAACTTGTATCTTGATGGGGGGATGTGAAAGATGGATTGCAAGGGTTAGGAAATGGTTAGGGACGGTATGGTACTGTTGTCGATGGTGTGAAGGGGCAATGCCTGCCATCATGGCAATGGAGGCACAAATACCACAACATATGGGAGCTAAAAGGAGCGTCGAGGCTCAATTGTGAGCCCCATCGCGCGGGAATGGGGCCTAAAGTTGGTGTGTTTTTTAAAATAAAATAATATATAACCCAATTATATAGTGTCGCATCAACCAGCCACCACTTTCACCTCTCCGTAATGCATGTAGGTGGGTAGGAAAGGTGCCCCCTCTCCACCATTGGCGCATGTTAGAAGAGGCCGCGCGGGAGGGGGGTTTCCGACCCCCCGAACTTTTCGCTCAGTAGTATAATATATGTGGTTTTCGTATAGAAATTTTTGGGTATATACGTTTTCGACCCCTTGGTTCTATAGAAACTTTTGGTTATATACGTTTTCGACCCCCGTCGGAAATCTCAAGCTTCGACACTGCTCTCCAAGCGGCACATCTTTTTTCCCTCATTCACATTCACCACGACACATAGGTAGTGTATGGTATGGAGGAATGAGAGGCGGAAAGGAATGATCCATTCAGATGGAATGAAGAAAATGGTGTTTGGTTGGCCAATGGAATGAAATTGCCTATTACACAAGGTATTCTATTCCTTCAAAATTATTCCATCTACACCCCATGTTTTTTCATTCCATTCTCTCATTCATCCTTCATTAACAACACCATAACCTACTACTGTCGCCACCACCACCCACCTCTGCCAACGTTGATGCCCACCGCCAGTGCTGCCTCCCACTTCCGCCATTACCGCCGCCACTCACCACCGCAGCATGTCACCACCACCCACGATCGCCACTCACTAACGTTTTATTCCTTCATCTTTACTTCTCTACCAAACAGCACAAATTAATGATTTATTTCATTCCTACATGGTAACCAAACAAGACATGGAATGGTAATGATTCATTCCATTCTATTACCCCATCCAATAGGGTGTGTTTGGTGTGGGTTATTGATCATTATCATTCCATATATTGTTTGGTTACCATGTGAGAATAAAATGAATCGTTACTTTGTGTTGTTTGGCAGGAAAAGAAGAATGAATAAAATCGATGGCGATTGACGGTGGTGGAGGTGACATTGGTGGGTTTGTGATGATGCTTATAAAAGGTGAAAGATGGAATAAAATGAAAAGAAAAACAAGTGGGGGTATTGGATGATTTTATAAGAATGGATGTAACAATCCTCAATAAACCAACACGCATATAATTTTTCGACACCCTAATATATTTTAAAATATTCCAAAATGTCCCAAAATACACCCCATACGCGAAAACAGGCCTCAAATACATTAAATAGTATTAAAAATAATTAAAAATCTGATTATTGAGTTGAGGCGGGCCGCGTAGACCCCACCCCAATCCTTACACGGGCGGTTTAAAGGTTAAAATCTGATTTCTTTGTTTTTTTAAGTTCAGTCGGGCCGCGTAAGACCCCCGTTAGTTAACGCGGGCCGCGTAAGATCGGAAAGATGGCGCAGCCCGGTGATGACACGTGTCATCATCGTGGCGAGTCTAGTGCTGACCCGGATCAGCTATAAGTTTGACCTGGGATTGACGCGGTCCGCGTAAGCCCCTGTCTTGTTTTACGCGGGCCGTGAGAGAACCAGACTCAGCAACTATATAAGCAGGCCATCGGATTTCATTCGAGTTCGTTCAAAATCATTTCTTTCTCTCTAAATCTGAATATTAGGCATAATACGCGGGTATTATACCCCCCTAAATAGCGAAGTTCTGCTCCGTTGTAAGTATTATAACCCCTGGATACGTATTAGATACGCTGCCCGATTGATCTAGGGTTCCGTAACGGCTGTCGTGGTTCTGCCCGACGTAGTCGTTGGAATGCCGTCTCGAGGAAGGTATTACTAATGTTAAAATGGGTTATTATACTAACGCGTGTGCATTTGTGTAAGTTATAGATTGTCACCAGGAAACCCTTACGGAAAATCTAAGACAGCAATGTGAGTTGATCCGCTTTTTGTTAACTGTTTTTACAAAACCTCATTTAATTAATTATATATTAAACAGTTATTGAGTATTTGTAAGAATACAATTATCATGAGTATGTTGGGGTTTTGTATACAAAATTTGTTACCACCTGGTCAAGGAGTAACAATTCCACAAGTCGGGTTCGACAGTACCATGGATGTTAATTGTGATGTCTTGGAAACAAATATAATTGTGGGATCGCCCTCAATACTGTACAATGGGATTTTATTTAAACTTGATTAAACTGGGATTCACTCACCAGTATTTCCCACTAACAAATGTTTTTAAAACGCGTTTCAGGTAACAAACTGTGAAAGCCAAATAGAAGCCAGCTGGACAGCACTGAAGGCTTGGAAAAGTGGCAATAAAGTTACCTAAAATAAAATAGATGTTTTTATTAATAAAATAGGATTTATTCCTATGAAAACGTGTGTACTACGAACTTGGGTTTTAACCCATTTGTTTAATGTTATGAAAATGTGGTATTTTACTCTGATCAATGTTTCCTAACTACGGTCCTGATGAAAATTTCCACTGCCAAATTAGATAATACCCGATACCACCGAAACTGGCTCGCGGCCGCCCGTTCCATGGGATGTGGGATCGGGGGTTGCGACAGGAGGTGGTATTAGAGCTAAGCCACTGATTCAGCCACAGAGGTTTTCTGCTGACATCAAAATTTAAAGTGTTAGGAAATAAATTACGGAAATACGTGCATAACTGTATTTATTGTTATGTGTTATTTGACTATTTGTTAGTTTACAGTATGAGCGACCAAGGACCATCTGACGCGTATCGTCAATTGTCTGGTTCGCCTAGAAGCGACGACACCTCCTCTTCTCAGCCTGCCCTCTCAGGGTACTCTACTGATACGGAAGAAGGAATCTTTGTGTTTAAGGCTCAGTCAGAAGAGTCATTTCCTCAGAAAAATAGGGGATGGTTCAGTAGAGGGGCACACGAGCGTAGGAAGCGTATGAAAAAGTTACAAGACCAGAGAGTACTAGCAGCAGCCAAGAGAGAGATAGATGCCTATGCCCAGGATATGATAAATAGGGGTATAGCCAACATCCATATCCTAGCAACCACTGCAGCTGACCCTAACCTGGAGCAAAGAATAGCACCCCAACCACAACTGCCAATCCCCGACCAACCGATGGAGATAGAAAACCCTGAAAACCAAGTAGATATGCATGACTTCAATCCGGAAGAAATCCCTAGGGTACCAGCACCAAACCCCCTAGACCCAAATTGCGATCCCTGGTGGGATGACGTTAGGGACTATGTGCAACGTTACCCGATACATGAAGACACACCCATGCAGAACGTAGGAACCTACCTAGGTATGGACCCTTTAGATCCCTATTTCCACGATGAATACATTAGGGAGATTTTAGAAGATCCTTACCGATTTCAGGCACCTACACCCCCATACCAAGAACCCGCACCCCAGATTTCGAACCCAGTCCTAGAACCTGCACCCCCAATGAGTGCAGAAAACGTATAAGAACTTAGGACTTTTGGTGAGGAAATTTTAGAAAGTAGTGAACGGATGAGACAGGTGGGAGAGCGACTCGTATGGAAATACGACGAGCGCAATATGGATTTCTGGATGAATCCATATCCATGAATGTGATGGTAAAACGGTAGTAGTAATAATAATAATAAAATGATAAAATAAAATATGTGTGTACGGAAGCATACTATTATTTACTTCAGATGGTATTGTAATTTTTATTTCAGTACTGGTGTGTAATAGATGCATAGTAGATAAATAGAGTAAAGTCGCAATGATCGACGCTTTTGGCAAAAATGTGTGTCATGTGATTGACTATATTTAATATTATTTTGTGATATTAATACGGGGTAAATGTTTAAAATTCAGATGGCCGATGAAGGAAATCAAGGAAATCTGAATAACGATAACCAGAGTAACATTAACGTGGTTAATGAGAATTCGAGCATCAATAACAATGGAAACCAAATGGATAATAGTGTCGTTCAACACATAGTGGCACAAGGAATCATAGATGCAATGCCATTTATTATTCAAACGATTCAAGAAGCGAATAATAAAAGTAAGCATAGTAGTAAGTGACCAATTGAACCAGAAAACAGCGTGAACAATGGACCAGTACTTCAAGTGCCCATTCCCAAAAGAAGAAGAACCATGCCTTATGGTTATTCTTACAAAGAATTATAGTCCTGCAAACCAATAGAATTCTCGGGCAATGAAGGACCCATTGCAGCCCTACGCTGGATAGAGAAAACTGAGGCTGTTTTAAAAATAAGCAAGTGTGCTGAAGAAGACAAAATAATGTTTGCTTCTAAGTTATTTAAGAATTCAGCCTTAGAATGGTGGAACACTATCCTCCAATCAAGAGGAAGTGATAAGGTATACAACATGGAATGGGAGGAATTTAAGAATATGGTAGAAAGGAAGTTCTGCCCTCCTAATGAAAAGGAACATATGGCTAATAAGTTCCTAAACTTAAGAATGAATGGGGTAGATAGTAAGGGTTATACTACCACATTCTTTGAATATGCTAGAATAGTGCCAACCCTTGCATCACCTAAACCAGTGTTAATCTCCCGTTACATATGGGGATTAATTGGGGAGATTAGACATGTAGTCAAGGCAGCTAGACCTCAAATTATAGAAGAAGCTGTAGAACTAACGAATACCTTGACAGATGAATTAATCCGTACTAGAGAAGAAGAACAGAGGAGAAATCTAAACCAAAGGCTTACTCAAGAATTCCGTTCTGGGAATTACAACCGTAGGAATATGGGTTCTACCTCTGCACCATTCTGCAAGGTCTGCAAGAAAAAGCATTCGGGAAAATGCTCCACTCTTTGCAATTTCTGCAAGATGCCAGGACACAAGGAAGAAGATTGCAGGAGAAAATCCAGTAATGGACTATGCTTCAACTGTGGAGAGAAAGGTCATATCAGGCCAAACTGCCCAAAACTAGCTCCAGCTGCGAACAACAAGAACACTAAAAATGCCAGAGCATTTGTTCTGACTGCAGACGAAGCCAAGATGATTCCAGACGTGATAGCTGGTACGTTTTTAGTTAATGATGTATTTGCTAAAGTATTATTTAACTCTGGTGCAAACCAAAGTTTTATTAATACTTCGTTTTGCAAACTTTTAAATCAGTCATTAACTAAACTACCACAAGAATGCCTAGTAGAGACAGCTAAGGGAGCAAGAATAGAAATTTTAAATCAAAAGTTTATGGCAAACCTTTATCCTATGAATCTGACGGGATTTGATGTTATATTAGGAATGGATTGGTTAATAACCAATATAGCCAGTATTTTATGTGATCAAAAGTCAATTCAAGTAAATTCACCAAAAGGTAAAACGATCACAATTAAAGGAGATAAGCCCTCTAGATCCACGAAATTCACCTCTGTGATGAAAACTGCAAGTTATATAAGAAAATGTTCTATAGTGTATTTGATTTCCATAATCACTAACACTAAAGGAAAAGAACTAAAAGACATTCCAGTAGTGTCACCGTTTTCAGATGTGAGAGAACCAGACTCAGCAACTATATAAGCAGGCCATCGGATTTCATTCGAATTCGTTCAAAATCATTTCTTTCTCTCTAAATCTGAATATTAGGCATAATACGCGGGTATTATACCCCCTAATAGCGAAGTTCTGCTCCGTTGTAAGTATTATAACCCCTGGATACGTATTAGATACGCTGCCCGATTGATCTAGGGTTCCGTAACGGCTGTCGTGGTTCTGCCCGACGTAGTCGTTGGAATGCCGTCTCGGGGAGGGTATTACTAATGTTAAAATGGGTTATTATACTAACGCGTGTGCATTTGTGTAAATTATAGATTGTCACCAGGAAACCCTTACGGAAAATCTAAGACAGCAATGTGAGTTGATCCGCTTTTTGTTAACTGTTTTTACAAAACCTCATTTAATTAATTATATATTAAACAATTATTGAGTATTTGTAAGAATACAATTATCATGAGTGTGTTGGGGTTTTGTATACAAAATTTGTTACCACCTGGTCGAGGAGTAACATTTCCACAAGTCGGGTTCGACAGTACCATGGATGTTAATTATGATGTCTTGGAAACAAATATAATTGCGGGATCGCCCTCAATACTGTACAATGGGATTTTATTTAAACTTGATTAAACTGGGATTCACTCACCAGTATTTCCCACTGACAAATTTTTTTAAAACGCGTTTCAGGTAACAAACTGTGAAAGCCAAATAGAAGCCAGCTGGACAGCACTGAAGGCTTGGAAAGTGGCAATAAAGTTATCTAAAATAAAATAGATGTTTTTATTAATAAAATATGATTTATTCCTATAAAAACGTGTGTACTACGAATTTGGGTTTTAACCCATTTGTTTAATGTTATGAAAATGTGGTATTTTACTCTGATCAATGTTTCCTAACTACGGTCCTGATGAAAATTTCCGCTGCCAAATTAGACAATACCCGATACCACCGAAACTGGCTCGCGGCCGCCCGTTCCCTGGGATGTGGGATCGGGGGTTGCGACAATGGATGCCTTGTGTAATGGATGATTCCATTCAATTGACCAATCAAATACTCTTTTTTTTCATTTCATTTCCCCTCTTATTTCTACATGCCAAATACTACCATCTTTTAATGTGGTGTTGATGTGGATGAGAGAGAGCCTAGGGATGGGAGCTACTTGAGATCGTTTGTTAAAAACTTGAATCAGACTAAGGGGCTATTTGTTTACTTTTTAATGAGACTCTTAATGGTTCAGACCTCTTACTGGTTCAACACTTAATGGTTCAGACTGTTTGTTTCACGAGCAGATGTCTGAATGGTTCAGACATTTGCCTCTGAATGGTTAAGCATTATATAGAGTCTGAATGGTTAAGATCTTTAATCTAAATTGGTCAGACATTTGCCTCTGAACGGTTAAGCATTATACAGGCTCTTAATGATTCAGACCTCTTACTGGTTCAGCACTTAACCATTCAGATGTTGTCACACAGCCCCTAAGTTTAAATAAGCCCAAGCTCAAGCAAGCTAACGAGCCTAAACAAGCCAATTATTTATATACTTTTGTATTTAATGTTTTACATACTAGTAACTATTTTATATAATAATATGATAATGTTAACTAAATAGTGTAAATTATAAGTATATAAAAGTGAAAATTATAATATATGTATGTGTGTATCTTTTGTTAAAATGTAGAGTGAATTTCAAGGATTTTCCTTTATCTTTATACTCATTTTCAGGCGCTGTCCTTTATGTTTAAAATTGACGAGTTTTGTACTTTATGTTTTCAAATCATACACGTTTTGTTCTTTAGTCCTAACCCAGTTAATTTTTTCTGTCAAATCTGGTCATGTGCAATGCACATGAGAGTAAATTTGTCTTTTCACCCTAATCTTTAAAAATACATATAAAAGAAAAAAATATTATATTATATATCATAACAAAAGCCATCTTCTTCCCCAAATCAATCCCATTTCAAAACCCTAATTTCTCTCCAACAACCTGCAACAATTCACACCGCATTTCAAACCAAAAGCCCCTGCAACAAGCCTATTTCATGCACTTTCTTTACTAACCTCCTCTGCAACTAAATCATTGTGAGTAGTCACACTAAAAGCAACCGTACATTTGCATATTTGATCAAAAATCACTTTTGTATGAAAATATCGTGGGATAGAGATGAACCGTCATAGTTTGTTGTTTTTTGGACTTCTTTTTCCATTGAGTAGGTGATTTTTGTGATGTCGAAGGTGGAAACTGAGTCAATCGCTGAATTGTCATCAACCCTTTTCCAATACCATGTTTTTTGACGGAATTACCCTCTTGGTTTGTAAGTCTCAATACTGACATCAACCCTTTTCCCATACCGTGTTTAAATGAAGCACTACCTGGTTTGAATAACTTTATACCAACTGAACAAAAGAGTCATAGTCCATGACCTTTTGCTTTTTATGGGGATGTTATTCTGTGTGTGGGGTTTTTAAAATATAAATAGTATAAAAAGTGGCTATGAGTGAAAGAGAGAGAAAATGTTATTGTTTATCTGTATATTTGGGGGACACTGTTCACCCACTATAATTTTTTAATATATATTAAAAGTGGTTGTGAGTAAAGGAGAGAGAAAAATGTAATGATAAAGTTATAAAAATATTATTTAATTGAAAAGGAGAGAGAAAAAGTAATTGTTTTTAGTGAAAATATATTAATATAGGAGTTGTTTTTTTAGTGAAATGTATGTATATTTTTAAGGAGAGAGAAAAATGTAATGATAAAGTTATAAAAATATTATTTAATTGAAAAGGAGAGAGAAAAAGTAATTGTTTTTAGTGAAAATATATTAATATAGGAGTTGTTTTTTTAGTGAAATGTATGTATATTTTTAAGGAGCTGAATGTGAATGCTCTAACAATTCACAACCCATGTTAATCTGGTTTGAAATGGGGTGTGAATTGTTGCAGGTTGTTGAAGAGAAATTAGGGTTTTGAAATGAGATTGATTTGGGGAAGAAGAGGGCTTTTGTTATGATATATAATATTTTTTTTCTTTTATATGTATTTTTAAAGAATATGATGAAAAGACAATTTTACCCTCATGTGCATCGCACATTACCAAATTTGACAGAAAAATCTAACTGGGTTAGAGCTAAAGTACAAAACGTGTATGATTTGAAAACATAAAGTACAAAACTCGTCAATTTTAAACATAAATGACAACGCCTGAAAATGGGTATAAAGATAAATGACAATTCTTGAAATTCACTCTAAAACGTATATAGATCACATAATAAATAAAAGACGAGCTTAGTTCAAGTTAGATCTGCTTAAATTAGTGAGGTTTAAAATTGGGCTTTCATAAGTTGAATGAGTCTAGCTCGAATTTAGACGAACTCAAGTTCAACTTGCATTTTACAATGTCTATGACAACCTATTAAAAAAAGACTAATATATTGTTTTTATTTTTAATGATTATTTTATATAACTAGAATTGATTCCACACTAGACGAACTCAAGTTCAACTTGCATTTTACAATGTCTATGACAACCTATTAAAAAAAGACTAATATATTGTTTTTATTTTTAATGATTATTTTATATAATTAGAATTGATTCCCCACGTTGCTGGCCAGTTTTTTTTTTTAATTTGATTTGAGCATATGGATTTTTTATTATTATTTTGCAATTGTCTTTGAAAAGAAAATAATGAGCGATTACATTTCCAACCCTTTAGACACTTTCGAAGTTGTTTGAGAAATTAATTGAAGTCGGATCTCATGGTGTGTTAATACGATTGAACCTACATCTTACCGCAATTTTGTATTTATTAATCGTTGTTGGATGTCATGGACTGTTTCAAATCGAACTTTTCAATTAATTATAGACTTTTAGTAAATATACACACGACACAAATACTAAACTCATATGACTTCATAAAAATTAATTATGTTTATTACTCATTTTAATTATAAAATAAGGATATTACCTTTAAAATATAATTAATAAAATAAAATATAGAAGCCATGAAAATTATAATAATATTATTTTCGATTTTTCATGTAAAATATGTATTAATTAATGAGATGACATCACAATTAACATGGTTCGATAAGATTATTTTGGTGAGTCACCTACATGTTAATATAATTTCACTGTAGCTAACAACTTCTTCAATTATATATAAAATAATATATGTCCTAAGGGAAATTGTTTGTTCATAAAGTGTTTCTCTCCTCTATTAAAAAGTCGAAAGTTTAAGGTAGTGTTTGGTATACATGAATAAGAGGCGTAATGGAATGGAATAGATCATTACGAAGGAATCAAGAAAAGAGTATTTGGTGGGTCAACAGAATGGAATTAGCCATTACATAAGGCATTACATTCCTTCAAAATCATTACATCTGCCTCAATGTTTTTTTTTTCATTCTATCCCCTTTTGCACACTTCATTGGCAACACACCAACCCATCACTGTTGCTACCACCCACCACCACCACCCGCTGCCGCCACCACCTGCAACCCTCCATTGCCGCCACTAACCACCATCGTCGCCTCCACTCGCTACCACCCCAACTCACAGCCACCACCACCTACCACTGTCAACACCACCCACCACTTACGCCCGTTGTTGCCGCCCGCCACCCGTCGTCGTTGCCACCAACCACCACCAACGGTCACCACCACCACCCACCCGTCACTGCCATCCATCGCCACCACCGTCACTCGGCGCCGTCACCCGGCCGCCACCTGTCACCACCCACAATCACCTCCATCGACCACCACCCACCACCACCACTCATCACCGTCTTTATTCCTTTTTCTTTTCTTGCCTACCAAACAATACACACTAATAATTAATTTTATTCCCACATGGTAATCAAACAAAACATGGAATGGTAATGATCCATTACATTCTCTCATCCATTCAATTCTATCGTCCATTCCATTACCCCATACCAAATAGACATTTTTATTATGTAGATCGTTAATATGAGTAGATTAGGATTATGAACTCTAATATACATACACACACACACGATTCGGTTCAATTAAGAATACCACGCATTTTGAGAATCATGAGAACTTCTACTTTACGCGCGAATTGGGCCACAATTTTTTGCACAAACATAGACGAAAATGTTATAACCACATCTGTAAAAAAATAAAAAAATGTCGAGTCAGTAGTTATGCCTGATGTAAAATTTGTTTACGGCGATGTAATTTTTTTTACATCACAAATAATTTTTTTTACACGTAATGTCAGTTTTTTCCTGCAACATTTTTTTCGCTAGAACAAGTGATTTTTTAAAGATTTTTGAGATTTTTTTGAAAGACTTAGTTCTCATGGTTTTCACAACTCAAGGTGATTCTCATTTTTTTTTAGAACGTTAAATATTGCGAGAACCGTGAGAACGAATGAACAAGCCAATCAAAACCAAATTTTTTTAATACAAACCCTCATTGTAATTAATATACAGCAACCAATTTTTTTTACAAAATCAAATAATTCATTTCTCCTCTCAAAGTCATGCTTATTAGATTTTTTACACATGTGTAGATATAACATATATATACATGTGTAAATGGCAGACTTACACATGTGCAAATTTTATTTATTTACGAATTGAAGAAAAATTTAAACGTGTAAATTAAATTTCCAATATTATAATGATAAGTGTAAAAAATTTTGAATTTGAATTGTTTTTACCCAGTTCTCGTGGTTTTTTATTCGTTCTCATGGTTCTCACATTATTTGGCATTCTCATTTAAATTGTCCCCTATATATAGGGAATAGTTTAAATGAGAACGCTAAATATCGCAAGAACCGTGAGAACGAATGAAAAAAATCACGAGAACGACTTATCAATATTATTCGAATACATTATTATAAATTAAATTTACACGTTTAAATTTACATGTATTCGTAAATTAAGAAGATTTACACATGTGTAAGTTTGCTTTTTACAGATGTGTAAAAAACTTATTAAAAGTGATTTTGAAAGAAGAGATGAATTATTTAAAAAGTAATTCTATTTTCATTGATGTATTCTAGTTACAATAAGGTTTGTATTAAAAAAAAAATTGGTTTTGATTGGTTTTTTCATTTGTTCTCATGGTTCTCGCAATATTTGACGTTCTCAAGATACAACATCAAATTTTTTAAATACAAACCTCGTTGTAATTAAAATACAACATAAAAAAAAAGAATTTACAAACATCAAATAGTTCACATCTTCTATCAGAATCACTCTAATTAGCTTTTTTACACGTGTGCAAATATAACAAATTTACACGTGTGTACAAGGGCGTAGGATAGTAGGGGTGGGAGGGGGCGGCCGACCCCCCGAACTTTTTGCTCAGTAGTGGAAAGTATGTAGTTTTCGTATAGAAATTTTTGAGTATATACGTTTTCGATCCCCCGTTTTATAGAAAATTTTGGGTGTGTACGTTTTCGACCCCCTGTCGGAAATCTCAAGCTTCGCCACTGCATGTGTAAATGACAAACTTACACATATATAAATTTTCTTTGTTAATTCACGTAAATTTAATTTCTAACATTGTATTCGTATAATAATAATAATAATAATAATAATAATAATAATAATAATAATAATAATAATAATAATAATAATAATAATAATAAAGAGTAAATTGCCATTTTAGTCCCTGAGGTTTGGTCCAAATTGCCATTTTAGTACAAATAGTTTTTTTTTTCTTCTCTGGGTCCAGACTTTTCTATTTTCTTTCCATTTTGATCACATTGCCTAACTTAGTTTAAAAATCTGGTTATAACCAGGGGTATTTTTGGTATAACTGTTGTGTAGTAATAACCAGATGTAGTTTACAACATAATTTATAAACCTCATAGTAATTTAATACAAAAAATACCCCTGATTATAACCTGGTTTTTAGATTAAGTTAGACAATGTGATCAAAATGACAAGAAAAATGAAAAGTTAGGGACACAGAGAAGAAAAAAAAATATTTGGACTAAAATGACAATTTGGAAAAAACTCAGGGATTAAAATGGCAATTTAGTCAATAATAAATGTCGTCCTTTGAAAAGCCTGCCACAAAACGGTGTTAAACCCATTTGCCTGGCCTGGCAGGCCTTAGCCCAGTTAACATGGATATCCAATTTCACGTCACTCGGTCCAATTTCATTTCACGGATGCTTATTGAAACTTGAAAGCTATATTTTCATATATGACGATAACACTATATTTTCATATGTGACGAAAACATTAACCATATAACTTGCACACATTTAATATCGTATAACTCGAGCACGGATCGTTTAACTCATTTATCTAAAAATGTTAAACGGGTTGGTGTGCTGCAATGGGCGAAGCTTGATATTTCCAACCGGGGGGTCGAAAACCTACACACCCAAAAAATTCTATAAAACGGGGGGTCGAAAACGTATATACCCAAAAATTTCTATATGAAAACTACATACTCTCCACTACTGACTCCACTACTGAGCGAAAAGTTCGGGGGGTCGGCCGCCCCCTCACGCCCCCACTATCCTACGCCCTTGGTGTGCTGTAATAAATAGATTAAATGGGTCACAAAAAGGATAGTGGGTTGATCTGTTTAATTTAACGGACCGACCTGTTTAATTAAACGGGTTAAACATGTCAATCCGGACCCAAGCACAACCTCTTTAATTAACATGTCAACCTAACGTGGCCCATTTATTAAACGTGGCATATACGACAACCCAAACACCTACTTATTTCCGTATTATGTTTCGGCTCGTGTCAGAAATTACCACCATGTAGTGAGAAGGGATGGATCCAATGAGGAAAAGTACAAAATGAGTATCAAAGCTCCTAACCTCTACGTTCACAACCATCACAAGCCTAAAAAAGTATCATTACAACCAAAGTAGTCGTTCATTTATAAGTTTCTCAGGCCGTTTCTTAGTCTTTCAGCTGAGGTATATGTATTGCTTAAGCAACGGGATATTATACAAGAAGAAGAACGACGTTGTGATGAAGTTTGAACACCAATTTACTATCTGACAAAGATCAAAGAACAAAAGGACGGAATGAATAAGTAAATGAACATAATTTTTTTTTCGTGTGTTCATTCGATAAAAAGTATGCTTATTCGTATTATTTTTATTTCATTTAACAGACATAATATTCATCTTCTTAATTCTTATACGTTTGTCTTAGCATATAAGCAAACATTAATGAATGAATTGTAAATCAAACGCTCACGAAGCTAAACAAAGAAATCAGAAAGTTTGTTCGTGTTTGTTTATTTATCCAAACTGTCGAATACCCAACCCACGGATGACGTTTGATGGATCTTCGGTGACGTCAAGAGCTCTTATCCTTGCTTGCTACAAAACAACAAACCGTTAGCCTCGTCACGGGGGACCCCGGGAGGGGGATCCGTGACCAAGCTCCAGCGTGAGAGTAAGTAAACTTGCCGGAAATGAGAGGAGCTTCTTCCGGTGAGTATGATCACCGGGAGGTTTCCTCTTTGGTGTGAATCTTATTTGTGTATGTGTAGATAATAAATATGAGGGAATATTGGTCGGGGATTAATGTGTGTAGTAAATGAGGATATATTAAATGAGTGAGAGCTGGAGATGATGATACCTGCTGTTGCTCTTGTATGCCTTCTTGTAACACCCCGAAAATATAAGACATTATATCGGAATTATAAAGCATAAATAAATGGGAGTTTACTAACTAAGAATTTTAACCTAGTTAGTTAACTAGTCTAGAAATAGCTTATAACTTGATTAAAATCTACCAAACTATATGTTGAACAAAGTTGAGGGACCATAGTTGTTTAATTTGAAACTAAATGAAGTGGAACTAATAAAAAAATAAACCAAACACCCCAAATGGAGGTGTTGGTCGACCAGAACATCTCAGGGGCGACACCCACTTCTCCCAAAAACCTAAAATCTCATAATCTTGCAAATTGAAGGGTTAAATCCAAGTAGAAATCAAGAATTGAGCCTAGAATCGTAATCCTCATTGCAAGAGGATCCTAAGGTATGTGAAATTTGATGAAAACTATCAACTTGAAATTCTCATGATTCTGAAAATTCTGAAATTAGATGCTTGCATGTGTGTTATTTGGTCGGATTAAAGTTGATTAGGTGTTTAGAAGTAAAACCTAACTAACTATTGGAGAAATCATGCCCAAATTCAGAGAATTCTATAAATCCATGGAAGCTAGGTTATGGGTTTTATAAGATGATGATGAACACTAGGATTTGAATGATAATTCTAGTATAAATTTCATCATAGGAGGTAATTCCTGTGATATTGATGTTAAAATGTGTGCAAGGTTACTAATTAAAGTGAAATTGAGGTTTAAATTGCAAGTCATGAACTTGGAAATGATGGTAGGAAAATCAGACCCGTTAGGTGTTTGTAGAAATGCCTAAGTGAGGATTTTTGATGTTAAATTTGATGAGAACGCAGATTTGATCATGTTTCACAATGATATGAATATGGTCATGGAAAGAGTTCTAAACAAGTTGTAAAACTGAATTTTCTAGGCAAAGAGTCCGGATCATCAAGCGGACAAGCCGAAGGGAATTCACGGGGGAAAGGCGTGCTCTAAAGGTACGAATTTACCATTTCGTTACATTATGAATTAATTAATAGTTCTATGTTGTAGTTTCGAAAACATGGTAAACAATATAGTTCAATATATCACGGAAGTGACCTTCGTCTTTGTCAAGAGAGACGGGTCAAAACAATTGCTAGAAAATTTACGTATGTAACTTGACCCGTTATATTTATTTCTCGGATGATTCAAATATGAAATTTAATCTTGAATAAGAGTTATTTCGAACTAAGCATTGAAGTCGTTACATTGATTGATTTATTAAAATTCAGTCGGTTTGCGTTGGTAGTCGTCACATAGGAGGATTTCCTTAGACGAGCCAAACGGGTCAACTAATCAAGTGAAACATGATTTATATATACTCCGAAACATGATGGATAGTGTTATGTTATTAATTAATATTTGTCACATTATTAGAAATACTAGAATTTGGTTGATATGGGTTGATAGGAAAGCAAATTACAGGAATTGTTTTGAATAAGATGGACCAACAAAACAAAACATTGATTTCCAGTTCTTACCGTAAATTACGGTCTTACCGTAATTTACGGTAATGGTCAGACTTGTTACGGTGCATCCCTACTGGTTTACGGTAACCAGGGATTTTTGGGGCACACCGTAAATTACGGTGAGACCGTAATTTACGGTGAACCCAGAATAGTTGTTTTGAGGGTATTATTTCAAGTGTGATGTTTCTCATTGTGATTATGTTTTGCAATAACGATCAAAACTAATGAGTTTATCGTTTTGATCTTAGGTAAATTAGTGAAGCTTATGGATGGCGATCAAGTGATAAAGTGAAGAACCGAACACTAAATTTTGAAGCTTCCGCAATGATTTAAATCTTTTGTAGTCTTTGTGTATGGGTTATAAATACACGTTAAACAAATTTTGAAATGATGTAACTTAGTCATAGTTGATTAAGACCTTGGTATCTAATGATCTTCTTATATGAAAGTCATGTAATTAAACTATATTTTCTTTTTCTTAAATTTAAGGGTTAAAAAAAAAATTTTAGGGTGTTACACTTCTCTTATATAATGCCCAGCCCTTATCTCATTAGATATTTCCCACATGTGATCTAACGGTTTCTGGAGGTTCTCGGGGAGTGCAGACACGTGTCTGGCTCTTAGCGGCGAGATGTTTCCCCTCATTAATGTTCCAATCGGAGAAGTACGAGATTTCAGACATGATCCCATTCTTATCAAACATTAAATGAAGTCTGCTGCCTTTACTAGCTGTTTTCCCGCCTATTTCCAAAATGGAGAAACCTTAGTGGACAAGGTTATCATGCTTGATGGGCTTTTTAAACAGTTGGGCTTCTAGATAAAAAGGCCCAAAGCGGGTTAAGTGGGTTTACCCACTGGCCCGTCGTCAAGTCATCTTTAGTCCCTGGTTCTGAGACCCGAGGCTCATGATCCAGGGCTGAGCCATAACTGCTTTGAGAATGGTTTTTTTTTTTTTTTTTTCTAGTGGGTCCTTCTAGGATCGGTTGTAATGAACCATCTCCACTAATGATTACATCGCCGGTTTCGTTATAGCGGGAGTTAGTCCCGAGGCAACACGTGTCCCCTATTTTGAATTTTGAAGAGACAACCGACGCGACGGTTACCTGCACATCAATCGTATCTCTTTAAATACCCCATTCCCCTTTTCCGATTCCTTACTCCAACATCTTTGAATCCCTTTTTTCTTTCTCCGTGATACTTCTTCTTCTCCGATCATGAGTCGTGGCGGACGCTCATCCATAAGGTCCGTGTTGACTGCAAAAGACTTGAAATCCTTTGTTAAAACATATAACATCCCTGAGCGGTTCTCTCCTTCGTTGCCGGGACCTGACGATTCAGCGGAATGCACACCGGAAAGAATCCCAATCTATACCCTGGCCTTCTCTTCCTGTGGGGTACGGTACCCCCTTTCCGCATTTAAGATTTCTTTGCTTCGTCATTTCGGTGTGCACTTCTCACAGATTCACCCCTTGGGATTTATGAGGGTAGTTCATTTCGAGCTGTCCTGTGCCGCTATCTCCGGGGAACCCTCTGTCCCTCTATTCTGTATGTTTTACCGGCTGATTTCGGACGAAGATTGGTTTACCTTTGCAAAACGGCCGAACGGTGTTTCGAGACCTTGTTACAGTTTTATGCCAACCTCTACCTACCCAAAAGACTGGAAGTGTAGATTCATATTTGTATCTGCGGCTATGTTTCCGGAGTCCCCTGTTCCAAAGGATCTTGATGCCGCTATTGAGGACACCATTCCCACCCTTTCTGCAGCCGAGACTGTTCAGTGGAAGAAGATGTGTGATAACCCAACAAGGGCGTTTACTTTCTCTGAGGGAATGCTTGCTATGGGGGGGCTGAGTCCCTCTTATCCTGTCCGTCCGAGGGCTTTTTTCGGCAAGAAAGGTATTTCTTTGTTCTTGGTTTGCCTTTTGCATTTATTCTTTCATTATTCTTTTGGAGATTCCGTAGTCATCTTTTGTGTCTTCTTTTTGTATAGAGATAACTCTGTGGAGACTTATTCAGGGTGATTCCAAGGATGTAAAGTATGTGGTTGATGATGAGGTTGACCCCCGGTTGAATGTGGAAGCGCAGGTTATGAGGGGGTCCGTCCAGGCAGGGGGTTCTGTTACCCTGGGTGGTGTTGAGGGGGACTCTTCTGGTGAGGAGGAGAGTTCTCCCGACCTTCCTCCCGTTCATCCTTCTGGTCCGAGTGACGATGAAGAAGTGGAGATATAGCTGGTTCGTAAAAGGAAGTCTGCTAGCCCCCAGTCGGATCCTGTACCTCGTAGCATCCGTCAGAGGCTTCGTAGTGCCAGTGGTCAGAAGCTTCCCCCTCCCTCTAGAGCCGCTTCTGATCTTCCTCTTGCTGGGGCCAAGGGTTCCTTGTCTAAGCATTTGAAGTCCTCAAGCTTAGTGAGTGCCCCGTTACTGGTAGGTTATCCCTTTTCTTCTTCTTTCTTTCCATGTCATTTCTGATTTATCCCCCTTTTTTTTGTTTTAGGGGAGTTCCCGGGAGCCTATAGAAATTCAGACTGGTCCTTCCCCCCCCCCCGTATTCGGGACAAATCTTCTGAGGTGGGAGTGGCTCGTTTTTTCTCAGCCTTCGACCTTTCTCCCCCACATGCTACTGGGACTAGCAAGCCTGCTGCTCTTGAAGGCCCTGTTCATCGATCCCCTCTTGCCCCTTTGTTTGCCGATGCCCTCCCCTTTACTTACGTCCCTAAGTGGAAGATAACCGATTCTTCCGTTATAGGGACTCCTGAAGCTGCCAGGGACTTCCTGAGCCATGCTGTCCCTCCCTCTCATAAGTTTGTAAATTCCGCCCTGAGGGATGATCTTTTTGACGACCAATACAGTATGTCCTTGTGTGAGAACTTTTTCAGGGGTGCTGGGATGTTGCAAAGGGTTGATGATCTGAGGAAGGCGAACGAGGGGCTTAAGGCTGAGCTTAAGGCTTCCCAGTCGGTTGTTGCTGGGCTTAGGAGCCGGGTGGTTGACGCTGAGAGGAGGTTACAGGAGGAGAAGGTGCATAGTCTTCTCCTTCCCCCCCCCCCCCCTCTTTTTTTTTATACTTGTTGATTCTTTGTTCAGGGAGCTGGGGCTATGCTGGAGAGGAAGGAGCGGGCTTGGGAGCGGGAGATGGCGTCGTTGGTTGAGGAGAAAGAGGAACTTGCTGCTGAGCTGAAGCATTTGAAGGAGGTCGACTCCGTTTCCCAGGAGCAGCTCAATACCATTTACTCAGACTACGGAGTGACTGCTGATGATAATCAACGGTTGGCGGGAGAGAAGCATTGGCTAATTACTGAGGGTTTTGGGGCCTTCCTTTCTGCTGTGGCTCAGTCGGAGGACTTTAAAAGTGGTTTGGAGCAGGTGTATAGGGCCTACAGGGATGTTGGGTACCAGTCGGGATTGAAGGATGGCTACAAATACTCCGCTCAGGGCTTGGATAGGAAGGAGACTCCTCTGTATGACTCCAAGGTCAAGAAGAAGCTGTCCAAGCTGAACGAGGAGTTTGGGCATAAGACCCCCGCCATTCTTGCTAAGATCCTGGAGCATCCCTTGATTTCAATTGATGAACTGAAGGCCATGTTCTCCTCTGCCGGTCCCTCGTCCCCACCGTCTCTTTCTGGGGGTGACCCCCAGTGAACTCTGAATATTTGACAAATTTCGATGTGGTTGTAATAACTCTAACTCACTTTGGGATATTTGTATGTTTTGCTTGGCTTTTTTGGATGGTCCTTTGTGTTGGGGACCATTTTGATCGCTAATCGTATGGCTTATGGTTATGTATAGCTCCTTCTTTGCTTTGTTGTCTGTTCCCTGTCTTGTTTGTTTTTGTTTTGCAGGGGTATTTATCGAAGGCTAGCTTGGCAGTTTCCTGAGGACTTTCAAACTGTTTTAGTGAGGAGCCATGTTTTCATCTTGCCCTGTTTGTAATCTCGTCTATTGTTTGACTCTTGCCCAAGTTGTTGGGGCTTGTTTTTTGTATATGTACTTTGTATTAAATAAAACATGTTTCTCCTTTATGATTTTCCATATATGGGTGTGTCTGCGTTATTTGTTTTTTATTGTTTGCTTCGTTAAACTGTGATTGTCTGTTCGAGGCCAATCGGTGGACAAGTTTATAATACGGTGTTATGTTTTTAACTTGCTTTTGTCCGTTTTAGGTTAGCTAGACCTTTATTAGCCCCACGGCCGGGCTTTGGGCATGCTTTGAATGCCTCATACACGTGTGTTTGTTTGCTCTTGTTTAGATGTAAAGGGTGTTCATAGGCACGTCTGCCTAGGTATGGTTACCCATAGTTTTCAAAATGGGACGTCTTCGTCCGTCCTTCATTTAATCTTAGGGGGATCTATACCTCCCGTCATAGACTGTTTACAAAAGTTCCATCCTCTTGGGGGGAGATCCCCGTACATATAGCTATCTATTACAAAAGTGGCTCTCGGCCGTTTTTTCTTGGGGGTGCACCCCTTACATATAATACTTCCTGAGCTGCATGAGGTTCCAGGTCCTGGGGACCTCTTTTCCCTCTAGCGTCTCCAACTTGCATGTTCCCTTACCGTTTGCCCATGTGACTCTGTATGGTCCTTCCCAGTTGGGGCCCAATTTCCCGGTGTTTTCTTGCAGACTTGCCTCGTTGGCTCTGAGAACCAGGTCCCCTGGGACAATGTTGAGTTTTTTCATCCGGGTGTTGTAGTAACTTGCCAGGAGTTTTTTGTAGTGAGCCTCCTTCACTGCTGCTATCTCTCTTCTTTCTTCCAATAGGTTCAGGTTCATCCTTAGATCCTGTTCGTTCTCCTCATCCCTTAACCTCATACGGGCGGTTTGGGATCCGATCTCTGCCGGGATCATAGCTTCCGTTCCGTAGGTAAGGCTGAACGGGGTTTCCCCATTGCAGCTTTTGGGAGTGGTTCGGTATGCCCATAGCACAAATGGAAGTTCTTCCAGCCAGCCTTTCTGTTTTCTCCCAAGCCTACCCTTCATTCCTTTGATGACGCTTTGGTTGGCTCTCTCCACCAACCCGTTACTCTGGGCATAGGTGACGGAGGTAAACACTTGCTGGATCCGCATCTGCTCGCACCATGGTTTGAAGGGTCTTCCAGCAAATTGGACCCCGTTGTCGCTCACCAACTCCTTCGGAACCCCATACCTGCATATGATGTTATCCAACACGAATCTTCTCATCTGGTCTCCGGTGATCTTTGCCAAGGGCTTTGCTTCAATCCATTTAGTAAAGTAGTCAATGGCCACCACCACGTACTTGACCCCTCCTGGGCCCTCCGGGAAAGGCCCAATTATGTCAATGGCCCATTTCTGGAACGGCCAAGATGTCGAGACTGGGACCATAGGGTGCTTGTGCTGGTGGGTCATCGGTGCATGTACTTGGCAGTTATCGCACTTCTTGATTTCTTCAGACGCCGTCTCGTACATTCGCGGCCAGTAGAACCCTGCATTCATTACTCTTCTTACTACCGTTCTTGGTCCTGAGTGCATTCCGCAGATTCCCTCGTGCATCTCCCTGAGCACATATTCGGCCTCTTCCATATCGATGCATTTTAGGGACGGGCCCAGGTACGACCTTCGGTACAGCTCCCCCTCAATCAATTCATATTGTAGGGCTTTAACTCTTATTTTTCTGGCTGCCCAATCCCCCTCGGGTAGAGTTCCGTCCCGGAGGAAGTTAACGATTGGGGTCATCCAGGTTTCCTGGGGGCCTTCGATCGTGGCCACCTCCGTCGTGTCAGGACTTCTACTTTGACTTCCTTTGCGAGATGGTCGAATGCCACTGAAGCTAACTTGCTGAGTGCATCAGACTTCCTGTTCTTCCCTCGAGGGATGTATTCTAGTTTGAAGGTTCTGAATGCTTCAGCTGTCTCCTTAACCTTCGCCACATATCGAGCCATGGTGCTATCCTTGGCTTCATATTCCCCTTGGTATTGCTTTACTACCAACTGTGAATCGGTGCTAGCCTCTACGTGTTTTGCTCTCATCTTCTGTGCCAACCTCATCCCGGCTAAGAGGGCTTCGTACTCGGCGGTGTTGTTGGTGTTCTCGAAATCCAGCCTTACAGCGTATGTCAGCTCTACCCCCTCGGGACTTATCAGTGTGATTCCGGCCCCGCTTCCTTCTTCGCTGGATGCTCCATCGGTAAGCAATTTCCACACCGCCTCATCTTCCTTCTCCCTTTCTTCTTTCTCTAAAGCTTCCCATTTCAAGAGTTCCCTTTCTTCGTCCTCAGGAACTTCTGCTAAGAAGTCGGCCAGTATCTGCCCCTTTATGGCTGTCCGGGGCTTAAACTCCAGGGAGTGTTCCCCTAACTCCACAGCCCACTTAGCTAGCCGTCCTGACAACTCTGGCTTCCTGAGTACCTTTTGAAGGGGCTGATCAGTCATTAAAGTGATCTTGTGCTCTTGGAAATACCTCCTGAGCCTTCGGGATGCGAAGACAAGGGCTAATGCGAGTTTCTCCAAGGGCATGTACCGTTCCTCAGGTCCTTTAAGTGTCCTGCTGATGAAATATATGGGTATCTGCTTCCCTTCCCTTTCTACCATCATGACCGCACTTATGGTCGTTTTTGAGGCGGATAGATATAGGAGCAATGGGTCCCCGGGTACTGGGGTGGCCAGCATTGGGAGCTTGCAGATGTATGCTTTCATTTCTTGAAAGGCTGCTTCGGCCTCTGTGGTCCATTTAAACTTGTTTGTTTGGAGGCAGTCTTTCAATACCTTCATGAAGGGAAGGGTCTTATCAGCCACCTTCGACAAGAAACGGTTTAATGCTATCAGCCTTCCGTTTAATTGCTGGATGTCCTTCAGGGACCTGGGGGATCGCATCTCGGCTACCGCCTGGGTTTTCTCAGGTTTTGCCTTGATCCCGCCCCTGGTGACTACTACTCCCAGGAAATTCCCCTCCTCTACTCCAAAACAGCACTTCCCAGGGTTTAACTTCATGTTTACGTCCTGCATGGTGTGGAGAGTCTCGGCTATATCACTTATCATGGCCGTCTCCGTCAAACTTTTGACAACAATATCATCAACGTACACCTCCAGGTTCCTCCCTCGTTGCTCCCTAAACAAAGTGTTCATAAACCTCTGGTATGTGGCCCCAGCGTTCTTGAGGCCGAAGGGCATCTTGGTGTAGCAGAAAGTCCCTTCGTCTGTAATGAAGGCGGTTTTCTCCTCATCTTCTATTGACATTTGGATTTGGTGGTACCCTTTATAGGCGTCAAGGAAACACTTCAGAGGGTATTGAGACAGGGAGTCCACTTGGGTGTCTATTTCCGGAAGGGGATAACAGTCCTTGGGACATGCTCTGTTCAGGTCCTGGAAATCGATGCACATCCTCCATCCCCCGTCTTTTTTCTGAACCATGACTGGGTTGGCAACCCAGGACGGGTATTTAACTTCCCTGACTATCCCCGCTCTGAGTAGCTTTCGAGTTTCTTCACAGGCAGCCCTTCTTTTACTAGGTCCCATACTCCGCTTCTTTTGTTTCACCGGTTTCGCCCCTGTAAAGGTGTTAAGCCGGTGCTCTGTTAGACTCCTCGGGACCCCCGTCATGTCCCCGTGTTGGAATGCAAACACGTCTATGTTATGGAGGAGTAGCTCCTTCAGGGCGCTCTTACATTTGTCGCTCAAGTGACTCCCCACCTTGACTGTCTGTTCTGGGAATCTATCATAGAGGACCCATTCTTCCACCTTCTTTCCTTGGGACTTTCCTGGCTCTTCTTCTTTCGATACGGAGGAAACTACCTCGTAGGCAGACTTAACCCATGCAAGACCTTTTGGTGTTTGGAATACCAAAGCTCCGTGGGGTGTAGAGGCCTGTGCCTGTAGATCACCAATTCCGGGTCTTCCCAAGATTGCATTGTACTTAGAGGGTGCTCTGACTACCGTAAAGGTTAGATCTATTGTCCGGACCCGATCCCCCACGCCGACTGTGAATGGGAGCCTGATTTTTCCCAGGGGATGTGACACACTGTTGTTGAACCCTACCAATGGGATTGAGTCTTCCTCCAGCCGATCCCTTATGTCCCTGTCGAACCTAAGGAAGCAGTGTTCGTATATTACTTCAACGCCTGACCCTCCGTCCACATGTATCCTGGACACTTTGTGTCCGGCTATTACAGCCGAGATGTTCAGCGGGAGTCGTTGCACCTCGTTTTCTTCTAAATGTGGCATGAGGATGGGAGCTTTCATGCAGCTTGGGGAACCTAGGATTCTGGCCTTTACACTTCGGGTGGCATCAAACTCATTTCTCCTTCTAATCATATCAACGTCTGCCCTCCCCGGTTCCCGTGCATCTCTTCCCTTGCGATCCCCTCCCCCTTCTTTGATTTCCCTGACCAAGTGGGCCAATCTTCCCGTTCTTACTGCAGCCTCTATTTCTCTTTTTAAGTAGAGGCAGTCGTCGGTTTTATGCCCGGGGCCTTTGTGGAATTCACAATATTCGTTTGGTTGTGCCTTCGGCCCAGGCTTTATGGGTGGTGGTCTTGGGAAGGAGTTCTTTATCCTCTCAGTAGCCAATATCTCACTTGGCGTCTTGATGAGGGGGGTGAAATTATCAGAGTGCGAAGGGGGACCCCTCCCTCGGGGTTTGTATGGGGAATACGAGGGTCTCATTCTGTCATGCATCATTCTATCAAAGGCAGGTTTTCGAGAGTAGGGCGTACCTTTGTCTGGGGGTTTTGCGACTGGGGCGACCCTCCGGGGTGTGACGTCTGCCTCCTTGGCTTTGCTAACTGTGTCCTTCCCTCTGACAAAGGCCCTGACCCTGTCCATGAGGCTGTCAAATGAATGGGGGAACTCTTCCCCCAGCTTCTCGCACAACTGGGCATGTTTTAGTCCGTTTATGAAACTGCTAATCTTCATGACCTCAGGGACGTCTTTAATGTTCATGCTCTCCTTGATAAACCTTTCCATGTATTGATCTATCCGCTCGTTGTCTCTTTGCCTGATATGAAGGATCTCATTTGGATTTTTAACCACCTTTCTCTGTTGGCCAAAGTTCCTCAGGAATTTCTCGCTTAGTTCCTCGTAGCTATCTATGCCCCCCGGGGGAAGGCTGTCGAACCAAAGACGGGCCCCCTCCGTCAGGGTTTGTACAAACATGTGTCACCATGTCGGCATAGGCCATCGCCCCAGCTGTCCCGCCCCCCGAAAGGCATGCAGGTGATCCTCGGGATCTCTAGTCCCGTCATATCGGTCGAAGCCTGGGGGTAGCTTGGTCTTGGGGGGTACGGGAGCTTCCGAGATTCTTCTTGTGAACTTTGAGACTTCGGCCAGGTCTCGTGGCAAGTATGGCTGGTCCAAACCGCCGTCATCAAGGTTGTCTTTCTCTTTTCCCTTCTCCTTGTGTTTCTGGCCTGTGACCAGGTCCTCTCTTTCTTCAGAAGACATCTGCCTTAAGGCAGACATGAACGTTTCTAGTTGGTCACCGCTGTTGTTCTTGTTTTGAAGGTTAGTTCCCTCCTGGCTAGAGGGTGTGTCGAAGGAAAGCCTGGCCCTAAGGCTCTCGAGTCTTTCCTGTCTCTTCAGGTCTTCGAGATGCTTGGTTATTTTCTCCCTGTGCATGGCCACGAAATCGGGGGTGATGTGTTCCGTTCCCCTCAGATTTCCCCCTTGATTCTCATCATCTTCTTCATGAGTGATGTCCTCTACAGTGACTTTATCCAAGTCGTTTTGTGCCGTCTCAGTGACACGTAAGTTATGTGGGGTTGCCATGTTTTTAGCGGGATAAGCTGTTCTCTGGACGTCGAGTGTTTATGTGGGAACACCGGGCAGGCTGATGTCCCACGGATGGCGCCAATGTCGAATACCCAACCCACGGATGACGTTTGATGGATCTTCGGTGACGTCAAGAGCTCTTATCCTTGCTTGCTACAAAACAACAAACCGTTAGCCTCGTCACGGGGGACCCCGGGAGGGGGATCCGTGACCAAGCTCCGGCGTGAGAATAAGTAAACTTGCCGGAAATGAGAGGAGCTTCTTCCGGTGAGTATGATCACCGGGAGGTTTCCTCTTTGGTGTGAATCTTATTTGTGTATGTGTAGATAATAAATATGAGGGAATATTGGTCGGGGATTAATGTGTGTAGTAAATGAGGATATATTAAATGAGTGAGAGCTGGAGATGATGATACCTGCTGTTGCTCTTGTATGCCTTCTCTTATATAATGCCCAGCCCTTATCTCATTAGATATTTCCCACATGTGATCTAACGGTTTCTGGAGGTTCTCGGGGAGTGCAGACACGTGTCTGGCTCTTAGCGGCGAGATGTTTCCCCTCATTAATGTTCCAACCGGAGAAGTACGAGATTTCAGACATGATCCCATTCTTATCAAACATTAAATGAAGTCTGCTGCCTTTACTAGCTGTTTTCCCGCCTATTTCCAAAATGGAGAAACCTTAGTGGACAAGGTTATCATGCTTGATGGGCTTTTTAAACAGTTGGGCTTCTAGATAAAAAGGCCCAAAGCGGGTTAAGTGGGTTTACCCACTGGCCCGTCGTCACAAACTAATATAAAATCTAGTTAATATTCATTTGTTTGATAAATAAACGAATTTTCCAATGAATATTAGATTCCTTTATACCGTATGAAATTAGTTTTTACGAGCATTTTATTAACAAACAAAGGTCTTTGTCACTTTTTAAAATATTGTTGGGCAACTTTATGCATATTCTTCCAACCTACTTACAAACATGTTCAAGATATCCCATTAGGGTGAGCACAAAAATCATATAATCAAATGATTACTGAATTTAAATAACCAAACTATACAGAATCTTTATATTTTTTTTGTAAAACATATTCTATATTGGAAAAGTTTTCTTATCATTTTATTTATTTAACATATTACTTGCCAGTTGACCCCTTCCTTTTTTTATAAACTTTAGACTTTTCTTTTATATGGCATAAACCTAATGAGATTTATTAAATGATTTTTTTTTAAAAGAGAACTTCATTAAATGAAATGATCTTTAATTCATAGTTACATAGGGCTTGCAGGATCTTTAGAAACAATTCTTGGATTCGGATTGATCAAGGGAAGAAATTCTTAATCAGATACTAATGATTACAATTAAAAATTATTAACAATTACTGTTAGGTGATCAAGGATTATAATTAAATAACTTTCCCAATTGATATAAGTTAATTCTTAGTAGGGTTGTGCAATATTCGGGTGGTTGACAGGTAAAATTTGAAATCTGGTTTAGTTCTTGGTTTTAGTTTTAGCATAAAAAATTTTATATCCAGTTCTCGCCCAACACAAGGCCAACCCAATATCCCAAAAAGACGAGATTAACACACCATATATTAATCTGGTTTTTTCTCATCTAAAAATTTAGGGTTTAGGTTTACACCTTTTACTGGTTCAACATTTAATGGTTTATACTGTTTGTTTCACGAGTGAATACGTCTAAATGGTTCAAACATTTTCCTCTGATTGGTTAATCATTATACTCAGTCTGAATGGTTAAGATCCCTTTATCTGAATTGGTCAGACATTTGCCTCTGAATGATTAAACATAATATTGGTTCTTAATGGTTCAGACCTAGGGTTGGCATAACGGGTTAATCCGATCTGTTAAGACACGAACCCAAAACACGTAAACACGAACATGACACGAAATCTTATCGTGTCAGATTTTTGAAACACGAACACGAACCTGTTAATAAACAGGTTACACGAAACGACCTGCTAAGACATGAAAAAAATACCAACGTATCATACGACCTGTTTAAGACACGAACACGACCTAATTGGGGAAGCTGTGAACCGGATAGGGAATGGTGGTGTTTGTGAGAGAGATTTAAAAATTAGGGATTTGATTGCGGAAAAAAGACCATGTGTGTTTGTGTATAATTCATCTCAGAGGTACCACGATCGATGACCCCATGTCCACACCCACATATAATATTTTTTAATTTTTAATTATTAACATGTACTTAACGGGTCTTAACAGGTTAACGGGTTTTAATCTGTTTAGAGACGAAACCTGTTAAGATCTTATCGTGTCGACCTATTTTAGACACGAAAACTGTAAAGGTCAAACACGAAACATGATAACTTCGTGTAGGTTCGTGTCGTGTTATCGTGTTCGTGTCCGAATTGTCAACCCTATTCAGACCTCTTACTTGTTCCGTACTTAATGATTCAAATCTCTTACTGGTTCAGCACTTACCAATTCAAAAGTTGTAAACACTTTAGTCAGGTTTCAACCAACCACACCCCTGTCTGTTAAAGTTAAAGAGATATGAGATATGGTTTCCCTCATTCCATTTAATTTGGAAGAAAACAGAAAGGAAGGACCGCCGAATCCACTAAAGATGTGTTGGATGATAGAATGATTAGTCTACGTGTGTGATGATAACTTCAATGTGTTGCCAACTTTTTTTTTATTTTTTTTATTGTGATTATATGAAAATAAGAATTATGATGTGATGGTCACATGAAAGCACAATATCAACCCCACCACCATCATGCCTGTGTGGGGGACTTCTCCATCCTATAAACCCTTTTTGGCATATTTATATAAAAGCCCCTTTCACTATTCCAAAACCTACACTTTTTACCCTTTCACATTTATCTTGTTGTATGTGCATTCTCTTACACGGATGCTCATAAACCATTGAAACAAATCAAGCTGTCTAAATCAAAACAAGGCAACCGGTTTGAGATCCCAAAGGTTTGACTCATGGTTTGGTTTTGATCGTTTTACCAATTTAGTTCGGCCTGGAATTTGGATTCGGCTGATCAACTTTTATTATATGTATATTTTTTGTTTCATGTTTAGAAGATACACTGACGTATGTTCTAACGAAGCCATAGTTAACGGTTTTGAAAAAACTTCTATGTAAATCGCCAGTCTCTCAAAACAGTAAAATTAGCTGGTTTGCTTTGTCATTCAACGAAGCCATAGTTAATAGTTCGGTTAAGATTTTCATTAAAACCGAACCGTGAACATCCATGGTTTCTTGCAATGTTGACAGGTGTACACAAATTATGAGCACCTAATTTATATTCATATAACGTTTTAAGTTAAATAAGAAAAGACACACACGGTCTTTCATTCGATTGGATAAAAAAAGACAGGTATAAGAAATCATTGTCTTATGTCTTGTGATGCTTTGATGATTAAGTTGTTGTTTGACTTGGAATGCCGTCTATAGGTTGGGTCTATTTAGACTGGTCTCAAAGTAGGTGTGTTCTTTTTGGAAAGTTTAATATATATAATGCAACTTGACGATGGACCATCACCAAAACCCTAATTAGAAATTTAGAATGCTTGGTTGCACGAATTTAAAGTTTGGGAAGTTTAGTTATCTTTCTAGAGGATTTCCTTCTTCAAATTTTATTAAGGATAAAAATATACATCTCATAGTTCTCAAGTTAATAGAGTGTTTTTAACAGAAAACATTCCCCTTCTTTCAACATCACACAAAGTCTACTCTGAAAATTCAAATGTTGCTCACTTTATAAAACTTGAATCGACACTATTTTAATGGAGATAATCACCTGTTGCCAGTGTATCACTAGGCCAAGAAGTCATTAACAACTATTTTAGCGTGTAACACTAAAAATGATATTGTGATAAAACAAAGTTTCCTTCCTCCTTCCTCATTAGGTGCATAACAAATACGGGTGGATTTAGAAAATCATTATAGAGGCAACGTTTCAAAACTTTTTTTAAAGAGGTAACGAAATCGAAAAAACGTCAATCTTTTTCAAAATTTATACTACCGTTGGAGCGTCAAGTGGCAACAAGGGTTACCCCTTGTTGCACTCTATATCCGACGCTGATAACAAAACCCACCTAACATAGACTCTTACATTGCATTCCCCATCCCTTTCTTTCATTTACAAATGTTCCCAAAAACACAAGAATATGAATAGTGTTGTTAAACATGGAGAATGAGAATCATTTTGGAATATGAGACGAACTGCCAAATTATATTAAAACTAACCCTAATTTTTTTTTATCAAGCTATAGAGTTGAAAAAGATATGATATATATGAAATGAGATGTTAATACTTTATAAAAAGAGTTAAATGCCATTTTAGTCCCTGTGGTTTGGGCCATTTTGCCAGTTTAGTCCAAAGGTTTCATTTTTAACCTGTGGGTCCAAAAAAGTTTCACAGTTGCCATTTTAGTCCACTGGGTTAACTTCATCCATTTTTCTGTTAACGAGAAGGCCAATTCGGTCATTTTATATGGCTGAATTGCCCTTTTAGTTAACATAATTACATACAAAATGACCAAATTGGCCTTCTCGTTAACAGAAAAAATGGATGAAGTTAACCCAGTGGACTAAAATAGCAACTGTGAAACTTTTTTGGACCCACAGGTTAAAAATGAAACCTTTGGACTAAACTGGCAAAATGGCCCAAACCACAGGGACTAAAATGGCATTTAACTCTTATAAAAATTAAGTTAAACCCGAAAACTTAAATTAATAAAATTGAAGGAACCTTATGAAAAACAAGAACTTGATAAAACTTCACTTAAACTAAGAAAAGACGATAAAGAAAATAAACCCATAATCATGGATTCATGGCCATGCGGGGCTCTTCATCCAGGGGCGGATCTACCTTGATGTAAGGGGTAGCCTCCGCTACCGCTTGGCCGGAAAATTTTTGACGTTTTTAGTGTAAATTTTGGAAAATTTTGACTTTTTTTCGATTTCGTTACCGCTTATTTATAAAACGTTCCCGCTTGGTCGGAATCCAAGATCTGCCATTGTCTTCATCCTTGGTTCATACCAAATTTAAATTGTTTTTATTATTTGATGACCAGCAACTTTATCTAATATAAATAACGAATAAAATAATTAGAATGAACATCATTAACGATGACTGAAAAGTCTACTTATTAGTATTGTACTTATTAGTTTGATTGAGAACAATGAATCGGTACAGAGAGATAACTTTCGGGATAAAAGAATCATATTGATTTCTTCAAAAAAGAAAATACCATTAATTTTATTATTGTATGACACATGTTAAAGAAGTTATCTTTAAACCGGGAGAATGCGCTATTTAGGAATTTATAAGACCATTGGGTATGAGGATCGGTAGAGGGCCGCCCCCCCCCCCCCCCCCCCCAGCCACGTCGCACACCGCCCCCTTGGGGCCCGGCACGGCACTTGCGTCGGAATTGTAACGTTGGAGACGTGCCAAGCTTTTTGAATGGGGTGGGCCCTCAACGGTAACTTGCAACCATTTAAAAAAAAAAAAATCACCCCACTTTTTTACCAAACTACTTCCACTTTTCTCTCATTTTTATAAAAAAGAGTAAATTACAAGTTTTGTCCTTTATGTATGTCCAAAATTGCAGGCGCTGCCCTTTGTCTTTAAAATTGATGAGTTTTGTCCTTAATGTATGCAAATCTTGCACGTTATGTCCTTTGTGCCAAACCCAGTTAGATTTTTTGGTTAAAACTGATCATGTGCAAGGCACATGAGGGCATTTTAGTCTTTTTACCTCATTCATTTAATAGTATTTAAAACATAAAACAAAATAATTAAAAGAGTTAATTACTGTTTTCGTCCCTGAGGTTAGTAAAAAATAACAGTTTCAGTCCATTAGTTTAAAAATTGTCATTTCAGTCCATTAGTTTCATTTTCGTAACCATTTCAGTCCACTAACTTAACTCCATCCATTTATTTTGTTAACTTTGAGTTAACTAACTAATTCAGGGACGGTTTGCGTCAGTTTTAGAAACAGAGGGACTTAAGTGTAAACTCTAAAACATTAAAACAAAAAAAATAGTAAATTCCAAAAAATCAAAAAAATTCCAAAAAACCAAACAAATTCCAAAAAATTCTAAAAAATAATAAAAATTCTAAAAAATCATAAAAATTCTAAAAAATTCTAAAAAATCCAAAAAATCCGTTTCGGCGCGAACTGTTTCGAACCCGAACCGTTTCGAGCTGAACCGTCCGTACCGTTTCGACCCGAACCGTTTCGAGCTGAACCGTTTCGACGCGAACCGTTTCGACCCGTACCGTTTCGACCCGTACCGTTTCGAAGCCGTACCGTTTCGAAGCCGAACCGTTTCGAAGCCGAACCGTTTCGAGCCGAACCGTTTCGACCCGTACCGTTTCGAAGCCGTACCGTTTCAAGCCGTACCGTTTCGAACCAAACCGTGCCGTTTCGAACCGAACCCTTTCGAGCTGAACCGTTTTGAACCGAACCGTGCCGTATCGAACCGTACCGGTTCGGCTTCGAAACGGTTCGCGTCGAAACGGTTCGGGTCGAAACGGTTTGGGTCCAAAGGGTTCGGTTCGAAACGGTTCAGCTCGAAACGGTTCGGTTCGATACGGCACGGTTCGGTTCGATACGGCACGGTTCGGTTCGAAACGGTTCAGCTCGAAACGGTTCGGTTCGATACGGCACGGTTCGGTTCGGTTCGATACGGCACGGTTCGGTTCGAAACGGTTCAGCTCGAAAGGGGTCGGTTCGAAACGGCACGGTTCGGTTCGAAATGGTACGGCTTGAAACGGTTCGGCTTCGAAACGGTACGGGTCGAAACGGTTCGGCTCGAAACGGTTCGGCTTCGAAACGGTACGGGTCGAAATGGTTCGGCTCGAAACGGTACGGGTCGAAACGGTTCGCGTCGAAACGGTTCAGCTCGAAACGGTACGGACGGTTCAGCTCGAAACGGTTCGGGTCGAAACGGTACGGGTCGAAACGGTTCGCGTCGAAACGGTACGGACGATTCAGCTCGAAACGGTTCGGGTTCGAAACAGTTCGCGCCGAAACGGATTTTTTAGAATTTTTATGATTTTTTAGAATTTTTATTATTTTTTAGAATTTTTTGGAATTTGTTTGGTTTTTTGGAATTTTTTTGATTTTTTGGAATTTACTATTTTTTTTGTTTTAATGTTTTAGAGTTTACACTTAAGTCCCTGTGTTTCTAAAACTGACGCAAACCGTCCCTGAATTAGTTAGTTAACTCAAAGTTAACAAAATAAATGGATGGAGTTAAGTTAGTGGACTGAAATGGTTACGAAAATGAAACTAATGGACTGAAATGGCAATTTTTAAACTAATGGACTGAAACCGTTATTTTTGACAAACCTCAGGGACGAAAACAGTAATTAACTCTAATTAAAAATATTATTATTATATTTATAAGCTTTATTCTCAGTCACTCTCCCTCACCTCTCTCTATATCATTCTCTCTCTAAAAACACCACCTACCACCACCATCTACCACCCACAAACACCCCTTGTACCACCGCTTTCTACCCTCTGACCCAGAACCGCCGCCACATTCAGACATCACCGCCACATCCAGACATCACCGCCACATCCAGACACCACCGCCACATCCAGCACCCTCCACCCTTTCACCGCCATCTGCACCACCCTCCACCCTTTCACCGCCATCTGCCGCCACCTCCATCAACACACCACCACCACAACCACCTTCACCCACCGCCACACGACTACTTTCTCTCTACCACACTACCACCACCGTCTCCACCATCACCACCCTTTCACCGCCATCTCCACCACCCTCCACCCCTTCACCACCATTTCACCGTCTCCACCATCACCACCCTTTCACCGCCGTCTCCACCATCACCACCCTCACTGAAACCCTAACCCCAACCTGCAACAAACACCATTAAACCCACCACCCCCACTGAAACCCTAACCCCAAGAACCTACAAACCACCCAAATCAGCAACCACCACCAGAATTAGAGCGATTTACCGTTGAATTGAGGACCTTCGGTTTGTGATGTCGCCGGAGAAGACGGAGGACCTTCAGTATGTGATGTCGCCGGAGAAGACGGAGCGATTTACCCTGTACATGTCGCCGGAGAAGACGGAGTAACAAGGGTTTCCGTCACCTGCATCTCCGTCACCAGCCTTCACCACCGCATCTCCGTCACCTGCCTTCACCTGCATCTCCGTCACCTGCCTTCACCACCGCCGTGCATCTGCATCTCCGTCACCTGCCTTCACCACCGCCATTATTATTAGAGAGAGTGACAAGGGTTTCCGTCACCTGCCTTCACCACCGCCGTGCTGCATAGAGGATTAGAGAGAGAGAGACAAGGGATAGAGAGAGTGAGAGGGAGAGAAGAGAGAGAGAGAAGACATAGTTTTATTTTCTTTTTATATATATTTTTTATTTTAAATATCTTTTTTATATTTACCCAATAGTCCCTAAAGATAAATTCTTTTACACAATAGTCCCTATAATGGTGAAAAGACAAATGTACCCTCACATGCCTTGCACATGACCAGATTTAACAAAAAAAATTAACTGGGTTTGGCCTAAAGGACATAACGTGCAAGATTTGCATACATTAAGGACAAAACTCATCAATTTTAAAGACAAAGGGCAGCGCCTGCAATTTTGGAAAAACATAAAGGACAAAACTTGTAATTTACTCTATAAAAAAAACCTCTCCCAACCTTAAAAAATTATGGATCCCTATAACCAGTGTTGTAAAATCGGAATTAATCGGCGCCTAGGCGGCGCCTAGGCGCTAGTCGGCGGTTAACTGATTAATTTGGAGCTAGTCGGACCATTAATCGGTAGTCGGTCCAAGGCGGACCTAGTCGGTCCAAGGCGGACCAAATCGGCCCAAGTCGGCCCACTCTTTTTTAGTTTAAATCTGGCCCAAACAAATGTTTTTAACCATTAAATACATGGCCCAACTTGTTTAGTTCCAACCTGGCCCAAAAAAAACATGTTTTTAACCCATTAAAACATATTCCATGAGACCATGACTGATATGTTAATGTTTAAATACTTAAATTGCTATGTTTTAAACTTCATTGTTTAAATTTTAAACTATTTTTAAGTATTATATTGATATTAACGTGTGTATTGAATACTTAAATACTTGATTAGCTATGTTTTAAACTTAGTTGTTTGAATTTTGAACTATTTTTAAGTATTATATTGATATTAATGTATGTGTATATATATAAATTTAAAAATTATATATATAAATTCCGATCCGATTAATCCCGATTAATCCTGATTAATCCCGATTAATCCCTAGTCGGTACTCCACCGCCCGACTGGCGCCTAGCGATCTCTACAACACTGCCTACAACCCAAATAATCCCAACTCAAGTTCACACTCGTTTTCGTCATCCGGCTACACACCCGTAATGGACAACGCTTTTGCCGGTTGCCAACAAATGCCAAACGCTTTCAACCAATACCCGTTCAACCCAATGCAAATGCAACTCCAGGTTTTCGTCATCCGGCTACGCACCCGTAACTTTAGGGTTTTTTTAAGTGTGTTTTTTTTTAATTTAAATGTAACTCAAGGTTTTTTTTAGGTGTGTGTTTTTTTTTTATTTAAATGTAACTTTAGGTTGTTTTTTTTAGGTTTTATTTAAATGTAACTTTTTTATTTTTATTTACTTTGTTTTCATTAATTAATTAAATCAAATAAATAATAATAAAAAAATGGAGGAGGAGTATCCACCACACCCTTGGATAGTCTCCAAGGGGAGGGTCCTTCTCCCATGCTTACGTGGCGCTTATGTGGAGGATAGTCCCTTTGGAGACTATCCTCCCCATACCCAATGATCTAAATGTCTTGTTAATTGATGGGATAAGGTATAACTAGGGGTGAGTATCGGGTCAAAAAACCGGACCAACATAGCTTGGGTCGTTCTGAGGTTGGTTGAGTTGATTTGGGTATCGGGTTGGTTTGGACTGAAATAATGTTGTATTAATAATTAAACAAAAGAATAACAAAGATAATCAACAAAACATACATATTTTTAGAGCATTTAGATCCCATTCTTTATATTCATTCATTCAATAAAATTTAAGAAAGATCTTTAAAAATACCACTCCATCTCATTCCTTACACCTTATCCATATATATTTTTATGGATAAAGGGATCGGATGTTGGGGAGTTTAAAAAATAAGAGGAAAAATATATGAAATTATGATTTCTGAATTCTAATGAAATTATATAGTCAAGGATAAAGCATGGATGTGAATACTCTAAAAATGCAAAAAAAACATACTGCAATGTTTAAAAACATTCTGAGTATTTCAAAAAAAAAAAAAAAAAAAACATTAGAATTGTTTATTAACACTTAAATTCCTCATTATCTATTATCTAAATATTAATAAAAGACTACAAATAATGCCACATGGCATTCTTTCCTTCAAGCTCATAAATTTTATTTACATTTGTTTAATATTGTTTAATATATTTTTTTTAATATTAATAACCAATATATAGATATCACTTATCTTTTATCTTTTTCCTTATCTTTATTTTAATATTAATAAATTCAATTAATAATATTATAATATCTAAATCTAATATCTAATAAATTATTAATATCTCTTCAACAAATATGAAATTAATTAATTCATAAATATTAAACTAATCAAAAAATAATAAATAGTTTGTAACCATACTGTGTATTATGCCGATAATAAATAATTATTTAACCATTAACCCATTAACTAGAGTTTACTTTACTAATATAATAGTTTATTCAAGTTTTACAAAAACAAAACTTTTAACTTTTTTTTGTAATTTATGGTATTGTACCTCATGTATAGGATTTTTTTTTCTTTTTTTTATATCTAACCCAAAACTTTTACTCTTTTGCAATTTAGACCCTTTGTTTTTTTTACTTTTAACCTAAAGCATTTCATCTTTTGGAATTTAACCACAACTCTTTTTATTTTTCAATTTTGGTCAACCATATTTTTCATCATTCCCAAGTTTTTTCGTTTCGTTCTAAATGTTGTGAGTCAACGCACCGTAACGTGCGTGTAGGGTTCAACATTTTTTCGTGTATTTTTTCCCGTTTGGCCCGTCGCAACGCGCGGGTCCTGGATTGACTTAGTTATTATTTATATGTTTTACGTTTCGGTTTAATTTCTCTGCAACGAGCGTGCGTAATTCAAAGATTTTATGTCTGCTTTTCGCGTGGTTTTATTTTTTCCGTTTTTATTTATTTTGTTTTTACGAGTTTTTCCGATGTTGGTGATTGCTGATAGTAGTATAACATTGGTACTACTTGACACAGTTTTACGAAAACCGCTACAATGCGGGGGCTTAATACTAGTAAGCATTAAAAGCATTGATTTTTTTATGATGACTAAATTTTTTGAATCGTGAACTCACTTTCAAATTAAACTAGCTATTTTGTGTGTGAAATTAATCATCAATTAGGTTGAAAGTTTTCGCAAAGAACAAGAATGTATTATCTGTGATAATAAATTGGTAAATTCGTATCTTATATTGACCAAATATCTTGATATAGGAGTTGAACCGTCACAATAATTGAGATGAAATGTTGTAACTCTTCATGAAAGGGTACAATAGTTGAAAGTTATGAGTTATATCAGTGAAACTTATGTAGAAGCAATATCAGTAGTAACATAGTATTACTTTTGCCCCAAGTTGCAACTACTCAGTTAATGTTGAACTTAGTTATTAATGCTAGATAGTGACTTTCCACTGATGCTACTTGCCATTGTTGAACCAAGTTGCTACTGATGATCTGTGACCAAAGAAGATCTATTTCTTGCATCTCATAAGAGTGTTGAATGAGTGTGTGCACTCCACATCTATTAAGTCTTATAAATACTTATTTTTATTTTTTATGACCAGTTAAAATAAAATGACATTGATAGCACTAAAATAACCACCATCAACAAATAGTTAATAACATATTATGAACATTAAACTCAATAGCTAGTTAACATATTATTATGAACAACTTGCATTTTATAACAAACGTGATAATATTAACTTGATGTTGATTATTTTTTTAAATATATGTAATATACGAATCTATAACCTAATATATAGTATATAATATGTAGCATAACAAAATCCTACTCGAATATATACAATTCCACCTCTAAACAAAGACTAATATGGCAATTTGTAGCATTAAATCTAAATTATTATCATAATATACAATTCCACCTCTAAACAAAGACTGATATGGCAATTTGTAGCATTAAATCTAAATTATTATCATAATATACAATTCCACCTCTAAACAAACAAAGGCTATAAAGAAAGACTAATATGGAAAATTGTAGCACTAAATCTGAATTATCAAAAAATAATAATAAAAAACTTGAATTGCTTTTGCTTTTGCTTAACACGACTTTATCAAGGTATTATGTGATGAGTCACCAATTAAGCTTCACGCGTGTACACACACTTACGTCCACATTTTCATTTTATTTACACACATAACAAGTGTACACTCCAAAACCACCATTCATGGACTCCATATTCCTCCCATCCACCACCGTCATCCTCTACGCCGCCGTAGTAGTCATTTTCATCTTCATCAACGAACGACGTCGTCTACGTAAATCGCCACCGTCACCGGTGGCCGTTAAGAGAACTCTCTCAGGAACCATGGGCTGGCCTTTCATTGGTGAAACCCTAGATTTCATTTCATGTGGCTACACCGATCATCCTCAATCGTTTATCGATAAACGCCGTCTCTTGTTAGTATTTAACTCCGATTATGTATTCGTTCGTTTGATACAAGGGTCATACTATTCCCACACTACGTTAAGTGAATCCTCAAATAGCCATTTAAAGTTCATTTAAATGGCTGTTCAACGAATTCTCAAACAGCCGTTTAAAGTTCATTTAAACGGCTGTTTGACGAATCATCAAACGACCGTTTAAAGTAGATCGTTTGGTGCAAATTCAAACCGCTGGTTTAAACGGTGTGAGATTAGAAAGCTAAGGGTAATATTAATTTAAAATATTATTAGTAGTTTAATAAAAGTTTGTGGTATTTGGATGATAGGTATGGGAAGGTGTTCAAGTCACATTTGTTTGGTAGTCCAACGATCGTGTCGACTGATGCAGAAGTGAGTAGGATCATATTACAAAGTGATGCCAAGAGTTTTGTGCCGTGTTATCCGAAATCGTTGACGGAGTTGATGGGAGAGTCGTCGATTTTGCGGATAAATGGAAGTTTACACCGGAGAATCCATGGGCTTATTGGTTCTTTCTTCAAGTCTCCTTATCTTAAAGCTCAAGTCACTTCGAACATGCGAAAACTGCTTTTGCAATCCATGGCTAGTTGGAATGAAGATCGTCCTATTTACATTCAAGACGAAACCAAACATGTATGCACTCTACTCTCTCTTTCTCTAAGTTTTTAAGTTTATTTCAAATGTTGGGAAACACAAATTAGTTACCACATAATGCATTTGTTACCATTGCTTTGAACATAAACATAAGAATTTATACAAGTGGATTATATGATTCTTAGGGTTTTCAACATAATATAGGCTGACTTGTTTGTGTATATGTAGTATTTTTATTTTTAGCTATTTTAATTGGTTTTCTTGCATCTAATATGAATATGATATTGATGATGATTTAAATCAATGATTATTTGTAAAAGTTTACCAAATGTTTTGGGGTTGTTTCCCTTGCAAAATCTACTTCATAATTAGAATTAAGAAATATATCATCGCATTAAAAACTTGATTTTATCAATCAATGCTAATCTTTGCTCATCCGCCATTTAAGTCTTTATGATTATATATTATTACTTATATTTAATATAATTAAAACCACTAATTATAAAAGTTTGCCAAACTCTTCCAGGGTTTTTCTAATTATACAATAACTTTTGTATAAAATAAACCTAAAGCAAGTTGCTTCATTTGACCATATTTAAATATTATGATCTTTAACTTTGCACAAAAAAAAAATGATATCTGATATTTCCAATGATGTTTATTTAAAATTTAGACATTTTTTATGCTTATTCAGTGTATAATCAAGATATCTAAAAAAGTAACTAAATGCATTGAAATTTTATGCAAATTTTAATGTTTTTTTTTTCTATTTTCATGTAGTGGTAGTTAATTATACAATAAAGTAGGTTATTTTATTGTGACGTTATTAGATTAAAGTTTCAAAAACATTATTTCTGATTTTAATTAGTTTTGAATAACAATAAAAGCTATATCTTCGTTTACAATGTAAACACAATGTGTTGATTGTTAACTAGTTTGGCCATTTGTAAGAAGAACAAAACAAAATCGTAAAACCAAAAAGTAGTTTGTTTGGGTATTTTAAGTGTGGGGAAAAGGGGTTTAAGCAAATAGCAAGTTACAAAAGTAAATGTTAACTTTTGATTTTTCTCAACACTTTTATGGTATAAAGCAATTACAACCCTTATTATTGGTTACATAATCATTATAATGTAATTATAATGTCTACAAATATCACTTCCATATGGTCCATGTTACTAATCATATGTTCCCCGCCTCTTTTACATGTTATTTTCATAATATTCATGCATTCAAATGTAAATTTGTACGATATGGATATCGATCCATTGAGTGATCGTTATTAAAAAAATATGCATAGCGGCCTGATTATTGTGTCTCTTGATTATTTTTAGATTGCGTTACAAGTACTGGCGAAAGCGTTGATCGGTTTGGATCCGGGTGAAGAGATGGAGTTTTTGAGGATCCAGTTCCAAAAGTTCATTGCAGGACTCATGTCATTACCCATAAAATTACCCGGAACACAACTTCATCGATCATTAGAAGCCAAGAAAAAGATGGTGCAATTAGTCCTTCAAATTATTCATGACAAAAGGATAAATGGTGGTTCTATTTTACAAGATTCGAAGGATGTGGTTGATGTGTTACTCAACGATAAGAGCGAAAAGCTAACAGATGAATTAATATCCGATAATATGATTGATTTGATGATTCCTGGAGAGGACTCAGTCCCTTTACTTATAACTTTGGCCATCAAATATTTATCAGATTGTCCCAAAGCTCTTCATCAACTTAAGGTACCGGCATGTGTTATACTATGTGTAAAGTTACTAAAAAATAGACTAATTAATTATGTGGACAAATTACCTAGATAAACAAGTTTTAGCAACTAAGTTATATATTAGCAACCAGCCAAATCCGTAGCTAATGGTTTTTCGCTACATATTTGTGCGGATTTTGGCCGTAGCAAATATCGATGCAAACTTTTATGTTTTTAAAAACTTACAAGTATGGAATGTTTAATTATTTTCACAAAACTATAAAGTTAAGCTACTTTTACACCCTTTCCTTGTAAGTGTGATATAAACTTATTATTTTGAAATGTTAATATAAATCATAAAGTTATCCCATATATTTGTTGTAATGCAATAATAAAATCATTAGATTGATTCATGTTGCATGGCCTTATGATAATGAAGGTGACATGCACTATTAACAGTTGCATAGTATTTAATCCACCTTTAGTAGTTGTGATGATCATTTTTCGCCATCGTTTCACTCTAATAATCATTTTCTCACCTACTTCACTGTGTAATGATGATGACTAGGAGGAAAATTTGGAGCTAAAAAGACGTAAAAAGGACCTCGGAGATCCGTTGTGTTGGGATGATTACCTATCGTTACCATTTACGCAAAATGTAAGTTGAACTTGACGCGCTAGAGCCCTATGGTTTCCCTAAATCAACAATGTACACTAATTACTGGTGATAACACTAAAAATGATTAAACAGGTGATCACAGAAACCCTAAGATTAGGAAATATTATAATGGGGGTGATTCGAAAGGCTATGAAGGATGTGGAGATCAAAGGTTACCTTATACCAAAAGGATGGTGTGTGTTGACTCATTTCAGATCAGTCCATCTTGATGATAATCACCATGAGTCACCTCTGCAATTCAACCCTTGGAGGTGGCAGGTAACTAAATAATAATAAACATGTTGGTGTAGTAATACATTGTGCTATATTATTAAACCATATGAAAATTTGAATATTTTGTGATGCATAGGATAGGGATATGAGCAGTGGTAGCAGCACTTACTTCACTCCTTTTGGAGGTGGACTCAGGCTATGTCCTGGGCTTGATTTAGCCAGACTAGAAGCTTCCATATTCCTCCACCATTTTGTTACTGAGTTCAGGTAATTATTAATAATATAAAGGGTAAAATGGTAATTTCACCACTAGTCAAATGACGACCCATTTTCCTAACTTATTTTTTGAACCATAATTTCCTAGATTTCTTAGGATAAATACATCACAACCTGCAAAGTACCCATTTTCTGAACTATGACCGTTAATTTCTTAACCTAAGTCGGTGTCAAATAACTACACTGCCCATGATATGAGTATTAAAACACTAGCATCATTAATGCATAGGGACGGACCTATAGTTTTACAAGGGGTAACCCCCGTTTCCCCTTGACGCTCCGACGGTAGTGTAAATTTTGGAAAAATTAGACGTTTATTCGATTTCGCTACCCCTTTTTTTTTGAAACGTTACCCGTATGTGGATTTTCTAGATCCGCTACTATTAATGCATGCATGCATGTATAGAGACTAAACTTGACAACTTGTTATTGGCATTGATGTATTGCATGCAAATGCAGATGGGTAGCTGAGGATGACACCATAATAAACTTCCCAACAGTAAGAATGAAGAACAGGATGCCAATTTGGGTCAAAAGAGAGAATTAGTGAAGGTGGGGTAGAGGGTTATGATTTTCTGGGCCCTTGGATTGGAAAAGTAAAGCTGGGTGAAGATACTAAACTAAGCACACGTACGTGTAGGGGCCATGAAATGAGTTACTAAAATATTGGTCTCTTAGACACATGCATGTTAAAAAGGACACAAAGTGGAGAAAATAGGAACCTTTTTATGTAAACTTTATTAGGGTTAAAGTTATAATTTTGCATAGTTTGGGTTTAAATTTCAAACTGAATTAGGGATTAAATGTTGCCAGCTAGTAATGTTTACCAATATCATACCTAAGTGTATAAAAAGGTAGGAAGTGTATCTGTTATAAAGATTCATGGAACCATATTGGGTTGTTTATTATTTAACTAGTTTTGTATATGTGGAACTTAAAGCATCTCCAACGATAAATTAACACCTGTATAAATTAGCAAGTTTTATATGCATAAGGACTTGAACATTATGCTTTGCACATTATTCAAAAAAAAACTTGACTTTTTAGTTTTAACCCAAAGGTTTGTATCTTTTACAATTTTAACCCTACATAATTTGTTTTTTTAACTTTAACCCAAAACTTTTCATTATTTGCAATTTAACTTACAACTTTTGTCACTTATATTTTTCATCTTTCGCAAATTTCCGTTTTACGTATAGTTCTAAATTTTTCGAGTTAATACGACGCAACGTGCATGTGTGGTTCAACGTTTTTGCCTCTATTTTTCCATGTTTGACAGGTTCATCGCAACACGCATATCCTAGGTCAAGTCAGTGTTGGTGGTCGATGACGGTTGTGTGACATTAGTACTATTTGACACCGTTTTACGTCCCGCTGCAACGCGGGGTGTGCTTTGTGGGTTTTTCAAAGAAAAAATAGTTATGCATATGGTTGTCGTAACGTTGGCTTTAGGGGTTTTCCAAAAAAAATGATTTTTTTTACTTTTCACCCAAAAGTATTTCATAAATTACTTTTAACCCAAAACTTTTTATCTTTTGCAATCTATCTTCATAACTTTTTTTACTTTCAACTTTGTTCCTTTATAGTTTTCATTTTCTGCAAATTTTGCGCTTTATGCTTGGTTATAAATTTTGTGACATAACACATCACAGCGTGCGTCTTTGGCTTAACGTTTTTACGTTTCGTTCTAAATTTTGCGAGTTAACACGACGCAACGTGCGTGTGTGAGTGAACGTTTTTACATCGTCTATTTTTTCTCCGTTTGACACGTTTAACAACATGCGTGTGTGGGAGAACGTTTTACATCGTCTATTTGTCCCCGTTTGACAGGGTTAACATAATGTGCGGGTCCTAGACCGACTTAGTATATAACTAAAGAATCCTCGCCGCATTGCGGCGGGTCGTAATCCTAGTTGTATATTATCATTTTGTAACATGTTTGTGCATGGTTGATTTGTACTTTATGCTTTAGGTGTATTTTTGGTTTTCTTGTATTGTGTAACATGTTTGTGCATGGTTGATTTGTACTTTATGCTTTAGGTGTATTTTTGGTTTTCTTGTATTGTTTATTTGTTGGTCATTGAGGGTTTTTTTTTTTTTGTTGTATTTTCATATGTATTGTGTTTGTACTTTTTCCTTAGCCTGTCACGTGTGGTTTATTTACAAGTTATTTTGTAACATAAGTATGCAGCTAGGAGTTATACATCTTGCTTAAATGATGCTTTATGCTTTAGTTGTTTTTATGGTTAGTCTAGGTGATTGTAAATTGATATTTACATAATATCAATTTACAACAAGTTGAGGCATTGGGTGTTGTACCCCATGTTTTGGGTGTTTTTTTAAATGATTTTTCACTTTAAACCCAAAACTACTTGATTTTATAATTTTAACCTAAAAGTTTTTAGTTTTTCCAATTTAACCTCACAACTTTTTTACATTCAACTTTGATCCCCTAGGTTTTTCATATTTTGCAAAAATTTTCATTTTACGTTTAAATCTAAATTTTGCGACTTAACACGGCACAACGTGTGTGTGTGGTTCAACGATTTTACGTTTTGTTATACGCTTCGTTCTAAATTTTGCGAGTTAACATGGGGTAACGCACATGTGTGGTTCAGTGTGTTTACGTCGTCTACTTTTTCCCCGTTTAATAAGTTCGTCACAACGCACAAGTCCTAAATCGAGTTAGTTATTATTTTCTATGTTTTATATGTCGGTCTAATTTTTCCACGTTAAGACGCCGCAACTTCAATGTTGGTGGTCGTTGGCTATAGTGTGGCATTTGTGCTATTTATCACGGTTTTACGCCCCCGCTGCAACGCGGGGAGCTTAATATGATAGTTTATTTATATGGATACAAGTCATGTAACGTGGTATTTATGATACCATTAATTGTATTGAGCTTAATTTGTGAATTACTTATTTGTATAAGACAGTAATACAGACTTAACCGACAAAAACATCTTTAACACATTGTAAATGTGAATCTGATTAACAACATGTCAATTTCGTTGGTCGCGGCGCAACGCACGCGGGTGAATCTTCTAGTTTTGTCTAAAATTTAAACCCATCACATCAACATCTCATATTATTCTAAACCCCAACTATTCTAAACTTAAATTTTCCTCCAACAATAAACTATTCTAAACCTCCACCTCATCACTTACTTTTTCTTTTATTCTTATCTAATTTATTCAAGGGGAAATCACGAAAATGATCATTAACCAAGCCAATTCACGAAAATGAACATTTGAGGCGTCTGGGCTTAGATGCCACACACGGAAACCCATGGCACTTTAACGTCTAAGCTTAAAAGCTACACTTTTAAACCAATGAGTCAACTTAATTGCGACACGTGTTATGAAAAGTTGAAGGTAGCGTCTGAAAGTTGGAGGTAACATCTAAAAGTTGGGAAAGAGTCTAAGCTTAGATTTTTCCTTTTTTTCTTTCTTTTTCACCATAATTTTTAAATGGGCATAACTTTTTTATACAACAGTATATAAAAAATATTGCATCAAATGTATTTTTTTTAAATATTATCATATGAAAAAGTTATGCTAATTTATAAACCGTGGTGGAAAAGAAAAAAAATGAAGCGTCTAGGCTTAAACGCTACGGTACCATGGGTGAGACCCTACATATGTTCGTTTTTGCGAATTGAATTGGTCAATAGTTATTTTCGTGATTTTCCCTTTATTTAATATATTTTTAAATTATATAAATGATATATCTTTTATAAATTTATTTTAATATATTGTTATTTATTTATTATTTTTTAAATAAATTTTTTATACTAAACTAAAAATAGAATAATATATTAAATAAGATAAAAAATGATAAAATAATATTTAATTTTTCCAACTACTCTTTTTTTAGACGATGGCTACTATTTCAACGTCTACTTTTTCAAAAGGCTACTGTTCCAAAAACTTGTTTCAAACGGCTATTTTTCCAGTCACTATAAATATAACATTCCATTTTCTAACCCAAGTTTGCAATTCTCAATTCACAAATCACTCCAAATACGATACTAATTCGAATATATGGGTGGTGGTTATCCAAGTGAAGAAGGCGGACCTTCGAACCTCAGACGATCGTCTCATTGACGTTCAAACCATGCTTCGTCAAACCCTCCACCTGTAGCAAGGTGTAAACGATCATCCCATTTAAATTCTCCACCTACAAACTCTTCACATGCAACAGTCTATTGTCCTCTATCTTCAAACCCTTTTCCTCAACCAATCTACCATCATCCCCCTTTAAACCCTTCACCTGCACACTCTTTTCCTCAAGCAGGTGATGATCCAAATCCTCTTATGGTCGAGGAGTTGAACTTGGTGTATGACTACACCATGGCTCAACTACAATTTAACTGACTCCGACTTGGGGAGACCCGAATCCATTTCAATACACTCCTTCATGTCGCAAACTACCATTCAACACAAGTCGTACCCAACTAGGCTAAAGGGTACAAAACTGACTGGACTAAGGAATACGTACCTAGGTCGGACAAAGAAACGGATTATCCATCTTCCAATGACTCCGGACATCGTTATCGACAAGAGAAGTTGGGCGGTCGTGATAGCGATCGTGACGTGTCATCTCCTGAGTCCTTCCTAGGTGATTAGGAGGGGATATATTAGGGCTTATGTGTGTTTAATTAGGACCTTTTATGTTTGGGTAATAATTTAATTACGTTCCTTCGTAATATTTGAAACTTCGTTAAATGCTGGACACGATCGAATTTAAATAACCTATTTAAAACTACGTTAGTCGTTTATCACAGACGAGATATTAATGAATAAACTCTTTTATTAGTCACGAATTTAAAAATAAGCTATTTAATTTTTAAAACCGAAATGTTTTGTCTTTTTAATAAGACGTCTTTTATTATATATGCATTCCCAACTTAACTTAAAAACTCCCTTTTAATTATCTCTACGTTTTTTATGATTTGAAAAAAAAAATTTGGTGGTCTAATTATTTCCAAACATATCCAACCACGCATATAAATAAAATAATAAGCCGAGCTTCTAGTAATTTGTCCAATTTCATTCGAGTCATTGAACGACAACCGAACCGGCCTAAAGGGACACAAAACAACCCTTATCTTGTAGCTCTCACTTAGTCCACTTACAAATGCACATTTCAATTTAATATAAGTAAAATAAGTAAATATCGGTCCTTCACTTATACTCCTTCATCTGTAAACAACGATACCCCCTCCTTCCAGAAATTATCGTTGCCAGAAAAAAAGTTATGGTCAAGTCGTTTTCTTTGTTCTTTTCATATCTTTCAAGGGAGCGCCGAGATTTTCACGCATGTAGGACCAATGTATTCAGAACCGGATCGGGCATTGAACCGGACGTCTTAGTGGTTCACTGGTTGGACCGGTCAAACCGGTCAGACCGGATTTAAAAACCGGACAACATCATAAATATTGTAAAAAATAAAAAGAATTTAACATAAATTCTAAGAACTACAAAACGCTTCAATAGTTTAACTTAGTAATATATTTATTTTAATAATGATCATTTGTATAAAATACGTAAAATAATAAATAGCTTAATTATTTAATACTTAAATCTAAACAAAATTAACCACAAATTGAACTTTGGAAACATAAACAAGGTAGACAGCCTACGGTCTACCTACGTATACAAGATTTAAAATAATAAAATAACTCATCTTGATCACCTACTTTTCAATTTCATCTTCATCCCATTGTTCTTCTTTTTTTTCATTTTATAAACTTTAATTTTGATTATCTATCCTCTCCCCACGAATCCAAATTATCCAATGTGCTATGCATATTGAAGCAATATTTAACAGATGGAGTAGGTGGTAATAAAGAAAGGGAAAACGAAGTAAATATAACAATTTTGTAAGCACACCGATCCGACCGTCGAACCGCTGACTCGTCACGAACTGGCTGACTATTACAAGGCCTAACGATCCACCATGAACCAGACTGTTGCTATGAACAATTCCCGGTCGAATGGGTCGGACCGGATGGTTCAATCCGGTTTTCAAAACCTTGAGTATGAATGTGCATAATGGCCTCCTTCATCATTCATCATGTCCACACAGAGCCGTCTCCGAGAACTCACAAAAAAATTTGGGCCTCGGGCGACAAAAAGAATTGGGCCCAAAATTGTGGTTAAGGGAAAATGAATTAAAAAAAACAAAAACTTAGTGGTGGAGCCAAGACTTGAACTTTAGACCTCTACATTATTTTGAGATGGTTTTTTTCACTCCACCACCAACATTTTTTGCATAACAAATGGATACACATACTAAATGTATAAAAAAGCTTATAAAACTTTTCGGGCCCTTTGAAAACTTGGGCCTTGACGTGTTGTCGTAGTCACACGCAAATTTAATCCAATTACTACTAAACAGATAGCGGTAAGTGGGTATCGAATACAGGGAGTTTGTGAAAAATGTGTTTATTCTATAGCCTTGTAAATTAACTACAATTAATCTAATGTGCAGAAATTAAAAATCAAGAGTTTGGATTGTTTGATTTAAGAACTAAATTATTAACTAATTTGCAAATCAAAATTGGATTGTTAATCAGATTATGAGAGAATGACCATCTTAGGTTTCGGTTTCCTTCAACAATTGTGCATAATTCCACTAGAAAGAGTTACATAGACATAACTAGGAGTGTGCATGGACCGGTTCGGTTCGGTTTTGTGCCGAAACCAAAACCGTAACCGCTATAATCGGTTTTTACATTTCTATAACCGATCGCTTTCGGTTATTACGGTTCGGTTTTTTCGGTTATTTTTCGGTTAAATAACCATTTTTTTCTTTCTCCTGTTGAGTTTCATTGTGTTGTTGCTGGGAAACTGTGATATGCAATATTATTAGAAACTAATAAGAAACATGCAAAGTTGCTGCTAAGAAATTGTGAACTATGCAATATTACTAAATACTAACATGCAAGTAACAAGGATTTCCATTAATGATTACACCATAAACAAAATACAAATGAAACCATTAGCAAAATAGCAACTGGTTGGCCAAGCAAGTATGTAACTTGTACCCTCCAGGGTTTCAACTTTCAAACCTGATTTAGGATTAATGAGTTTTTTATTAATGTTATGTATTGGGCTGGGCTACTAGTATTGATTAAATGCTAACATATTAATAACTAGTATGGGTTAAAGGCTTAAGGCTAACAGATCCAACTTAAACATAAAACATATGGATTGGGCCTTGTAACCTATCGGTTCGGTTATTAAAAATTCGAAAACCGAACCGTCGGTTTTTGTTTTGGTTCGGTTTTTTCGGTTCAGTTATTTCGGTTACGGTTCGGTTATTTCGGTTTTCTTGCACACCCCTAGACATAACTCATGTACAAACATTTGTTGTGATGAAAGGGAACAAAGTACTCGGATTATATTAACGCGAGGTTGTTTCCCGATGATCAATTAATCAATATCCAACCCTAACCCTTCCCGTGATATCTCGATTGTCAACGACACCAAGAACGTACGATTTAGACTAGAATTAAAACATCAATTAACAAGCTACAAACAAACATTCATACACCATGATAAGCATAGCAAACACACCAAGTTATCATTCTAGAAATAAAGGAAAACACACAAGAGTTATAATAGAAACCTTCACCTAAGATGATCACCGAAAGTTTAGCCGGACATTGTTTGTTGGATCATCATAACATCAAGATTAGAGTTCATACGAATCGAAAGATAAACCGGAATGTTAGAAATTGTTCACAAACACTATCCAAAGCCAAAAATCGCCCAACAACTGCAGAGAAACGTCTCCAATGATGAATAATGTGAAAAGACACTTGAAAACGGTTTTAAAAGGGCAGTTACGTTTTTCCTCGCTGACTCTACCGTAATTTACGGTACCTACCGTAAATTATGGTACCGTAAATTATGGTAGCCTGCATTTTGTTACGCCACTTCACTACTGTCTTACGGTGGAGATTGGAGGATTTTAGGGGCAACCGTAAATTACGGTAGCCACCGTAATTTACGGTGGGCCCCTGGGTTTCCTGTTTTGTTTCTTTTTTCCATCCATGCATGACCCGTTCCACTCCACTCCATCTAAAGCAGCGTTTTCTCCACATTTTAAGCTCCAAACGCACCTGAAACATGAGCAACTGTAGTCATCTAATTCAAGATAATTACGCGATTAAATGAGGGATCAACACATCTTTTAACACCATAAAGGGTTATCCTATGGACCACCCATCAGGCCTCGTGCGACGGCACGGGTTAGCCGGCCCTGTGTCCACATATCCAAATCTAACAAAAAAACATCCAAATCTAATCATCATCTTCCTTAGCCAACCGTACACCGCCACCATCAACTCATTCCCATCATACTATCCAAGAACCACCACCATTTTCTGATCTAAACCAACACCGTCAACAACCACCGATCAATCGCCACCTTCCCACACCGTACCAACCACCTGCAAACTACCACAAACAACCACCATTCACTATCGTACCTTAACAACATCAAACCAACACATCCGATATCACTACTTCTGTTTCTGGCCTAATATTTTGTGTGAATATGAGGCTTTGTCTAACATGGGTGTTTTCTTTTTAATTTATGAATATAATAACTCTATTGTTTTTCATGTGTGAATCTATTCGATAATTACAATTTTGTAAATTTCATACTTTCATTGAATGCACGTGAATGAAACATCCTTGTGTTCTTGAAATTGAACTAAAAAAGGCCTCAACTTTGGGTTCTTTATTCAGTTTTCTTGAAGGATTTTGATGGGGTTTTCATGATTTTTGTGAATTTTAAGAAAATGTCATGAATTCGTTCTTTCCTTGTGTTTTTTAAGTTAAATTTGGATTTTTTTTTCATTCACTTTCTGATTCATAGAAGGTGTTTCTTGAAGGGTTTTGGTGGGGTTTCTTGATTTTTATGAAATTTAAGAAATATGGTGTTGAAAAGTTTCGATTTCTCTGAGTTAGGGTTTTGCCCTTGCTACAGTATATCCCGTCACCCACTTAACGGAATATTTTAACGAACCCAAACCTTAGGGACTCAGAGTGTAGCCTTTTTCAGAGTACATGGACTCAGTAGACAAAATTTACATTTAAGGGACTCAACTTGACACTGGGTCCTTTCTTCAGAGACGCAAGTTGCAGTTTACTCAAATAAGAAATATGTATAGGATACCTTTATCTTTATGATAGAATTTTGTGGTAATTGCTACCAGTTTAGTGACGTTGTAACGATGATATCTACCGACTTAGGGGACTCGGGGCGGTCCCGTGATACATGGCCATCACTCGTTGAAGTGCAACGGAACACCGCCGCCGGTGCATATATCACGCGTTATTTTTAAAACGCATTAATCCCACAACGCGTTGAACTTCTAATGCATGTCCTGTCATTGCATGTAAATTACTTCTATTTTATTATTAAAAATAGTATATGGCCGACAACTGCAAGGAATTCTATTTCTAATTGGACCTTTGATTCACAAATTTCAAAATGCTATCTCATTAAATGGAATTTAAAATTAATAAATTAAAAAAAATTGGGAGTGATAGAATTCCATCACTAGTGATACCACCCCGCCTACATTTCTATCACTAGTGATAGAATATTGGGTGATGACATGGCATGATTTGATTGGATAGTGGAAGTGATACAATCTATCACTAGTGAACCACCCCCCTCCCCTTATAGAGAAAACTTTAGTGTAACGAAGCTTGTGGCTAAAGATCGAGGAGTGAAAGTAAGGTGGATTCATTTACATCCACCAGAACCATTATATCTCCAGTATCGTATCTTCCCTGATACTTTTAGCAAAAAGTTCTTAGAAACTAAACAAAATTCAAAAATAACTCACTCTCCCATCTGGTTCTTACAACTATAATTTACCATCAAAATAAAATCTTCAAAACTTTATGGAATGTTAAAATGAAAAAGAGTTATTACAAAAATGTTATAGCCAGCCGGGTAGCCATCAGACCCGTTTTGAGTCGAACCAGCTAGTTAGACCGGAACTGGTGGCCGGACCAGAAAACCATGTAGTTGAACCAAAATTTTCGGAGGTTGAACCGGATTTTGATTAAAAATTTTCAATTTACCCTATTTATTTTTATAATATTTACGATATCACTCGGTTCCTACATCCGGTACGGCCGACCCGATCGGTGGACCAGTAAAGAGACCGATTCGACGCCCGGTCCGATCCTGAAAACATTTATTATAGCATTTTGTGAACTTCAAATAATGTATATAAAATGAACAATATAAGAATACATGTTGCGGTCGACTTTAGCCGTAGCCAATGAGGGAAGAATCTGGCAGTCGTTTGGGGGCTTTAGCAGGGGCAGACTTATTAAGAAACTACGGGTTCCCGGGAACCCATTCGGTTTTTAATTTTTAGTGTAAATATATATAACAAACTGAAAAGGAACCCATAAGTAAATTATAAAGGGAACCCATAAACAAAAGAAGCCTTGGTTCCACTGGTTATGTCCGCGATATTCTCCCTAACTCACCCGAGTTCGAATCCCGTTTGAGGCATTATTAATGGTTTTTGTTCCGTTTTTTTATTTCTCTTTTTATTTTTTTCTTTAATGTAATAAAACCCATTTAGGGTTATATCACAAAACAACCTGCCGCACAGAAGTAACGAAGAAGAGACAGAGTGAAACAACATCAGCAGCTCCACCTTCAGGGCTTAGTCACCAGCGGCGGATCCTTCCTCTCCGTCGATTGCTGCCGACACCGCCTGTAACACCCCGCAAAATCATGTCCAATGAAGTAACGACACGTGTCATGAACTTTAAACATGTAACGAATTGATTACGAGGGACTAAAGTTGACAAGCGAAGAAAGTATGTGTGTAAAAGGATCCAAAGTGTCAACATTTGAAAATTTTGCCTTTCAACGACCCTACACGATGTTTATACCCTTAAACGAATAAATTGTGAAACGTATGAAACCGTTTGTGGAAGAAAGTGAAAGTTTACAAGACGTGAGGGTTAAATGTGTCAACATGTTAAAGTAATACCTCCGAGTGACCTTTTAACGAACCTGGAGCTTTGTAACGATTAATTATACTCCCAATAACAAGTGACGAAAATTTCACAAGGTTTCGATATCGTTTGAGATAAATACGCTAACTTTCGTGATTAAAGGGGTTAAAAGCGTCAACAAGGAAAAACTTGTGTTTTCGGTTATCGTTTAACGAAACCGGACCTAACGATGTTTGGTTATATCTTATAGATCATAAAAATATAAATTATATGGGTTAAATGTGCTTAAAATGGAAAATAATACGTTTTAAAAGGTTCAGGGGGTGAAAATGTCAAGTTTGAAACTTGTTGAGCTGGTTACCACCATGGTGGCGTCGCGCCACAGCTAACTCCTTCTGCCGTCGCGCGACGCGACGGCATGATCTGGGCAGAATTCCATGCACAGGTCCAGGTTCTGCAAGTTCTTCACCCATTCCAGCTTTAATTCGATACTATGGACTATTTGATGGTTTTAAAAACCATTTGGGACACCTGTGATCATCAGAGAAGAGCTCTAACACCTGTAATGATCTGGTATCAACCTCTAGTAGTATAAATAGGTGAACATTGGGCAGCATTTTCACTTGCAAGTTCAATTTTCATACTCTCAAACTTACTCTCAAGCTTTTAAGCTTTCAAACTCATTCTCTGGAGCATCCTAACTTGGAAGGAAGCTCTCTTAGTCTAAATTTTCGTGCTAAGGACTCTTGTAAGTGTTCTTAGCCTCTGTAATTAAGTTTTCATTAGTGTAATGACCGAAAGTCAAAGTTAGCGTAAATCTGCTTTGACTTTGTGATTAATCACTAACGGTCCAGTCATTATTCGAATTGAAAGTGGCTATGTGTTGGTAATTATGTAGGTGTTAAACCCTTAAAAGGGAACCTCCTAATTATCACGTTATCTCAGTCAATTGTCAGGTCAAACTACTTAACAGAAAAGTCAAACGAGTCTGTTTTTGCAAAATAAGTCATAACTGATAATGTAGGAGCTATAAAATACATTTTAAGAGTTAAATAACTTGGTAAATAATATAAGAACATGTTTAGGCTTGTTCAACCCGATAACTCTGAGTATTAGGCTCGGTTCGCAACCGAAAGTCGCAAAAGTAGACTTTTTCTTTGACTTTCAGTTCTGACCGAATTAGCTTAGTTTTAGTCATGCCTTAGGGTTCCTTGTGACCATATTATGTGTTAGCATAACCCTCTGAGGTTATACTACATGGTCCATTAGAAATCTGAATCATTTACATGTTTCCGTTAAATGCTTAAAAGTTGACCATTTTGCCCTTATGTTATAAAAACGAGATTTTAGAAAATGTGAGAGGACAAAAATCTTTATTACTGATATATAAGTATGTCCTAAAAGTTTGACATCAGTTTCTGGTCTAAAATAGGAGTTATGCAAGATATCGTAAAATGAAAGCTTTTTGTTAATTAAATGGCATTTTCAGTATAAATCATATTTAAACCCAATTTTTGACACCAAAATTTTTAACCACTGTAAGATATAATATTTAGGGATTTTTGGAAATTTTTGCCAAATTTTATACTGACCATAACATAGAGTTCTAGCATAAATTCGGTAAATGACGGTAATGTCCTTTTTGTTAATAAAATGAGTTTAACATATGATTTGATTACCAAACCTTTTCCTACTGATATCATATGTTAAATAAAATATTTTAAGCTTCAGAGACTGGTCAAAACCTCATAATTTTATAAACATCTTGAATACCGTCAATTATCGACTTTTACGCTTATTAAGCGCATAGTATGGTTTAAAACCATATTTAACGCTTAAGAGTTATTACCTACTGATTTTAAAAATAAATTTGTATACTTTAACAGTAAGCTTAAGTCTTGAAATCAGATTTCCAAATTTGACCCTTAAAAGCATATGTGAAATGACCAAAATGCCCCTACGGTGCATAGTTTGGCCATAAACGATTAAATACACATATGTATGATATCTTGCTGATATAACAACATAAAATAAATATTTTCACAGAAGGTTTTGGACCAGATCCTCAGTTTATATTTAAACCTTTTTATAAATTTTAAAATGACCAAAATACCCTTTCGGGGCTTAAATTGGTTTTAAATTTATTTTGGGCATAATGGAAGATATCCTACTGATATCACAACATAATTTAAGCATAATAACTTATGGAACTTGTACATGACTCATTCGGTTACCCGTTATGCATATACGCGTTCGGTAAGGTTTATGTAACTAGTTTGCATAAATTAGCCGAAACGGGTCAAACCCTATCATTTTTACTTCAAAATCCAGAATGTATTTAGTTTACCCAATTTATACAAGTCTCCCTACTTGTTGGGTCTAAAACACATTCTATCCGGTCTTCGCTTAATCTTGCGTTTTGAACTGCAAACCTTTCTTTAAAACTAACTGGTCTAAGTTATAACTTAAATGAGACCCGTTAGGAATCTAATAGGTTATTAAAACCTTCGTTCCAGATTAGGAGCCCGATAAAAGCTACTTGTACTTGCTGATTTGATATACGGCTGAGAATAAAATTATATTTTAACTCAGGTAAATACTTTTAACTTATTTTCCGTTATACGGGATTGGGATACGGTATTATAATAATACCGTTTGGTCGGGTATGAAATCATTTAATCGGATTGTGATTAATGAATTCACATAACCCGTTTTAATCTGTTTTGTTTGATGCAATGCCTTTGGGGGGTTAATGACCATGTCCTGGATATCCTCGACTCATTCATTTGAAATGGCCACGGCTTAAGCACGGGGTGTAGGCATACACCTGACAGTTGCGTATGTAAAAATGGTATCTCACTCTCTTGTGGGCCTATACTTGTGGTGTGTCTATTAATCTAAACCGACTCTTCTAACCGGGTCCTGAACGGACGACAAATATGTAAATCTAGATACAAGATTATTTTAAATAATTATCCCATGTTATAAAAGAATATTTGTGCCTTGTGCATTTAAATCAATTTTATAAACACTTTTCAAAAGAGTCAGTTAATTGTATTTACCGGTGTAAACTGACGTATTTTTAAAAACAAGGTTAAGTGCAGGTACTACGCGTAATGGGCTGGAAACTCCTGAGTGTTAAATAAAGAGTCTTGCAAGCTTTTAACACTTTAAGTCTGTTGAACAATATTTCTTTTTGTTTAGATCCGCCTGTGGATCCACTTACAACCGTTGTGTAATATTTTATTATATTTTCAATTCGGTTTGTAATATTATTTTAGACTTCCGCTGTGCATTAAACTGTGATTATTGACTATGATGATATCAACTATGTCACGATACTCCCCACCGGGCCCACCGGTAATACGTGGAAATATCGGGGTGTGACGGGTTGGTATCAGAGCCAACACTGAGTGAATTAAACACTAGCCTTTTGTGTTTAATCTCAATGACACAGTTTGCACATTCCTTGACTTCCGAGTCTAGGCACATGACTTAGGACTAATCCTAATCTTAATTGTTTTCTTTTTGTTTGTTTCTTTTGTTTGTTTTGACAGGAACAAAGACAAAATGCCGCCACGTGTTAGAGGCGGAGGTGGAAGGGGAAAGGCCCCAGTTTTGACAAGGAATGACCATGAAGCCAGGCCATCCCACCGGCGAACACCGTCAGCGAACCTTAGCTCTAGTCCTCACGAGTATTGGAGAACTTATCTAGAGCCTGCGAGACGCTCTGTCTCGCTCAGTTCCTCACCATCATATCACGATTCATTCGGGCTCCATCAGCACAACGAGTCCGACCACTCTCACCACTCATTCATCCCATTGCAGCGTTTGGGTTCTCACCGTGCCTTCCAGGACCCGACCCCATACTTTCAGAGCCGGTTCAATCCAATGAACCAGATCCAAGAAACAGAGGGTCCAAACCCTTTGGGACTAGTTGACCACTATCCTGAAATGCAGGATATGGAGATGGATGAAGATCCCGATCCGGAAATGCAACCATCTAGGACGCCCACGCATCCCATCGAGATATCCAGCGGATCATCCTTTCATGGTTCGCCTTACAGGGGCCCAGATATTTTTGCTGAAAGGTGGGCCACATACAAGTGGGAGTACACTCCCTCTCACCATGACTCACCACCACACCATTAGGTCTTTTCTGAGTACCCGCATTTCCAGGCGGTCACGCCACCGCCACCGCCTCAGCCAGAACAACTGCCTCCAGAACCACTGAGGCGAAGAAGAACAGGTGCACGGATGTCCGTATGTGCGGGATTCCATTTCAGCACCCCCCAACACAGCAGCAACAGCAACAACCCCCCGTTGTATGAAGACCCGCAAATGGGTGGGCCTTCAAACCCAGTTTCTGAAGTCGACTCTGCGCCAGTCGAACCAGCACCACAAATGGGTTATGATAACCAAATTCCTTCATACCCAGGTGCAGCTGGGTATAACCCTTTTGAGCAGCCATCTTATTCTGGCTACAACTGCAACAATGCCCCTGATGTTGACCCGTATCTCGAGGCGGTGAACTACAATGCTCTCTACCCCGGATGTAAGGACCTTCAAAATGTCCCAAAACAACCCATAAGTAAAAAGCCAGACCCCTAAAACCCTACTGTGCATGAAAAATCAAGAAATCAAGGTTTTTGGGTTTCAGGCGGGCCGCGTAAACCATAAGGGAAGCTTACGCGGGCCGCGTCAAAGTGTGTTTGACCGGATAAGCGTTCAGGGCCACGTGGCAGACCTAGGTGTGACACAGATGCCCTAATCTACGCATAGGGGGCTCTCGCGGGCCGCGTAAGAGTCTGTTAAGGCTTACGCGGGCCGCGTAAGACTCAAATTTCAGCTATAAATAGCTTGGATCATGAGCAGTTCAGTGGTGTCGAAAACAATTCTCAACAACAAAATCTCACTGCTCAAATTCGAAATTTAAGATATTAAGGCGCTGCTACGATACAGGGTATTAACTCGATCGCTGCTACGATTCAATGTCCGATCGATTGAAACTACCCAATGGATGTTTAAGTGTTGCCCACATTAGGGCCATACTTTGTCATTCGTCGTGAATTCGATGGATGTTTAAGTACTGCACTTTGTCATTCATTGTGAGGGTTTTAATCTCGTGAGTTATCGTAAATGTTGTATTAGTTACTGACCCAGTTCGTGTGCATTGTTATTTAAATTAGGTTACAAGGCTAATTAGTAGGCTAAACTCTGCCCATTTAAATCTGCAATGTGAGTCATTCTCTTTTATCAAAAGTATTTTACAATACTCCATTTACTTTCAAAAGTTATAATTACAGGGATTAAGTCGTGGTTATCTTGAATCACTGGCTAGTGGGGTATTGTGTACATTACTAATTTCTCACAGTTAGGCTAATAAATCCTAACAGTGATAATCATCACTTCTTGGGTGAAAGGACCCAATAGTGGTATGACCATCGTCACCAGGGGGTGACACGGCGCCAGATAAAAATAAGATAGAAGCCATTGTAATCGCTTTTATGCTGTAATTTATAACTATGTGTCGTTTTATTAAACTTGAGTGACTCGCCAGTATTTCCTCGCTGATAAAATATTTTCAAAACATGTTTCAGGTGACTACTGTGAACCAAGGAAAAGTGCTACGGAGCACTAACAAAGCTTGAAGTAGTGGCTCAGTTAAATAAATAAACATGTTTTGTAAATCAGGGAATGTCCTTGTGAAATTCCTCTATTGTAAATTACGGGGTTATCCCGAATTATGAAATAAAATAATCGGGCATTTCAAGTTTTAAAAGATCCTGTAAAATCTTCCGTTGTCAACTCAATTAATAAATACCACGGGTTTCTGTCCCGCGGCTCCTGGACCGGGTAAAACCGGGACGGGGGGCCGTGACAGAAAAAGGTGGTATCAGAGCCACTGATTTAAGCCAATTAAGTATTTAAAAATACTTAATTTTCCTGATTACCATCTGTGATTATGTATTTTTATTAACTGACTACTTGTTAGTTACAGTATGGGTAAGCAAAGAATTTCGGACATCTATCGTCAATTAGATAGTTCACCAAAAGATAAGGGAATTTCATTTCAATCAAATTCCTCAAGATACTCAGCAGATACTGAGGAATGAATATTTGTTCGTAAGGCACAGTTTGAGAAACCACTTACCCCTAATAAAACAAGTTGGATTATTAGAAAAAGTCAAGAGAAAATAAAGAAGTCACAACCAAAAGGAGTGATGATTAATAAGGAAACTCAGGAAACAAGTGATAACCCACCATGGGAAGATGAATTAGACGAATAATGGGCAAATCTCTATATGTTAGCCACTACAGCAGTAAATGTTAACTTTTAATTAAGTTAAACTGCCAACACCATGACCCAGTATTAGCACCCATATCATCCATAAGCCAGAAACTTTAAAGAAACTTGCCCATTAGATAAACAACTTAGTAAGAAAAGATAGACTACAAATAAATTATTAATGTACAATCCCTAGTATATCTTTAATTTTCAGTTGTAATTTGTAATATATATATAATCACAATATTTTCACATTTTTATTAAATACTTAATTTTTCTGATTGCCATTCTGTGATTATGTGAAAATTTAAGTTACAAACCTTTAACCTAGAATTTTGTGTGTTTCTTCATATCTGCTAAACAGCATGAATGAGTTGTCTGAAGCTCTTCAGAATCTCAATCTCTATTCTGTTAATGTGGAAGTTTCCAGAGACTTTACCGGTTATTGTGCTGACATGGAGGAACCTATGGAATTTCAAACCCAACCTCCGGAAAAACCAAAGCCAAAGAAAAGAAGAAGATTAGTGGGCTGGAGGCGTGTGCGTAGGAGGAAACCAGCAACACGAAAAGTTATAAAGACGGAGGATCCTAAAGGTAAAGGCAAGGAAATAGAGATTGGGGAAAGTTCCAGGCAAGACCAGGAAATGCCACCCTGGGAGGAGTTGGATCATAAACTGGCACTTAGTGACCTCATCGGACGTGCCGGTGAAAACCTTTTTAATTACCCAGCGGAAGCATAACTTCCAGTTGATCTAGAGCCTGATATCCCAGATCCCATTATCCACTCCCAACCTCTACCAGCAGAACTAGAAGAATGGTGGACCACCGACTGGCAGTTTCAGAATCTCCTAAACAACCCTAATACCTTTTTCCCTCAATTCGACCCGGAGCCTCCACTACACCCACCTATGAGCGCAGAAAATTTGGCAGAACTCCGTCATTATGGCGAGGAGCTGATTGATGCAGGAAATCGAATTAGGGAAGTAGGGGAAAGAATATCTTGGAAATACGACGAAAGGGAACGTCGTTTCTAAGATACCAGCTGACGAGGATGGTGTGACTGTGGTTGTAGGAATATGTGTTTAATAATAATATAATAATAAAATATAATTATGTGAAATAACTAAAAATAAAACTTTTGTAAGATAACCAGTGTGTACGGATGCCTATTATAATATATAAAATATCGAACGTTGAAAAAATCAACAATTTTGGCTATACTTGTTGATGTGATTATGTGCAATTATTTTATTATGTTTGGTTGTTAATTATTTATGCTAATCGCTTATATAAAATAATTACCAGATGGAACACGCTGGTAATAAACCCGTTAATGAAGTTAATCAAACTGGGCAAAGCAATGAAGATCAATTTCTGAATAGGCAAGATATCGAGAATATCGTTGCTCAGGGAATAGCCAATGCTATTCCAGCAATCCTTGCTACTGCCCGAAATCCAGTTGAACCTCAACAAATTATTCCTAGCAAACGTACACACGGTGACAATTTTAGTAATAGTGTAAACGGAGGCGGCAACCATACTAATAACGACAACGATGGAATGCAAGCCCCACTCCTTAAGAAAATGAAAGCTGCAACGCCTGGTTGCACTTACAAGGAGTTTCTTGCCTGTAAACCGGTTGAATTTGCAGGCAACGAAGGGGCGACTGGTGCACTGCGTTGGTTAGAGAAAACCGAGGCGGTGATTAAAATAAGTAAGTGTGCTGAGGAAGACAAGGTCATGTACGCGCCGCATCTTTTTAAAGAAGGGGCGCTAGAATGGTGGAATACGGTACTTCAAGCCAAGGGAAGCGATGTAGCCTATGCCATGAGTTGGGAAGAATTTAAGCGGTTAATGGAAAGAAAATTATGTCCCGAGTATGAAAAGGAACAAATGGCGAATAAATTTCTGAACCACCGAATGGTGGATGTAGACTATCGAGGGTATACTTCGACATTCTTCAAGTATGCTAGAGTTGTACCTACCCTGGCTTCGCCAGAACCGGTACTTATTTCCCGCTATATATCGGGATTGATTGGCGAAATCCGTGATATCGTTAAAGCTGCGAGACCTCGCACAATTGACGATGTTGTGGAATTAGCCAACACTTTGACTGACGGACTAGTACGTATACGAGAAGAAAATAGAAAGAAGGAAGTGGCCCAAAAGATTACCCAGGGATTCCGTATGGGTAACCGTAGTAATTTCAAGAAAAAGGGAACTGGGCAATCTTCCATTGTTCCATTTTGCAATGCCTGTAAAAGGAAGCATTTTGGAAGATGCAAGGGGTATTGCAATTTCTGCAAAATCCTGGGACACCAAGAAGAAGATTGCAGGAAGAAGAAAGCAACAATCTGCTACAACTGTGGAGAAGCTGGACATTTTAGGCCAGACTGCCCGAAATTGGTCAAACCAGCTGATAACAAAGCCAAACCTGCAGAAGGAGCTACCAAGAAAAACGCAAGAGCCTTCCAGTTGACTACTCAGGAAGCAAAACTAATTCTTGACGTGATAGCTGGTACGTTCCTAGTTCACGATGTTTATGCAAAAGTATTGTTTGACTCTGGTGCAAACCAAAGTTTTATAAATAATTCATTCTGCCAAGCTTTTAACCTACCCTTAACCAACCTTAGACAAATCTTTACGGTAGAAACGACAGATGGGAATGCTGTTAACATAGATAAAGTTTTGCGAGAAGAAAAGATAGAACTCTTAGGCCATAAATTCTTTGCAAACCTGTTACCTATGAATTTAGCCGAATTCGATGTGGTATTAGGAATGGATTGGTTAGTAGCCAACCATGCTCGAATTCTCTGTGATAAAAATTCCATAGAAATTCATACACCCACAGGAGAATTAGTGTTAATTACAGGAGATAAGCCACGAAAACCACTAAAATTCATTTCAGTAATGAAATTGGCCAGTTATTCAAGAAAACAAGAAGTGGTGTATATGATTTCAGTAATCATTAACACGAAAGGTAAGGAACTTAAAGAAATTCCTGTAGTAGCAGAATACCCGGATGTATTCCCAGAAGAACTACCGGGGTTACCACCCAATAGGGAAGTCGAATTTAGGGGCTGTTTGGTAGCCTCTGAATGGTCATTAAGAGGCTACCTCTTAAGGGAACCATTAAGAATTTTACTAATGAGAAGGTAGAAGAATGTGACATGTAATGATTTACCATTCAGAGGTTACCTCTTAACCATTCAGACTTGAGGTTACCTCTTATTCATTCAGAGGTTTTAAGACATTAAGAGGTAGCATCTGAATGGTCATTAAGAGGCTACCAAACAGCCCCTTAGAATTCATCTAATTCCTAGAACTACACCGATAGCCAAGGCACCTTATCGGTTAGCACCCACCGAAATGCTAGAATTGAAAAAGCAATTAGATGAATTGTTAAGCAAAGGATTCATACAACCTAGTTCATCCCCGTGGGGAGCTCCAGTGTTGTTTGTGAAAAAGAAAGATGGTTCGATGCGAATGTGTATCGATTATAGAGAATTGAATAAGGTTACAATTAAGAATCGATACCCATTACCTAGGATTGATGACCTTTTCGATCAACTTCAGGGAGCTAGATATTTTTCTAAGATAGATTTACGCTCTGGATATCATCAATTGAAGGTTCAGGAAGAAGACATACCTAAAACTGCTTTCAGAACTAGGTATGGTCATTACGAGTTTACATTCATGCCCTTTGGACTGACAAATGCTCCAGCAGCATTTATGGACATGATGAATAGGATCTGTAAACCGTATTTGGATAAATTTGTAATTGTCTTCATCGACGATATACTTATTTATTCCAAAAGTCAGGATGAACACCGTCAGCACCTGCATGCACTCTTAACTTTGTTAAGAAAAGATAAGCTTTACGCCAAATTCTCGAAGTGTGAATTTTGGCTGCAGGAGGTACAATTTTTAGGACACATGGTGAATCACGAAGGCATTCACGTAGATCCCTCCAAAATAGAAGCAATCACCAAATGGAAGGTTCCGCAATCAGCTATGGAAGTTAGAAGTTTTATAGGGTTAGCCGGATACTATAGACGATTTATTAAGGACTTTTCCAAGATAGTTGTACCATTAACTAAGCTAACCTGTAAGGCAGTTAAGTTTGAATGGGGACCCAGGCAAGAAGAGGCTTTTAGGATTTTAAAACAAAAGTTAACAAACGCCCCAATTCTTGCCTTACCAGAAGGAACAGAGGATTTTGAAGTATACTGCGATGCTTCAAAGCTAGGATTAGGATGTGTGCTAATGCAACGCAAGAAGGTAATTGCGTATGCTTCAAGACAATTGAAAAAGCACGAGGAAAATTATACGACTCATGACTTAGAATTAGGAGCCATAATTTTTGCCCTTAAAATTTGGAGGCACTATCTGTATGGAAGTAAGTTTACTGTCTATACAGATCATAAGAGCTTAAGATACATATTTGGGCAAAAAGAACTAAACATGAGGCAAAGAAGATGGATGGAAATCTTAAGTGACTACGACTGTGATATTCAATATCACGAAGGAAAAGCAAACGCAGTTGCTGACGCTTTAAGTCGTAAGTATCATGGGAAACAACGACGAGTTTGTGCTCTTAGATTAAGTTTACAATTAGACTTAATGGAACAACTTAAGAACATTCAAGAAACAACGATCAAGGATGATGCTGAAGGAATGAAAGGATAAATAAAGGAATTAGAGCAAGGAAATGATGGAATTTGGAGATTCCACAATAAAAGGATTTAGGTACCTAAGCAAGGAGAATTAAGAAATAAGATTTTAGAGGAAGCCCATAAATCTAGGTATACCATGCATCCTGGTAACAATAAAATGTATCAAGATTTAAGGAATAATTTCTGGTGGATAGGAATGAAAAAGGATATAGCTAGATATGTTTCTAAATGTCTTACTTGTTCACAAGTTAAGGCAGAACACCAGAAACCCTCAGGTCTACTACAACAATTAGAAATGCCAGTATGGAAATGGGAACTTATAACCATGGATTTTGTTACTAAGTTGCCCAAAACCAGAAAAGGTAATGATGCGATTTGGGTAATTGTGGATCGATTAACCAAATCAGCTCATTTTCTACCGATGAAGGAAACCTTTAGCATGGAAAGGTTAGCCAAGTTGTATGTAGACAAAGTAGTATCCTTACATGGAGTCCCACTCTCCATTGTATCAGATAGGGATAGTCGTTTCACTTCCCACTTCTGGACAAGTTTCCAAGAAGCAATGGGAACTCGACTAAATCTAAGTACTGCATATCATCCTCAGACAGACGGACAAAGTGAAAGGACAATCCAAACTATGGAGGACATGCTTAGGGCATGTGTAATAGATTTTGGTGGAAATTGGGATGACCACCTACCCTTAATTGAATTCTCCTATAACAATAGTTACCATTCAAGTATTGAAGCTGCCCCATTCGAAGCACTATATGGACGAAAGTGTAGAACTCCAGTTTGTTGGGCGGAAATAGGAGAAAGTCAATTATCAGGCCCTGAAATTGTGCAAGAAACCACCGACAAAATTACTCAAATCAAGGAAAGACTTAAGACGGCTCGCGATCGCCAGAAGAGTTATGCAGACAATAGGCGTAAGCCGTTGGAATTTCAAGTTGTAGACAAGGTTCTCTTAAAAGTTTCTCCTTGGAAAGGAGTAGTTCGGTTCGGTAAGAAAGGAAAGCTGAGTCCAAGATACGTAGGACCATTCCCAGTAATCCAACGTATAGGACCAGTCACTTATCGCTTACAGCTACCAGAAGAAGTTAGCTGGGGTACATGATGTATTTCATGTATCCAACCTCAAGAAATGTCTATCGGACGAATCATTAGTAGTCCCTCTCCAAGACATAGAGGTAAATGAGAAATTGAAGTTCGTAGAGAAACCGCTTCAAATAGAAGACCGGAAAGTCAAGTTTTTAAAGCACAAGCGACTAGTGCTAGTCAAAGTCAAGTGGGATTCGAAAAGAGAACCCGAATATACCTGGGAGCTGGAATCAGAGATGAAGCGAAAGTATCCTCACTTATTCCAATAAATCTCGAGGACGAGATTTTAAATAAGGTGGGGAGGATGTAAGGACCTTCAAAAATGTCCCAAAACAACCCATAAGTAAAAACCCGGACCCCTAAAACCCTACTGTGCATGAAAAATCAAGAAATCAAGGTTTTTAGGTTTCAGGCGGGCCGCGTAAGCCATAAGGGAAGCTTACGCGGGCCGCGTCAAAGTGTGTTTGACCGGATAAGTGTTCAGGGCCACGTGGCAGACCTAGGTGTGACACGGATGCCCTAATCTACGCATAGGGGGCTCTCGCGGGCCGCGTAAGAGTCTGTTAAGGCTTACGCGGGCCGCGTAAGACTCAAATTTTAGCTATAAATAGCTTGGATCATGAGCAGTTCAGTGGTGTCGAAAATAATTCTCAACAACGAAATCTCACTGCTCAAATTCGAAATTTAAGATATTAAGGTGCTGCTACGATATAGGGTATTAACTCGATCGCTGCTACGATTCAATGTCCGATCGATTGAAACTATCCAATGGATGTTTAAGTGTTGCCCACATTAGGGCCATACTTTGTCATTCGTCGTGAATTCGATGGATGTTTAAGTACTGCACTTTGTCATTCATTGTGAGGGTTTTAATCTCGTGAGTTATCGTAAATGTTGTATTAGTTACTGACCTAGTTCATGTGCATTGTTATTTAAATTAGGTTACAAGGCTAATCAGTAGGCTAAACTCTGTCCGTTTAAATCTGCAATGTGGGTCATTCTCTTTTATCAAAAGTATTTTACAATACTCCATTTACTTTCAAAAGTTATAATTACAGGGATTAAGTCATGGTTATCTTGAATCACTGGCTAGTGGGGTATTGTGCACATTACTAATTTCTCACAGTTAGGCTAATAAATCCTAACAGTGATAATCATCACTACTTGGGTGAAAGGACCCAATAGTGGTATGACCATCGTCACCAGGAGGTGACACGGCACCAGATAAAAATAAGATAGAAGCCATTGTAATCGCTCTTATGCTGTAATTTATAAATATGTGTCGTTTTATTAAACTTGAGTGACTCGCCAGTATTTCCCCGCTGATAAAATATTTTCAAAACATGTTTCAGGTGACTACTGTGAACCAAGGAAAAGTGCTACGGAGCACTAACAAAGCTTGAAGTAGTGGCTCAGTTAAATAAATAAACATGTTTTGTAAATCAGGGAATGTCCTAGTGAAATTCCTCTATTGTAAATTACGGGGTTATCCCGAATTATGAAATAAAATAATCGGGCATTTCAAGTTTTAAAAGATCCTGTAAAATCTTCCGTTGTCAACTCAATTAATAAATACCACGGGTTTCTGTCCCGCGGCTCCTGGACCGGGTAAAACCGGAACGGGGGCCGTGACACCGGAGGACCCTTCCAAGCTGCGTACCCAACTGGGTACCCATCATATGGGTATCAATACCCACCACCTCCTCAACCTCCGCAGCAGCAGCCGCCGCAGCCACCACATATTCAACCACCGCAACAACAAGAAATCTTTCAGAGGTTGAACTAGGTGGAACGACAGGTAGAAGAGGAGCGTAGGAGCCGCCACGGTCTACTGAAGGGTTTGACAAACCTTATAAAGGAGAAGAAGAAAATGGATTATTAAAATCCTTATTTAGTTGTTTTGTAATTTTTAAATTTTAATCAAGTCCCTGCGTGGACATTTTTATTTATGTATCTGGTCCCTGCGAGGACTTGTATTTTCTATTTTAGTCCCTGTGTGGACAATGTTATTTCTTAAAAAGTCCCGTTTAGGGCAGTTATGTACTTCTTTCAATTTAATGGAATGTTTTAAATTTAAATTTCATTTGTCATTATATGTATGAATATATTGTATGAAATAAATCAAAATATCATTTCCATTTTACAATTGATCTGCTAATAAATATTGAAAGGAAATCTTGAAGGTATAACCTAGCCCATATGTCATTTTAGACATGGCCCTAATGGTAAAACCTTTTTAAGATTCAAATCTCTGTTAACATCTGAAAACATGTTAGCACTCCTGGCAAATGTGATTCGATAAAATCACACTAGTCATCCTTGTATTGGATTTTTCCAATTCCTTATTCTCACCTTATTTAAACATCCATTAGTGATGAAGTGCCTACGGGCCATATTCATTTTCCAATAAGACAAAAGACAGTTGTAGTCTACAACTCCCTGTCAAGAAAAGGTGATGAACTATGTTCAAAAGCTTAATGCCTCGATCTTATAAGATCATGGTTTATAATTTAAAATTGTCCTCGTGGCTAGGCCTTTTGTGCCACTCTAATATCTTAATGATTTATAACTGTGGATAAATTATAATAAAAATGTAACACCTCGTAAAATCACGACCAATATTATAAAGACACGTGTAATGATTTGATCTAGAGGGACTGCAATTTGTCAAACAATGTAAATATATGAATAAAGGGATCCAAAGTGTCAACATGCCATTCTTGTGCCTCTGATTGACCTCACACGACGTTCGTATTCTTTAACGAATAATTTATCGAACATTAGAAGTCGTTTGTGTTAAAAAATAGGGATCTTATGAAACATAGGGGTTAAAGGTGTCAACATGTTGAAAGTAACCGCTGAATGACCTTTTAACTATCCCAAAGACATTGTGATAATTTATTTTGATCCCAAGAATAACGGATATTAAATTCATGGAGTTTCGACGCATATAAATAAGCAAAACGGTAATTACAAGTAATAAGGGCTAAATGCCTTAATACATGTTGAAACTAACCGAAGGCCTATTGTTAAATGTTGAAACTAACCGAAGGCCTATTGTTAAATGTTGAAACTAACCGAAGGCCTATTTTTGATCCCAAGAATAACATGTTGAAACTAACCGAAGGCCTATTGTTAAATGTTTGAAGATTCAAGATCCTTAAAAATCAAGTTTGAGGGTTAAAAGTGCAATAAACACAAGTTAAAACAAGTTTAGAAGGACCAGGGACCAAAATTGCAATATTTGAAACTTGGTGACCGGATCTGACCCTCACGCGGGCCGCATAGGCCATGAGGCAAGTCTTACGCGGGCCGCGTAAGACTGCCAGGTGCAGAAAAATTGGACAGATGACTGTACAGCCAGTTCCACCGCCTTTGCATGGTGGTTTTCAAATTTAGGGACTGTACCAATGGTTTTTCATGCATAGGGGACACCTGGGATGATCAGGAATCAATCTTAGACTTATGTGGAGTGATCTTGGGAAGTTTAAATTCCTATATAAGAGTTCTTGTTTGATAGTTCAAGTGCTCACTTTCAAAAATTATTCACAACTCACTCTCTGGAGCTCTCTGGACTTAAAGCAAGTTTCCTTCAGCTCCTAATTCATGCTAAGAGCCTTTGTAAGCATTCTTAGCCTTCCTAGTTCAAGTTTTATTAGTCTAATGACCAAAAGTCAAAGCCGTCGTAATTAAGCTTTGACTTAGTGATTAATCACTAATGGTCCAGCCATTATTCGAATTGAAAGTGGCTATAAGTTGGTAATTATGTGGGTAATAAGTCCTTAAAAGGGTACCCCCTGATTATCACTCTAACTTGGTCAATTGTCGGGTCAAACTTAATATTAAAAAGTCAACAGAAAGCTATTTTGCAAATAAATTCATAACTAGCAATGTAGAAGTTATGGAACCTGTTTTAACACTAAAATAACTTGGTAAGTAATGTAAGAACATGTCTAAGCATGTTCAACCCGACAATTCCGAGTTTAGGCTCGGTTCGGAAACGAAAGTCGCAAAAGAAGACTTTTGCTTTGACTTTCAGTTCTGACCCGATTTAGCTTATTTTAGATATGCCTTAAGGTTTCTTTAGGACCATATTATAAGTTAGTAAAACCCTCTGAGGTTATACTACATGGTTCCTTAATTATCCGATTCATTTGCATGTTTCCGTTAATTGCTTAAATATTGACCATTATGCCCTTTTGACCTTAAAACTAGATTTTTGAAAATGTGAGAGGACAAAAACCTTTATTATTAATTTATAAACATGTCCTAAAAATTTGACATCAGTTTGAGGTCTAAATTAGGAGTTATGCTCAATATCGTAATTTGGAAGCTTTTTATTAATTAAACGGCATATTTATCATAAAGCCTATTTAAACCCGGATTTTGACACCAAACCTTTTACCCACTGATGTAATATAATATTTTTGGATTTTTGAAGATTTTTATTTATTTTTAAACTGATCATGGCATAGGGTTCTTGCTTTGATTCGGTAATTGTCAGTTATACCCTTTTTGCTAATAAAGTGAGTTTTACATAACATTTTGATACCAAACTTTTTGCTACTGATTTTATATGATAAATAAAATATTTTAAGCCTTCTGGACTGATAAAAATCTCAGTTTTCCTTATACAACCCGAAAATCGCCTAAAACCGATTTTTACGTCTTATAAACGCATAAGTATGGGTTAAAACCATTTTGACATATAAGACTTAATACCTACTGATGTTTTAAGTAAATTTCTATACTTTAACAGTAAGAAAAAGTTTTGAACTCAGATTTCCAAATTTGACCTTTAAAGCTTATGTAAAATGACCAAAATGGCCCTACGGCGCATCGTTTGGCTATAAATGATAAATTTCACATATATGCAATACCCTACTGATATGACTTACAAAAATAAATATTTTTACTGATCATTTTAGACAAGAACCTCAGATTAATATTTAATCTCTTTTATAATCTTAAAAATGACCAAAATACCCCTATGGGGCATAAATTGATTTTAAATTCGTTTTGGGCATAATGGAAGGTATCCTACTGATATTATAACACATTTTAAGTATACTAACTTAGGAAACCTGTACATGACTCATTTGGTTACCCGTTATGCATTTTTCGCATTCGGTACGGTTTATGTAACTAGTTTGCATAAATTGACCGAAACGGGTCAAACCTTATCGTTTTTACCTCAAAATCCATAATGTGTTTAGTTTACCCATATTATACAAGTCTCCATACTTGTCGGGTCTAAATCACATTCTAATCCGGTCTTCGCTTAATCTTGCGTTTTGAACCGTATATCCTTCTTTAAAACTAACCGGTCTAAGTTTAAACTTAAGTAAGACCCGTTAGGAATATAATAGGTTATTAAAACCTTCGTTACAGATTTAGGAGCCCAGTAAAAGATATTTGCACTTGCTGATTGTATACGGCTGGGATAAATTTGTATAATTTGCTCAGGTAAATACTTTTAACTTATTTTCCGTTATACGAGCTTGGGATACGGTATTTATTAATACCGCTTGGTCGGGTATTGAATCTTTAATCAAATAATGGTTAGATCACTGAGATAACCCGTTTAATCTGTTTTGTTTGTTTTAAGCCTTTGGGAGGTTAATGACCATGTCCTGGATATCCTCGGCTCATTCATTGAAATGGCCACGACTTAAGCACGGGGTGTAGGCATACACCTGCCGGTGCGTATGTAAATTAATGTACCCTCCTATTCGAGAATAACTCGCCGTGGGATATATTATGTGGTGTGTCTATTAATCTTTATCCCGGTATTCAGCCCGGGCTACTGAACGTATAACAAACATATAATTCTTTTACGAGTTTATTTTTAAATAATTATCCCAAGTTATAAAAGAATATTTGTGCCTTGTGCATTTAAATCAATTTTTATAAACACTTTTCAAAAGATTCGGTTAATTGTATTTACCAGTGTAAACCGACGTATTTTCCAAAAGGTTAAGTGCAGGTACTAGACGGAATAGGCTGGCTACTCCTGAGTGAATTAAATAAAGAGTCATGCAAGCTTTATCACTTAAAATCTGTTGAACAATTATCTTCTTTTGTTTGATCCGCCTGTGGATCCTTTTACATTCCGTTTATAATACCTTGTTACTTTCATTCGGTTTGTAATATTTTACTTTAGACTTCCGCTGTGCATTTAAACTGTGATTATTGACTATAATGATATCAACTACGTCACGATACTCCCCACCGGGCCCACCGGTAATACGTGGAAATATCGGGGTGTGACAGAAAATCCTAAATAAATATGATTAAACAAATTAACCAATATGGTTTATATTTACCATGGTTAATGAATCATCAAAAATGATGATTCCATAATAACCTCTGAATAAAATATTGTCAATTGTTTTATAGCAATCAAGATTCAGCATGTCCAACTCAGAAGAGGTTAACAGTCATCTTCGGGAGAGAAATGATACCACCAGAATTAATGTAGCTGGTGCGGATTTACAAGCTATGATAGATAATGCTGTCACTCAAGCCATGGACAGACAGTTCAAAGAATCAAGTGGCACACGTAGCAGGACCCAATCAGTACCTCATACAAAACCACCTTCCAAGACACATGTATCTCATAAGGATGATTCTCATCATTCGTCAAATCAAAGGAGTATCCCATCCAAACGAATTGTGCTCGATCAGGAGCCACGTGTTAAGACCTGCTCTTATAAATACTTCGTCTCTTGCAAGCCAAGGGACTTTACAGGAGAAAAAGGAGCCATTGATTGTATGACTTGGCTCGATGAGATGGATACCGTGGTTGATAGCAGTGGTTGTGCAGAACAGGATATTGTGAAGTTTGTTTCACATTCATTTAAAGGTGAAGCTTTGGCTTGGTGGAGGTCCCTAATCCAAGCCACAGGGAAGATTTCGTTGTATAATTTGACTTGGGATCAATTTGTTGCATTGATCAAGGAAAACTTTTGTCCACAACTTGAGGTGGAGAAAATCGAGACCGACTTCTTGACTCTGGTCATGAAGAACTTGGATTGTCAGGCGTATCTTACGAGCTTTAACACCATGTCCCATTTGGTTCCCTACTTGGTTACACCGGAACCGAAGCGCATAGCACGTTTTATTAGAGGTCTAGCTCCAGAAATCAAGGGAAATGTGAAAGCATCCAGACCTACCACATTCAGGTCAGTGGTGGATCTGTCTCTATCTCTCACACTTGATGCTATCAAAAACAAGTCTGTCAAAGTTTCTGATGAAAGTAAGCGAAAGCGGGAGGATGAGAGTTCTCATCGCTCCGACAAGAAACGAAAGGGGAACTCAGATCATAGGAAGAGTTCTGGGTTTAAAAAGGACAACCAACAGTTGGGTGAGAAACCCAAATGTAAGACCTGCCAGAAACATCATTTTGGAAAGTGTAGGTTTGAGTCAAAATCGCAATCGCATGCAAAGCCTAATGGATGTGGGATTTGCAAGTCCAAAGAGCATAAGACTTTGGATTGCAAGAAGATGAAAGATGCAACCTGTTATGGTTCCAACGAAAAGGGGCACATTAAGACCAATTGCCCTAAGAATCCAAAGAAGCCTGAAGATGTAACATCCGTCAAAATCGGACCTCCGAAATCCGACCCGGATTTCAAAATCTAACCCTTTTCAAGTAAATAAATATAAGTATTTCTAAAAAAATTATTAATTTTAATGGTATACTATTAGATTAAACCGTCACATTTTTCGTTGGTTTAAATCCAAGATAAAACGGAGGTTTATAAGCGAAACTCGATTAGTTCGGTTAATAACTTTAAGGGAAATAATTAACTACGTTAAAAATGGTGGTTAAATCAAGTTTGAAACTTAAAAGGGTTGAAACTGTCAAAACCTCAAAGTTATAAGTTAAGGGGTTGCTTTGTAATTAATAGAAACCTATATATTAAAAACAAGTTAACTAACTAGGTTAGAAAACCTTGTTAAGTTAGTTAGTATATAATTATATACTTATAGTTAACTAGGTTAGTTAGTTCTATGTAAGAAGTATGTTAACTAAGTAGGTTATCTAAGTTAGTCCAGTTAGTAACTTTAATAAACTACGGGGACTGAAACTGTAAATAGCTGAAAGAGTTTTTAGAAAATAAAATAAAAGAAACAGAGGGAACCAGATTCGAACCCGGACACCACGACACGTATAACGCGCACTAAACCACTGGACCACCAGATACCTTATGTTATAAGCTGGTCTCACTTGATACTTAAACAGTTGTTTTATTTTAATTAAAAGATAAAAAAACTGGGCGGCAACGGGACTCGAACCCGGCCCCCTTGAGTAAATAAGTTCACCATTTCAACTTGCACCTTCAAAATTCTCTCTCTATCTTGAAGCAGCTTCTGATCTATAGAGGCCTCACATCTGGAGTTATAATACTCCCTTGAACACTTGTAAGTGTTCTTCCTAGTTCTCCTTTCATTCCATGGCTAGTTATTAGCCGAAAGTCAAGCAAATTGACTTTTGCTTTGACTTTCGGTTGTGACCATTTTGGTCATGTCAAAGTTCGAATCGAACTTGAGTACGTGATCATAATAACGAAGGTGTTAATCCCTTGTGATGGCACCCTCAGAAGATCACGTTAAGTAGGCGAAATGAAAAGTCAAACTTATATTAAATAAAAGTCAAAACGCAGATTTTTGCAAATTACGCTAAATAAGTTTCTAAGTATCGAAACCTTAATTTTTTACATTATAACAGATTATATAAAATATTAGGACATGTTTAATCATGCCTAGCTCGTCATTTCCTGTTTAGAGCTCGTTTCGCAATCGAAAGTCAAACAGTTTGACTTCTGTTTTGACTTTCGATTTTGACCCATTTGGTCAAGTTTAGAGCCTGATTAAGGGTTGTTATATGATCGTAATATTTTATGGAATAATCCTTTGAGGTTATACCATTTGATCATATCATTTTATAGGTTTTATGATAAAGTCCATATAATATGCCTAAAATGCCGAAATTGCCCTTATCGCCTAAAAATGGGTTTAAAACCAAATAAACTTGTAATCTTAGTTTGAAACTAATATTATAACATAATGAAATGTACTTTGGCATAATGTACTTGTTCTATACCTATTCGACAACCCGATACCGCATATGCGTGTACAACTTGTTTAAATAGCATAAAATATATAAACTAGCCGAATCGGGTCAAAACCTTCCCGATTTAGTTCTAATCAGAATGCATGGTTATTTGACCCATATTACATGAATCATTGCACTCTGGGGGGGGGGGGGGGGCATAAACCACATTCTATTCGGTCAACGCTTAATCTAGCGAACCGTACGTATCTATTTAAGTTAACCAGTCAAAGTCAAATGACTTATATAAGACCCGTTAACATTCTAACGGATCATAGTTTCGTTCATTCCAGACTAGAAGCTTCCAATAAATTACGCCTGTCTTTAGGTTGTTGTGCATAACATATTTGATTGTAACGATTAGCGCAGGTAAATACTTTAAGCCTAGTTTATTTTATAAAGGCTTGGGATACGGCACTAGCCACTAGTTTTCGGTCCACAACTGTATTGACAAGCATGTAAAACTGGTAACAAGAGATATAGTTTGTCCCAAGTTATTTAAAAATGATATACCAAATGGTATCAAATAAACTTTTGAAATGATTTTCAAAGGAGTCGGTTAGTGAAAATTGACGTATTTTCAAAAGACTAAGCGCAAGTTATTTAGCAAGTACGGAATAGGCTGGAGCTGCTTGGGTCTAGACACATTGGAATTTGCAACTCCATGAAAAAGACCTTATTAGTCTCAAGTCGCATTTCATTTATATTTGATCCACCTGAAGATTTTCGTACGAACAACTTGTATAATTATTTTGAACTTTGGACTTTAAAGTTTGTACTTTTATATAATTTAATTTAAATTCTCATCTTCCGTTGTGCGTTGTGATTACTGATATCAATCGTCACGCATATACCCCATGTTCGGGCACACCGGGAAATCAGGGTGTGACAGCTTCGGAAGAAGATTGCATCAGTAGTAGAACACCTGATCCTTCATTTTGTTGTTTTTTTTGTATTGAATGCACGAGATTGAAGTGGCTTATATAGAGTTTTTTTTTTCTTTTTGTCTTATTCGGACCAGTAAAGTTGATATTGATAAGAGGCATTTTTTTATTTTTATAAATATGAACGTTGAACATGAAGATATTTTTAAAGGTAAAGAATAACATTTGAAAATTGATGTAAACATAAAGGATGAAAAATGCAATTTAGTATTTTCAATTTAAATTTGCTTTGTACTCTGCAGAAACAACTAAAATTTATAAGAATGTAAATTCAATTTAAATTTATTTACTTTATACCACATTTGTATAAAAAATAAATATAGAAAATGTAACGTTAAACATAAAGTTTTACTTTAAATATTCGTTTTTTATTTGTTTTAAAAAAAATTAGCGGCTACTCGCTCAGCAACCGCTCACTCGCTTTTGTGGGTGGTTTGGTGTCCTCTGAGTTTTGGACCAAAGTTGAACTTGTGATCGCATTAGAGGTAGGAGAAGATCCATGGGCGAAGCTTTATTGAGGGCGGGGTGCATTATATTTTTGGTGTTTAATCGGCGTTTACGTTGTTGTTTGGAGAACGTCGTCCTCATTATTTGATGTTTATTTGTGCGTAGTTTTCAATCGTTTAGTGGGATTGACATTTCTTTAGTTACCTCGTCCTCGTTCGTCTTATTGATATAACCTGACCACTTACAGAAAGCACGGATTCCAAATTTAATCGGCGTTTACGTTGTTGTTTGGAGAACGTCGTCCTCATTATTTGATGTTTATTTATGCGTAGTTTTCAATCGTTTAGTGGGATTGACATTTCTTTAGTTACCTCGTCCTCGTTCGTCTTATTGATATAACCTGACCACTTACAGAAAGCACAGATTCCAAAATATAAAATTTGGTAGATCACGAGACCATACTAACTAGAATCGGAAATCGGTTTCATTTCCCTTCCACCAAGCCAAAATGTAAAAATTTTCAAATTCGTTGTGGGGAGACATGCAATTAATAATTCCATTCCAACATACCTCCGAAGTTCGTTGGAAAAAATGGAGCTTTAAAATCTAAATTAGATAGTTTGGTCATCATTATCTAAAGCTGGTTAAGTACTAAAGAACTCACATGATAATAAACTCACGAAAAATAAGTACTTGTGGTTGCTCGATAACCGTTCAGCTGGATGTCCAAAATGGCGCAACTAAACCATGATTTGCAGGTAAGTCATGATACACTTTTAAACTTTCTTGTTTGACGACGAGGGTCCATTGTTGGGCCCCACATCTAGGCTTATACTTTTTGTGAAATAGCGGCCCATGATGATTAATGAAGGATTGGGCCAGAACCATGATAAGCTTGGCATTCTTATTGCTGGCAGGCAAGTTGTCAAAGGGTCCTCAGAGCCAGGGTCACGTTGGACAGTTATGTTAACTGTTCCGGTGTGAACAGGGGTGATGTGACCTCTCGGTGGCATTTAATGTATGAACACGGGAGAACTATAAGGCGGTGAGTTTGTTTGAGGGAAAGGATAAACATTAATGGCAAAGGACAAATATGATTCTTTGGAGAGAACAAATCTCTCACCGGGATCCAGACGTTCCTTTTGTCCGATGGCTTACAACGAATCTTGACAAAAGTGGGACCACTCCGATAAGCAGGACTCTCCGTTATAAGTAAAGGAGGTGATCAAAGAAAGATATGCACCCAAAAACCTATGACACAAGAAACACAAAAGAATCGCTCTCACTATCACGTTGAATACATTTAATACATAATCCACACCATTAATTCCGACCAATTTATGCGTCGGAATATGATTTATTATCCCAGCATATTCTTATTTTCACGCTGGTGGTTGGTCACGGACCCCCCACCCCCGGGGTCCTCCGTGACGAGGCTAACGGTGTCTTGTTTTACAGCTTTGTTCCAGTGACGAAGAGCATTCCAACAGACCTCCTAGATCAGACACGACGCTTGATTTTTGGGGATTCGACATTTTTGGGTAGTTCAGGTACGAAATCGGGTCTACAATAACCGACTTTTCTAATAATCGGTTTCGGATGTTTCTTCCAGGTATGGTTTCGTGGTGCCTAGTCTCTTTATAGTCCTTACGGGCTTGCATACTCGCAAAAGCCCAACAACCACAAAACGACGTCGCACTACAAATAATTGATCCATTGGATCTAGCTCACCATTGATCCATTGGGTCTTGACCATTACTTAAGCACCGTTAAAGCCCAACAACCACAAAACGACGTCGCACGGAATCAGCCCAAAAACACACCTTGCATAAGCAACCATTAACCAAACTCAGGTGTGGAGGTTTCAACTCAACAAAGCAAATTACATAAACAATATCGCGGAATTTCATCTGCTTTCTTCACAAATCAAGGTTCGTGATGCATAATTTTGTTGATTTGATTCGATATGTTGTTTCTACAGAAGAATCGCGTCGTTTTTACGCAATTATTTTAGGTTTTGTTAATTTCTAGGGTTTTGCATTCGATTTGTTTAATTGTTCTTTTTGTTTTCCCTTCAATTGAATGTGTTGTTATCGGCGTGAGTGTTATGGTAAAATGATTGATTGGAGATGAATGAATTGTAGTTTGTGTTGATTGATTAGATGCTCTGGTGCTGGATTAACATAGTTCATATGTGCAGTGGTTATATAGTTGCAATGAATGAGTTGTTTTTTGAGCGGTGATTTTCGTCGGTTAACGTAGTCGAGATAGAGAATTGTAGCCTATAAGTGTAAGTTGCCCTAGGATGCTAAGATCCACAATGTCTTTGAGGCAAGAATCCGTCTCATGTTTAAATGTTCTTCTACAGTGTAGCGTTAGAAAAATAGTTAAGTGCTGAACCAGTAAGATGTCTGAACCATTAAGTGCTGAACCCTCGGAGATATGGGAAGGTTAAAAGACTCGTTTTCTTAGCTTCATCACTCGAAATTATTGGGACAGTAAATTCTGAAAGTTAGAGGAATGTAAGGAAACTTGTTTGAGATTGACATTGGGATAAGGAACGTGTTTGATGCTGACACTTGGACTACATAGATGTTTAAGCCAGAAGCTAGTTAGAAGCCGTTTCAGCAGTAGTAATTAACTAGTTGTTAACTTTCTCCTTCTGCTTAAACATATAATCATATTACTATGTGAATCATCACAGAAGGCAACACCAGATACAAGTTCTCTGCAAGCGTTTTGTCATATTAATCATGGCAATGTTAACATTAATGTCTATGAGTTTCTTTTCGGACTAATTGACTCATGTATCTCTCTTGTCATTTTCTCACCCCCTCATCTAAGGGGCTGTTTGACAACATCTGAATGGTTAAGTGCTGAACCAGTAAGATGTCTGAACCATTAAGTGCTGAACCAGTAAGAGGTCTGAACCATTAAGAGCCTATATAATGCTTAACCGTTCAGAGGCAAATGCCTGACCAATTCAGATTATAGGTCTTAACCATTCAGACTATGTATAAATCTTAACCATTCAGAGGCAAATGTCTGAACCATTCAGACATCTGCTCGTGAAACAAACAGTCTGAGCCATTAAGTGCTAAACCAGTAAGAGGTCTGAACCATTAAGAGCCTCATTAAGAGGTAAACAAACAACCCCTAACTCAGATTGCCATATGAGACATGACCAAATCCTAAGCCAAATTAAATGCACAAGCCTCGATGGCATTAACATCTTGCAAGTATTTTAGCAAATTTAGCAAGTCATCATAGCGCATTGATGTTATTGACATTATTTAAGTTAAGATGAAACATATCCGGTAATTGTTGGCACACCATCTTCTCTTACTAAAGTAGTGACATAAATTGTGCTATCTATTTGTACATTACATAAACAATATAGCAGAGCTTATATACTTCAGAAATCAAGGTTCGTGTTGCATAATTTTGTTGATTTGATTCGCTATATTGTTTCTACAGAAGAATCCCGTTGTTTTCACGCAATTACTGTAGGTTTTGTTAATACTAGAGTTTTGCCTTCGATTTGTTCGTCATTTTCCCATCCATTGATTGTGTTGTTATTGGCATGATCATTACGACAAAACTCTTGATTGGAGATGAATGGATTGTCGTTTCTCTTGATTGATGTTGTACGAATGATTAGATGCTCTGGTGCTGGATTAACATAGGTGCACTGTTGCTAGAGATGGCAGGCATGAATGAGTTGTGTTTTGGGCCGTTATTTTCATCGGCTAACCCAGTAATGATCGAGATAGTAAACTGTAGCCTATAATTGTTAGCTGCCCTAGTGCTAAGATTCACAACGTCTTTAAGGCATCTCACAATAAAGCTATATTTGGAAAGAATCAATCTATTATTTAAACATTCTCCTTACAGTTTCTGGTGGAACAATCTTAATTGAACCTATAGCCATGTAGGATATATGTGTATCGTTAGAAAAAGAGTTGTTGCTGTTGTCATTTGTCAAGCTACTGATACAATGGGGCGGGCGGACACCAGATCTCAGCCCTCGGAGATCTGGGAACATTAAAGACTCGTTTTCCCTACTTCGCCTCTCGAAATTATCGGGACAACAATATTTGAATGTCACAGGAATGTAAGGAAACATGTTTGAGATTGACATTGGGATAAGGCACATGTTCGATGCTGACACTCGGACTACATAGCTAATATGTTTGAGCTAGAAGCTGGCTAGAAGCCGTTTTAGCAGCAGTAATTAAATAGTTATAAGTTATTAACTTTCTTCTTCTGTTTATACATATTATCATATTACTATAACTCTATAAGAATAGGCCACACCGCCACAGACATTTAAATCATCAGGTAAGGCAACATCAGATACAAGTTGTCTTCAAGTGTTTTGTCGTATTAATCATGCTCGTGTTAACACAATGTCTATGCATTTCTCTTCGAAGTTCGAACTAATTGACTCATGTACAATATCTCATGTGATTCTCTCACTCCCCCAAATTCTAAGCCAAACCTCAATGCTTGAGCCTTGATGGCATCAACTTCATGCCAAAATTAGCAAATGTAGCAAGTCTATGGTTTGTTTAGATACAGAAACACCACCAAAATTTGCTACTGCAAAAAGCACTAGCAAAAAAGTACCCATTTTTCACGCGCAAACTTATTTTTCATGCTAGATTGGTAGCAAAAATATTAACTCCTCAAATTTGCTACGGTGGCAAAAATACTCTCTACTTTATTTACCCTAAATCTTTTATCTCACCATACGCACACATTTTCTCATCTCACCATATGCAGTTGTTCACGATGAAGAACCCTAAATCTGATCTCACCAGCTGATTCACACATTCACGCACAAAAATCCTAAATCTTCATACACTGATTTTCACCAGACGCTGATTCAACCACAATTCACGCACAAAAATCGCTGATTCAACCAAAATTCTCACCAGTTGCTGATTCACGTTGGCTCGATCCTATTCAATTCGCACCAATCACTAACATCAACGATTGATTCGAAGATTAAAATAGTGACACTGTTCGATTCAAATTTGAGACGCTGTTTGATTCGATTATTCGAAGATTGCTTAGGGCTTCAATACACGACGGATCTATCGTTCAATTGCTAGGGTTCGAAGATTGCTCTGAATTAGCGAAGGAAATTCATCTAGATCTATTTCAATCGCTTGGTGGATTTAGTTCGAATTGGTTTGTTCAAATTCTCTCAACTTATGATTGTTTGATGCTTGTTTATTGTTTGTGACGAGTTTAAGCGGTTATGTGATTGCTGTGCATACGGTTTTCTATAAGAATTTATGTTCTTCTCTGTTGAATTAGGTTAAAATTTCAATATGAAAATTGAAATGAAAACTCATGGTGTTTGTTTGTGATAGGCAGTTGTGTAATGCTAGGTTTGTGGCTGAAGGAATTAGGAGAAGTGCTTAATAGACAAAACATGATTATGTTATGGATTTTAACTATTGATATGACACACATGTGCTGAAGGATGAGGTGAGAGGATTGATTAGATATAGAAACCTCAATGCTTGAGCCTTGATGTCATCAACGGTAAAATAGGATAGTCTATGGTTTGTTTAGATACAGAAACACCACCAAACAAACGGTAGTGTTGCGATGTCTAACCCGGTTTAGGAACATAAGTTATATTATCTATTTTTACATTTCTAGTTTTACATATTAGGGTGTTTTGCACGCTTGTGGTTTTACTTGATGCGATGTTTTATTTTTCATTCTTATAGGGTCATATTAGATGTCAGGAAGAAACCGTTATCCTCGTGACGCATATGACAACCGGCATGGGTATATCTCAGGAGGGCCTCCATCGCGGGCCCCTATGCCTCGACCTATGCCACCTCATCCTGCCATGCTGGAGGAAGAACTTGAAATCCAACATCATGAAATACTTAGGCTTTTGGGTGAAAATAGGAGGTTAGTTGAAGACAGAATTGCTCTACAACGAGATTTGGGTGCTGCCAAAGAGGAACTTAGGCGAATGAATAATGCAATTGCTGATATTCAAGAACAAAATGAAATACATTCGAGAAAGCTGATTGACAATGCTTTGAAACTAGAAGCTGATCTTCGTGCCACTGAACCTTTGAAAAATGAGGCTGCACAACTTCATACTGAAGTTGAGAGGCTAAATTCTATAAGGCGTGATTTATCTGGGCAGGTTCAGATTCTCAAAAAAGACCTTGCAAAACTGCAAACTGATAATAAGCAACTTCCAGCTTTAAAAGCCGAGCATGAGAGAATTCTCCAGGAGCTTTTGCATACTAGGTATCTATATTTCTTCTATATTTAAAGCATAAATAGCTAAACAGTTACTTAACATAAAGAGTAAAATGCCATTTTCGTCCCTGAGGATTGGCCAATTTTGCGACTTTAGTCCAAAGGTTTGTTTTTCCGCATTTGGATCCAAAAGGTTTGAAATCTTGCCATTTTCATCCAGCTCGTTAACTCCATCCATTTTTCTCTGTTAAGTGTGGGGTATTTCCGTCTTGTTTGTTAACTTAAACGGTAATTCGTTCTTTTTCACCTTTTACAAGCATTTAGCATAACATACAAGTATTCAAAAGACCGAATTGCCCTTTAAGTTAACAAAAAAGACGGAAATATCCCTGACTTAACGCAGAAAAATGGATGGAGTTAACAAGCCGGATGAAAATGACATGATTTCAAACCTTTTGGATCCAGATGAGGAAAAACAAACCTTTAAACGAAAGTTGCAAAACTGACCAAACCTTAGGGACGAAAATGACATTTTACGCTTAACATAAATTTATAAACTTAACATTATTCTGCGTCTTGTAGAGCTGCTATTGATTATGAGAAGAAAGGAAATATAGAGCTGATGGAACAAAGACAAGCAATGGAGAAGAACTTGGTTTCTATGGCGCGTGAAGTTGAAAAGCTCCGTGTGGAACTTACAAATACTGATGCTGGACCACGCGATGCTGGTATTTTCCATTATACCCTTTTAGTTACCTTTATATTTGGCTAAAGTTACTTGCTCCATTTGCTGACGTTAAGGAAGCCTACCTTAAACCGTAATGGGTAGTTTGGTACTCACTTAAGTCATAACTTTTTAGTTTGTACTTTTAGAATACTGGAACTAAATCAATCCCTTTGATTGATTCAGTAAGTTCATATTATCAAAATATAACATAAGTCAGACCTTGTCCAAGAACAAATTTCATAATCTTTTGTGCCTTCATTCTAGCACATTAATAAGTTCTTAGTGGGAAATGCTTTCCTATGTGCTAAGATTCTTCGATGTAAATTAGATTACCAACTTTGTTTCGAGAAAATTATGACCTTTATTTTTATAAGTAGCAGATAGATCTGAATTTTATCCAACTTATCTTATTAGTTTTGTAATCCGAATCTCGGGATTCGGGAATTATATGTGTTTATATCTTTTGAGGTAATAACCTCTATTTTTAAGAGATGCCAGGCCTAAAAAGGAAACTAGATAAACTCAGATCACTATCTATCCTATCTCTTAACAAGTTTCTATAATAAACTGATTCTTCAATCTGCAGTAGTTTGTGTTATGTTGGATTCTTCTATGTACAATCATTGGTGGCTTTAGGGTTTATAATGTTGCATCGGTCTCACCCTTGTAATCAACTGATCTGTGTTGAAGATTATTTGTTCTTCAGTATGTTTTGATATACTTTTTGCATGTCATCAACTTAATACTTTATTCTGCTTGATAAGAGAAAAAGGGAAAGAGCCGTAATCCTTTAAATACGTGAGATCAAGATCATTAACGGGATAACTAGTCTATTGTGGTTATGCTTCGCTGTTTTAACTAAAAGTTCTTTTGATGTTTTTAGTGTAGTTCTTACTTTAATTTACAACGGATTTGAGACAAAAGATTATGTTACCTTTTAGTTCATCTCCAACACATTTCTCTGACTTTTTTTCAAACTCGTTGTGTTATAGTTTTGTGAAACTTCTCTTTACACTTGTTTAAGTCTAATATTCCCAGTATCTCCTCATGACTCTTTGATATCTTGTTATATAGGTGGGTCATATGGGATGAAATATGGAAGCTCAGATGACCGTTTTCCTCCTCCTTATGGCGACGGATACACCGTTCACCTGGTATTACTTGCTATATCACTCAAACTTATACCTGGCCAGGTGGCAAAATAGGCAAAATGGTTTTTTTTTTTTTTTTGTTCAAATGGGCTGGCTCAAATTTGGGGTGTGCTTTTCACTTAAAATTGGTGGAATGAAGTGTCTCCATCATTCCTCAGGGTGCTGCTGACAAGGGTCCGTTGTATGGTTCAAGTTCTGGTCAATGGGCTGGGTCCGAGAAATCTCGCGTGACTCGTCGTTGAAATGTGGACGGCTTATGTTTCAAATTGCAAAAAAGGCATATTAAGTTGGTAGAAGCGTATGGTTCTCTAATGTTTGCGTTTAATTAAGTAATCCCTTTATTTGAACTATTAGCTATAAGCTATTTAACTAAGTGCATTTGGAGAATTGGGTTGCTATACTACAACTTATGGAGACACTAATCCACTTGTGTGGCTTGATTATCACCTAGTTTTAGTTTACCAGATTTTCAATGCTTTTATTGTATTGTTTACACCATATGGTTTCATCTTCTTGAATCTTTGTTTTTTTGTGACGACACATTCTTTAGCTTATATGACCACATCCTAAAAAAATTCTGGAGCAATGATTCTTCATGCTACATATCTGATCTATTATTGTCTCCGTATCGGACCATGGAGACTGAAAGCTGTCAAAGTGGCAATCGGAGGATTAAAGTTGTAGAAAATGAATTAGAAATACTATTGACCGAATACCTGTACCAAGCTCTTGTTATCGCATTCATGCTACATATCTTATCCGTATCGAAACATGGAGACTGAAAGCTGTCATTCGGAGGATTAAAGTTATAGAAAACGAATCAGAGATTCTATTGACTGAAGACATGTTTCAAGCTCTAATTATCGCAGGTTCTGAAGAAATTAGTGAATGCTAAGTTATAGAGTTTAGTATCGTAGGTGGTATAAAAGCAGCCTCTCTATCCCTAGGGATAGAGGCAAGGTCTGTCTACATCCCACCCTCCCCAGACCCTATAAGTAGCTTTGCTATTTGTGGGATTTACTGGGTATGGTTGTTGTTGTATCGTAGGTGGTATAAGTAGACATCTAGATTCTAGGGTATTGGTCCAGACTCCAGAAGATAATGCATCTTATATTAGGATAACAGTTGTATAAGTAGACATCTAGGGTACATTTTCGTTTAGCCTTAGGGACTTTTAGTGATTTGGTGATTTAGTATTTCTGAAAGATTTAGTGCTACTAGGAATAGCTGATGACCCCAGTCATAAGTAGGTATATGTCAACTAAAAGGAGAGTTAAGGATGTACGTTTTATTGGTAGCAGTATCAGTACACCATTCACCAGTTTGTATTGAAGAAACTATTAGCCAGTTCTCATCTGGAAAGCTTTTCGAAGACGAGAATCAGGGCCCATCACATTGTTAAATAATCGTGAAGAATTTGACCTCCCTGTTGATCTGTCTGCAGCAGTTCAGACAAACCATTTGCAGTCTCGTGTATCTTGTTTTGGTGTGATCTGCTTATTTCTTTATTAATAATGCTGTAATATAGCTCAGTAGTCAGACATCCAATCCAAGGCTAGCTGCTCAATTTGCATTGTCCGGTGGCTAGATTGAACTTTGAAGGAAGGCTGATGTGGCGTTTGACGTGGGGCTAACTTCTGGTATGTACTTTATGATAGACAAGTACGTGTCTCAGTTTCGTGGGTAAAATTGGTTCTTGCTTATACGTAAATATATCTTGAGCTACATATACATATTGCACTTTATTTACTTAGATTGATGTTTGTACGAGGTTCTTGCTCACTATAGAACTATACCTAACTACCTATAGCTCTATATTTAACTTGCATAATAATAGAACTGTGTTTTTTTATCCGACTCCGTTCTCTCTATCCATACTACTTCACATCTTTCTAGGAGTTAGGGTTTCTCCAATGTGGAAATGAACTTTCAACTCATAATTTCTAGTAAAGCATGTATTCACCTTCCACCTTATTCAACTTGAGGTTTCATCTACTCTTTAGTTGTGTTGTTACTAGATAGATCTTAGAAGGCTTGGAGTGATGAGATTAGACATGCTTTCGGGTTCCACATGTTCTCTTTTATGAGATTAACTTTTGGATGGTCAATGAGTTACATACGAGAATCGATTTAAGGTCTTCTTTTCAATGGCAATACTGCAATTTGATAAACAACTCGCATTGATGAGACTCAAGTACATCAATGTTTGCGCATGAGATGGCAGTATGGCACTTGCGCATGAGATGGCAGTATGGCACATTGGATACGGACACAGTACGATATGAAGAGATTACAAATGACTAGACTTTGCACACCATGCTTCTAAGGTCATTCTATAGTAGGTTTATTGCTTTGGATTTAATTGTTTCCTATAATCACAAATGAGATCTCAAGAGATATATGTCTCTTTCTCATGAGGTGATGGCCTTTATTTGTATAAGATACAAGGCTGCAAATAGGGAACTAGATAAACTTGTTTAGGAAACGGAATACGTCTCTTTCTCACTTTAGCGGACAATTGATTACGAGGAAGAAAACCCCCAAAGGCGTGCTCAAACGTGTGCTACATTGCCTTTGAAAGTGCAACTGACTAGCAATAGGGATGGTGGGGTTTTGTGATGCGTGTACTCAAGAACAAGAACAAGATCACGAACAATGAGTGCACATCATGAAGGTAAATAGATGAACTACGACAAGTGCAATTTGTGTTTGGGACTTCAGAGCGCTTCGCGGGATTAAAGGGTGACACATGGAGAAAATTTCGAGGAAGCCTTCAATTGGATTTGGTGTGGAGTAGTAGTAGTAATAGAAACAAGTCGCAATAAGGCCAAATTTGGAACAAGAAAAATCGGGATTGTGAATTTGAAATACGAAGACGACTTAAACACGAAGACAAAGCATGAATGGGGATTTACATGGGAATAGTATTGATAGTCCTATAATGGAACATAACCAATTGGATATGGTAATTATGGTTTCTAGTGGTGGATGACGACATGCATGGGAACGAGGAACTGAACGAGTAGTCTTGGATAAGTATAGAACTAAAAAAGGTTGAAGAGAGCAACCAATGTTAGACTCCCTAAAAGCGTTCATTCAAACAACTGGTATTAATTGAAGTAGGTTGATCGGATAAATCGCTCAATTTCATGAACAAGAGTTGATTACGTGCACACAATATCTCGGAACAAGGTCTCTATTAGTGCGGCAGTGGTTGGTTAGGGTTTCGGTTGATGAAGTTATACTTGTACCAAGAGCTATAATCGGATAAGGGTAATGTGTCTTTTTCAAGGGGTGATAAACTCTATTTATAAACCGAGTTGTAACACCTTAGTGAAATCCCACATCACCAAAGTGCAAAGAGGTCCCCAAGGGACATGGTGTGGTGGTAAGATGCCTCCCGAGGTGGACGGTTCAAATCCTGCTAGGTGCTGGACTGCTGGTAGTACATGGGAGTACGTTAGCTTGCCGTTCAAAAAAAACCACCGTGCAAAAGAGATGCTAGGTTTATATTGAGTGACCTCCAATTTTAGCGACATGTTTTGGAACACTATGAGCTCGTGTTGCGACTTGCAGGCAAAGCAACTATATCACTATGTTCGCCGGACTGTTAGTATGATACACGAATCAAGTCAAATCAATCTTTTAAATCTTATTGGCATGCCATTCTCCATTTCTCTATGGATGAAGATGAATATACCTTAAGGCTTTGGGTATGGGTTTAATCCGCATTCATAGTAACAAGTTATGGACAACAAGGCATCTATAGTTGCTTATTCTTCCCTATTGTTGTGGAAAGCCACCAGTAAATATGAAGTAGCTATGTCTAGGGCCACTTTTAAACATCATTTTCATCAAGATAGATGGATTATTAGTTTTGGATATGGACCAATTTTTAAAATTAGGCTCATAGTTTAGTTTTTCTCTTCATTTTCATGTGTATACGTAGTTTGGCGAGACATTAGACTTTGAAGCAGTTATCATATGTTGCAAGGCTCTTTTTAAATAAGCAACTTATATAAACTATTTTTCTCATAATATTTGTTCTCCGATTGTTTTGTTGCAGATGAACATTGTTCTAGATGTGAAGTGCATTTCTTTATGGTTTGGCAAGGCAAGTATGATTTACATCTGAAGTACGAAAATAGGTAAGGTGCTAAACCCTGACTATTACAATTAACCAAATAAACAACTAGGAGAAAGTTAAATGCATCTTAAAATGCTCTTCAATATGTTATATTTATATGGCGTGAAAGAATGACACAAGTAATCAGAATTCAGACAGAAAGATGATTTTTAGTCGACTCATGAAAGGGAAATTATATTTCTTTTAAATATCTCCCTAGGGAGCATCTCTCTCCTTTGATTGCATTTATTTTTGCGACATGTCATAACTAGTAGAATTGCAATGAAGGGGTCTGAACGAAGCTGATAATAACATGTTTATGTCCATTTTGATTTAGATTTTCTGGTTTAAACTTTAAAGTCTTTTCACACTTGATTGGGTGCCCCACGTCCTGAATTTGCCACCAGTTGAATGCTGTTTTCAAATTTAAATGATATTATATCTCATGTATTACTCAAAATGCTTGACAAAATTCTCAATAATGAGTTTAATTAAATTAACAAGGGGCCTGGGTACAAATGATCAGCTGAAAGCTATTATGAAGTTTTGTTCTGTACATAGTTATTAAAGGCGTTAGGCGCACTCAAGGCGCACACGTCTTGCCTGTGGCCTAGGGCCAAAAATCTGATACATTATATCTCCTCCTTCATGGATGTCTACATTATGGTTATCGCACTTTACATGATGATTCTCAGTCGATAGGTCTTCCTGCATTTTCTTACCGTCAATGTAATACATATTGATTGTTAAAACTTCTGATCGTTTTTCTTTTATTTGTGCTTTTGTGTCAGGAAAGTGGCCGCCACTGTCTACACTGTTCTCAGCAATCCCCTATTGTGTTACATTAGCAGGGTAGCTGACAAGATTGAGGCCCTCCCTGTCAACGACCTCATCAGCTGAATAAATCTGCCACATAAGCACCCCGAGTTGACACACCATCACCACAAATCCCAAACTTCTTGGTTCTTCCATTATGTTCATACCACAATGGCATATGGTAAGCATTTCTTTATCTGTGTGTTTGCTATTGTCACTTGATTGATAGCATCCTATTGCAATTTTTGTGTCTCGTTGCCCATCCTATTAACACGCAAGTGTCATCCACTGAAAAATAATTATCAAGAAAACCATAAAGATTAATCAGCATTGTGATGCACCCGGTGTTTTTTGAGATTTCAGTAATTAATTAATGAAAATTAGAAGCATCCTAGTTTTGGATTACTGATTATTAGCAGGTTCCGGTCCTTCTAACATAAAAGTTGATGTTTTATACCTAAATTGGATAACAGCTAAATACAGGTGATTATTTGTCAGGTTGAGCTGGGTTGGCCTGAAACACTTTTTTGCCATTTATTACTTTTTTATAATTAATTAATAGGCCAAGTCTAATTATAAATTTTTTACAGTTAACAATCTACGCTTTTGAATAAAAGGACTTAGGAGGTACTATGCATGAAAAGTGCACTTCAGCCTGTTGTTTTATGCTAATTTATTTTGTTTACACATTTGACCTGTTATAAACACATCTTGCCCAGAATATCCGTAGTAAATAATATGCCTAAAGCTATAACAAAATTAATATTCTATAAATAGTAATTTATGTTAATAATGATTTAGGATATTTATGCATTACAAATATTATGGGTTGTTTTCCACCTATTTGACCATTTATTGCTTTCAAGTAATATTTTGGATGCCAATTTTCCCCACTATTGCTTATTACTTTTCCTATTAAACCATCCATCATCTTTGTTGTTTTTGGTGTCCAATGTAACGTATCCTGTACCGATTCACTCACGGGAGTCGGGGCTACCTTCTGGCCACACAGGTATCATAATGTACACTGCAAATCACTCTTTGCTCGTATTTGCTATTTTAAGTGCAGTTTCAGTCGAGATCAAGTTCCTGCATCCCAAATTTTGACTTTTTTTTTTACCATAAATGGTTCCCCAATAAAACTTTGGTTCCCGATGTAATGCATCCCGAAATATGTATTTATATTATTATTGTAGTTGTTTGTTTTTTAATCGTATCTAATATCTATTATATCTTTATACTTAATTCATGGAATAATTCTATGACCCCAACATTATTTTTCCCTCTTTTTTATTAACCTAGCCTGATCCACGACCTGCGGTCAATCAATCAATCAATCATGCCCAGTAAAATCCCACAAATAGCAGAATCTATTGGTAGGGTCTGGGGAGGGTGGGATGTAGGCACACCTTACCTCTACCCCTAGGGATAGAGAGGCTACTTCCAGTGAGACCCTCGGCTTCAAAACACTTGAGAAAGAAATAAATATAACATGGGGTGTGTGTGTGTGTGTATGAAGCTACCAAAAAAAACATGAGTGGTGAAAGAGTACATGGTAAACAAGACAAATATACCAACACAAACAACCTATACACATAGTTACATATCTACGACCGTACACTACACCTAAAACACAATTGTACCCTCTCCTAGAAATCCTTAACCTTAATCCTACGTCTCAACGAGCTCCTATCATGGACCATGTTCTCAGAGAAGTGCAATCTTTGCAAATCCTGCATAATCCGCTCATCCCAAGTAATTTTGGGTCTGCCTCTACTTCTCCTTCCCTCCACCTCGAGAATTTCAACCACTCTAACTGGCTATATCGTCTGCCTCCTATTCACATGCCCAAACCATCTCAATCTTCCCTCCTTTATCTTATCTAGATATACTAGCTACTTCTAACCTCTCCCTAAAAACATCATTTCTTATCCGGTCTAACCTTGTGTGCCCACACATCCACCTTAGCAGTCTCATCTCTGCCACATCCATCTTGTGTGCTTGTACTTCCTTGATGGCCCAACAGTCGGTTCCGTATAACATAGCAGGCCTAATTGCAACCCTATAAAATTTCCCTTTCAATTTAGTTGGAAACCTCCTATCGCACAATACCCCAGTGGCAGCTCTCCACCTACACCATCCAACCTGGATGCGGTGGGCAACGCCACTATCTATCTCCTTATCCCTCTGAACAAACGATCCTAGATACTTGAACTTAGTTACCTGCGGAACCACTTGACCATCAATGGTGATCTGAATGTCCTCGTCGTTGTCTACTCCACTAAAGTCACAATACAAGTACTCAGTCTTAGATCGACTAATCATTAAACCTCTGCCCTCTAAAGTAGCTCGCCACTCTTCTAACCTCGCATTCAGGCTTTGTTTACTATCAGCAACTAACACAATATCATCTGCAAAAATTAGGCACCATGTCCCCTTTGTCAACTCATCTAGGATAACTGCAAATAGAAAAGGGCTCAAAGCAGACCCTTGGTGAAGTCCTACTTCCACAGGGAAAAAATCAGTATCCCCTACAGGCGCCCGGACACTAGTCTCAGTCCTAACATACATATCCCTAATTAAGTCTATATACTTCCCAGAAACCCCTCTACTCTCCAAACTATCTCAAATCAGTCTACGTGGCACACTGTCATAGGCCTTTTCAAGATCAATGAACACCATGTGTAGATCCCGTTTCTTTTCCCTATACTTCTCCATCAATCTCCTTAGAATATGTATTGTTTCTGTAGTCGATCACCCTGGCATGAAACCAAATTGGTTTACCGTGACTTGAGTTTCTCTTCTGATTCTCGTCTCAATTATTCTCTCCCATAATTTCATAGTGTGTCCTAGCAACTTAATCCCTCTGTAATTCTCACAACATTGGGCGTCCCCTTTGTTCTTAATATACAGGAACTACTACACTATTCCTCCATTGATCTAGCATTCTCCCAGATTTGAAAATAAGATTGAATAAAATAGTTAGCCAATGAACTCCTTCTTCTCCTAAGCATTTCCATACCTCAATCGGTATGTTGTCTGGCCCAGCTGCCTTAGCCCTTCCCATCTTTCTAAGGGCTGTTCTCACTTCATCCCGTGTGATACATCGACAGTAGCCGTTATTTCGGAGTCGCCTTTGAGTAGGTGAATCATCATTTTCTTGTTGGTAATCCCTCCCGCCATTGAAAAGATTGTAGAAGTACGTTTGCCATCTCATCTTAATGTCGTGTTCTTTGACCAAAACGTATCTGTCCTCTCCCTTTAAAAACGTCACTGCTCCCAAGTCCTGCCTTCCACGCTCTCTAGCTTTTGCAATCTTGAACATGTCATGCTCCCCCTCCTTTGTTTCCAGTCGATCATACATCCGCTTGTAAGCTGCGTTCTTCGCCTCTGACACTGCCTTCTTCGCCTCTCTCTTAGCCTCCTTATATCTCTCTCCCTTAAAGCCACTTGGTCCTCCTCGACTGTACACCTCAAAAGATCCCTAAAGCACCCTTGTTTAATCCTTATTTTAGTATGCACTATGCACATCCTCATTCCACCACCATGACTCCTTTTGGCCACACCTCTTTCCTGTTGTGACCCCTAGCATTTCCTTCGCTACATTAGTAATGTTGTTTGCCATGTCCTCCCACATTTGGTTTGCGTCCCCATCTACTCTAGGCGATGTCACTAAGAGGACCTTATCTCTAAACACTTCGATTTTGTCGCCCTTTAACATACCCCATCTGACCCTAGGTCGCATTACCCTCTCTCCCTTGGTCAGCTTTCCTCTCATGACTATATCCGCTACCAATAAACGGTGTTGAGCCACTACTGTCTCCCTTGGTTTAACCTTGCAGTCCCTCCACCACCTTCGATCTCCTAGCTTCATCAAAATATAGTCAATCTGAGTTTTACGTCTACAACTAGTCAACTACTAAAAGTAATCAATTGTGATTCTTTCTTCTTAAAGAAAGAATTCAAAGTACCTAGGTTGTGAGCCACCGCAAACTCTAACAGATCCCCTACCAGGGTTGTTCCTATCACCAAAACCAAAACCCCCATGAACCTCATTAAAACCATCACTATGCCTACCAATATGGCCATTAAAATCGCCTCCTATGAAAATTCTTTCTTTCCTAGGTATGGCCCTCACAACTCCATCTAGGCAGTCCCAAAAATCTCTCTTCTCTTGATCCCCTAATCCCACTTGTGGAGCATAAGCGCAAACAACTGCCACTACTTCCTCTCCTAGTACTAATCTCAACACCATGATCCTATCGTTGTGTCGTATCACCTCTACCACATTTTTGTACAAGTTTATAGCCACTAGAAACCCTACCCCATTCCTTACCCCATCAGCCCCTGATTATAACAACTTGTACCCATTGCGCTCATCCCCCTTATGTCCCTTCCACCTAGTCTTCTGAAGGCACGCTATCTCTACCCTACGTCTTTTAAGTGTATCTATGATCTCCAACAACTTACTACTAAGGGTTCCTACATTCCACGAAGCCACATGCAAACTATACCCCCTTTCTTTTCCCCTCCCTGCACCCCTCGTCCTCGAACACAATCTCAATGAAAAGTCATGATATCTACCGTCTATGATTGTTACAAATCACCCGATAAACCAAAAAGAGCACACGCGTAACAAGTAAATCGATACCGCAAAATCTCGATAGAACACGTACAATGGGTATACAGTGTCAATGGGTGATCACAAAACAAACACTGATCAATAAGGTGCGTATAAATTCAATAATTAATGATCAAATAAAGAGTTATAAGTAAGCTCACACAATAAGTGATGTATTACAGTAATGTATTATAACAAAGCCCTTTTATTTTACTAAATAAAAGTATCAAACTAAATTAAAATAATTATATAATATTATAAACGTATGTGTTTTTATTTTTATTTTTTTTATTTTTAATTCAAATTCAAAGAGTGTTTTATAATAGAAAACTTATATTACATGTATATAATATTGTATACGTAAATATATATAGAGATAGAGATATTATTAATATTGTATACTTAAATACTAGGTTAGAACCCCGTGTATTACACGGGTTGAATAAATGTAGTTTTATATATCAAATAATAAAAAATATATATTTAAAATCTCGTTTATTAGACGGGTTGAATAAATATAATTTTATATACCAAATAATAAAACAATATATATTTAAAACTTTTGTTTATTACATGGGTTGAAAAAATTTAATTTTATATATTAAATAATAAAAAGTTGTATTTTTAAAAACCCCATGTATTGTACGAGTTAAGTAAATTTAATTTTATATATTAAATAATGAAAAAAGTTACATTTTTAAAAACCTCATGTGTTATACGGGTTGAGCACATGTAATATTATATATCAAACAATAAAAAGTCATATCTTTATAAACCCTATGTATTATGTAGATTGAATAAATTTAATTTTATATACTGCATAATAAAAAAATTATATTTTTAAAAACTAAGTGTATTACACGAGTTGCAAAAATGTAATTTTGTATAGTAAAAAATAAAAATGTTATATCTATAAAAAACCTCGTTTATTACAGGGTTGAATGAATCTAATAAAAATTTATATCTTTAAAAAAAACTAACGGATATACTCGATACACAATGGATGGGGTGATTGCGGTGATGATTCTTATAAATGTCACGTAAACATGGTGATTACCGTATTTGAGTTGAGAGTTGAACACAAAAATAAAAGTATAGAACCAATAAACATCGATTAATATTTTTGTTTACCCCTTGTAAGCATTTTTGAAATAGTTTCTACCATTAACTACTTTAGTTTAATAAAATAAATAAATCATTTACATAATATTTTAAAATATTATATTATGTTATATACGAATTGTTTAAATTTATATTAAATTCAATTTTAAAATTATCTTTTAATTGATATTAATTATCTATAAAAAATAGATGTCTTCAATAAATTCAATTTTATAATTATCTTTTAATTGATATTAATTATCTATAAAAAATAGATGTCTTCAATGAATGACATGTGTCCTCCTATTGGTTTCTTTTATTATATAGTAAGATATGGAGATATAGAGATGTTACTTAATTGAAAAGTTGGATAAAAAACACCTTGTATTGCGTGTTAGCTTCAGCCCCGCCGGATCAAAAGTATATTGGCCGCAAAGTCAGGCTCGCCGGAGATGTACCTAAAACCAATTCGCCGGAAGTTCTACCAACTCCTGACCGACACCTCAGCCCTGCTTTCACACACCATCAAAAATTCCCCAAATTCTTCTACTTTTCCTCAGCAAAACCAATTTCACACACAAAACCGTCACAAGATCCAACCGAATCATCAACCAAACCACTCTAATCCACTGAATCACAACCTGATCCAACAAAAAAAACCGCTCAAATACCCTCTGAATTTCCAAATTTCTGACTTTAACGAAAAAAAAACAGAGCTGCGAACGAAATTTCTCCGGTGACAAAACGGCTTCCGGTGACCTGCTAGGAAAGGAGAAAAGATTGGCCGGAAAAGTGATGTTTCCGGCAAAAAGAAAAGTGGACGTTAGCCTTGTACGGAGAGAAAAATTAGAAAAAACAGAGTTCCGAACGAGAAAAAAAAAAACAGAGCTCCGAACGAAATTTCTCCGGTGCCAAAACGGTTTCCGGTGACCTGCTAGGAAAGGAGAAAAGATTTGCCGGAAAAGTGATGTTTCCGGCAAAAGAAAAGTGGACGTTGGAGATGTACGGAGAGAAAAAAGAGTTAAAAGTATGAAAAACAAGGGCATTAACAATCATTACTTCCACGACCTGCGGTCAACTTATATTAAAATTCCTCAATCGTTTTCTTATTTTCCTCTGCAATTAAATGCACGGAAAATTGTTAATATTTCTATTATTTAACCTGTGTACTACACGGGTTTCTAACTAGTTAATTATATATAGTAAATCTAGTTAACTATAAATGGGTGATGTAAAACAGGTCAAATCCTTACATTAAGCTAACAGGAACAAGTCAAACAGGTTGAAACTCACCATAAGTCTATTTCTGATGCATAGAACCTCCTAACTTGTTCTTTCTTTTATCGAAGGTTTCAATCATTGTAGTAGTAATAGTTTTTGTAGCATAACTAACACAGTAAATATTTAACAATATTTTAAATAAGGATGAAAGGTATTTGCAAGTCAAGTCAATGCCCTTTCTAATTTCTACCGATACTGAAAATAACCCATTTTTTTATCAGCACATTTTGCGATCTCCGTTATTTACTGTTATTATTTTTAACAGTTTTCTTTCGCTTACCCCAGAATCATGTTAGGATTGAAATGCTAACCTGCAATATAAATCAAGTATCTTGTGCCACTTTTGTATGTGGCTTTTTGTTAGGCTCCCACTATTCCCACACCCTAAAATCTTATTTTCACACCCCTAGATGTATACGGGCCCGTATAGAGTTATACGGGCCGTATAACTGATTGTTGCACAAAAAAAATGGCAGAGAATGTTTTTTTGTCTCCATGTATACGGGCCGTATAACATTATACGCCCCGTATACAATGTTATATGCCCATATAATGTTATACGACCCGTATAATTGTATACGGGCCCGTATAGAATGTTATACAACCTAATATTTTATCCATCTATACGAGCCGTATAACATTATACGGCCTAACATTTGTCATGTCAGATTATTCTATACGGGCTGTATAAACGCTATACGGCCCGTATACAGGGTGTGAAATTAAGATTTTGGGGAGTGTCTTTATTAGCACCCTTTTGGTATTGTCAATCAGGTTTGACTTTTCTAACAAGTGATGAGACTTAATGTTGACTTTCCCGAGGTTAGAACAATTTGTCTTGAGGGTGATTAGTATTGTTGTATTTGTTGCGTGAGCACAAAGATCATGTAAGGTTTGTTTCCAACTCCTGTTTACTTTCATGACTACTTGATGACATATTTTTTTGATATATTTTAATGTTCACATATGCAGGTTTTCCAGTTGGATTTGTGCACTGGAAAAGGTAAAACTTTAATCAGTACTTTCATTGTCCCTTGTTATTTTGAGGACTAATACCGTAGAGGTGGCAAAACGGGTGGGTTGGATAATGGGTCACTACCGGTTGGATTTGGTTGAACCAATACACTTTACCCTTAACTTTTAATCCATTTATAAACATTTAGTGTGCCAAATAGGATCAGTTTATGTTATTTCAGTTATGACTGGGGTGGTTTTATAAACTAAGCATACACTTTGAGCTGTTTTATAACCTCTCATATTCTGATATCTACTTTAAATTTGTAACATTAGTTATGTATAATTTGGTTCAAACGCTAGATCAAACATCATATCCAACAACGTAAATAACGTTGTTTGGAGGAAAGAACATAATATATGATTGGTGTGATTATAACATCAGACCATTCAAACTAAATTAAATATGTTTTTTTTTTTTTAATTTGTGACACTGACAACATACCCCATAAGTTTATAAATTGTGAGGGTTGGTCGTTTCTTGAAGTGTAGGGGCTTGTAGCATTAATTAGTTGCATATGACTTTGTTATTTTGTGTTATAATATAGGGGGATAAGGATGAGATCGTGATAGATTATATTATTGTTAATCAAACTTATTTTTTAATCTGAGCAGAACAACCATATTGAGGCCTTGAGGGGGTGATTGCCACAAAAGAAACATAATTTTTATAAATATATAGATTCGTTAGGATAGGATCCAAGGATAAAAAAGAAATATATTTGATTACCAACAAATATTTATATCTAGACAATCATGCTTAAAAGCATTCAAGGTGTACACGATTTTTTATTTAAAGTGGTTCAAATGAGAATCATTGTTTTTGTGAGAACCATGTGAGTCAATTAGGGCAATTCGATTATTTGATCCATACCTAAAAAACTTTGGAAAACAAATCACATCACAAATCAAATATTATAAATCTCAAATCAGGAAGCTACCTCAACTTTCTATCAGATGTGGTAATCTCAAATATTAAAAATCCTAAATTGATTCCCTCATTTTATATCGACTTAATCGCCGAGGCCAATGACGAGCGGGTCATTAGTTAATAGCACTATTAGGTTTAACAAACCTCACACCGTGCCAGTCGGACGGGCGTGTACTAATGGACTATGGCAAACTGTCAATGATGATAGACAACATTCGTGTAGTTAAATACAAGATTAATGAGATTTAATAAAAGAATATAAGATTAAGAGTTAATTACATAGTTAGTCCCTGTGGTTTGCACAAAATAACATACTTAGGTACTAATAGTTTAAAATCACCTTCTGGGGTATTAACTTTTCATTTTGTAACGTTTTGAGGTATTAACTTCTAGGGTAGTAACATAGGTAGTCCCTGTGGTTTGCACAAAATAACATACTTAGGTACTAATAGAATGTGATTTTAAGCCTACAAATAGCCTTAATACCCCCAAACGTTACAAAATGAAAAGTTAATACCCTTGAATGTGATTTTAAACTATTAGTACCTAAGTATGTTACTTTATGCAAACCACAGGGACTAACTATGTAATTAACTCTAAGATTAATGAGATTTAATAAAAGATGAAAGAGTACAATAACTAATTTAATTTAATAATTCCTAAATAATGCTCTATAGTTTCATGTATTCAAGATTTTTAAAACAACCTACATCTGCATTCCCATTTCTGAGAAGACATGTTGGAAAACCCTAAGAAAATAGACATTATTGTCTAGTGAAGATGGATATGATTGGGTGGTTTTGCTGGTGGCAGTGGTTTGTCAGTGATCCAAATTTGCAGTTTAAAAAAACAAAAAGGGTTTCCTTTCTGACGTGGACTTCTTTAGTTACACTTTCCAAAAAATCCTACACACTTCACAAATAAAAGCATCAATGTTTAGAGTGGTGGTCCATTGGCAAATCCTACACACCTCACAAATAAAATTCAGGGAGGTCTTGGGTTCGGTCTTTGAAAATGAAGTCGCTCTCTGCTCCTATATTGCATCCTTCTCTCTAATCAGTACAATGCTTATAAACGAGACATTAGGGCACACTTGGCTCGTATGGGCGTCATGGCGATTTAATACCTTATACGAGTACTATAAACTTAAATGTGCATGTGCATACATGTTTTTGTTCTTTTCTTCCATAAGATGCGTCTTATTTTCTTTGTTTGGAGGTATAATGCACATGTGTTTTCCTTTCATGAATACTTTTTTGAAGGTGATAACGGCTATAATACTAGGAACCACATACATTTCAAGAGATTTGCTTGATCTTGAAACTAATGCATGTATGCACGCCGTGTTTTTTTATTTAGGTGTTTACAAAATTGTGTTTTTGTTTCTTACTTGCATATCATGTTTTATTGTTTTAAGTAACAACTTTTTCCCGTTGTTATTATAGTTTTGTGAGTTAAACAAGTAAACAGTAAAAGCTGTGTTTATGTTACATGTTGTTTAGTAAAAGCTGGCTATTTAGGCTATTGCCTAGTGATTAAGAGAAATTATCTCTTGTGGAGAGACTAAGGTTCAATTCTTGGAAGGTGTAATTATTTAAGGGGGAAAATTAGCCATTCAAAAAAAAATGTTACATGTTGCTTGGTAAAAATTTTACGCCATTGATTTTTTCTTTTTTTAACTTCAATTTACATGTACATATGCATGTTGCCAAAAATTGCTCATATGCAAGTCAGGTTGTCAAAAAATGTGCCATTCAAATCTTAGGCCCTTGGGTTTACCCTAACACTGGAGTGTTAAGGGTGACATGTCGACATTACTCCCTCCTTGTGTTAAAGGGATTATTTGTTAATATGTCAACAGGGTAAGAGATTTAATTAAAAAAAATGTTAGACCAAAAACCACTAAAAAGTAGGGTTAGGTGGATTTAACCGGGTCAAATCATTTTTTATAGTGAGGTGGAGTGAAATGGGAAAAAGTGAGTGACGTAACACATACATAGATTTGAGAAAGGATATGAAAGAATATATAAGGATATGAAAGAATATATAGGGATAGAGAAATCATTGGAGAAAGATTAAAGCCTAAATTACTTGTATACCTGTTATAATTATTAATTTGTAGGATCGAAAAACAATATAGATTTAGATTGGTTGACCAATGAGCTGGTGGTGAAGTGGTGAGGGAGACACCTGGTGTTCCAAGTGACCCAGGACCTAGTGATGATGGGAGACTAGACGAGTAGGAGTCGATCGCCAGTTCGATCCTTGAATTGAGTTGAGTAGGTGTTACCTCACCGCACTGTCGTGCCTTCGGGCGAGTGTTCACGGGCTTCGCGCCTAGGTGAGGGTTTTCCTCGGTTCGGAATCGAGTGTCTCCCGATGTGGTGAATTTTCCCAGTAACTCATTTGAAGGATTCGTTAGTCATTCAAAAAAAAAAAAAAAAAGATTTAGATTGTTTGACGTAATTTTTGGATTTTCTCGTTTGATTCTTATGGAACAATCAACATGATTATGCACCAAATAAATGATTTGAGTTTTGATTCTTTTGAAATCTATAAACGTTACTGCATTGTTATGTTATCATGCTTATTCCTAACATTGATTCATTCGTCGGTAGAGTGTGGGCACGAATTGTTTTTAGGTGTAAATTGCTCTTTTAATATTGTTTATAGGTGGTGTAAATTGCTTTTTTAATATCTTCTATAAACATAAAACTTAAAATAAAGAATTTGATAGAATTTTGTCTAAATGGTATTATTTAGATCTTTGTCCAATCTTCAATTATCTTTATATAATTTTTGTAAGTTTCTATAAACATTCAAGTAGTGATCAAATAATACTTTTTATTTATTGTGGCACCCTAGGGGCAATAATATAGATGTCGAACACACTCTTTGAATATATTTTGACAGCTCATCGTTGGCTCTTCCCTTAGGCTGGAGGGTGTGGTATAAAGCCTCTATGGGTTTTATCACGCAACCTCAGCACCACGTCATGTTCACGTCACACAGGGCCTTCCTTTAACTTGGAGGGTGTGGTTTAACTACCCACTTTACACTATAGCGCCCCCATTTTGACCAAACACCCCTCGATCAAAGCAATTCCCCCTCGTTAACGTGTTGGCGAGCTGAAGATGGCGCCCCCCTTTCGCTGCCGCGGTGTGGCCGATGGCGCCCCCGGGACAACGATGAGGTGGTGGGGTGGCGTTAAACCACACCCACCGGCCTTATTAAGCTTTAAGCCAATGACATGTGATAATTGATTGAATGAGCCACTTGTAAACAATACGTGAACCACATACTGTGATCACCGGTCCCACGTAGTGTGGGTTTGGTTCACCCCAATCTCCTTCCAATGGGTTCGTTCCAAGGGTTGTTGAGTTTGTCAAATCCTATATAATACATCAACTCGGGTTATGATGACAACATATGTTTTTCTGTTCATTATTTACCCTTCTAGTTAAAATGTTTTGTTGTAATATCTATATAACGAAACCATGAAATCGTTTATCGTTTTTATATATATATTTATTTACCATTTTTCATTTGGTACCAGCTAAAAAAGATGGCATGTTACAATTAAGTTATTGTTAATATCATAGAAAAAACAAACACATTTCCTAATATTTCACGAAAAGAAGTCACTCAACATGAGGTTGATGTAAAAGATATGAAGAGAGCACGAAAAAGTCACTAAACCATCCCCACACTTGTATGCTATTTGTAAAAGAAATGCAAATTTGACTATGTAACATGCACATACTTTTTGCAAAAATATATATATAGGTAAAGAGTAAGGTACAAATTACCTTATCGTACATTATATACGCTAACATTATAGCCATACACGTGTCCTGATTGGTTTTTCATATATAGGGTTAAATGAGACAATTAATTCAATCATCTGAGGGTAAATTCGTCTCTTCGTTCAATCAGTGAGCGAGAAGTTCGTTACACTAATATCCCGGTATTTATCATTCGAATCAATTTCAAATTTTTCATAATTCTCAATTTGCAGTTATCGTTCTTCTGTGTTAGGGTTTTATTTAGTTGTTTTTTTTTTCGATGGATCCACAGAGCAGCAGTGGATGTGCAAATGTTGTTGATGTTGAAGAAAGTCGACCGATCGGTGATCATGCTCAATTATCTGCATATCAGAGAGTTTCTATTGAGGATGTTTTAAATCCGCCATCTGCAAATTCAAATCCAATTGCAAGTTCAAGTGCTCTAAACGATTGTTTTAATGGTAATTATGTGAATTCAGATTTCTAAATTGTTCGTATACCTGTTTTTTGTTTAATCGCTCCTCTGATTTTACATTTTTGTAACTTTTTTTGAAGTTTGAATGTTGAGTATATTTTTTATATGAAAGCAACATGTACAAATTCGCATGTTATTAGTCTTTCAATTCGCATTTGATGTTTTTCCCTAAGTATTTCGCATGCTATGGTTTATTAAATCGCATAGATAAACCAGATTAATCATAATCATCAATCTCGCATGTTTTCTTCATAGATTTCGCATGTTTTTTATTTTTCTGATTTGATTCATTTAGATGAAAGGGTTTACACTCCGGAGGTTCAAGCATCAGCTACACCTGTGGTTGGAATGCAATTTATCTCTATTGAACAAGCATATGCGTTTTACCAATCATATGCTAAGTTGGCTGGTTTTTCTATTCGGAAAGGTGGTGAAGTAAACAGTGGTGGTATAATCAAAACTAAGTATTTTGTTTGTTCTAAAGAGGGACATAAGCCAATTTGTATTGACGATCGTTCGAAGTCAAAAAAGCAATTCAAAACAAGGAACAGGGGGACTATTAGAACTGGATGCAAAGCTCAACTTATGATTTGCACTGTGGATGGTAGATTATATACAGTAAAGAGATTTGTTGATGGCCATAATCATAAGTTTGTATGCCAAGATGATATTCACATGTTGCCAGCTTACAGACAATTGTCAGATGTCCAGGAGAAGATGGTATGGGAACTAGGCACTTTAAACCTTGGTCCTGTCAAAGCTTTCCATATAATGAGGAAACGTTATGGTGGTTTCGAAAACGTTGGTGCCACGGTTGATGATTGCAAAAATTTTAGGAAGCGAATTAACAGCTATATAGGAGAATATGATGCTGACATGGTGATTAATAGGATGACTGACAAAAAACAGTATTTAGCTGATTATTCGTTTGAATATTCTGTTGATGATGGCAAACGTTTAACTGGTTTGTTCTGGGCTGATGGTTTATGTAAGCTTAACTATATGGAATTTGGGGATGTGATATCCTTTTATGCAACTTTCAAGACAAACAGGTTAGTGTTTGAAGACAAACATGTGTTTTTTTTAACTATTTTTCGCATGTTATATGTCTTCATGAGCTGTGTATATCGCATGTGTAAAATTTGTGTTAACGATATCGCATGTTTTACTTTTGTTTTCGCATGTGGGTTTTTGTAATTCGCATGTTTTACTTTTGTTTTCGCATGTGTTGTGCAGGTACAAGATGGTGTTTGTCCCGTTCACTGGCATTGACAACCACTGTCGAAATGTAACATTTGGAGCTGGGCTATTGGCATCGGAGAGCATTGAATCATATAAATGGCTATTGAATTCATTTTTAAAGTCATTTGGTCAGCAGCCAAAGGTTGTAGTGGCTGATCAAGACCCAGCTATGAAACAGGCTATTGAGGAGGTTTTCTATATCAGCAGACACAGATTGTGCATGTGGCACATAATGAAAAAAGTGGCAGATAAGGTATAGTATGCTATATTGTCTTTTGTTAGTGTTATTTTTGTATATTATATATTTTTTATAGGTTGATATTAAGAGCATTTATTTGTCATAGGTTGGACACGAGTTGTGCAATAACGATGAGTTTAAAAGGAGGATGTGCGACATTGTATGGACTGATTCGATCGAGCCTGAAGAATTCGAGAGACAGTGGAAGTTAGTGATGATTGATTTTGGTCTCACAGAAAACAAATGGATCGATGATATGTTTGTGATGAGATCCATGTGGATTCCTGCTTTTTACCGACACGAGCCAATGTCGGGACTTATGAAAACAACATCAAGATCAGAGAGTGAGAACCATTTTTTCTGCCAGGTGTCTAATTCACAACTCACTCTCGTAGAGTTTATGAATCATTTCGACGGTGCAATGGATGTCCAACGTTTTAATCATAGAAAGAATGATCATATGTCAAGATATACGGAGCCTGCTGATTTGAGCGGAACTTCTTTGGAAGAAGATGCTGCTAAGAGATTCACCAGGTCTATATTCTTTGATCAGCAAATAGAGATTTTAGGTACAATTTCTGAATGTCTGCCGATGGACACCAAAGTAGAGGGTCCACAGATCAGGATAATGTTGAAGGACTTTAAAGCACATGGAAATGGTTTATTGGAGGTATTATTATACATGCGAATTTATTATGTTACACATGCGATTTAAAGTTATCCCTATACATGTTTGTAAAACATGCGAATTTAATATGTTACATATGCGATTTTAAAACCGATTCAATTACATGTTTTTTTTAAGACATGAAAAATTGTCATGTTTCACATGCGAATTTAATTTTGAATATATATATATATATTTTTTTCTGTTGGTTTTTCCTAGGTGTGGTTCAAGAACCTTGAAAATGATGTAACTGCACAATGTAGCTGTTTGCGTTTTGAGCAGTATGGGCTGCTTTGCAAACACAATTATTTCCTTTTCAAGATGTTTGGTGTTAAAGAAATACCAAACAAGTATGTTACGAAGAGATGGACGAAGGATGTTGTTCCGAATGAGTTAAATGTGAAGTACAATCTAAATGTGGGTGGCAAGGATGTGCAACACAAGGCTAAACGGATTGCTCGTGAAATCATCCACACAGGGGAGTATTTGGTTAGCAATTTGATTTCCGACCCCGATCAACTTGTTTTAGTGAGGGATCAAATGATGCAGCTCAAAGAGAGAGTGGATCAGAGTCGTATAACTAAGCAACTTGATCCAAAATTTGACCGATTTTCCAAGTTGATTGGTTATCAACAACCCGTAACTAATGCTCCTCCTACTGTCCGTGTGTCGGCTGGTATAAGAAACAAAGGTCGAGGCTCGCATAAAAGGATTAAATCTAAGAAAGAACAAATGATCAGCCGCAAGGGGAAAAGGTCAAGGACATGTAGCGTATGTAATGTAAAAGGTCATGACATTCGGACTTGCGAGGAGCTGAAAGCCAAACTACAAGGTAAACAGCAAAAAAAGAAGAAGAAGAAGGGCATCCAGATCGAAAATGTTGATAGAGACAAAGACAATGAGGTTGAAGATGATGAAGAGGAAGATGAGTTTGAAGATTACAGTAGTGATGATGAATCTGAAGAAGAAGAAGATCAGTGGGAGGAGGTTTCGGAAGATGGTGAGGATGAGTAGTTTTTTCTAAATGGACATGCGATTTTATACGAAACACTTGCGATTTTTTTATATTCATCTGTTTATATCAGTTTTCATGCGATTATATTTTTTAAACATGCGAATTTATAATCAACAGTTAATATAATTTTTTACATGCGATTTCACTGTTATTACATGCGATTTGTTAGTTATCTTGTTTTTTGTTATGTGACAATGATGGCTATATCATTCATGCGATTTAATATTAAGAGATAACATAATATGTTAAAAAATATGTACCCAAAATATAACAATAGTTATTGTCTAACACAGCCATTACCAAAAAAACGATTAAAAAGAGTTTTTTAGTTACTTGGAGTAAATATTTTGTCACGTTCAGAAGAGCTGAACTCCATCTTCTCCTTCACAGTGTTCAGAACATCTGTCAGGAAAGAGAAGGCCAAGTCATCAGCTCGAGATTGCTCTTTAATGTGATCCAAAGCTCTGTCCTTGAAGCTTGATGGTGGTTCTTGAAGTAGGCGTTCCCATATATCTTGATTTTTCTTGATTTGTTCAAGAATTTTACCCTGCACATCAAGAACCAGATGAGAAGAGTTGACATTAGTGCTTAGTTCTGTCAACGTGCGAGTTGACAATAATTCTTTGATTGCAATGCTTTTTATTTGTTCCGAATCATCAGATGCCATATTTGTTTTGTATGTTTTGTGTGTGTTTTTGATAATCTTCTATGTATGACTTAATATGGAAGGTAGTTATATCTAGGTTTTTTATATTAATTTAGTAAATTTATTATGTAGGTAGGGTGGTAAGTTCAATAGTAATTATTGTAAAATTGATCATTACATGTCAATTTACAGTCACATCGGTCATAAATCAAGTATTTTTTATATACAATACTACTATTTTTAGTTTTTTAGATTCGTATTTTGTTTTTTTTAGTTATTTATTTATTATTTAATTTTTTTTATCATTTTTAAGAGAATTGCAATTTTTAATTGTTTTGCACTGTTTTTATTCGAAATCGCATTTGAATGGATACAAATTCGCACACTATGTAAAATCTTAAAGAATACTTAACATTTTTACTGAAATCGCAATGCTTTATCATTAATTCGCACACTATATGAAATTATAAGAAATACTTAACTTTTTATCGAAATCGCATGTACATTGTTAAGAATTCGCACACTATATGAAATTTGAAAGAATTTTTTTTTAATACAAATCGCATGTGCATTGTCCATGAATTCGCACATGATCTCAGTACCTGCATTATCTTCTTGATTAGTTAATAATTTCTAAATTCATCCGAATTTCATTTTTCACGTAAGGATTTTGGTGATTAGGAATCGATCGATTTTTGATTAATTGTTATAATTTCGATTTCGGTTTTGATTTTGATTTTAGAATCTTACGTTATGATTTTTGAGGTTTTTGTTTGCTGATTATCAAGGGTTTTGATCTCGCATTAGACGATTTTAACCTTGGCGGTTTCTTTGCATTAATTTTAGTTTGATAAATTTAATAGTAAAACACGCTGTTTAAATCAGATGATCCGACGGTTGTGGATGAAGCGTACATAATGTACGATTAGGTTATATATATATATATATATATATATTTATATTTAATTTTATTTTGACGAATTTAAAATGTAACGAGTCATTATTTTGATTTTTTTCTCACAAATAGATGCATTCTAGAAAAAAAATTAAATATTTAAATATAACAAGTTGAGAAAGAACGGATAACATTCTCGAAACAAGTCATATTTGGGGTGCACCAAGATCCGATAAGTGTTGAAGTAAAGCTTATGTAGCTAATAAGGTCCGGGTTACAAACAACACACTAATTCCTTTTTTTTTTTCTTTGAACGGTCAACAAATTTTTCAAATGGACTACTGGCGAAATTCACCACATTGGGATACACTCGCCTCCGATCCGGGGAAAACCCTCACCAAAGCCCGTGAACACTCGCCCAAAAGCACAACATTGCGGTGAGGTAAAGCCCACTCAGAGGGATCAAACTAGCGATCTCCGCCTACTCGCCTAGCCTTCCATCATCACCAGGTGCCGTAGAAAATAACGGGAATGGTAGGAATCGAACCTGGGTCCCTTAGAACACTAATTCTCTCCCTTACCGGTCTGCCAACATTTCATTGCTCAACACATTGATTCCTAGCCTATGTTTTTGTGAATCTCATTTTATACGCCAAAATGATTTTAACACTTTTTCAAGAAAAATAAAAATTGTTATTTTCTTCAAAAACAAAGTCAAAAACCAAGCCGTCCAACCAATAGCATTATAGTATATACTATATAGTATATGCCTTGTGGAAATCACATGCCAGCTTGAGCACCTTGTCCCTCTACATCCACACCCCATTTTGCACTCCAAACGTTCACAAATCACCGGCAACAATGACTACCTACGGCACCATTCCAACCGCCTCAACCGGCGCCACCAATCTCGAATACCTGACCCGCGCAAAACAAGCCATTAAAACCGGCCTGGGCACTCGCCAGCCGTGGAAACTAATGTTCAATCTAGCCTCATTCAACTTCCCACACACCATCTCCGAAGCGACTACACGGTTCAAAACAAACATAAACTACTTCCGAATGAACTACGCGATAATAATGCTAATAATATTATTCCTAAGCCTGTTATGGCACCCGATATCATTGATCGTGTTAGGTGTGTTGATGGTAGCATGGTTGTTCTTTTACTTCCTTCGTGATGAGCCGCTGGTGGTTTTTAACCGCGTTATTGATGATGGTGTGGTGTTGACGGTTCTAGCGGTTGTAACTATCGTTTTACTGTTGTTTACGGATGCTACAAAGAACATACTGTCTTCGGTTGTTGTTGGAGTGGCGGTTGTGGTTGTTCATGCGGTTTTGAGGCGGACGGATGACTTGTGTGATGATGATGTTGAAGCGGGTGGTTATGCGGTTGGTTCTTCGTCGTAGAAGGTAGTTTCTCTGTTTTTTCGGTGTGATCAATTGGTGATCTATGTTTGTTAATTTCCACATTTGTTTGTTTGGATTTTTGAATAGAAATTACCTCTGTATCTATGTGTGTTGTTTATATGAGATTCAATTTGTACACCAAACTAAAATTTGACCTTGATAGAATAATTCAAACATTCTGCTATAAACAACTTCATGTATGCATAGGGAGTTAGGAGTTGTTTTTCGGGGTTTTTTTGGGGTCTCGGGTTTTTCAGGTCGGGTTTTTTGCTAGGGAAAAGTGACCAGATAAAAGCTCGGGTTATTCAGTTCGGGTTAAATCGGGTCGGGTTATTCGGTTTTCGGGTTTCGGGTTTAGATGTAAAATTCATTATGCTACTAAAAATATCATCAAAATTCATTATGCTACTAAAAAAATATCATTAAAATTCAAACATCATTTAACAATATGGTATGATAATGTGTTCAAAAGTCCCAAAACTTAATCTTCTAAATACCACACACTCCAAACTGAAACACATCTATAAAAAGAAGACAATAAATGTTTGAGTTTCAGGTTTCGGGTTTTTGATTGGGAAAAAATTTACCCGATAACCAACCCATTTAAGGTTCAGCTTGGTCGGGTTCGGGTTTTTCGGGTATTCTCTAATTCAGGTTCCGGTGGCTTCAGATTCAGGTCGGGTTTCGGATAAAAAAGAACAACCCTAAGTGAGTAGTTTAGAATCATTGATGCAAAGTAGATTAGGATTGCAGCCCAAAAAATGTATAAAAGCGGGTGCCAGTGTCTTGAAACTAGTAAAAAAGAACTTTTTTCATGTATCTGATATTAGAATGACCGACGATAGCATAACGAGACCATAAAACCATACCGGCATAATCGGTCTGCTCCTTGGTAGGAAACACTGGATCTCGGACTGGTCTCCATCTGGTTCAAACTGAGACCAGTCCGAAACCCGATATCATTAATTGAACTTAAATGAACAGGCCACAAGTTAAGTCCGAGTCATGGTCAGATTTAGGGCCAAACCGATACCCTGCCAGCTCTATACGATATGTACCAATATCTACAAACTTTCAGTCCCAATCTGTCGGGTTTTGCGCAGCTGCAGACCATTCTTGATAATAATGATTCCCTTGTTTTGTCTTTCAAAAGATATATTCACCGGGAATTTAACCGACACTTTGTGCACTTTTTACTTCATTCAAGATGAATTACAAAACACTAAGCATGTCCTCTACAAGGACAAAAGCATACAAAATGAACAAAAAAGCTGGTCGTGTTTGGCGTTTGCATCGTTACCTTGGATCTTCACATGTAGTCGTGGCTTTTTTCTCTATGCCGACAAGATCTCGTTGAGTCGAGAGAAAGTTTGCTGCTAAACCCTTCGAATGTCTCCTGAATCGGATTCTGTTGATGATCCATGTAAATTCTACCACTCCTGTTCCCAACGTCATTACCCGAATCCATGATCATGTCCCCTTCTAGTATCCGTAACACCTGACAACAAAATTATCATCAAATTTTGAATACAAGGTTCATATTTGTATGCAAATTTGGACTTTAAAGGTTCAAATTTTACTTTGGACATTGGTCAACTGGGTTCCCATTCCATGTAAATAAAAATGATTGCATCGACCCGTTTCTTTGTGTGTGAGGAGTGTTAAACGGGTCGGGTTTGCGGGTTGACGGGTCCAACCCGAACCCGAAAATCTTATCTGACACATGAGCCCGAACACAACACGAATATTTGCGGGTTAACCCAAACACAACCCGTTTGACCCAAATTTTGTTACTTTTTATTTTTCACATATTACCATTATTATTATTTTAAAGTTAAAACTTTACAACAAAAAAGATAAATGTATATTAAACAATTACATTTTAATTATAAAATATTATGTCGATTTTTGTTTTAAGTTATAATCATGGCACAAAATACCCAAACCAATTTACCTTACGACATAAAAACACAATTTAAGAAAGTTAAGATATATTATGTACGGGTTAAATGGGTCAACCCGCACGAATCCGACCTGTCTAGCAAAATGGGTTTGCGGGTTCAACCTAAAACTGGCCCGAATCCGTTTAGACTGAACCCAAACCTGCAAATTTTGTGTCGTGTCATAAATTCACACCCCTCGGTGTGTGTGTGTGTGTGAGAGAGAGAGAGAGAAGAGTACTAAGACCAAGATGTACCTGTGACATACGAGGGCGTAACTGTGGGTCTCGTTTAATGCACAGAGAAGCAGCTTGCAACATGCAATACGCCTCTTCTTCCGAGTAAGAGTTCCCTAACCGTGGGTCGATTAACTCGTCAATGGCATCGTCTTCCAACAGTGGGCGTGCCTATCAAAGATGTGAGAAACAAAAATTAAGATGAAATGTGTTAATCACTGTCTCTAATTACACATGGACTAATGGACCTCAAGTTACATATAGAATAAAGTACACAGATGGTCCATGTGGTTAACCAAAATTTTGGATTTGGTCCCTATGGTTTGCACTTTACAACACATTTAGTCCTCAACTTTTGCCAAAAGTACACAGTTGGTCCTTATGGTTTGCACTTTGTAACGCATTTAGTCCCCAACTTTTAGTGACTAAATGTGTTACAAAGTGCAAACCATAGGGACCATCCATGTACTTTTGGCAACTAGAGATTAAATACAAAATTTTGGTTAACCACATGGACCATTCGTGTACTTTACTCTTACGTATATTTTAGAGGTGACAAAATGGGGGGGGGGGGGGGGGGGGGGGGGTGTTCAGGCGGGTGGAGAAACAGGTCAAAATATCAGTTCATTAACTTTAATGGTTGCTAAAAACTAACCCATTCTGTGAGGCATTGCTGGCCTTTAGGTTGGGAAAGATCCACTGCTTTCCGTCCTGTAACAAGTTCCACCAGTACAACTCCAAAGGAATATACATCCGCTTTCTCAGTGATCTGGCCACTTTGTGCATACTCAGGAGCCAGGTATCTATAACCACAAAACAAATTACTATTGTTCGTTGTATTATGGAGATGGTGCGAAACCAGAAGAAACGGAATCGCGTTAAAGACTAACCCAAATGTTCCGATTACTCTTGTTTCCTCTCCGGTGTCACCGTCAGGTTGCCACCTTGCTAGACCAAAGTCCCCTACCTTCAAGAATATTAAAAAAATGATATGTTTAAGGTATTTTATAAAGAATTTAAGTTTGCAAGGTTGAGCTTTGACACCTAGTCAAACTCATAAAAACTCCATATTGCAAGTTTTGAAAGCCAAGCAAAAGAAGTTTCACACTGCACGTGCATACCCTTATATTTTCTATTTTTTTACTGTAAAATAAAAATATATGTAATGCACATATATATATATCTGGATTATATTTTTCTAAAACCTCTGGATCTGCCATTGCTTGTTGGGGTTACATCCTAAGCAGTCAATAGCGGTGGGATAGCAGTTATCGGCCTTCCAAAATAGCAGTTTCAAATAGCGGTCCAGAATAACAGAACTGCTATTATAGGCGCTATTGACCGCTATTTGACCGTTATTTTAGATGCCTTGGTTGATGTGGACTCGGAGGAAGATTTCATGGCTTACGCCTTATGATTAGATCATGTTTCAAATATTGGCACTTTTGAGTTATGACTTTTGATAATACTATTAACTATTAATATTATATATGTTTTACGTTTTATATATGTATATATATGTATTCTGCATGATATAAAATTACCGATATCCCACCGCGATAACCTATATCTCAAAATATTGGCCCTTGACTGCTATTTAATTTTTGGACCGCTATAACTGCATAGGTTACATCTAAATATGCTTGCAATGTACCTCAAAAGGATTTAAGGGTTATGTACTTAAAAGAAGAATGTACCAATGGTTCAAAATCATGGGTGATAAGGATGTTGTTTGGCCGCAAGTCTCGATGCACAATGCAACCTACTCTGCATTCTTCATGAAGATATCTCAAGCCTCGGGCTGCTCCAACTGCAATCTTTTGTCTTGCTGCCCAATCTAACGGATCTCGATGACGTCCTGGACATTAAAGATGTAGTTAAATGCATTAGGCATACATACGTAAACGAGGTTGGTGGTTCAAAACTTACCATAAAGATGAGAATCCAATGACCCGTTGCATATATATTCATAAACAAGCAACCTCCGTCCCTCCTCAATACAAAATCCAATCAACATAACCACATTCCGATGCTGAGCGCAGCTCAGCACTTCGACTTCTGAACAAAACTCTTGATCCCCTTGAGAACTTGCTAGTTTGTGTTGCTTAACAGCAACCGCCTGACCATCCGGAAGTAACCCTCGATGTACTGAACCGAATCCTCCTTCGGCCAAGAAATTAGCTTGCGAGAATCCTCCGGTCGCAAGCTCCAGCTCAGCGTAAGTAAACCACCTTGGTGGTTTCCCAAATATCGGTGCCTTATGCTGACATATCGAGCACAACGGAGGTGGGCCCGACGGTAGATTTCTCGACAAAGATATAGCTTCTCTAACGTTACCGTTAAATTCCACTTCGCTTCTATGGCTTCCATGCTCACGATCTCTATCAATCTTTGATAACCTTCGGAACATGTCGTGAGATGTAGACGTTTCGGCTAGTGAATTATATCGTCGAGAACCTTCTTCGTGGTTTTGAACCGATTGACAGCTGGATATGACAGCATCCACCATCCATGGTTGAAACCGTAAGCTAGAGGAAGTTGACGACAAATGCTCGCTTTCGGAGTCCGAACTTGACTCTACGAGATCCCGACTCTCTTCTTCGGCTAATGCTTTATCTTTGCTTAACGAACTATTCGTTACCGGGATAAAAAACGGTGAAGTCCCCGGGTCAGAACTTGAGACTGATGAAGTTCCGGTTCCGGCTTCAGTTGCGGTAAAGACCTCAGGACTACTTGTTGGTGTAACGACAGACCCGCGAACGGATTCGAGAGATTTGTTTCGGTTTTTCGTTTGTTTTTCAGACGGTTTGTTTGATGAAGGTAATGGGCAGTCAGCTTCGGGTTTCTTCTTAGGTGAACCGACTAGATTCAGACGAAGAATTTTCGGCTGTGATTTTTTCATTATCGCAATGTTGCATTGTAAGTTATCCATACATTGCTTTTGTTCATGTTTGAGCTTTCTGCAAAAGTTATATTCACCAAAATGTAAGTGAAAGCAATAAAAGAGTGTAAATGTTATAAACGTTTGCGAATTTAGTTCGACATACTTGTCCAATACAACCCAGCTAGCTAGAATTCTCTTGGCCTCCGCGGCAACTGCTCCACATGGCGATCCGGACACAATTTTTATCTTTACGTTTATCTGTAATACAATCAGCACAAGGAAGATTACGCTATCAACCAAGAAGATAATTAAGTATCAAACAATGGGTTAACCAACCCTTTGAATTGAAAGACAAAAACCTTATTAGGATCATAAACGTCGTGAAGCTGAAGGATCATTTGGGAGCAGGAATCTGCAATGTCGACCTTTTGATCCGAACTTGTTCCGATATTAAATCTCCCGCTGCCGCTAGCGCAGTCCTTAGAAAATCTTGGAAACCCCCATAATCTTCTACCTACATTAGAGAAAAACGGATTGTTTGGTTGACCAATTATGTTGAGAACCGCATAATGCACTAATGCATAGTGTATAAATGATAGTCAGAAGCGGTGGGAGCAAGAAACAGAGGCGAGTGCATAACCGTTTTGTGTATCACACTCAAAGCAATAGGTACAAATGCATTATACAGATCAGAACTTTGTTATAAAAGTATAATTATGTTACCAGAACTTTGTGCAGGCAAGACCACAAGTAATGTAATGCAGTGCCCTGGTTGAACCACATGAGTCAAAGCCCAAATCAAAGCAGTCTTGGGGATTTCTTTAGATGCTTTAACAGCAACAACTATTTTCTCAGCAGCATCCGAACCCGTTTCCAGCTTCTCCGTTCTCTCTTCTCTACTCGTTGAGCCCATAACTCACTCTTTCAGATATTCTTTCTTCAATTGACCCGGCCCGAAAAATGCATCACACCAATTCCACAACTTCTTCACAACAGTGCATAAATTACTAAAGCAGAATGGTTCTACAACAATTTCAATGCACTGTGTTGAAGAAGCACATAATATTCAATACAAACAAATTCAACTGAATTGTCCTCTCTGTCCCGAAACGAAATCAACTTGTTCGAAACACGTTTACGGTCAAACGCTGCTTTCCGCACACTGTAATTCAAATCGACAGTTAGAATAACAAATCGAATGTGAACTTCCAAAATCTAAAAGACTTTTATGTCACGGGCCAAATATTCGAAGGACGTTTTGCTAGGGTTTGTACTTGAACGCTTAGGTTCACCGGCTAATCCACGACTTTATCAGAGACGGCCTAAGCGGATTAAGAAAGTGTACGTGCCTAGCGATTTCTATCCGACAAACGCACCACTAGTCAAGAGTTGTTGCCATGGGCGAAGCTTTTAAGGGGCGGGAGGGGGCGGCCGACCCCCCGAACTTTTCGCTCAGTAGTGGAGAGTATGTAGTTTTCGTATAGAAATTTTTGGGTGTATACGTTTTCGACCCCCCGGTTTATAGAAATTTTTAGGTCCGGTGACTTCCGCCCCCGGGTCGGAAATCTCAAGCTTCGCCTTGTTGCCACTCTCTTGATAAGTCCAAAAGGCAGGACAAAACCAGTGACCCAAATCAAGAGCGGGATGGATTGGTTTATCCCAGGCAACCGAGAACGCCACACTAAACCTCGAAAGATAACTCCGTGACATTTAGCTCTCAACGTCCCATTAATTCAAATCCAAGTACACGTATACACGAGTATTTAGAAGTAGGTTAATTTATCATTACATAAAAAAATATTTAGTTCTCAACCGTAAAAATAAATGCTGACACACTAATAAACAAATAAATCAATCAATCAAATGACATGACATTGAGGTTCAAATGTCTATGGCTGTAACTTTCACATCAATGCAGATACGACTCAACACTTTAACCGATGAATATCCACCGTAGATTACTAGATAAAATTATAATTATAAATCATACATAACAGATAACAACTCACTAAATCACGAGTTAACCACTCACCGATTCAACTTCATACCGAGTTGATACAAAACAAACTCAACGTATAATCATGCAAGCACGAAATTCATGAGTCAAAACACAAAAACATGACGAAAATCTCGAATATATTCAACAAACTCAGCTACAGTAACTACATACATACAGAGATTGTGTTTGTGTGTGTATATATATATATATATATATGTATGTATATATATATATGATATTACCGTGTGTAATGAAGATTTGGATTGAGGAATCTGAAAATATGTAGGTGTTGAATGTGAATGTGATGTGATTTAAAGGATTATTATCTTCTTGTTCGATGTGTGAAGTGAAGGTGTGAGAGATGTTTTTGTGTGTGTGTGTGATGTTTTTCTTCATCTTCACTCACGGTTTTATTGTGTTTGCTAGGAGACTTGGGTTGACGAAAATGCCCTCGGTTTTTAGAAAATCTACAGGGCTGACCTTTTTCTTCGTTTTCAGTAAAACCTACTATTATCGAGAACATGAAAAAAGATTGATTAATTTGAGACGTGGTTTTATCGAAATTTGGATATTTTCGTTTACACCCGTGAAGTTCAGAATTATAGCAAACTATGGTGTTAAAACTCAAACGTTAAGAAAAACGAGTGTAGTCAAGTGTAGTATAGTATGTTTGGCAAAAGTAGCGGGTGGCTAGAAGCTGTTAGCTAGTGGCTGTAAGCTGGTAGCTGTAACTGGTAGATGGTGGTTGTAGCTTTTTAGATGTATTTAGATGTTTGGTAGAGTAGCTCGTGATTTTAATAAAATATATAAAATGACAAAAATGGACATAACTAAAAAGTTCATTATTTTTAGAGGTTAAAATAGTCATTTTTTACTACAAGTTTGTAACTCCTTCTAAACGCTACTAGTAGGAGCGTTCAACCAAAAGTTTTAAGCTCCTAACCTAAAAGATTCAAGCTCATTTAACCAAACAAAACTTTTTATTAAGTAGGAGTTCAAAAGTTTTGACTCGTTTCGAGTAGTGTATAAGACTTGAGCTTGACTTGTGAGCTATTTTCATATATCATAAATTTATGAGTTAAACGCGTGGTTGGTCCCTGTGGTTTGTAAATATTGCAGACTTGGTCCTAGTGGTTCAATAATTACAAAGTTGGTCTTGGTAGTTGTAATTTTTGCACTCGGGTGGTCCTTATCCCTAACCCATGTTAGATTTTTCAGTTAAATATGTGTAAAATGACATAAATGCCACTGAACAATTATGAAAACTAAAAATATATAAATTATAATTATTAATAAATTCAAGTGGGTCTCATTTCCTACCCCTCCCCCACCCCCACCTTCTTTTTCTTGTGTGTAATATAATTTTGGACAATATAGATAATACTATAGTATTATATTAGTAGTAAATTTGTGTTGTTCCGAAAAAAAAAATTGTAATAGATTTGTTTAATGAGTAAAGTCCTATTTGAGTCCCTGTGGTTTGTGCAGTTTAACCATTTGAATCCAAAAACCAAAACTGTCTTGATTTGAGTTCCTGTGGTCTCTAATTTTAACCATTTGAGTCCCTGTGGTATCTAATTTTAACCATTTGAATCCAAAAACCAAATGTTTCTGATTTGGATGTTGTTTACTTTTGGATTCAAATGGTTAAAATAAGAAACCACAGGGACTTAAATCAAGACAGTTTTGGTTTTTGGATTCAAATGGTTAAACTGCACAAACCACAAGGACTCAAATAGGACTTTACTCTTTGTTTAATCTTATTAACATAATCAAGCATGGTATGTAAGTATATAAATTTCAGTCTTTAGCTAAGCTCCAATTTGTATATGAAATCAGCTTGAACTCATGTGTATTAACTCAAATTGAAATTTTAACGAATTGAGCTCGGGTTTTGACTTGCTTACCTCTAAACAGTGTACTCTTTATATGAGTTAACCACATTTTTTAACGACAAATCTGGATCATTGACGGATCACTAGAGTATTATCGTGCTACTAGCGAAACCATCTGATCATATCCATATTCACTAGGCCATAATGTCTATACACCAATTTAGAATTAAACCTAATAAATTTGGAAAACCCCTCTTGTAAAAATCGAACTCAGGACCTAATGGTCAGTTAAACACATTCTAAATATGTTATCTTCATGTGTTTATTTGGTGATTTTTCCTCCATTAGTTATAGAATTTTCATTTCTATTTAAGATAAGATGGTTATGAGCTAACAGTTATATTTGATTTCCTAGTTTTTATTATTAGTAAACATAAGTAAATATTAGAGTTATGCATATTGAGTTAGAGGGTAGATTTTGTAAGAAAACAAAACAAGAAGGGGTGAAAGTGAAATAGCTAAAATTTTGAATGAGACAGCGAACATCGTAGATAAAGCAAGGAAGAGGTTAAAAGTTTGGCTTTTGTACATCAATTTAATTTGTCTCCGTCGAGGAGCGTGAGATAATATGGTTAATTTGAACATGTTTGAAAATAGGTATATTTTATAGGTTAATTTTTCTCAAGAATTTTAAAATTTTAAACTAGTACAAGTGCATTTATTACCTGTTTGTTTGTTACATAAGGGTAAGAGGGGAGTCCCCTCTCTTACACACCACGAATCAGATAGTGCCACGTCAACTCCCCTCTTAAACTCCCCTAACACCCCATTTTGATGGCGGCACTCCCCTAATAGGGGACTTGGGGTTTTTTTTTTTTATTTGTTGTAAAATTATGCATGTTTATAAATTAAAAAAATATTAATAAAAATAAAAATTAAATAAAAGACATTTCATTAAATTAAAAAAAAACAACCTAGAAAAATAAAAATTACATTCAAACTAGAAAAATATAAAAACAAACTACTCGTCGTCGGAACTCACTTCAAGGTGAGGTAGATCTAAACGTCCGAGATGCTCAACGAGATCGTGTTTTAGTCTCCAATGCGTTTCTTCGTCAACGAGATCTAAACGGTTCACCTTCATCGTCGGGAAAGTCGGGTAGGGGAGGAAAAATCGGGAACCTGGGATCCATATAGTGTTGTATTTGAAAGATTTGTGAGTTTGAGAGTGGTGAGTGTGGTAAAAAATTTGATTTAGGTTGGTTTATATTTATATTATTAAAGAAAATTGATTTTTTTTTTAAATTTCGAACGTTTGACAACGGTCCTTTTTCGACAATCGTGCCAAACTCAAGCGGTGACTCCACACCGAAACCTATCACCGATTCGGGTCCCCGCTTGGATGGCGGCGGTGTTCCCGATCGGTGACTAGGCTCACCGAACCACTCCCCGAAGAACGCCCCGTGCACCCTAACTTTTAAATTTTAATAAGTCGACATGTTTGTGATGGTAACACGTCTTCTCTCTGTCTAAAAGAATAACCTTGATACGGGCGCCACTTTCTTGTGGCTTGTTGGTTTTTCGGTCCTTGTTGATTTTTCATTCGTAATGTTAGTTTTACCGGGAAAAAATGTAAATTATTGGATTTTTAAGAGTCTGACACCCACTGATTTGGATTTCGAGAGTTCGACCTCCACTGATTTTTTATTCAAACTCCGCCACTTAGCCATGGGAGTAATTAAGAGTTACTTGGGTTATTCCACAAAATATATATGTACACAACTTTTTATAGATGTTAAAATTAATTGATCTAAAACAAAAGATATACTTTGTTACTATTCACTAATTATAAACGAAGTTTTATAGATGTTAATTAATTGATCTAAAACAAAAGATACTTTGTTACTATTCAATCATTATAAATGAAGTAAATACAAACTTTATTAATATTTATTAATTAATTGATCTAAAACAGCCAATGAGATAGTGGTGGAGTTGTAAGGGAGAGACTTGGTGTTCTAATGGACCCATGTTCGATTCCTGTCCTCCCCATTATATTTTAGGGCACCTGGTGATGATGGGAGACTAGGCGAATAGGTGGAGATCCCTAGTTCAACACTTGAATTGATCGGGTTTTATCGTGCCTTCGGCGAGTGTTCACGGGCTTCGGCCCTAGGTAAGGGTTTTCCCCGGTTCGGAGGCGAGTGTATCCCAATGTAATGAGTTCCCCTAGTAGCCCATTTTTGGTCGTTCAAAAAAAAATTGATCTAAAACAAAAGATACTTTGTTACTATTACTACCTTATTAAAGAAACTAGGTTTTCTACCCTTATGGTAATTTGTACAAATTTTTAAGATGACATACCGAAGGTCAAGAACAAATCTACATCAAATTCGCATACTTCTGTCATGTTCTTCCATTTCTACCCCTTGCTCTCTAAAATTTACATATGAAGGTAATTTCCAAACAATATGTCTTTGTCTCGTGTCAAAAAGTTACCTATTAGTTAGTCATCGATGAGCACATAGAAACCCCGTTAATTAGAGTCTTATTTCATATTTTGCATAAACTACTTTCGTTGGGAAGAATGTATATATGTTTTTGTAATGTTAAATGCAAATTATAAGATGAATATATGAAAATTATATTTTAAGACCATGTGTAGTGGGGCGTTTTTTTTTAAAAAAAATTCAAAAATAACGCCCAAAAACGCCCGGAACCCATTACATGGGGCGATTTTTAGCGTTTTTTTTTTTGAAAAAAAAAATTGATTCAGCGTGGTTTTAAAAACGCCTTGCCCCAATCTCCTTCTCCAATCATCTTCCATCTCCCTTTTTGTTATCCAATAAGATTTTTTTGAGGGTTTTTTTTTATTTAATTATTTTACATCTCATTTAACATAATGCCCCCACATCCCCACTACACCCATTTTGTAAAAACGCCCAATAATGCCCCTTGCTGACTGGGCTACCACATGGCGCAAAACGCCCAAGGGTAGGGGCATTACCACTACGCATGGTCTAAGTATTTGTCCATGTTTAAGATGTAGACTACATGACACCAACGAAACACCAAAACAAAAGTATCATCAATCACCACTAAATAATAAATCTATCTTTATTGTATTAAACATGTGTTTAGATGGAAAAAATGTAAGTATATAGCTATTTTGAAAAAAAAAATATTGATATGAATTTTTACCATTAAGGAAAAGTTCAACAACTGCATGTTTGATTGTATCATGGATTAAGCCTTCTACTAAATCTGATACTATAACATGGTAATGAATTTATTAGTGCTTGATGGTGTGGGAGATTAATATTGTATTTTCATCTTTTATTTCCATAAAAATGTTGTCGCCCACAAAAGTCATGAGACACTAGAAATCCCAACAACAACTACAAGGCGATAAAAGAGACGTACTCACTGCAACCCACGAGCCTTCCCACTTTATAACCGAAGTAAATACAAACTTTGTTACTATTTATTAATATTAATTAATTGATCAAAAACAAAAGATACTTTGTTACTATTCATTAATTATAGATGAAGTAAATAAAATTTGCCGTTCAAAAAAAATGAAGTAAATACAAACTTTGTTATTATCTATAACTATATTAATTATCCTTGTACTGTGAGTGACTTTCAGTTTCTAGCCCCTGTTTTGTTTCTGGTATTTTAAAGACATGTACCTTTACCTATTAAAAAAAGCCTTAGTGTATGAGGTAATTGCAAAAAGTCTGGTTTTTTAAAGACATGTACCTTTAGCTATTAAAAAAACCCTTATTGTATGAGGTAATTGCGAAAAGAAAACTCCTGAATAATAAAAATGCTTCATACTTGTTCCATGTATGCCATTCTATTAAAAACAACTATCATTTTTTTACAACAGTAGAGCAACATTGAAACTTAAATAGTATTATAATTACAGAGGAAAATATATACGAATGAATTTAGTGAAATAATATTGAAACTTGATAACAATTGTATTACTCAATCACATTAACTAAAAGGGAAATGTATTGTTTTAAATCTTTCCAAAAAATGTTGAAGTAAGGCTTAAAATTTAATTTGAATAATTGAATTTCATAATTCTTAAAAGAAGTCATGTCAGATAGAGGTTTATCGGCTAATATGGTTTTGCCCCTTTGTAGAGATACGTTCTTTTTAGAGGGGAGGTCTTAGATTTAAACATAAACAATGAAAGTATTTTAAAGTAATATATGTAAAGGAAAGTGAGTAACACTGGTAGAGGTGTGTGCCTTTTAGAGGGGAGATCTTAGATTTAAACCTGGACAATGAAAGTATTTTAAAATAATATGTGTAAAGGAAAGTAACACTAGTCATTAAAAAAAAAGATATAGGTTAATTGTGTAAACAATTGGACATGTAGGAATCTACAAACATAACAGACTAGCGATGAGTTACGAGAGGGTCGAACAATCACAAATCAAGAATAGCCTAGGACATGTCGTTCCTTTGTGATATTGGAAATTCCCGCAAGAAGCATTCTCGGATTAAAAAAAGATGGTTCTTTCTTTAGAAATTTTTAATCTGATAATGCTTCCTGCGAGAATGCTTCTTGCTGTATGGATGGTGTGTGTCTTTCTTGTTTCTCTCATCTTACACCTTTCTCTTTTCTACATCATTACCAAATTAAAAAAAATTCATCTTTATTCTCCCATAGTATGTACATCATTCTCATCCCCAAGTCATTTGTCAATTAACTTTTTTAACAAACGTTATATTTATTAATTGTAAATCAATTTTCTAATAAATAAAACCAGAAATTAAAGATAAGATCACTTAAAACCTTTCATTGAGCATAAAACAAATATTAATTAAAAATAACATGATTAAGCATTTAAACTTTACTTATTAGAAACTATAAATTGGGTTTCGTTAAAGTTAATTTTAAATACAACTTGGTAACCGGTTTCATCATAATTCGAAATGTAGAGCCTAGCACATCATTAATTTTAAATACAACTTGGTAACGGGTACCATCATAATTCGAAATGTAGAGCCAAGCACATCAAAGGCTGTTTATGAGACCAAAAATAGTTTGTTTTGAATAAAACTCGATTTTCATTAAAATTTATATCGAAACATTGATAAAAAAATAAGAGTTAATTGCCATTTTCGCCCCTGAGGTTTGGGCACATTTGCCATTTTCGTCCAAAATGACAGTTTGGTATTATTTAGCCCTCCACGTTTGTCACTTTTTGCCATTTTCATCCAAATGCCTAACCTAGTTAAAAAGTTCTGTTAAATGAGAGGGGAGGGGGGGATTTAATGTGAGTTTAAATGATTAATATATATTATAATTATTATATACAAATATCTATATAAATGAATTTAAAAAAAAAGATCTGATGTGTATTTTTATATATATACATATATTTTATTTATTTATTTAAAAAGAACATAATTGTTTATTATATTTTATAGAGTAAATATAAAAAATTAAATTAAAAAAATTCTCATTTAACAGAACTTTTTAACTAGGTTAGGCATTTGGATGAAAATGGCAAAAAGTGACAAACGTGAGGGGCTAAATAATACCAAACTGTCATTTTGGACGAAAATGGCAATTAACTCAAAAAATAATAAACAAAACTATGTATTTAGTTTTTTTTTTCTTTTTTTTTCAAAAGGTAACGAACACAAGTTATTATAGTAAAATTAATTGAAGGTTAAGTGAAGATAAAAATTATTAACAATATTAGCAATAACAAATTAATTGAAAGCGGATAAAACAATTGGGAGGTTCGGTGATAAATTCACTACTCACAACCATTTTTTAGGGCTGATAGGAAGGGGCAAAGTTATCGTTGGGACCGAACATTCCCGCTCCTATCCGGCATGCATATCATATACCCTAAGAAGTACAACCAAATGGTCCAAACCCATTGAAGGCTGCAAGGAAAATATATGGCATGGACCACTCTAAAACAAGGTAAAGGTTGGTTAATATAATCACATTTGTGGCATTCTTATTGAATGCCTGAATTGATTATGAATTTTGCAACTTGTTTGGACGTCATAAAACCATGCCTACCGTTAGATAGTGTGTCAAAGGTCGATGATAATAGCTAACTGGCACATAACAACATAATATCCACACATGGATGATATAGGTCTATTAAATGTCATTTTGTCTCCTATAAAATGAGGGATATATTTATAAGCAATTTATGACTAAATTGAGTTTAAAACGGTTTACACTGTTCAATCCCTTTTTATGTCCTCTAATTTGTTATATTTGTGTTCTAAAACAAGTGAAACTCGTTCGAATCTTGGGGGGATCGGGGCACAAGCAAAATGTACACGAAATTTCTAACTTTTATCTTAAACTATCCCAAAACACAATATTTGTGGTATCACTACCCTAAAACAAAGACTCCACATTTTTATACTATTCTCTCTCCTTACACACTACTCTCTCTCTCTCTAGCTTATACACACACATTTTTTATCGGGTTCTACAACCCCAACCCTCTAACCGATATGGTATTACCAATTCGGGTCTTTACCTGAAACCCAAATCGGCAAGTGTTGCCTCCCCCTTAGCTCAATGCATTATGATGCATGATAAAGTACGAGAAGGGTTGATGTAGCTATGTTTAATAACTAAATCAGTTGTTAGGCTAAACCTTGTTTTTTTTTAAAGGTGTGAATTATTCGCGAATGTCGGGATGTCTAGCATACGTTGTCTTAACCGGGTCCGCGCTAGAGAGCCCCCTCACACAATAGATAATTTAAACCCTTCAATGGGAAACCTTTATCACCCATACTCGAACTTGAGACATTGGGGGGGAAAACTCACACGGACCCACCATAGGTGAAACTTAAATACCTGTGGCCATCACTAGAGCACTAGTGATGTTTGGCTAAACCTTGTATGTTCGACAAAACTTGAAATGAAGGATATAATGACTTATAAACCAATAAATATAGTGGTCAGCTAACTAAATTGATCGATTAAATAACGGTCAACTAACTAACACACATCTAAATTTTAGTTGTTAGAAAAAAATGATAAACCAATACAGGAATTGTTATAAACTTACACACCATATTAAAACCACATTACATTGGTAGATGCATAAAGAAATAAAACAACAAAATTCTCTAAACATAACTATTTAAAGAGTAGAAAATTCAAAAAAAATGTATAAAATTGTTATTATTAAAAGAATAATCAAATAGTAAATTAGCCTCCAAAAACACATGTACAAAATCGATATAGACAAGGGGTAGAATCGTAGATAAAGAATAAAGCATGGCCCTATAGTTATGAAAATCTACCTCGTTAGTCCCCTCTTGCGATATAATAATATTTTAAAATCTAATAATCAATGCCGTAACGGTGACACACATTCAGGGACACCCACCCGATCACCGTTACTTTCTCCGTTAAGTTTACCCATAGTAGTGAGACCTCCGTTAAGGTGTCAACAGTAGCGGTAATAAATAATGAACGGCGGTGGTCTGACACGGTCGCGGTTGTCAGTTGTGGTGGTTTCGGCGAGCGGCTCCAGTCCACTCTAGACGGATCATGTCCCAGTCCCACACAACTTTCGAATATTTTAATATTATTATTGCACTGCAATTTTCGAGGACTCTTTTTAAAAACTTCAGAAACCAGTTCCATATAAAAATTAGGCTATGTGGTACGGTGACCATCCTCCTTTGGAGGATGATCTCTCACTTAGACGTCACGTCATAGTTCCTTTGATAATGATCCAACACACTAAAACACTGGAAATAGGAGGATGATCATACCCCACAAGTTTACTTTTTTTTTAATTCATCTACTTTTATTAACATTTATCAAATAAGATAGAAAAATAAATTCACTAATATTAAAAAATATTACATAAACTTAAAAAAAATCCTAACTTTAATACTTCTTCGTGATGTCCTCTTACATTTTCTTTAAAATAGAGCGTTTTGGTGCGGGATAACTATCAACATCGATCGACAATATGTCCCATTCTTTGAGCCGAACCTTATCATCGGCCACGCGTACCTTTTCTCCCGTCACGCGTACCCTTTCTTCGACCGCCCGTTCCTTCGCCTTCGCCTTTTGGGTCGTGACCTCCGTGTAAGCATTAAATTGGGCAATAAACGCCTCCATCTTCGAATCGTCACCCTTTTCGTTTTTTTTCTTTGAAGCCGCCTCCCTTTTTTATTTGTCCCAGCCCTGGGGATGATCCTCCTCCCTTACGGCGTACTCTTCTTCCTCAAACTCGGCGTCGTCTTTTAAATTAATTTGACATTTTGTGTCCGAGCCATCGGCACTAAAACGACCGGTCTCCGAGGTTTTTTGACGTTTTGCCATCTCAACCTCATTCGGAACCGGCGCCCACTTTGGGGCCTTTCGCATAACTTCCCAAGCCCGAACGTGTGGGAACGCGGTTTTATGGTTCGACTTGTATTTTTTCAATGCCGATTTGAAGACATCCTCGTCGCTCATCCCACTACGGCGCACACTTGTATATATTTTATTATATTCCTTCGAAAACCGGTTCACGACCGCATTCATCTTTCGCCACTTCGAAGACACCGAGTCGAGATCTCGATATGGTCCTTGTATATTCTTTTTTATTATATATGTAACAAAAAATAAACTGAGTTAGTGATTTGGATGAAACTTTATAAAAATTATGTGACAAAACTATTAATTTTTTTTCTAAAAACTCCATGTATATTCTTTTTTATTATATATGTAACAAAAATAATTAAATAAAATAAATTAAAAAGGGTTTGAGTAAATTTCCAAAATCGTCCCTGTGGTTTTATATTTGTCAGTTTCATCCAAATATCCTCAACTTAACAGAAAAAATAAACTAAGTTAGTGGTTTGGATGAAAATGGCAAAAAGTTACAAACGTTGGGGCCAATTTGGTACAAAAGTGTCATTTTGGACGAAAATGGCAAACGTGCCCAAACCTCAGGAACGATTTTGGCAATTAACTCTAGAAATTTTTTGGTATATGCGTTTTTTACCCCCCGGTTTTATAGAAACTTTTTGGTATATACGTTTTCGACCCCCAAGTCGAAAATCTCAAGCTTCGCCATCAGTCATCGTCGATCTTAATGGTGAAATAAATAACACATCAGTTCATGAAAATACTAATTTAATTTCTAACAACTTGCTTAAATATTGAATTGAGTCGGATGGATTGAGTCACTGATGGTGATCAAATGAGTTAAATAGTAGCAAATTGTTTGATAAAATGTCTAGTTTAGTCATTTAATCTAGTTGCTAGATTTCTTGTTTACGTGTGTTGACAAGGCTTAGGTTATGGATATAGATTGATTGGAACTTAAATGCCTTCATTTTTAACAATAGTTTTATACATCAAAATACAACCTAATCTTTCATTTGTAAATATTTAAACGCATGTCATTTTTGTATAGGCCAAACACAATACTACTTTTTAGAAAGTTCGGTCCACCACTTTTTCAATCCACAGGTCTAGGGAATTTACCTTTTCAATTTCTACACATGGTATGAACATTCTTCAAAGTGGGAGAGATATTTTTTTTTGGATAATGGGGTTTGGAGAAAAGGATTACCCCAAGAAAAAGTTAGCCTTCGGTTTTTGCCTTTGTCATGTTGATAACGCTTTCGCGGTGGCCATACTTTAAGGAATCTACAAGATAACAAAGGAGCAAACACGAAAACTGAAAATAAAAATGAATGTAAAAATAGAAGGAGAAAGACAATAAATAGAAAATAAGTTTGGTCAAAATAATAACTTGGGTCTTTCTATGGAGGAAACCGTAATCCCTGGCAACGGCACCAAAAACCTTGATATCGTGTGAATTAGGTGTATTAATTTAATAATTTGAGCACACTTAAGTGCATTAACTTAAAAACTTAGGAACACGATTATCTAGTTTTGAATCTATAAAAATGATTTTTATTTAAACTAAATACACACAACAGGTAGAGAACTTATCACGTATAGTATAGCTTTTGATAAGAACCAAGTATCGTTTAAGGAACACACTTCCCCCACTCAACCGTTTATTATTATTATGACCATCCTTATTTGTAGTTAATTAGGTTAGTAGACAAAATCAGTAATACAAGAATCTTGAATAAATCTTTCTTAATTAATATAATTTATGTTATAAAATGAGGAAAATGTTTAAGTCTTCGATACTATCTTTTAATTAGATTGAAACTGGCTTCCTTGGTCCGGTCGCCAACATCCCTCAATCTTGTCACAACATATCGATAGACTGGTCTAGAAACATGCCCCTAATGACCATATAAAGATCGAATTTCATTAAAAAGTGTCTTTGTATTTCCCATCTTCTTCGCAATCACCGCCTATTAGATTGTTGTAGTCGTCATGTCATAATCTGGGTCACCATAAACTAGGTCATTATCGTTATAATAAAATGTACATGTGTAATTAGGTCGAAAGTCAAACACATGGCTTGATCGGATTTAGTTTGGTCGCTTAGACTAAAGGGTGTGGAGGACGTCCCAGGGTTGTCGAGGGTCGTTTGGTCCGTCCCTGTCGCCTCCTAGCCGCTCCCGACGTTCCTCCTTGCTTTCTTATCCAACACACACATATATATACATACATATGTATATATAAAGGGGCTCATCACCACACCCTTGGCACATCCATTGAGGCTCATCCCCAACACACCCGATAACGTGACCTCCTACGTGATGGATCATCCCAGACGAACTACCCTCCTCCACACCCACCGGCCTTAAGACTCTCAGTCCTTAAACCAATATAAAAAATGGGTTGAAAATATAAACCAACTACCAGATATCTATAGCTTCAAATGTATGTATTACTTTAAGCTACATCACCCACATTTTGTTTTGTTCAACCATTACACACTTTTGCATGTTGTGGTTAATTAAGAGCATTCACATCAGCTGCTCTATTACAATCCATATACCTATACTAAAAAATTACTGTATTTTCCTTCTTTTTAATTAAATAAATTTTTTTATACCTTTATTATTACATTTTATTTCACCCTCACTCACAATCACTATAAAAAATATTAAAAAATAAATGTAGAGAAACAACATCTTTCCAAATATATAGATGAACAATATTTTTCTTTCACTAAGACCACCCGTAATGGGCGAGATTCCGACGTGATTCTCCCCTAATAACTCCCGATTCCGCCGAGCCTCCACCCCCTTCGGCGTTTTCAGGCGTGTTTGGGCCTGAATTTGGTTTCGGCATTGTTTGAAACACGCTGAACGGGCAAATGATGGACCAATGGGAACGAGTTAGCTTTAGTCATCAACGTTGGGTTTGGCCGGAGATCTTGCAGGTCAGAAGAAGGGTTTGGCCGGAATTTTGGGTTTGACCAAGAAGAAGAAGGTCAGAAGAAGAAGAAGAAGGGATGGAATTTTTGGGTTTGTCGCATTAGGCCCCTGTGGTTTTAAACTTCAATATCTTTAACATTTCAAGTTTCAAAAATGCTATATCATTCCCTAAAGTTTTGTTTATTAAATGTCTCATTTGGATCTTTTATAAAACTTAATATTTTGCAATGTAATTTTTTAGTATTGTAATTTTTTTAATTTAATGAAGTATTTTAAGTTTTTAATTAAAAAATAATTGTTTAATGATTGGAAGGGGCGTTATTGGACATTGTTTTGGTCAAAAATCACACAAGGATAATGTAACCAAATCTGATTTTTGTGAGGTTGGATGCTTGGTTAGATGAACAAATGCGTGAACAAGTATGAAATGTAAACAACGATGAACACAAGGATTTATACGAGGAAAAGCCCTTGATCTTTATGAGATCTCCGGCATAAAAAACCTCGGGTGATGGAAACTACCGATCACCAAATGTATTGCACAAAAAAGGTTACAGCTTTGGATGATATTGGGCTTGTTACAATGATTTCTAGTGTGTGTATGTTTGAGAGCGAGTAGCAGAGGTTTTGTGTCGAAAAAAGATGTGTTCTATCAGCTCAATACCCCCTAAAATAAATAAGCTAACAAAAAGTCCTCTTTTCTAGGAAGATCTTGTCCACTCTCATAACCGTTAGTGGAATTGGCACATGCAGCATAAAGAACGAATATTCCCCAAAATTCCAGCTAAGATTTAGTCCACTACGTCCATTATCTGCATATAAACGTTAAAAACGTGACAATCGTTAGAAATCATAAGTAATGTTAAGGATCCTTGATCCTCCGAGTTCCTGCACCATCCGCTAAGGATAAGTGATCCAGGCTACGCTTCAGGATACATGATTCATAACTATAAAAATCTATGCCCTAACAATTGCCCCCAATATGGCAGTTGTGATAAGGATTCACAACTGTCATATTTCCGTTAGAAGTGGACTAGTCGTTGATGATGGTAACTAGTCGTTACACTGCTTGTCGTTACTGATAAGACCTGCTATAATCATTATTGCAAAATATAGAGTTAGAGATAACTCCCTTTTCTTAGAAGATCAGAAAATCCTTCTATTTGTGGGGGATGAAGCCTTTTACACCCTTCGTTCTTTACCTCCCTGCGCTTTAACTTCTGCATTGACGCTTTAACTGTTAGATAGCCCTGTCCGGCCGGGATGGTCCACGGTTTTGCTGGTGAAATCCAGGCCAGATGATTTTGATACATAATGAATGGGCAACAACATTAAACTTTTTTAGCTACATCTGTTGTTGTTTCTTCCCTCTTTATTTTCATGTATGCTTTCTATTTTCAAAGATATCATCGCCAAAAAACTGGAAAGTTATTGGAAATCTGATGATAATGTTAAACTTTTAACAGAAAACTTGAAGTGTTCGAACAAATGTGGATTAGTGATCCTTAACCAAAAAGGATAAGAGACAACTTGCAACTTAGAAAAAGTTAGAATATAACATACCAGAGAATCCAAGTTAGGATTCTATATCCTTGTAAATTATTACTGAATAAACAAACTATGAAAAGTAAAGTTTCAATGATCCAAGATCCTTATTGTCAGAACTTGTATAACTTTAAAGCTCCAAAATCCTGTAAGAAAAACAAACTTGGGACCAAGCCAAATAATTGGGAATGAACCAATAATAACTGGGGACAAGCCCAAATAAACTGGGGACAAACCCAAATAAACTGGGGACAAGCCCAAATAACTGGGGACAAGCCCAAATAAACGGGTGTAAACTGGGGTCAAGCCCAAATAAACTTGTGTAAACTGGAGTATGGCCCAAACCGGCGACTATCCCAATCGTGAGTGACATGAAAATGCCGAAACCTTAGTGTTTTGGTCAAAAATTACCTAAGCAATTATATGATCAAATTAGTTTTGTGAGGTAGTGTGCTAGTAATACTTTGTGAAAAATATATTTGTTTGTTAGTTTGCAAAAACAGTTATCAGGATACGGCTCAGGATATCGAGCTGTATCTATAATCAAACAATGAGCGAAAATGTAAAGGTTGACACGTGATGTACGAGGAAAGCCCTTGATCAATCTAGATCTCCGGCATAAAACCTCGGGAGCTGACAATCGTCGGCTGCCTTGTTCTTCTTATTGCTTGAATAACCAGGATACAGTGCAGGATAATGCTCAGATCGCTACTAAGTGGTACAATGATTGTAAGTGATGAGTGTTAGTGCGTGATTGCTGCTAGAAAAGAGAGTGAATGAGTAGGTGAATTCGAGTTGTGTCCTATGGATCTGGCATCTCCTTTATATAGTTACAAGAATGAACTAATTATGCTAAAAACCCGGGATATTATGCTAAAAATCTGGGATACTGAGATTATTTCCTTTCTGAACGTTGCCAGGCTGTTTCCACTCGTTTTCCACGCGCTTATTAACTATAACTCCGGGATTTAAGCTTCCATAACCGTTACAACATTAATATCTTTGACCAATCTTCGTAACTTTCCATAAAACACGCCAATCTTCAATGCTGACCGTTACAAGAGCTATTTTTCCGCCATCAACGTCCTTATCCTAATCAATTTGAGCGGGTCTTCAGGATGACTTGGTCTTCATGAACGTTAGTCCCTTGTAGCCCACGTATACAAGCAAATTGTTAGTAATAGTCAGGATGCTGCCTCAGGATGTTACCAATATCCTGGTCCGGTATCCTGATCGTAATCAGCTATCATAAAATCAAGATATAGTATCAGGATGTGGGCTCAGAATTTCACCCATAACAATAGTCCCCAAAAATATAACTGTTGAATATCCTGATTCCAACGGATATATTTTTTAGTCATTCCATCATGTCTGGTAAGGATATCTGTTTCAAATATACTGAACCTGTACACATATACTGAACCTGTATCTTGGTTAGTTCGTCTGTATTTTGTAGGGTCTAAATCATCTAGTTGTCTTGCACTTAGAACAATTCTAATTTCCTGCAAGTAGAATAGTTTAACGGCTAAAGGTGGAGGGATCCTGTGTTTCCAGGATGAAGCCTTCAACTGTTCATGTAAATATGCTTTAAAAACTTAGTTGTATTCTTGGTGGATGGGTCTCTTTTTGAGACGAAACCAAGAATATAATCTTTTGGACTAATAATAATAAACTGACCTTTTTAGTCTTATTTATTATGTTTTTATTTTGAAAGGTATGTTTTGAATATCCTGATCAAATATCCTGGTCAGGATACTGATGAAATGTTCAGTACTTTTGATATCAAAATGTTAGACAAAACTTGGTTGAACATGACTTTTTAGAAAACTTAGATCATTTAGATAAGGTTTTCAAGACTTGAAGAATAATAAATCATACCAGAAACACTTAGGCAATAATTTCCAACCTTAACCTATGAATCCTTTGCGATGTCCCCAGCATGGATGTCCCCTGTCTGTGCAGGATATTGCATCAGTGCATGACATACTTGAGTATTTCTTCACTTAGTGATTAAACTTCGTAGCTTTTTATCCACAAAAGAACGTGTGTAATCACAGCTTGTCATATCTTTGCAATCTTGTTAAAAACTTTAGTTTTACCGGGGATAAACCCTTAATGTACTGGGGATAAACCCTTAGTATCCTGGGGAAAATCCCAAATTTTCGTGCGCTACAGGCGGGAGTGTATAAACTCCAAGACTTAGAAAGGTGAAAACCTTTAAACCTTAGAGAGTATGAAAATACCCTTTCGCGAGAGAGGGTGATCAATCCTCGTATACCTTAAGGATCCAGGGTATAGCCAACAGTAACGAAATTGTCAGCCACTTTTACATGAA